>JAOTQP010000001.1:97097638-97120467 GCA_026413545.1 Cichladusa arquata
AAAATTTTTTTTTTTTTTTTTTTTTTTTTTTTTTTTTTTTTTTTTTGTGGAAAAAATAACCAGCTATTTCCCCTCTCCTGAGTGCAATGTATCCAGAAAGGGTTCCCTTTCAACAATCCAGTTTCATTACTTGGAGCTTGAGCAGTCCCTATGCAGTGTGTCTGTAACACTTCTGTGAGTCTTGGTGTGACAGAGACAATATTTTTAAAGTGTTTTTCAGGAAAACCCTTCCCTGCCCCCCCCAACTTTTTTGCTGGCAGAGACCTTCTGCAACATGGTGCAAGGAAAATATACACAAACAAAATACAGACTCATTAAAAAGCCTTGTGGATAATCCTGCCTGTCTGATGTAGTGTGACATACTGACCCACATAACAGCAATCTATCTCCTCCCTGCAGAGGCACACCCCTAAAACTGCCTGCACATGGAGAAGGGTATGTAGGAGGGCTGAGGTTCAAAATAAAAAATAATTTTAAAAATCCTGCACAAAATGTAGAAAGCTTCCATTTCTTTCTCTTTCCCAAACATTTCTCAAGTATAATTAATATTTTGGGGTTTTTTTCTTTTGGTAATTCTCCACCTGGCTGCTTTGTATCTCATAAACCTGGTCCCTGGCTGCTTTTATAGAGGCACTCAGAAAAATGTGGCCATTCTTGGTGTTGTAGATAATTGTTAAGCATTTTCTCCTCTGCAGAGATAGTGTTATCAGCACAGGTAGTATTCTCAGGTGTTCTTCTAGCCTCTGGAAAACAGTTTTACTATAATCTGTAGGCAATTTTCCCTCTAATGCCGTGGGCATGTGCTGCTCCTTTTGTGGCTGTTTACCAATTCTCTAACAGATTAATAGGAGAATAGTTCACTCGGTGACAATCTGAAACTTTAAAACACTCTCAAATGCCTCATTATGGACCAAATAAAATAGTTTGTTGTCTGTGAATGATTAGTCCCTCTCATATCTTCCTTGCTCTATTGCTTTCAAAACGCTTATCTCAGGGTGCATTTATTTGCTTGTGCTGGCCTGTTTATAGCTACTGTATCCCTTCGGTGGGAGCTTACTGTATTTTCCTCATTTGCAGTAATCAGTGAATTTCCATGATCTATAATCATAATAAGTCAGCTGAGGCATGTTCTTCAGGAAACTAATTTCAGTTTCTATGTCATCTCTACTTCTGTCATGTTATGTAAGATGAAGCAAAAGAAATCACAATGCTGGACAAAAAAGTGTTTGAAAGAGCAGGGCTAAAGGGAGAAGGATCTTTTGCATCATTTTTCTCAAGAACAAAGCTTCTCAGCACAGTACTGCAGTGCATCTTTATAATGGTTTACTTGGTTTTCATTAAAAGGTTGAAGCATCATTGTTCTCAGGCTTTTCAGGCATTCTAGGTTGCCATAAGCTGCTTTAGGACCAGCACAGCTCCCCTGAGTCACTTTAGTGCATTGCACAAGATGTGCACTGCACTGCTTCCCCAAAAGTCAAAGAAACAAGGGGCAGGAGAAGGTGAGGTGGGAATGGGTAACAGCTGAGGTGCAGCTAGGAGTTCACACTCCTTCAGATCCCTTGCCTCTGTCAGAGGACTTGCATAGGACTGCCACCTGTAAAAGAACCATGGAGAAGGATTTCCTGATTGATGGTTTGGTTTGGTTCAGTTCCGTTCAGGTTGGGTTGGGTTGGTGGGTTGGGTTGGGCTGGGTTGGGTTGGGTTCGGCTGCGTTGGGTTGGTGGGCTGGGCTGGATTGGGTTGAGTTGGGCTGGGTTGGGTTGGGTTGGATTGGGCTAGGTCGGGTTGAGTTGGTGGGTTGAGTTGGGTTGGTAAGTTGAGTTGGGTTGGGTTGGGTTTTTCCCCCCTCAGACACAAGGTATAAAGAGAAAATCTAAGTTTTTTCCACTGTGGGGTAGTAAGCTCTGGCTAGCTGAAACCAAACAGAAGGAAAGGGTAGGATGGGAAGTACCTGCAATAACAACCATGCTTTATTTTGGCCAGAGTACCAATATTAAATCATTTGCACTCGAGAAGCTTTGAGGTGCTCTCTGGTAAGAAGATAGACATAGGCACTATCCTTGGTGCCTCTCCTCCAGTATCAAGAGCTGGTCTCTGGCACTGAAGGCTTGCTGCTGAAGGAAAAGCATAAGTGCTGCATCTAACCCTGAGGCAGTTTCCCAGCAGTTTTCAGTTCAAGTATTGATCAATTCTGGTCCTATAACTGAACATACCCTTAGGTAGCATGGATATAATTTTTTTTAGCTGTTACTGAAAGAAGTAGGAAGAGAATAGATCAATCAGCTAACTTTTTACTAATCTAAATAATTCTTAATTAAGTACAACAAAATGGGGCAGAAAAATGTGTCTATGTGATACAAAAGAATCACAAATTTAAAATATTTCTGCAGCGTATGATATAGTTTACATTAACAAGTGTGATGCAAATTTAGAATTATGGAAAATTTTTGACTCTTAAAGACCTCTGGAGGCCATTTGGTCCAGCCTACAGGTCAAATTTGGCTCAGCTAGAACAGGATCTTTGTTGACCAATTGAGTTCTGAGTATCTCCAAATTTCAAGCTTCCCAAACTTATCTAGGCACCTGTCCTGCTGTTTGAACTCCCTTATGGTGAAAAACTAGAGCTTCACATGTCCCAGCATGCTCTTTTCATGACATGCCTCCAATAAAAGTCTGACTCCATTTTCTGTACACTCCCCTGTTAAGCAGAAGACAGAAACTTGAAGACAGGCTAGGGTAAAGAGGTGATAGTGAATCTGGAAATTGCAAATTTTTCAAACTGGCTAGCTGTATTTTCAAAGTTACAGTGTGTTGGTTGACAGAGAGCTTGGAAAGACATGCTATTAAGATGATCTTTCACATGAAGAATCTTGGTTAGCAGATGTGCAAGGGAAGTAAGTACAAATCTATGTTTTGTGTCCATTTTTCCATTTATTTTGACTCTGAATAGATTTTGGAAGATTAGAGTTTCTGACTCGAGTATTTTTGATATTTCCTCTAAATTAAGAACTCACTAAGTACTGGGTGGTTTGGATTTTGTATGAATCTGCAAAAGAAGAAAAGACAACATAAAGGTTGGATAAGAAGTCCAGCTGCACATCTGCATGCTTAGAGTGCCAGTATCTCAGGGAACCTTCCAGCCTGATCACATCAAGAAAATGCAGAGGTGAGCCTTTGGGTGTGTCACTAAACTGTCCCTTTCATTCAGCTTTCATATTAGAGGAAATTAAATATTTCAGTAGGGATTTACAAAAGGTGCTTCAAGTTGTTTTCCTGCCCTGCACCTCTTCTACCTGCACATTCCTCAAAAATGAGGTCAGGAATTGCTAGCACCAGGCTCTCAGCAGCAGGAGCAGGGACTGTGCTGGGGCTCTGTGGTTTCCACAAGGCAGAAGCAAAACACCACAGGGTTAGGTAGTTGTAAGTCATGCAGGGATAAACCCTGTGCTCAAATTGCCATTGCCAAGAAAGGTTTCAAAGGATGAAACCTGTACTGCTGTGCAAGTGCTTTGACTGGAAAGAGCAACCTTTACTATATTTGTGAGGAAAAAGGCTCCATTGCCTTATGTTCTTTAGATAAGTAAACTCTCTTCTTTCTTCAAATTACCCTTGTTTGTTCTTAGGCATTTTTTTTGCCCTGGAATTCAGAGCAAGAAGTTAATATAAAACCAAGGTGGTTGAGTTCTGACCTCCATTAAAAAGCTTGATGGCAGTTCCTTGCAGGTATTTTGATTTCCCCGGTCACACCCAAAGGTTTTCTCTTATGCAGTTTTTAATCTGTGCCTCAATTTGCTTTAATGCATGATCTCCAAGAAAATCCATTTCCTTTTCCCTTTATTGCTGCTTTGTTCTGTGTTTGTTTCCTTCAATTTGTAAGCCAGTAAACATACTGACAAGCAACCTTTAGGGAATTTCTAAGGTCAGTTTAGAGAAGGATAATTTGTGATGCTGCTAACCCCAGCATAGTGTTAGCATTTTCAGATAAGTCTGACTACACTTTAAGGTAAGGGTGCTGGTGCCATCAATCAGCTCTGATAGCTTGCCATCACAGAATCAAGCCCTTTGGCACTTCTCACACATAACACAGCAGCATAATCAATTATTATAAATGCACCATTATGTGCAACACAGTATTTCTATCCGTTAGCTTGTAATCTTTAAACACCATGTAAGTGAGGTTAACAAGCTAAAGACGCAGTGCTGAGAGAGAGAGCGTCATTCAGTCCTTCTTTGGCCTCAATTAATATGAAAAACGGGTTTTAAAAGAAAAATCTTTGGCTCACAAACCACTGAGAGAAATACTTGAGCTGTTTTCCACTGCATTCTTGCTTGCTGAAAGTCTAAAAGTACCAATGGATTCCTTTCGGAAATCGAAAAGGCAGATGAGAATGTATGTGAATACCACCAGTGCCACCTAGTGCTGCTCGGCCAGGAGAGATACTCTGCTGCCTTTCACAGCAGCACAACCTCACCTCGTTTTTCCATCCCAAACAGGACAGCATAGTGTTGCTCCTGTGTCATCCTGTTTGCCAAAGTCTTAAGAAACGAAGGTAAATGCACCTGAAAATTTGTAAGGTGCCATATTACACACCTGTGGGCTTATTTCGCCGGTAGGTTAGCAGGCTGGTAAAGGCTTAAGCATCTGTCTGTATTTTCATGGAAACACTTAGGATTGGGATTGCCAGTGATTGCACATGTGAACAGCATCTGAGCAAGACTGGGACAGTGGCTAGCTGGGTTTTAGCAGGAAAACTGACTGAATGTAAAAATAGCAACTAAAATCCTTTCCTCTCTGCTGTGTTTTATATGCCCTCACCCTAAAGCATTGTTTTTATCTACTACATCCTTGTGCATATTCTCTGAATAAATTTGACTCTCTTATACTGACTTTGCAACCTTGGGCTTGGTCCTTCCCTTTTATTCAAGAAAATAAACAAACAGAATATTTACTGTCAAGTTTAGAGAGAAGGTCACGCACGCACAGTAAATCAGAAAGAACAGAAGCTGAGAGCTTTACATAGAAAATGGTGTCAAGGAATAATCATCCCTACCTATAAAAATGATTTCAATTCAGTAAAATACATGAGCTGGGTTTATGAGCTGTCAGGGTATTGCTTTACTTTACTATTTCCTCTGTAGAGACGTGTTCCTTTTGCACTGCTGTGTTCAGGCTTTAGTTGCTGCTGGGATCTGGGTACTGCAACAAGGGGGGAATGGTGCTACTGAATGGACCTTACCTTGCTGTGACTCTTCTTGCCCTTGCAATCATGCCATGCTTCAATGGAGAACTTCAAAGCTCTCCCCACACGACCCCAAGGAGATGTGTGAAGGTTTGTGTTTGAAGCCTGTCCACCCCCTGCACATGCTGGACAGTAGTGGAGCAGAGAGAGTGACAAAGCTTGGAACTAAGGAAGCTTAATGTTCTTTTCTGACACTGTGTAATTTATCCAGCCCATGGTGGTGTATTTATACTGCAAGTAGTGTGTGCATACTGCTGAACACAAGGAAGAATTACTGCTAGTGCCCTCAGACCAAATGGACCACAGCACTACCCTGCAGTGAAGCAGGGCTTGGTATCCTAAATGCAGGACTCTCTCAGTGGGGCTCTCTAGCTTTGGACACTTGAAGTAGCATTTCTGAACAGCACCACACTGATCTCATAGGCAGGGCTATGCAGCTAGTGCTAAGGCTATTACCTCTAATAAGGCTCTTCAGAAAAGTGTGGAGCTGTCTTTTAGAAAGACTTTTTGTTCATGTGTTTTTGTTCATGGCAAAACAAGACTCAACACAGGATAATTTGCCTGAAGTTAATTTGCTTAACTGAAGTCCATATGAGACATCTTCAGAATTCAGCTCTACTTGACTTAGTACAGACTTTTAACTGTCCAGTCCGAGAGTTCCTACATCACCATGTTGTTGCCTTTTACTCCTCTTGAAGAGTCTTCAAGTAAGTACTTGGAAATACTAGGTTCAATCTGACTTCTTGGACTTCTGATCTTTAAAGGTACTTTGCAACACAAATAGGTTGGAAGAGACAACATTCAAGTTTGAAGCTGAAGTGTAAAAGACTTCACCATGAATCCCTTCAGCTTCCATTTCCTTAATCTCTGAACCTCCTGTCTGCAAAAGAGGAACACACCTTTAAAAACCTCTGAGATGGAGAAAAGCCTCATCTGGAAATCTTCCAGGTTCTGATCTAGAGCTCCAAACCAGCTCATGATTAGCTATGTTGTGTCTTCAGTATCTTGTCAGTTTTCTGTGACAACCTGTAAAAACTTAGACAACTTTTAAAGTATCACAAATCTTAGAGGAGTAGCTGGAGGGAAGATTTGAGACTGTGTCATCTAACCTGAAGCTCTAGTTGCCTGAAGAAAGTTTTTAGACTGACTGTGGCATCTAAATTATAGGTCTAGGACTTAAAAAAAACCAGTCTGAAGAGCTAGGTAGTCTCTGAAGCCCCTTTGAACATACAACTTCCACCCATCTCTGCCTCAGGTGCTATATTCCATGAGTGCTGTGAGGATAAATGTTAGATATCAGTATTCATTTATTAGGGCTTTGGTAAAACCCTCATAGGCAAGAACAACCCTGTGTGATGTGTGCAGGTCAGTGAAGCTTTCAGGGTTTCTAAAATGAGCATAGTAAGTCTTTTTGTCACACGTCTCAGCAGCCCTGAATGCAGGAAACTAATTGCTGCATAATTCATGACTTTTCCAGTTGTTTTGCCCAAGAACAGCCTGTTTTTATTTGAAAGGAAAGCTCTTTACCTTGGATCTCCAGTGGTGCCTATGTGGAGCTAGGAGTTCATGGGAATTGTTTGCCAAACAAGATTCCACACTCTATGGAAATTCTCAGGTGGTTTCTTGGGCCACACCACTTTCTCTGTCCAAACCTCTGCTGGTTTCTGCAGTGCTCTGCACAGGGAGACATCCCTAGATGATGTTGCTGACTGACAGCATGTGCCATATGCCTCTTCCCATCAGATTCTGTATGATCCCATAACTGTCATCCCATCCTGTTTTCCAGTACTATCTGCTTTTGGGTATGAAACTGCATACATCTCTTTTCCTTTCGACTTTATCTAGCTCACACACTGCTGGCCTTCTTCTTAAGCTGTGTGTCTCTGACTGTTAATGCCAGGTGTGTGCATGAATGGATGGCTCAGCAGTACAATTTTTGATCCAGATTCAGTGTTGAATTCCTGTCACATTTCTGCCAAATTAGTAAGAGCTTATGTGGGCTTTAAGCTTTATGCCAGCTTTATGCTGGCTGTAAGAGGACAGACGATGCCTAATTTGAATAAAGTTAAGCAGGTGAGGACAACCAACAGGTGACACTTGACTTGTCATAGAGCTTGTTGGTACAAAATTAACCTACCAGAGCAATTTCTTAAAGAAATGTGAGTAGGTAACTTCAATTCTTGACAGATCAGAATTAGAGTTAAAAAGCATTTCTGATGTGGTCCAGGATGCCCTAAAGCTGCATGTATTGCCTAGGTTATGGTCTTATATAAGTATATGATCTTTCACAAAAAGCCTTGTTTCCACTGTCATTCTATAAACTTGTTATTGAAATTAGTTGTTTTTCCAAGTGTTTAAAATAAAACAGAAGTCTACCAACCATTAAATCAATATTCTTCTCTGATATTGTTCTCTGTGATGCAAAGTTTTGTGACAGTGTCTTTTTATCTTTTACTTCATTCATTATATGAGGGTTTCGAACTTTCTGCTGCTTGATATTGAGAAAGAACCAAATGATACTTTGAAGCAACGGACAAAAATCAGATTTTTGTTCTTTTAAATCAACATTTTTAAAAAGTACTAGAATAATTTTTATGACATTGTTAGTCTTGCATGGCATTGAAGTTCTAATTTATATTATAATAACACCAATGGAAAACATCCTTCACCAAGATGAAATACTAATGATAATGTATCTTCCCATCATACTCTGGCATTTCTACCAAGAGCTGGAATCACAGAGGTCTGACAATGAAAGATGCCAAAGACCATCACCTCAGAACAGACCCAGTTTCAAACTGAGGAAAGGATGATCAGAATCAATTTTTATTGGCTAGATTAATAAAGATGTGTGGCAGAAAACTAAGCCTATAGGTGGGTGCCAGTGAAAAGAAACTTTGCATTTCTCAGCAAGCACTTCATGTGACTTGTTGAATGCTGCAATGTCCTTTTCTCAAAGGTATCTATGTTGCTCAGCTTCTGCTCACCTGGACTATTCCCTGGCTCACAGCAGATATTATTGCTTTTCCAGAAACAGCCAAACCCAGAACTCTGTGGGGCCATTCCTTCTTTCATTTTGCACACAACTCTGGGTTACTGACTCCTGAGTTCAAACAGACAAAAGCAGCAAAGATGCCTTTGACCGAAATCCTGACCTGCTGAAAAACTCCCAAACTATTGCTTAGATGACTCTTTAGCCAAGGACTCATAAAGTATTTTTAAAATTCATTTTTTTCAAAGGAGCCCAAATTTGGACATCTTGTCTTTCAAAGAAATTCTGGTGAGGGCCCTGTTCTCACATGAGCCTGGAATCACAGGTGTAGAAGACTTGAAAAGCCCCTGAGGAATAATGTTCTACATGCTTCCACAGAGAGTCAGGACCCTGCTATGTCATTACCTTCCCTCACAAGGTGCTTATCCTGTTGATTTATCAGTAAAGATTTATCACTTTATTCAGTAAAGTCCATTTTTCATCCTCCTCTGATAACCAGTTCCTGTCTGTCACTCACCTTCCGAGTGTTCCCCTTAGGTCTCCCTTAGCTCTTCTCTGGTGCAAGCTAAACCACATCATTTAAATTTTTAATATAGAGAGCCAGAGCCATTTATGCACTGAAATGCACAACAGCATTACAAATAAACCCTGTATTTTATATATCTCAAATGTGTCAATATGAAATATATAAATTGATTGATTATTTGCAACAGCATCACGTATTTGCTTTGTGGTCCATAACACTGAAGTTCCTTATTAGCAGCATGGTCAGTTTTTCCCAGCTTTTATTCATGCATTTGGTTCCTTGTCTCTAAGGTATCTTGCAGATTTCAGATATTTATCCACTGTACATAGGCCACTTTGCATTCCAGTCCTGTCATCCCTCTAGTCTGATGCCTTCCACAAATACTGTCCTTCATTCTATGAGAATAATGCATAGGGCCAAATTTAGAATAGTATTTGCAAGAATCACCCTGAATAAGTCACCCCAGTTCTGCCCCAGTTATACAAAGTTAAGAGAACAGTTCTTCTGAGGGTTGGGTTTTGATGTGGTTTGTTGTTTTTTCTCAGTATCACCCATCCACACTAGAATCATGTATTCCTCATGTGTTCATCATACAGAACTGTGTCAGAAATCCTACTGACAATAGGATTCATATGTCACAGTTTTTTCCTAAGCTGTTTGGACAGACATTCTGCTAAAGTAAAATAAAACAAACTAAAAACCAGGAAAAGTAAAGGTTTCACAAAATTTGCTTTGGACCACTCCATTGGAATGTTTCTCATTGCTTTACAAAATTTTGATTTTGAAACAAGTATTTAGCTGTTTGTTTCGAAATTCTTCTTAAAAAAAAAATGTTCTGATTATTTTGTAGTTTTCTTAGGTTTTCAAGTTCATTTTCCTCATTCAGTCCCTCAGGATCTCTCCATCCTTCATGAATTTTTGACACCGTCTGCCTTAAGACTCTCCTTTAAATATTGATGGATTTCATAATATATCACTCATGTAAGTATATCTAATTAATCGAAATATTCTTCACCTTTTACCTGAAGATGGAACAAAAGGTAATGTCAACCCAGTCTTCTTCACAGCAGCTGTTGGTTGCTTTTTTCCCCATTTGGCATAGGGTTTGTATTCTCCTTTGCCTCTCTGTGCTTCTCACATGCTTTGCTTATTTCATTCTCTCTTTTGCTAGCTTTCTCTTGTGCAGTACTCTTTTGTTTTTAATTGTGTATTTTCATGCTTGGCTGCTCCTCTATAGTCAAATGCAGCTGTATATCTTGTTTCTACTTTTTTTTGTAGTACCTTTTTGATATTCAATCTGCAATGATCATGTCATACATCTGTAGTATTCTCTTACAGTGCTCCTTATCTTTCATCTGTATTGGGACACTTCATCGCTGTGTCTTTACTAAAGTGTCTCTCAGTACTGCCAGCTCTCAACAATACACCTGTATCCTTTGGATTATATTCCTAACAGAAATCTTCCCAACAGTTTTTGAACTAATTTTTGTTTAAGTCCATTGATCCTCACTTTCCTCATTTCATACCATCCTTTACTTAGCAGTTGCCTTTTGCAATACTTTCCAGATGTTCAAACTTTTCAGCAAGTGCCCCCAGTATGAATGGGGGGAGAAATAAATAGCTATTTCTCCTAGTACTATATTTCCCCAAAATGTTTTGTTTCCATTTGACTTTTTGGCAATTGTGTATGTGTGCAGTCTTGCAGCAGGGAGATGTGTTCCGAAAAGCTTCTACTCTACATTTAGTGTAGGGTAGAAGCACCAGGGTTGCTGCTGCCCCACTGTGTGAGGCACTGCTGTGCACTCCACTGTTAGGTTATTTGGGAACTAGGGCATCCTCAAGTGCAGAATCTGTTTGATGAAATGCAGATGGCTTTTGCAGAGGTGGGTGACACTAAGTGCTCCTTTGTTTGGCAAAAAAGAAAATTGACTACTTGGGGATACAGGTGTGTGTGTATATAAGGATGCATCCCAGCAAAGGTATGGATTGCTCTTGCTTTACAGTACCATCCTAGAAAATATGATGTGCTAATTTCTGGTTACCTGTTCTTATCAATGCATGGCTTTGTATGTTTTATTCTGTGCCTAAAAATGGCTGAACAAATTCTCTGCTTCCAGCTAAAAATCGGTAATAGGCTGCTGCTGGGAAATACTCCTCCTCTTTTTTTTTTTTCCACCTTCATAACTTCTCACAACTCTGACTCCTGTCTCCCATGTGACCTTAGAGTGACCATTTCCACATATGTTTTGAAGCCCTTTCTCTCTGTTTTCCTCACCTGTAATTCTTAGTCATGCCCAGTACTAACCTGCCAGTCCTACACATTGGGCTGTTATGTTTCCTCCATGTATATGATTTCAAATTCTTCTTGTTTTATTAACCATATTCCTAACACCTGGGAATAGATGGCTCAACAGGCCACCTTGTTACTCTCTGGTTTTCCCTTTACAAGGATGATGATTTTCTGTTTTATGCTAAGTCTTCCCATCACTACCCCTCTTACAGGACGCTGGTCCGTGTTCAGTTAGGCCAGTGCTCAATACCACCCAAGAGTCCTTGAATCCTGCATCCTCAGGATCCATGCTTTGGAAATACACTCCACAAACTGAATGTTGTGAACCAATATGTAATAATAGATGAGATTAAAGCAGCCATGAACCCAGGGGAAATGGTCTATCTCAAGCACCACCTATGCTTGTTTGCCATTTATACTGATAATTAAAAACTAATGATAGTTGCACGTCTGCCAAGAAACAAACTCCCTTGGTTGAACGGGTGAGAAGAATTTTGCAAGGCAAGATTAAATCATGCTCCCTTCTCTGCTGGGATCTCAGTGTCAACCTTTTGTTTGTGAACTGAGAAGTTAATTGCTCCACAATGGAATAAGACTTTAAATTAGTGAAAGACTGTGTTGTCACTTCACTTTCAGTGGCTCAGCTGGCAGAACTATGTCCTTGATTACCTAGACAACAAGTACCCTTCATGTTCCGTCTTCCCTCACCAATCACATTTTCATTCTCACAGAGCATTCTATTCCTATTAAAAACTTGAATGATTTACATCAGTCATCAGAGGGAATTGGAGTCTTCAACTCCAAATAGGCCTTGGGTGCCCTCTTGTGATGTCCAATATTTTCCTGGGGACTGTGATTTTTGGGTGCATGGGCAACTCTTCACTTAAAACTTTTCTGAGACCACTGAGATTACATCAAAGTGAACCATCTCAATTTTGGCTACTCTTCCCTTGCACACAATTTCTGTCAGCTTTTGAGAGTAGAGATCATCTAAGCTGTCAGCTGTATAGCATCTAAAGCTCAAAAATAGTACAACAAAATGCCCACTATATCCATTTATAAAATTATTTTTATTATGTTTGTTGGTATCCTGTTTGTTGCTCTAATGCTACCCAAGATTTTCTTCTGAAAAGAAAATTCTGATTAACTTCTACATTTCTGAGCAAGTGGATTCAGAATAAATAATAAATTTAACCAAGTATTTTATTAAATTCTCTGCAACCATTTGGACTTGCCAACAACCTTTACTTATCCTGGAATTACCTGAGTGTAACAATTGTTGGTTTTCTTTTCTTGTTCTCATGACCCTGTTGCCTACATAGAAGGCTCCTCTCTCACCTCTTCTCCTCCCTGCAACTCCCTTCAAAGCTGAGCTGATGTAAGAGTGGCTGCAGAAAGGGGAGAAGAGGAAAGTCAAGCAGTTTCTATCCTCCTTCCCTTCTTCAAAGCTATTCCCAGTTGTGTGACCTCCATGGATCTTCCCTCTCTAGAAAGAAACAGAGCAGAATGGAAATGGTCAGGCTTGCTCAGGGCAGCATCCTGAGCTCATGGAAGAGTGGTCCATCTGCAGCGACAGAGAGCATATGGATTTTGCATGGATAGAGGAGAGGTTCCCATGGGTAACACATTACTTATAATTCTATTCAGAAGAGCCACTGTGAGCAAACAACAAGCTCACAGAGACATCTTTGTCTTATGACATCCCTTGAAACCTCAGTGCATTGTCTGGCTCTCTTCAATAATCTCCTTTATAACCTGGAAGATTTAGTTGCAAACGTACAATTATCAGAGATCAAACATTTATGCAAATAGGAATTTGGAAACCAAAAGAATTTCCAACAGTTTGCTTTTATTTTAAAATATTTAAACTTAGCCCCTATTCCTCCTATGCTCCTTAGCTTGTCACAAGTTTCAGGGGCTCAGAAGCACAAATCCTGAGGGTGCTAGGCAGCCACAGCTGCAATCAGGTCTCTGTCTTTGAAAGGGTAAAGCTTCTTACATAAGTCTGAAAAGCAAGGAGAAGAATCTTGCCAATCTGTCTAATGCTTTTAACCTTTAGCAGGTAATTTTGTGGTTTATGGCACAATTACAGGAAAGTTAGTATTTCTATAATTGAATAAGATTGATGATGTTCCTTTTGCATAGAAGCAGCATATAAACCTGTTCCTCTATTCAGACAGTTAATATACTAAAACAGTTGAGTAAAACCAGGCTTTTGGTAGAGATCACATCTCCCCACTAAAAATGAGATTTATCACTATTTATAAATGCCTTTCAGCTCAGCAGTCAGCTTTACCTATAGGTTATTATTCTGACTTTTAGTCCAGAAACTAGGCCTGCTCTGCTGAACTTTGCATAAAGAATGCTTCCAAAAGACTTTCTGGATTATAGAATATATTACTTCAGACTGGCTTCTGTCCTGATGTCCTCATCAATTCCCTCTCATATTCTTATGACAGTACTCATATTCTTCTGACAGACTGTAGTGAACCCATGCTGATAATTCCCTTTTTTAATGAGCCAACTTCTCTATCTCTTTACAAGGAGATTCCCAAATATCTCTTTGGGAGAAGAAATAGGGTAACAAATCTGTCAAATGAGATACCTTACCATTAAACTGTTTCTAAGTCATCCCAGTGCCTCTGTTTTCATGGTAGACTCTGCAAGGAGAAACATGAGTATGTTGACTAAATATTTAAGGAGAGGGGATTACTTCCTTCTGTCACACTGTACCCCTCATGTCTATGGGTGATTTTTATGTGGGGACTTTGGGCAAGGCTTGGAGATTTGGAAGCAGGATGGATAGTACACTTTGGAGTCCACCATGATAACATGGCAAATACCTAATTTTTGCTAATGCTCCTAGTATTGATCTAAGAGGAGCATGCTGTTATGAAGACCATCAACATATTTATCACTCAAGCAATCATGCACAGAGTCTTGGCAGGCCAGGCACTTGTCACATGGGGAAGTGTCAGTCTGCAGAGCTCCTTGCAATGGGATGACCCTTGATCTTGCAGAGCTGGCATTTCCTCCTTTGCTTCTCCTATTAGCTTTTTTATCTTGGCATGTCTTTAGGGTTTCTTTCTTTTTTTCCTAAATCCCTATTGCTTTTACTCCTTTTATTTAAATTCTTTAAATTTACTTATAATGAATTTGTCTCATCTCTTATTGTCTTTACTTTTATTTTTTTCTACTTTTCCCCCTTGCATGGCTATTAAAAACATAAGTGGCAGCATAGCTTTGGCTCAGTTAAAATTCTTTTGACTGAAATAGGTTGAGATCACAACACCCTAGCATATGTCTATGTATTGGCAAATATGGAAAGGCAAGTAATACAAAAGTAATCCTGTGTCTTCTGCAGCCAGAGACTGTAAAGAGAGGGCTTCAGAGAGAGAGAAGGGGGGGAGAGCCAGAGAGATGGTCAGTACAAATAGCTCAAATTGAGGATGTAAAAGGGGAAAGGAGAAAACAGAACCTTGAAATTTTTGGATCAAAGCTGATTTTAAAATGCGAATCCTTTTGAATATTTGGGATTAAGACCAGGGTGTCCATTTTCACTCCTATTGTGTATTGCAAGTATAGTTTCAAAACGTAGTGTAAGAAAATCTCTCTGTGGAGATCCTGGGAAACTTGGCTATGAGGTTTTCCTGCCTATTCTCTTCCTTGTTATTTTGGCCAGCTAAGACACTCCTGCAGTCTCCTAAGGGGCACTGCAATAGTTCCAAAGTGTCTATAATGTTTTAGACTTCCTTTTTTCTGGGCCTGCATATATTATTGTGCACTTGTGTTAGAGAAACACTATCAGCAAAGCTGCATACATTAAATGGCTTTCTACATGTACAGTGTATTTAGAAAACAATTACTTTGGACTGGGTGTTACAAATAAAATTCAGTGACAGATGAAAAAAATTGAGGCACTTAAATCACCACTTTCTATTAAATAATCACATATTTCATTGCTCTATTTGGCTCTCTAAATTGTACATTTCATTTTGGATTTGATGAAATTGGTATATTATCTATTAGTTATGAATCCAAAAACAGTCAGCACGTTTTAAGTGAATATGCTGATTAAATAGGACAGAATTACTGGGTTCTCCTACACAGACCAGAAAACATAAATATATTTTTGCAGCAGAGGCCCATTCAGCTTCCCACAAACCATCGATGTGAATAAAGATTAATATTACAGTTCTTAGCTAGAAGGGGACATGTGGGGTGTCTCTAAAAATTTCAAGGTTTTAGAGTTGAAAACTTAACTGCCATTGTCTTATTTTGGTTTGACTTTTCCACAATTTTCATTCTATATATATTTCTTTAAAAAAAAACAGAAAAACCCCATCACCACTGAAATATCTCTTCATTTTCTTGCTTCACTTATCTTTTTCTAGAGATGTGTCAGGAGATTGGCAGCTTTCCATGAAAAGCTATTCCCGCTTCTGCTGTTGAAAAATTCCTTATTTTGATGCATAACAATGTTGGAAAAAAAAATTTCCAAATATAATTAAAATGTACTTTTCAAGTATTCCCAACAATTTGAAGAATCTCAATACAGTTCCCAGTGGTGTGACAACCAACAAATGCATTCATACTTGTTCCTCCCAAGGAAAGAAAAACCTGGGTTTATTTTAAAAATGGGTGGAAGATGGATGCTTCAGCTCCACCACAGATCAACAGGATCAAAGTGCTCATTTCCTTTCAGCACCCTTGGCCTCTGTAAAAACTCAGTGCACAGAAATTGCCTCTCAGACACTATTCAGGGACAACACTGCTGAAGGAGGCAGTCCTATCTAAGATCTGTCTCCATATAAAGTAATGAGAGGCTTGAAATCTGTCCCCCAGCTCTGCTAATCTTGCTAGGATCAATTTGTTCAGATGTAAATGGCTGCTGTTCATTGGCTGTTTAATACTGAAGCCCCCCAGTCCCTGTCATTAATAAGGACTCTCAAAAGAAAACATGCTGTGTTTTTATTTGTACATCTTCATCTTCTTACTCATTATAAGTAACAGTTTTACTGAGTGTTTCAATGCCTAATCATGTCGTTGTGGTTTTTTTTTTTCCCTCCCAATCTATAGTTGTGGTTTAATATACCATTACAATTTAAAGCCCCTGTAAAGAAAAAGTGGTTCTTATCTTCTGCAGAAATGACTTTCATTAAGCATGTTCCGACAGTGGATGGGAGTGTGGAGGTACTCAAAGAAAAGCTGTAAATTGTGGTGCTGTTAACTGCAAGCACACTAGAAGGCATAGAAGCCTCAACAGCTTTGGGAATAATGAGTCAAAACGATGGTTTTTTGCATTAGAGCTGATTGCAAATAAAGGCAGCAGTGTTTTCAAACTGGCACTTGGCTCCTGCTAAGCTTTGATCAGAGCGTGCAGTCTCAGGGACAGCAAGGAGAGCGTGTCCCAAAGCCAGAAAGACCCATGCACCCTGACACCACACACCCAGCAGACTTCAGCCTGATTTCCTGGGGATGTTGTGTAGTTTGTCACCTTCTGTTCCAAGCCAGTTGCTGTGGTGTGGAGATCTTGGCTGACTTATGCTCTTAGAGAAAAACATCAACAGTTTTATGTTTACTTTCAGCTGTGATGTTCCATTATCAAGCTCAGCAGCAATCTAGTGGCTGCAGAAGCAGTATAGATTAGGAAGCTACTGGATGCTACAGTGAACAGCTAGCATGGTTCCCATTCAGCTAAAGCAAGCTCACACCTTTTACTTTTTTACTATTTTACTCATTTTTTTTTTTTATCTTTGGCTTTCTTGTTTTTCATTCTGCAGAATTGTCCTAAATAGGAGAGAAATCCAACACTTCTCATGATTAGAAAACTGAAGTTTTATTCAGCCTAAAAGTCCTGAATTCTTTTCATTGTTTTCTCTTCTGTTTCTAGTTTTGTGAAAATTACAGTGAAAGGGTCATCATTTAGTTGTCTTGGTAATACACAATATGATACTCTTAGTCACAAAATACACAGACACAGGAATATAAACCAGGGCAGAATCCAATTTATTAGGGTTTTTTTTCCTGCTTTAAACTTGTCTTTGTGGATTCAGCTGTAATCACTTAATTCTAGAGCCTTCTTACTTCATGTGAAACAGTGACTTCCTAAGCAGCCCAAGCAGCATGAAGTCTGTAAGCTGACCAGGAAAATTCAAGACTCATTATTGAGCTGGTCACTTGTCACAGGCAAAACCTCTGCATAGTTAAATATCAAACAGAAGATCAAAATAAAGCCATGAACATAGACAGAGAGATGGGTAGATCAACCCACATGGTCTCTACAAGGCTCCATGACTAAGTATCCTGGGCAGTACTGTACAAGATTATTACGTCTGAGAATTTATTTTCTCTAAATTGAGTTTAAAGCAGTTTCCTGCTTCCAAAAAGTGCTGGAAACTATGAAATTACCAGCTAGTATTTCAATTCATCCATTCAAGCTGAAGGTGGCATAGGAGTGTGAAGCACTCTTGCTATTTAAGGTGCAATCATCAGCAGCTAAAGGAATGCACTCCATGGTCCACAGAGAGAGTGGAATCCTAAGGAGGAACCCATCAAAGAGTTTCTGGTGCCCAGAGGTAGTGGCTGAGGAAGTGGCACACACTCCTGGTGATCTTTGGCTTCAGCACCACCGAGGATGTGGACCATTACTTTCCAAATATTAAGATGCATCATTTGAAGGAGGACACTGCAGTGACACACATCCAGTCTCAATGATTATGCACAAGTATCAAATAGGGCTTAGGCACGGCAGAGATAAGTAATCATATCTTTTTTTTTTCATAAATATATATGAATAGCTGTAGATATACTTGATTTTGAAGAAAAAACACCAGGTGCATCAAATTACTGAACAATCTGAGTGACATTCAGCAGCCAATGTAAGACAATTTAGTCAATTATAACTAAATCCTCTTCTGTGTGGTTTACTATTTGTAAGCACTACCACCTACATAATAGCACAGGGGGAAATCAACATAGCTGTGTTGCCATGATTCTACCAAAAATACACAGTATTTTAGTCATTAGATTTATTTTCAAGAAAAGCTCCAGAGGATAATAAGCATGCAATTGTTTTATACCCATGAGCCTATTAACCTATCGTTTCTTGCAGGATTTATGCACAAAACTCGATGGGAGTTCTCTGAGAAGATTTGCATGTCTAGTTCCCATTAGAGTTAATAGGAGGTGTGCATATCAATGCTTTTTACACAATAGGGAATAACCTTTCTTTGAAGACTTCAATGAAAATTTCTTGTTCACTCTTACTCTGCTGTATTAAACCCAAAAGACAGTCCAGATATTTGTCCTAGCCTTTATCTTTTTGACTAAAATGTTAAGCTCAGAAAACTCTGTTGCCATCTCTTATTTTCTTCTTCCTATTATCACTTATTCTTCCTTTCCATATTCTTCCCCTCCCACTTTTCTCTTTCATCACTCGATGGACAGCTTAAGAATGTCCACCAATGTGAGAAACAACATTGTTCTTTTCACCTTGACAGTGTTATACCCCTTCAAGCCCTTCAAGGAAAAGCAAGGAAATGTTCTGTTCAGCTTGGTTCTTAATGCAACAAGTAATAGAGTAGTGCAATTTCTTCCCAAAGAAAGCTTCTATTTCAAGGTGAGTGATACCGGGTTCCAAGAGCAGAGTGGACAAGAACTTGAGAGAGAAATATTTTGAGGGTCTTTAGCTAGACAAATTTTATGAGGATCAGGAAATCTCTGACCTGAGTATAGCTGATGGCTGGAAGAATACCCAGGAGAAGCATTACATGCCACTGACCCTTCTCTCCTTTGGCTGTTTACGTAGGGTCTCTTGGAGACAGGATACTGATCTGAAGCAATCTGCTTGTTTCATATGATGTTGGATGCTCTGGTATTAATCCATGTCTTTATATCACTGTATGCTGGCCCTCCACATCAGAAGTTTAGTAGATCAAAATCTTCAGGGTTGATAAGGAAGGGGAGAGACTGCCTGCCTATTGCTTCACCCAGTGCCCAGGTGAGGTGCATCCTATGGATGGGCTCAGTACAACAGACCATACACAGCTCTCAGTCACTTTCCCAAATTATTCTGAAGTTTAAAGGAAAAAACAGCACCAGGTTGGCCCTAGGAAAGGAGGGGAGAGATAAATGCATTCGCTGACAGATTTTCTATATGAGGAGGGGCAGAAGAACAGGAGTTGACAGTAAAAACTGTGAAACTAAGTTAATGTATGTGCTTTTGTTATTTGTCAGAGACTCAGCCCTGCAAACTGCTTCTGAGAAAGGAAAGCCCAAGGAAAACCAAAGATTAGGAGATTGGTGGAAAGTGGTCTTCCTGTGATGGAAAGCTTTGCCCAGATCTCAAATAACATCTCTTGTCCAGTATGTTGTTGACAATTCCCTAAGCAGCTGGCGCAGCTGGAATATACCAGTTACATGGACTTCATTAACTTTTTCTCAAGGTTTTGGTGAAGTAATCAGTGCTAGGATTTTCATGATATCTCTTTGACAAATGCAGGAGAAGACTTCCCTACTAGTTTCAACAGTGGAGGTGAGATTTTTCCTAACTTGGTTGTTTCTGAAAATGGAGTTTCTGTTTTACCTCCTATTGCAGAATTGTAGTGTGAGATTTCTTTGTGAAGCTGAACAGGTGTTGTGTAGCATCCTAAATATACCATATGTTGCAAAGCAGGGGATGTTTATTATTAAATGTGTAATTTGCAGAGCAATTTTGAAACCTCTTGTGACAAATGATTCAGCTCTTCAGAGCTCTTGATTGGTGTATATCATCTAGCAGGTAGTGCTCTAGCTCATATTTGGACTTTTTCTATGCAGTGTTTGTTGTTCTCACTTACCTTGATTTAGTTAGCTTCTTTATTACCTTACAGCACAGTGCATGAATCCTCAATAAAGGCCTACAGGTTATATAATTTAGAAATAGAGTGTAGCATAGGACTTGAGGGTGTGTCTCTATGCTTGCTTTGTAATAGTGGTCAATAAAAATACCCCATGTTGACTGTAGATCTTAGAGCACTAACCTGCATCTTCCTCTTTCTCCCTCAGAACTGTCTCCTTTCTTTTTCTTCAGAATAATAGAAAAGAAGCAGAAGCTTTGATTTTATCATTCCCTATAGTGTTGCAGATTGTGTCTCTTAAGGCAATCCTTAAGGTTGTACCAGCAATTGCAACTTCGAAAGGATTGCTACCGAAGAAAGGAAACAGGCATCAATAAAAACAAAAAAAACAGCCCAACAAAACCCCACACAGCCCTCCCAACCAATCAAAATAAATAAATAAATAAAAAATAAAAGACACCTCCATCCAAACAACAAAAAAATCCCAACAAAACAAGCCCCAACTTCTTTTTGTCTTTGGATACCAAAATGGATGTATAATTCATTGCACCTGTAGTCAATTACCCATTCAAACCAATTTCTATTTCACAGTGATTAGCTGATTTGCCAATATGAGAGGCAGCTGGTTTTTCCATGGCCGGGTAGTAAAGCACAATGAAATCTTCTGAGCCCAGATTCTTCTCTTTTTAGAACCACACAAAGAAATACTCTTTCTCCTTCAAAATAAGTCTTCATTTTAAAATAAAAAATAGTATTATTTTAGGTTTCAGATGGAAAGACAGTAGCATGCAATTTGAGGTTCTTTTATGCAGACAGATGTTCTTAGTGGAGAGTGATTTCTTGGCTCTTTCTAATGGACATTATTAACACATTTGGGATACTGTGTCCCTTGGTTCCTGGCTTCTGTAACTTTGTCAGTGTTGTCAAGAAAGCCCTTATCCGTCCTTGCTGTGCTTTTTACACCTTTGGGAATTTTTTCTCTCAGCTACCAAGGCTGACTCTTCAGTTGTTGAAATATGAGGAGCTGTTGGCCATCACTTGTATATAGTGTCACAGAACAGTTTGAGATGGAAGGGACCTTTTAAAGGTCATCGAGTTCAAAATGCCTGTAAAGAGCAGGGACATCTTCCACTAGACCAGGTTGCTCAGAGCCCCTTCCAACCTGACCTAGAATGTTACCAAGATATGGCCATCTACCTCTTTGGACAACATGTTTCAGTGTTTTACCACCCTCATTTTAAAAAATCCTCTTCCTTCTTGTATGCTGTCTAAATTAGCCCTCCTTTATCTTAAAACCATCAGCCCTTGTTTCATCACAACAGGCCCTGCTCAAAAGTTTGTCCCCATGGTTCTTACAGGCCCCTTTCATGTATTGAGTGGCTGTGATAAGCTCTCCCGTAATTTTCTCTTCTCCAGGCTGAACAATCCTAGTCCTTTCAGTCTTTCCTCATAGTAGATGTGATCCATCCCTCTAATAATCTTCTTAGCCCTCCTCTGGGTTAATCCCAACAGGTCCATGTTGTTCCTGTGCTGGGACCCCAGAGCTGGTGCAGTTCTCCAGGTGAGGTTTCACAAGAGCAGAGTAGAGGGGCAGAATCACCTCCCTCCATCTGCTGGCCACGCTGCTTTGGATGCAGCCCAGAACACAGCTGGCTTTTTGGGCAAGTATTTTAGGGATCTTAAGACACTTTTGTTGAAAAACCTGTAAGTTTAAGAAAATAACCTGGTCCCATTTCAACCCTTAGTCATAGTGATATGTAATGGAGTGAACTCCACTAAGTCAGTAATATTACACAAAATTAAAACAGATTAAAGTAGTTTAGAAAGGAGAACATAAAAAGGACAAGCTATAGCATTTGGATATTTACTTTTATTTTTAAGAGGTGTAGAGTAATTCACTACAGATAAGCATTTGATGGAGTTACAGCTCATAAAAGTGGTTCTCCTTCACCTAATCCGTCTGAATTCATTCTCTGCATGGGATCCACTCCTATTAAAGCTGAGCAATGAGGTTGTAAAGGACGGTTAATGTAGGGAAAGCAACTCCCCCCTCTGTTTGCTTTAACATGTTGGTGCACTGTAAGGGTGAATTGTACTTTTGATGGGTATTTCCAGGAATAGTTACTACTTTCCAGGCAAAAGTAAAGCTTTAATTTCTGCTGTTCTTTTAAGAGTTAGATGATCATCAGATCAGAGAAGCCTGTTATAGTGTAAGATGTCAACTCCATGGGAACAGCCTTGTGTGCTGTTGGAGCAGCATTCTTAGGATGTTGGACTTGGAAGAAAAATAATTGTTGTCTGATACTTAGGCCTCAATTCAGCTACCTGAGGCAAAAAGATGCCTGGATAGGACTAGGATTGATTAAGAGAAAAAAAAACAAAACAAAACAAAAAAATTAAAAAAAACCAAAAAACAAACAAACAAAAAACCAAAAACAAAAAAAAAACAAACAAAAAAAACAAAAACAAAAACAAAAACAAAAAAAAAAAAAACAAAAAAAAAAAAAAACCAAAAAACAAAAAACAAAAAAACCCTAAACCAAAGCCATTGGTTGCCCATATCCTTCTGTATCAGTAGTTAGACATAAGTGGGTGTACCCTGGGGTATGAGCAGAGCACTGAATCAAGCTGTGATATTCTGACCTCTCTTAAATGGCTAAACAGTGAAATTGCAGCCAGACAGATGAGGAAAGATTGCAGCTGACCAAGCAGGCAAAAACAAGAGCTAATTTACCTCAAGGTATTTCTCAGAACTGGTAATTAGTATTGTATCTAGTTTTATATTTGATTTAATTTGATTGTACTTGATTAAATTTTTCATTGAGGCTTTCTCTCCTGTTCCTTTTGAAGATGGAATGGAATGGAATGGAATGGAATGGAATAGAATAGAATAGAATAGAATATAATAGAATAGAATAGAATAGAATAGAATAGAATATAA
>JAOTQP010000001.1:97120485-97139517 GCA_026413545.1 Cichladusa arquata
AATAGAATAGAATAGAATAGAATAGAATAGAATAGAATAGAATAGAATAGAATAGAATAGAATAGAATAGAATAGCTACTAGCAGTGGATTAACTTCAAAGGCTTCTAAAACTGAAATCAACTTAGATTTTTTTGGATGCTAAAGGGAGCTTTCAAAAGTAGCCTAGTCGTCTTGCAAAGATAAAACGAGAAAAGGTTCTTCAGGAGGAACAGATTTCCTTCCAGAAGGAAATGTTGTAGGAAATCTGCAAGGAACTATTTTGAGACCTTTTCTGTGGGATAATTTGGGATTTTCCTTTGGAGAAATTAAAAGTATAGTGACATTAAAGCATAATAATATAAAAGATAACTAACTAAGCCTTATTTTAAAAAACACCATATAATAAATTAATTAATTGCCAATTAATTATCAATTATTTATAAATTAAGTAAATATATGATTTTTTTAAAATTCCAAATTTGTGGTTCAAATTTGGCTTCTCCATTTAGTACAATATGGCTATTCTTCTCAGAAAAAAATTTCTCTCTATCAAATCATACAGTAAATCAGCTTTTCAGAGAGGCAATGCACATTCTTGTCTTAATAAGAAAGATGTAATCCACATTTGAATCTCAGCATGGGAGGGACAGTGGGAGGAAAATGCTTCCTGCCATAGCAAGTACAGGATCCTCAGTACTCACAGTTCAAACACCAGGAAGTTGCATGATCTAAACAGTAAAAATCTTTCATCAGTGCTGAGTCCTCACCAGAAAAACTTAAAAGGATGTCTTGCTTTTCCTTTTTTCCTCCTCAACCACCTACTTGTTTCTCTGATCTACATCTGAAAGAAGAGATTGTTCAAAATCACTAAGATATGACAAGAGAGCAGCAGATCTATATCTGAAGCATTATATTTAGTGGATGCTCTTTCAGTCTCCTTATAAAGCCAACAAAGGAAAAATTGCACAAAATATTTTGCAGTGATCATAAGGCAAAAATTTACCACTTTCGTGTTCTTTAGCAAAACTGACAAGAACAAGCAAAGTCCCATAGGATATAACAGATGCCACTTTCCTCTTTGAGAGGACCTTTCCACATTTCTACATAAAATTTGAACTATTCAACTTTTGTTTCCAGAAGTTTAATCCTTTATGATTATTATTATGATTTTATGATTTACCAGTTTATGATTTTACCATTTTAAGCCGTAGTGATTTCAGAAGTTTAATCTTTTCTCATCAACTATGGAGGGTACAAATCTTGCTTTAAAATGAAATAAAATCAATATTCTTATGTGATTTTTAACCTTAAGGCCCAACCTCAATCTAGTAAAAATGTTGAGCTGTCATAAAGTCATGAAGGCTTGTACCCTTCTGAGCAGATCCCATTTCTTAATCTTGTAGACTCTAATAACTGCTGATAATAATTCAGTAAAGCTGCATAACTAGAAAAATAGGAGATAATACAAATAAAGTGAATTATCTAGCAAGATAATTTTCTACTTGGATGATGTTTGCAAACATACATATGTACATACTATCTATCTATATGTAGATGAGCATGAGATGAAATTTAGATATACACGAAAGAGAAGTAAGGTGCCTTACTTTGAAGAAGAATTTCCCTGCTGAGAAGAGGAAGAAAGTGTACATTTCCTGGACATGAGAATTTAATGTCTGGGTGCAATAAGGAAGAGCTTCTCCATCTCTTGATCAAGGGGAGGTAAAAATGCCAGAGGATATTGGTTAAGGAGGGTGAAGGACATCTATGTACATGACCCTTTGAAGTATAGGAGACTTGATTGCACAGTACAGCTCAGCTCTTGACTTGTGATTGCAGAGCCTCTTGGATTCTGCTAGAATGAAAGAAAAATCCCATTTTGGAAAAAATCCAAACGTATTTGTTCTTCCTTGAATCAAAATTCCTCCACCTATATCCATGCAGCTGTAACAGGGAAACACCTGTACCATTTTTGTTTGTATTCCCTTTCCAGTACCATTTTTGTTTGTATTCCCTTTCCTGTGCCTTTTAGGAATATAAAAGGAGGGTTTTGTCTGCATGAGTATCTTGGGAAGCTATTCTGTGGATGACTTTCTCCAATGGTAATTTATGCTTCTGTCCCTGATACTCAGAGCAATTACAGGACAAAATACTAGCTCCAATCATCCTCTCTTCCTAGTAGATTACATTTTCTTACTACAATAAGTGGACTTTGACCTCTTATCCTTTTAAAATGCAGCTGCTGAGTTCTTCTCTTTTGCCTGTTGCTCTGATTCTCTTGAGTATTTTCTTTTTCATTTCTTTTTTCCCTTCCCCCTCCCATTTCCCTCTCTGCTGTACCTTATCCTGCTCCTCACTGTACAATCTGCCTCACTTTGAAGGTCATTCACACCATTCTCTCCCTCCCTTCTTGTCTAGTCAAGTCTCTTATCTCGGAACATTAATTTAGCTTGACTACAGTGAGTGAAAGTAATAAAAAATAATTGGCTATTTGCAATACTCCTAATCAAGATTGTATTCATGTTTCTTTCTCTTTAGAGCTTTGAGGTAATAAAAACAAGTTGCTTTCTGTGAAATGTATTGAAATCCATTGCTAGATAAATATTATACAAAAATGGAAGTGTAGAAAAGTTAAATTTTAAGTATTCTAGAGATAATAGGTTGCTCACTTACTAAAGACAAGTTCCAACTTAATTGCTTCCCTCACAGCAGAGTTGTCAGAGCAGTTGTGAATAACATGGACATCCAACAATATGAATCATAACATTTCTGTTTAGATTGGTGGAGTCATGACTACTGTGAAACATCTACATTTTAATTTCCTGCACTTGTAACCTTTTAAATTGTGATCACGACAGAGCAATAGCAATGAAAAACTGTTTATATGTTGTCTTTCTAGACAAAGACTTCACCATCCTTCTAGGGCTGCATGATCAAAGCTGTGTCCAACTAGTTACTGACCTTCTGCTGAATTATTCCAGCTGGAGAAGAAACTGGGGGAACAGCCAGTTGCCTTCATAACTGATTTTCTGTTCTTCGGAGTAGACTGTCTATTCTGTTTCTTTTTTAAGTCCACAAATGCATGTCTTTAAAATAGGATTTATCAAAAAAAATCCCAAAGAGATTTTTCCAGACCACAGAGTCAACTCTCTTAGTCAGCAACCTGGCTTACATTTTCTGCTTTAGACTGGTATCATTAGAGTCTGCTAGGCTTTTGCATTAGTCTCCTCTTTTTCACTGTTGCTCAATTTTTAGCTCTTCTCACACTTGCTTTCACATGAAAAAATACTCTGAAATGCTCTCCTTAGTGTCAGTCTTCCTTTTTCCCAGCAGACTTGCACTCACATTTGAAAATAAAAATGTACCTAACTTCTTATTCTAAATTAACACACCAGTTTCAATGAGGTTTATGCCAGTCCATAACAGAAACCTAATGCCAATGCTACACTATTCTTACACGGCTACAATAGTCTGCAATCCTAAAAATCTAAGTGTAAAATAATTGACATTTTCTATTGATCATAAACTCAATATTGCAACTACAGACTCATATAACTTTATCCTTTCCTTGTCCTGCACCACTCTTCAGTAGCTAGGAGATTTCTCAGTTCACAGCAGTCATATAGAAGGGATTACTTTGCATTTCATCTATTTCTAAGTAATCTTTTACAGAAAAAAAAAAAAAAACCAAAATCACTATTTAAGCAATTGGGAACTATTTTATTATCCTATAAATCAAGATAGGTGATGAGATTTCATTCCACTTCACTGAAAAAAACAACTATTCTAGGGCTGAGACCAAGTATGAGGAATTCATCTGGAAATGTGTTGTTTTTCAGAAAGGTAAAAGAAAGTGAAATATAGAAAGAAGCCTTGAAATAACCTTATCTCAGAACACAGCAAATTAGTGTCTTCCTGAGTCCTCTCTGAGCTGCAGCTTTGTTTATGAAGAATGGAACAAGTGGAAACCTTTGGCCTTGTGTTGTGCACCGTCCTTGATTTCTCAGAAACATGATGTGCATTCTTGTTTAATGTCAGCACCAAGCTCCCATTCACTTCATTGGCAGGAGCCAATGGCTCCTTGATGAGGTGATTTAATGAGTTTTGTTGTGCTGAGGAGGAGCCAGACTGTGCAAATCTTTCTTACTGTCACGTGTAAGTTTCTTGCTGAGTCCATGAGCATGTGCTATTGAGTAAGTGAGAAATTAGTATCATTTGGTCCCATGGCTGGAGCAAAGCCTTTCTTAAGATGACAACCAGTCAAGAAAATTTAATAGCACTGTGGGAAAATCTAGATTCTGAAATTGGGCTAAATGAATGGACTTCAGCATAACAGCTGGTTTTGCAAACTGATTTTACACTGCAACCTAATGATGATAAGATAATGAATCATCCTTATCCACTTAAGGATTAACTGATTCTGGTCTGATGTCTTGAGAAACACTGCCTGAGAGTTACCCAAGCCATTTTGTCCTTTGCATCAAATCCTGCAGTAAAAGAGGGACACACAAAACTATGCCTAAATAATCCCAGGCACAGCAGATGGATCTTGAGCTCTTCCCTGCTGTAGACCTGTATGTAGAATCCTAGAACTGTTCAGATTGGAAAAGACCCTTAAGATCCTTGAGTCCAGCTGCTAGCCCAGCACTGCCAAGTCCACCACTAAACCATGCCCCTAAGCACCACATCTACACTTATTTTAGATACCTCCAGGGATGATGACTCAACCCCCTCCCCGGGCTGCCTGTTCCAGTGCTTGACAGCCCCTTCAGTGAAGAAATTTTTCTTAATATCTAATCTAAACTTCCCCTGGCATAACTTGAAACAGGAGAAATTGCTAATGCTGCCACTGAAATCCTATTTGCACAATATAACATTTTCCTTTTGGTTTAGGTATAAAGGATATAAAACTCAAGGCAATGAAAACAACATTTACAGGGTTGGTTGTTTTTTATAAGCCCCAGGGAAAAAGAATATCAGAGTTAAGTTTTCCTTCCTTTTGCTTCAAGTCATATTGTTAGTCATAAGAAAAATATGAGGGCAACTTGTTATCTTTTGTAACTCTTGCTGTAACACCTACAGAGAACAATGTAAAGCAAGGATGCAGTGACATGCTTTAAATTAGATCTCACTTTAGCAAGCTTCAAGAGGATATTTCATAGTAGCACAATTTCAAAAAACAATACATTCCTTGGACTTTTTTTATAATAAATCACAATTTCCAGGGCTGGCAATTCCCAGTATCCCCTTCGCTATTATTTTAGCAGCAGTACATGCTTGGATAAAATATATTCTCCCTGAAAGTGCCAGGATCCTTCTTGCAGTCCTGGCACAAGCCTGTGGGTTATCTGCATCACAAGGGGCTGTTCTCAGCCACACTCTGCTCTCCTGTGGACTGGCACTGACATGGGTTTATACAGCAAACACAGAACGGAGGAGCACAAAGTTTTCTCCAATATGGTTTTGGTACTGATGAACCCTCTAAGGTGCTGCCTTCATGCAAACAACATTTGCAAAGTGTTAGTGCGACGAGGAGAAAAACAAAAAAGAAGTCAGGATTCAAGGCACATTATTTTGTTAGATATGGATTTCCCAACCTCTGTTTAGCAAAAGGTGAAAAACATATTGCACAAGCACCGTATTTCCAAATGTCACCTTTTTGCAGAGTTACACATGAACATTCAGGCCCCAAATGACAGAATGGTAACTTCTTGTTACTTTTCATTGGGGGATGCAAACGGCTTAGATTCAGCAAGTTGTCTGAGCACACAATTGGCCATTGAATTAAATGGGACTTACCCACTTAAAGCTAAATGTGCCCTGCAGGATGAACACTATAGCACTGAGATATTAAAAATAAATTAGGGTACAGCAGTACAAAAGTTGAGACCATCCACCATCTGAAGTACAGAAAGAATTGAGAAGCAAAGGAACAAATCCAGCGTACAATGTTTAATACCTTCAGGCATGATGAGATAATAAGTAGGTTATTGTTTTCTGAGCCATTAAAGGAATGCATTGGTTTTAAGGATGTTCTTATTTTTAGTGAAATTTTAGTTCTCACAGGAAATACAGACAGGCTCTTCCTATGGCTTGCAATGTGTTTGCTAGAAACAGCCATCTGCTTCTCCTGCTTTCTCCTAAGGGGAATAAATTCCTTACATCTGGCCTGTATAATAGGACTTAGTGCCAGATCCTAGACCCAATGAAGTTAAATGATGTCTTTCCCTTAGTCAGGAAAAAATCAGGATTGTATGGCTTTTATAGCTAACATCTCCTGCTGCTTTTGCTGTTTTTTAGTTTCATGTCTTATCCTATTCCAGATAATGGGCAGATGTTGCTGCCCATATATCCTTATTTCTAGATTTATGCATAGGAATTCACTTGCCTTGCTCAGCATAGATGCTCAGTATTACCTGTCTTCCAAAGAGCTTTTAAAAACTTTTAATTATCTGAGTCTTAGAGGAAAAACTGCTTAGAAAATCCAAAAATTTGACAACTAAGAGTTTTCTAATTTTCCAGTTTCTTTTTTTATTTTCTATTCAGATAATTATTGGTAATTTCTTTAAGCTTTATTACTGTTTTTTGTTTTACTATCTCATTCTCTGTATTTTATCTACTGTTCAGCTCCAGTACCACAGAAACCTCTCACAGTCATTTATTCTACAAAGAACTTATATTTTCTCTACGGAAGACTTAGACTGCAGATACTTTCTGCATGTAGGTCAGAATATTCCATAGGGAAAGAGGCCCCCAGAATTTCCCTTTCTCCTATAACAGCTTCTGTGGGTAAGACAAGGTGTACATTTTAGTATAGCAGTAGACCTGAGGAGTTGTTATATTTCTCCCTATTAAAAAGATAGCAATTGGTGAAAGACAGAGATGTGTGCCTGTCCTAACACAGGAAATATTAATTATTATGTATCTAAGAAGATTTTATACCCAGCCAGTACTGTTGAGTTAATTGCAGAAGTAGGTGGGAAAATAAAATGCACCAAAAAGTTACTGAGGTATAGCATACTGCAGTATAATGCTGTTGCCATCCAGAACACTGTGGGTTTCTGTTATGAACCTGATCATATATATTCAACAATTAGTGGATTTGGTGAAAACTTTGCTGATTCAAGACATGTTTTCTACAAAAGGAAGGATAGAGGTAGAGTATGGGACAGGTTGTACAAGGTAAAGAAAAGAGGAGTCTCCCCAAAATCCATAAAAACTGAGAGGAGCTTGGCAAAAGTTTATAATGTTGTAGGTGTCTGGGAAAGGAGCAGGAGAGAATGACTGCTTACTCAAGGGACAGCAAACAGAGCCAGCCTTTGCAGGCTAAGGCAAAGAGAGAAAGTCCTTCTCACAACATGCTCAGCCATTCTTAGTCTGACCAGCTTCAAGTGGGCTTGTATTCTTGAATAAATTTGATGCTAAAAGTGTTAGTAGATGCCTGAATTTGTGGCTTCCCCGAGGCAGAGTCAGTGCCTTGAACTGGACCTTGGGAAGGAGCTGAGATTCAGCTTTATGCCAGGTGATTTAGTAAAGCAGGTAGAAGATGATAATTCAAAGCATTGTTGGGGATTTTAAAGCAGTTATAAATGATCAGTGAATTAAGAATGTGTAGTAAATAAACTAATCCAAAGCACTTGAAATCACAAAAATATTTTTCTAATATATCTAGTCTGTAAAATCAAGATCTGACTTCATAATGTAATGCAATACATGTTTCCTAAGCAGTAAGGATCCTGAATCTGATTTTAGGATTGGAAATGAATGCTGCCAGTGTATTGTATTATTAGTACTTGTCACTATTTCACCTTTTTTAGGACCATCAGATAACTTATAGCATATAATCAGTTCTCATTATCTAATGAAATCACCTGTACATTGTTTATTGAATTCTGCAGATTCATTCCTTAAATGTTTTGGTGATTCTTTTCAAAGAGACAATGGTAATTTTTTGTCAGTCCAGATCTAATTTAATCTCTGAATGTCCTTTGGGACATTCTGTTCCTTCAAGACAATCTTCATTGCAATTATTAGCATTTAAATGGTAGTTTGTTATTACTGTAAACAGCAATAAGCATAATCCAAAGAACATTCAATACTACCTTACTCCCTCAATGCATGAATGTAACTATAAAAGCTCCATACCACCTTTACTTGTGCATTTGCTGCCATAGTTTTTAATTTTTAAATAGCAACATATTACATTTATGATACATATTCAAGGAATTTACAATTTTAGGTTTGAGTTTTCAAGACTAGTGTGTGGATATTGGCATCAAATATATATGTGCATGTGTATTGCTGTCTCCTGCATGGAGAGTTCCATTTCTGATCTTAGTTGGTATAACCAGTGCTGCTAGAACTGATTTGTGTCTATTCTTTAAGGAGATTGGTGTCAGCTCTGGTGCTCTGGTTTAGAACATCTACATAACTGTATCCTCCCTCCTGATCTCCAGTGTCCATTTAGTGATCCAGGTTATCCCACCCTGCCACCCTCCTCCTCGCCACATGAGCTAAGTGACAGATTTCTGCCTTACCTCCTGTCACCCTGGAGAGTCCCTCTGAAAGCACAGCGCAGGCGCTTCCCTCACTGCTTAGATGTTTCATATTTCATGGTGTGAAACTCTTCTCTCGGGTTTGAGGCTCTGCAGGATGTGGTAATCAAAGAAAATGAGAGGGCAGGGTGCCTTAGCTCCTGGTTAACCTGCTCAGGCCTCCCTGGAACATTCACTTCTGCACTACTCATCTGTCTCGCTTCACATGCCTGAAATGACTTACAGCTAAGGTGGGAGACTCATATCACAAGTTACTAACTTCATAAAGTAAATGCAGAAAAGTATTAGCAGTGATCAGTTCTTTGAGCCTTCTGTTGAGTATTACTACAAACCAGAGCACCATAGTTGTATGGCTATGCTTCTATGTCCTGATACTGTTTTGAAACACTCACTTCTCCCTCCAGTGAGTGATTCTTATCCTTTGGGATAAATCAGACGTTTTTATCCCAAGCACCTGCTTTTTGAAATAAGCAAATAAAGGTCTAAACTTTCACTCCTACTGTTCTTTAGGGGTTTTTTGGGTTTTTTTGCTTAATATATTTTGTCGTAGCTATTTTATGCCCTTCCAGAAAAATATTCTAGTCTTCCATCCTGGAAAGGTCTTACAAGGAGGCATTTTTCTATAGAAAACATATTGGTGACAATTTTTTTTCATGGAGTTGAGTCAACTAATATGAGAGACAGTTTTTAAAAACCTTTTTAAAATTTAAAGTATAAAAATGATACTTGAAAATATACAGGGAGTACAATGGGATATGAGGTATGAAAGTGTGAGAAAGGCAGAGATCTTGGATTGTAGACGAAAATCATATTTCTTAAGCTAAAATGGCATTGCTTTCTGTTTTCAGTAACATGCAATAGATATTTGGGGCCATAGAATCACAGAATAGGCTGACTTGGAAGAGATCCAAGAGGATCATCAAGCCCACAAATGCTGTTTCTGTACTGGGCAACAAAAAAACCTTTTATCTGTGCACGTTGCTCAAACACTTTTTGAACACTGCTAGCTTGGAGCCTTAACTACTTCCCTGGGTAGCTTGTTCTAGTGTTTGACCACCCTTCTCAGTGAAGAACTTTATCCTAATATCCCATCTGAACTTCCCCTGAAGCAGCTCTAACCTGTTCCCTTGTGTCCTGTCACTGGACACCAAAGGAGAGATGGGCACTTCCCTCTCTGCTTGCCCACACAAGGACATTGTAGGCAGCAAGAAGGTCACCCCTGGACTCCTCTTCCTGTGCTGAGCAAATCTAGTGTCCTTTAGAAATTAGGGCCAGATTCATTTGTGCATTGAGTTTAAAAAGCTTTCAACGAGGAAGTATTTGGCCCTTCACATTTAGTATTTTTCTAATCAAAATACAATAAAAAATCTTAGGTTTTTTTCCAATTAAATAGATAAATAATATCAACACCATGAAAGAAATTTATGTAACACTTTTCATTGACAAAGGATCTCAAAACAATTTATTGATAGTGAAAGAAGTTTCTAATTAGGAGTACTTCTTTTGATTATTTGTGCTTAAATATGTGTCTTTTAATCACCAGAACTTCAGGCTAAAGTATATTAACTGTGCCATTCTCCAATCTATAGCCTTAAAAATTATCAACTAAATTTGTAACCTCCTACTGTGCTAGCTGAGTCCTTACTGGAATGAATAATTCCACTGAATTCAATGAAGCTACTCATGCAAGTGTTCAGAAATGTATGAAAATATTGTGCATCTTAGATCTAGTAATATCTGGGGCACTTCCATCTTTTTAAATTTAGTAAACCATTATTTAATCCCCAGAGAACATGAGCTCATTTTTCTTCTGGAGCTAACAGAGAAATTAAATCCTGAAAGGAGGAAGACCCTGCTCAGAGCCACATCAGTCTCATGGTCTGTTGGCTGTTGTTGGAAGTGGCAAAAGTGGTGCTTCTGACTTGCTGTGCAGAAACAAGAATTATTTTGCAGACTCACCTGTCCTCAAGTAAGAAACCTCAAGTCTGCTGTATGCTCTTATTGCAGCAATAAGTGTCATCAGGTGTTGAAACTTTATATGTTCATATTGCACATGTAGCTGAAGAAGGAGTTTGACACTGAATTTACTTTTGTGAAAGTTTTTCTTTAGGGTTTTTGCACAGATCTAAAGCATGAGAGAGGCAGTTCCACCAGAAATATATGGATGAGCAGGAGTATTCCTTGCTCTCCATCAGCTAGAATAACTGCTTGCAAAAATGCAGGGTTATACCCTAAATGGTGTGGAAAAATTGTCACTAGTGCATTTAAATGGAAGCAGGAGATGCTACTTTTGCATTTAATAAGTGTTTTAAAACAAAAATTCAAATTTAACTTTGAAATTGAACCGGTATGCATGTTTTAATCTCTCTATATATAAAGTTGTTGAATGTGTTCAGAAATTAAATGAGTACTCACCACAAAGGCACTGTGGCAGGAAAAACCGGAACATTTTTGGGCATTGCTGTCACCTTTCAGAGCTGTTAATCACGTTTCTCATGGATCTGTCAGTTCTGCATTTTCAGATAGCATTTTCACTTTTCCCTCATCCCAGGCACTGGAGCTGTTACGGAGCCCCTCGTGCACAGGGTCACCTTTGTAAGCAGATTGCATTCTGACTTCAAACACCATGATTTCTGTGCTCCTGCCCTATGTGCCATCCCTCCCAGAGCCAATTTAGTCTCTTATTCACATACTTCATGTTTGCTGAATTCAGCAAAACTCCTCTGGATTTGCAATCAGAGCAACATTTCATTTGTTTGTTTTGCAAGAGAAATTGCTTGAAGTAGGAATAGATTTTACACTGATATTTTTCCACGTGTCTTACAAACCTAATCATTGTTAGGGATGTGCCTTGCTAATGACTACTGAAGGAATTGTCATTGCTGTGTGTGGGATCTTGTTTTGGATCAAAATTAGAGAGAATATTTGTGTGAGGTGTCTTCCTATGGGAAATGTTGATTTGAGAGGCTCTGAGTGATTTTGCAAAGGAGAGACTCTCTTCCAAGGAAATAAAGGAGAGTGCTGGTAAAAGAAAAGCTGAAAGAAAATTAGTATATTGAGAATTATTATGAACTGAAGCAGGTGACTGACAATACTCCTCCATTTGATCACAGCTCATCATCAAATTTAATCATTAGGTTTCACCCTTTCCAAGCCCCAATTAGAGATAGCAAACCCCTTCTTTTCTTCATATAAATTCCTATTTTCAGTTTTTGCTTCTGTACCACTCCTCTCTCCTGAGGCAGGCTGCAGAAAATGGAAGCCCCTTTATGTCTTTAATATGCAGGTGAGGTGCTATATGGAGGCATCAAATTACTAATGTACAGTTAAGAACAAGATGATTCATTCATTCATTCTTAGCCTTCCTAGTTCTGCACAACTCCCTGATCAAGGTGATATTCAAGGAGGATGGTTTTACAGTGTAACAATAATTTTTATGTAACTTTTTTCAAACATTTTGTGTTTTAATCCTGATGCTAATTTTTGCTGGAGAAGTACATGTACTTTGAAAAATAAGGTGGTGAAGTGAATCCTTCACCAAGTTTCCTTCATCTCTCACAAGCATCAGAATAAGTGTAAAAGTCCCCAAGGTTGGAAACCAGTTTGATTTCTGGTGTCCTATGAATTAGGGTATGCACGGGGGAAACAAATAGGACACACTGCAGAGACCCCTGAGCTAGTACCCAAAAATCTGGCTCCAAAACTGGGGCCAGACCTCACCTGGTGGGTGTGTGCCTCCATTTGACACTGCACCTGAACTAACTCCCTCTTCTGGGAGGCATTGGTGCTAAAAAAAGGTGGCTGTGGCACTTATGGCTTTTATTTTAGCCCTGTGCCACATTGTGCCTCATAGATTTTATTGGCACTTCTGGAGACAGCTGCAGATGTGGGCATCTAATCCATCATGTCACTGGATACTCTCTAAAGGCACAAAAAGGTCTTTCTTCCACAGAAAACAAGTTTTGCTACAGAGTTTGTGGAAACCAAAATCAGACCACTGAAGCTGAGAGATAGTTATGGGATGGCAGTATTTAAGTAGCTTTTTGAAGTTTTAAGAGTTTCTTGCTGGAAAGCTTGTTGCATGAGTGTGTGATTAAAAGGACATTGTCTTCCAAGGAAAAGGCAGAGACAAATGAGTCAAAACAAAATGATAGATTACACAGACAAGGACAAGATGCTTTTTCCTGGTGATATGGCACTAGGAATGGCACTAGGGAGCACAGAGCACTGGAATAACACAACCCCAACAGCTGGGTTTTCTCCTTATTACAGGCATAAGCAAATAAAAGTATCGAGTGGATTTGCAGAAAAATCATAACAGTGTCAGAAGTAAACTGGGATATCACAGTTCCCTGGTGTGTGCTTATTCCATTTTACTGTGTGAATTAAACCTACAGTTCGTTTTTTGGCAGTTGTAAACATTAATTGATGTGCCAGTTTGGAGATTAGCTATATTTTTTTTATGATGCATGGGAGAAGTTATGATGGAATTAACTCTCATCCAGTGAGTTGGGAAGAGAAGTTGGGTTAAGTATATAATTTCATGTGAGCTGTGCAGCTGCACAAAGCCTATGTGGCTTAAGCATAATCATTTTTATGGGCTTTTAAAAGCAAAAGAAAGAAAGAAATCAGTGTTTTGAATTGGCAGAGTATCTTCCTAAAGGCCTTTAAATTATTTGATTTATTTGGTTTATATCTGTAGAAGACTAGATAAACAATTTGGGATTTTGGTGCCTGTTTTCTCATTTCTACTTCTGATTAAGAGAAGTTCAAATTAACTGAGTGAGAAGTGCACAGCAGCCAGGATTTTCATGCTTTCACAATAAAGAATACCTTAGGAATGATGAATCAATTGTAGAACTACAGTGAACTTTGTCTCCAGAACATTTGCAATAGCAGAGGCCTGGAAACAAAATATTCAGAGATTTTGAACCTATATAACCAGATACACCTCTGGGTTTTTCCTGACATCGAATATGAAGCCTATTTGGTACAAGTTATAATAAAGGCCATTATAGATGTTGAAGAATGTCACTAGAATAGTTATAGATCAGATCAAAAGTATTCTACAGCATCAGAATGATGGTCAAGATGACTTTTAAAAAATGCTTAGTTTGTCTCTAAAAATAAAAAAAATCTGTATATGCTTTTAATTTTTGATTACTCATTAGTTAAAGGCCTTATTTCCTTCAATTTCTTTTCCCTTTCTTAAACTAGTTTCATCTTGTTATACTTAATGGAATTATAATCCTTTTTACTCCATGCATTTTTCAGAGGATGCAAGAATTTTCATACTAATAGCCTGTGCAATGCTAAATAATCCATTTCAGGCATAGCACAGTTAATCTTTCCCTGTTTCTGGCAGAATTAATGGTAAGAACCATTTTGCTACAGTTGAGTATAAATTCCTATCTGGGAATATAATTACTGTCTGACAAGATATTAGGCAAATATTGAATACTATGCTGAGAATGAAGCCTTCTAAACAGCTTCTAAATTTACATAAACCATATTAATTAATTAATTTTCTGCTAAAATATAACATGCACATCTGTGCTCAGTATCAAATTTTTCAGTCTGGTAGCATCTTAGAAAGATCACAGTGGAAAGTCTCGAAAAACAGCAACCAAATCCAAGACCCTCATCAGTCAACTGCAGCAGACTGGATCAGAGAGCAGGAGCTCTCCCTGCCACTGTGGTCATTCCTGCCATCTGGCTTTTCAACCTGAGCAGGGAGGAGAAGCATGGAGAAACCTTGGAAAATATTTTAAAATCACCAGGGATTTCTGAGTCTGCAGCAGATTTGTTACACACTGTAGGTGCCTCCTGTTCAACAGTGAGCCCAAGAGTAAGATTTGCAAACATTTAGAATTCCTGTTGTAGCTGTATGTGTCAGGATCCTGAAAGGTGTTAAGCTCCCTTCCTCTCCAGGAAGAGCTTGCAAGTCACAGCCCTGCAGGGAAAGCAGCACAAGCAAAGCCTCTAAATATTTTGCTAGGACGTGGTTTTGCAGCTCTCAGTGGTGCTATGGTATAGCAACAGGGCTGTGTCCCTACAGCCCATTTCAGAATTTAGGAGCAACTAGGCAGATGATCAAAAGATAAAATGAGGAGAGAAAATGCACTTAGATGTCTTTTTATCCATAAGTGCTGTGGTGTATAAGGCAAACAAAGTGTGAAACAGAGACTGGAGATCACTTTATCACAGTGGGTCAAAAATACCTTGGAGCTTCTGCCTTTCTTACCTTTAAAATATTTCTCTACATGGCTTGTATCCTTGAAACAGACTTGTCATGTGACAAGGAGTGAATTTACCATATTATCATTGATGGCTGAACCACCAAGAACCCACAGGAGGCACACCCAAGTGCCACTGCACTGCCAGATTCGCCTTCTTCTCATTCCTTTGAATGGAGGCTTCCCTTGAAAAAAGGAGAGGCATCAGCCAAGTCTGCTCTGCTTCAGTGATTCACAGCTTCCCAGAGCCCACAGGCATTGTCAGGAACATAGCACTAGCTAGATGTGAGCTTCTTTGGGCTTCAGCATACACCAAAGGACTCAGGACAGACTTAGCCTTATTTAGTGCAATTCCTTCTGCCATAAATGGCACGTGGTAGGAATGGCGTAGGTATTTTTCATAGTAATGGACACCCAGCCTAGAGTTTCTGAGATAATATTTGCCCTCCTCTGTCAACAACCACTCTTTTAGATGAGCCTTTGGGCATAAATAAATATTTATTTTTTTAATAATCTGAACTATGTACCTTTGGTTTCTGGATTACCTTTTAATTATCTGGTTTCAGTTTCTGACTGATGCCTCACCTGCATGTCTCTAATCATTCCTCTGGCTACGTTAAGACTTTCCTTGTTCTGAAACCAAATTTAAACATATTATTTGCCTGTAATCTGTCAGTGATATTTTTCTGTGTCTCAGGATTTGTACTAAATGAGTTGTGAGTGGACTAGACATGTTCTCCTGGGCTTTGGTTGCATCTGATTGAGTTTAAAAAAATATAGTTCATTCTTATGCTACTAACAGTATGCACCTCATTCTCCATCTAAAATCTGGATTGCCTGTGTTATTTTTTTTTTCCATGAACAAGTATTTTGGTGTGCTTTAAAACTGGTTGTCAGGCTGGAAGATTTGGTTCAGAAGGTAAATTGCATCTACTGATGACACTCATGGAACTGGTTCTTTTTTGCTTCCTTGAAGTTCTAGGAGGACAATAACCCAATTATGAAAATAAGACAGGTTCCTTTTAATGGCAAACACTATGATCTGGAATGGCTTCTGAGAAAGAGGGAGGAGACAAAGCCACCCAACTTGGAATGTGATCATTGTACTCAGTGACTTGTCTCTGTAGGGTGGGGTGAAGGAGTAGAGTAAATTCTGCACAAGAGGTACAGGCATCAAATGGGGCTCTTCAAATAGACTCTTCTCCTCAAACAACTTAATTGATCCCAAAATCAACAGGCATCTGAAAAGCTTATGTTTACACAAGGGTATGTTGCCTTCACTTGTAATTACATTGGACTTCTCCCTGGAGCTGTTTTGGGGGTGGGATGGGTTGTGGGATGGGTTTTTTTGTTGTTTTTTCTTGGTTGTTTGTTGAGGTTTTTTTTTTTGTGGGGGGAGACTTGATTTGGGTTTTAAGTGGGGTTCTTTTCATTATATACTATTTCATACTATTATAATAATACTATTATTTCATTATATAATACAGAATTTTGCAGTTGTGTGTATTCACATTGATCTAATGCAAATACAGAGATATCAGATTATAAAATTACCAATTGTTTGGTTGATTGAAAAGGGAAAAAAAAAAAAAAAGGACACACAGTGTCAAGCTGTCTATTACAGTTCCTTGAGTGAGGTTCCAATTTAGGCTTGTCTGATTTAAAGAGGGATTCACACTTATTGAAAGCTAATAAGCCAGCCTGATGCCAGTTTTGGATTAGACTTGAGCAAAGTTTCAAGTTGGATGGGAAGACCCTGAGGATGAAGAAAATCAAATAATAAGGTAATTGATGTCTCTGTTCTGGTATCATCTTGGCAGCACAACATTTTTAGAGTGTTAGCTGTGGAAATTCTCTGCAAAAGATTTTTTATTGTCATCTCACTTCAGAGACTATAGTCTATAGATGGATAGACAGAACAATACTCTCTTCTCACATGGCATATGTTTAACTGGAAGTGGACAGTGACTGCCATTTCCTACGGGCACTGTGGTGACACTTTATCCTCCTGTTAAACAGCTACTTTTATTTTTTCACCAAGGTGGAAGGGTTGGATTGGTGGCTGGAAACACCTGTAAAAAGGACAAACCCATTAAAAGCATTGAGTTGGCCTAAGTTCATGTCATCTGGAGAGTTAGAAGAGAAGAAAAGGGCTTGCCATGACTGCATTTCAACATAATACTAAAACTCAACAACTTTAAAATTATTCTGAAAGGGGTATATCAACCAGAGTTAGTCTGAAAATTTTAAAAATGTTGGAGGCAAAAGTGTTCCCTCTAGTCTCTCTTTGAAATTTATTTGGTAATGTCTGATGAAACATTGAAGCATAGATGCAGCAAAACCATTTTTCTATTTTTAAAACTTTTCAGGGACTTCTTTATTAGCCTTATAATGGCATGGTCTTCACTTCCCCTGCTCTTCTTTCCTTGTCTTGCCTCATAACATTGATGTATCTTCCCTCTTACATTTGGGCAGACTCTGGTACAAACTTTGGAGATGAAAAATATGCCTGCTAGAAAGTTTTCTGTGGGAAAATATGAACTTCAAGATTTTCAGTGAAACTAATGGAAATAAGTAGGTCAACAGAATCCCATCAGTCCAGACAGCAGATCAATGAGGCACAGGGAAAATCAAGGTGTGTTGGGATGTGCCTAATCCTTGTGAGACTGTAAAGGGACTCAAAAGAGAGCTGGAAGAGAAGGGTGTGAGGAACTTTGAACTACAGCTGCCATGAGGCCACAGGAGACCTTGCACTACCATGGAAAGCGTTGAGGAACCAACCCTAAATGTACCTTTGCAGTATTTTTCTTTCAGTTGACACAGTTCATAATATTTTATTCTCAGAAAGGCGTTGTTATTTACTCTTTCTATCTGATTCACTGTAAGAACTAAAGGTGAAATAAACTTTTTGAAGACAAAAGCTCTGTTTTTCTGCAATCTCCAATCCTGATGGCACAGTCTCACAATTATTGATTTTCTGGGGTCCCCTCTCATTTGGAGCAAATGAGCAGCAGTGAATGAAACAGGATAGTCTTGTGAATGCCTGCCATTCTCTGAAATATGGAATTGAGAACCATTTGCAGAAATCAACATTATTTATGATAACCTGTAGAAACCCATTTTGTGTGTTTCTAATGAATTTGATCTATTTCTCTCTATGATCATTTCTTTACTGGTGGAACTGACAGTTTTAAACAATTTTAAATGAACAGATCAAGAAATAGGTAGAATAAATAGAATGTCCTGTGTACAAATGCTGATCCTGCTTCTTTTACTAAAGCAAAAGACCTTCATAATTCATTCATGCCTTTGCAGCCATGACTTATGGAGCTTTTATACTCATGAGAGAAACATAATACTCACCCTTCATGGGTGAAATATTCTGTATGGGCTGGGGATTTATTCTCTACTGGTCTCTCTCTTAAAGGTCTGATGAGAAGTGTTTCTCAAGGGTTAGATTTCTTAACAGAAATTAGATCACTCCAGACCACTGACAAAATGTAACCAGTTTCACTGCTCCAGATTATCCTGATTTTACAGCTTTATTCCATATTTTTTTCATGCTCACATTGCACATGAAATACCAAGACATTTTTTATGGCAGTTAGCTGAGGACAGTGTACACAGCTGTTTGTGGGCACAGGTTACTGAGTACAGTGTTTGCAGGGAGACATGAATTGAGAACTGATCTCCAGGCGCTCTGAGGAAGTTAATTAATAGTTTGGGCCAGCAAGTGGGTGTCAGCACCTTGAGCCAGGTTCCACCAAGCTGAGCTGTCTACTCTGTGTGACTGATGTAAAAAAAACTCAGAAAAGCTTTTGAATTAACTATTTCAGAACGGTAATTTTGCTAGAATAAAGCAAAGTAAAGCAGTCAGATGTCTCAGCAAGGACTTATGAATAGTACCAGTACAATTTATTTATGTAACCCCAGGCAGCAACCAAGCTCCACACAGCCCTTCCCTCTGTCCCCACCAGTGGGATTGAGATGATAAGTGGAATAGTAAAAACTAGAAAACTTGTGGGTTAAATTAAAGGTAGTTTAATACTGCAAAAGCCACACACAAACAAATCAAAACAAGGAAATAATAACCATAATCATAAGAATTCCCTGCTTCCCATGGCAGGCAGGTGCTCAGCCATCTCCAGGACAGCAGGGCCCCATCACATGTAGTGGTCACTTGGGAAGACAAACACCATCACTGCAAACATTCCCCCCTCCTCCTTCTCCACCCCACTTTTTATGCACAGCAGGATGTCAC
>JAOTQP010000001.1:97142724-97156011 GCA_026413545.1 Cichladusa arquata
AAATTAATTATTATAAGTTTTTTAGGTTTTTTTTTTTTTTGTTTTTTTTTTTTTTTTTTGTTGGGTTTTTGGTGTTCTTTTTTTGTTTGTTTGTTTGTTTGTTTTGTTAGGCAAAGTTATTTTGGCTCAAGGAAACCAGAAATTAGCAGAGGCAGAAACTGAGCACGACTCCCACCATTCAAATGACAGTCAAAGCAAATTTGTGAGGTGGAAGGAGGAACAGGGATTTAGAATGATGAAGCAGGGCTGCCACCTCTGTTCTCTCTCTTTTATCTTTGTTTTTACCTGTTCCTGTGTCAGCAGCCTCTACACATATTGAGCATATTTTTATGCAATCTATAATTTAACGGAAGTCAGATACCTTTTCTTAAAAACAGAAACAAGAGCAGCTATGAAAATACTTACATCTGAGTTTTCTTCCAACCTGATTTTTTTCCTTAAAAATTTAATTCAGTTTTTGCTGGAAGCAGGGAATGAAGAAAACACAACCTGGTGACAGCTGGTCACACTTTGGTTCACATAAAGTGCTCTTAATCCTTGCAACAACATTAAAGAAATGGACTGCATCATGTGTAGCACTAGTAGCTAGGATTGTAGCTGAGATTTCTCAGCACTCCCTTTTATTATAATAATAGCTTTGATTTCCCTAATTGCCTATAACTTTGCTCAAAAGTAATCCTGTGGATTGACACTGAACATTGTCATGTTAAGCACATACGTCAGCTGGAGTTACTGAGAATAAATTTTCAGCAGCAACAATTCAGGCAGTTCCAAGAAGAGGAGGAAATTTTTTCAGTGCCATTTTAAGGTTTTATGGGAGTTCCTTTTCAAAATGAGCATATACATAGAAAGGAATCCAGCTGAGGCTGCCATTGCAACCCTTTTTTTGGCTATTTACAGCTGCTGAGCATTTGACTTTCAGCCTTAACATTGTTGTACTTCATGTACAGTACTTCATGTTGGATTTCACAGTGAGTTCCTGCAAAAGCATAGATTTGATCTGAACGTAGATCTAGAAGCATAGATTTGACCTGTACAGTACACAAATCGCAGAGCAATGAAACCATCCAGTGCCTTTAAAGGGAACCTTGGTTTATTTCTGCAACTCTCCTGATTTCCTTCTAATAAACATGAATCTATCTCTTAATGCATCTATCTGTGTATTAAAATCTGTTTGTTTTCATTACAGCATAGCCTCTGTGCAACTGTTCCTGCTGTTTCTTGTCCCAGTTTTGGCTGACATCATCTGTATATTAGATCATTGGGGAAAGAGCAAAATTAATTGACTTCAGCTGCTTTTTAAAGTATTAGGTTATCTCTGGAAAGTGGTTTTCTCTTCACTTATCACTCATGCTCTTCCATGATTTTGCTAAAAATTTTCTTTCTTTTTAAGATTGTAGTGTTTCCTCAGCCATCTTCCCTGGACAAAGCAAATGGAATAGAAACTAAACATGAATTTTTCTGTGTTTTGTGCCAAGAATACTGGCAAACCATTCCAGATCTACCTCCTGGAAGTCAGACAAAATACCAGATTAAATTACTAAACCTTCACTGCCCATGGAAGTTTTGCTTGATCCAAGATTGTATCTTGGCTCTGACTTCAGAAAAACATTCTTTCTCCAGCTACAGGATGGAAAGTGTATATCTCTTATCAAAGCAGATAAGGTCAGAGTCTGCTCTCTACATCTCCTGACTACTGGTATTGGAAGAAATTTTTAAAAATACTGTGCAGATAGTATTGACAAATGATATGTATATATATATAAAAAATAATTTAATAGTCTCATTGATTAAATATGTCCAAATCAGGCTCTTTCTAAGGTTGGACTTAATGATTACAAAATATTTATTTTTCCTTCTTCAGATAAAAATGAGGCAGAACTGTTGTTGAACACTTAGGAGTGTAGGAATGTAGAGTGAAAACCCCTCAGATCACCCAAACTCTCTGCCATTTACTTTGGCACCCTAATCTGATAAACTTTTCCTGTATAAAAGGCTGAGATAAAAGTTTTTGAAAGAGACATATTTCACACACTCCACAAGAAACTTTGGCAAAAATATTGCTTATTATCCCTTGCTTCTCTTTGCCAACTAATGTTGGCAAACATTAGTTTGAGAAACACAGAATACAGAGCAAAGTATCAGAAAGATATAAATCCTTGGAAAGATGAAATGTAAGAGAGACATTTTCAAGCATTGATTTTGAACTCAGGTCTCCAAAAGTCATGAATAATAAGCAATGGTCGTTGATCAGAGCACATGTGTGTATTGAGAGAAGAAGAACCAGTGGATTTTCTCTAAAGTTTTTTTGCAAAAATGGTCAGGAAGAAAGAGGTCACCAAACCTGTTCCCAGAGTTTGTATGATCAGACTGTAAAGTCAACACAGGATCTACTAGAATCAGCAATGACAGAATTGCCCTAGGGATTTCATAATTAACATTTATTCCCCTCTTAAGATTTTGTTTTCAGGAAGGGAGCAGTAGTGTATTTTATGGAAGGAAATTGTGAAAACTGGTGTTCCAGATATGCTGTCTACAGCAGTAAGGCACTAAAGTAACCACAGAAGGGAGCAAAAGTCTAGAGGCAAAATGACATAAAAGCAGAACCAAAAAAAATGAGGTAATAAAATGAAGGGGGTGCTGTTCTGGATTTGAGCATTTCTTTGTTCCATCCTTGCTAAACACTTAATTACCAATGAACTGTGTTAATCAAAAAGAGGTAGTGGTTAGTAGCAGCTCAGCAGTTGTGTGTAAATAGAGTTTTAGATATTAAATGACAATTAAAGGCTGTTAAAAAGTAAATTACCAAGTGATGAACTAAGCCTCATGAGGGCTGGAAAGAAAGTTGTAAAGCTGAATTCAGCCACAAACCACTAACTACAAACAAACTACTGGCAGCATGTCTGCTTCCTAAAATACCTTATTAACACCCTGTCATTAACTCTTTTAAAAGTCATGGAAGAAATTCACAAAGAGCTATAAGAAAATGTTGAAACCTCTCTCTCAGCTTCTGAAACCAGCAAATCTGGAAAATGCTTTTCATTTTAAAAGGAAAACAGCAATCTAAAAACTGGATTATTCATTTAAATTTCATCACTACCTTATATGCTTAAGCTTAGAATTCACCTGAGCAGTCTTAATAATTTTTGGGTCACCCTCTAGTAAAAGCCCAGCCTAAAACGCAGCTGAAGATGAGTGACAGCCAAGATGGGAGGGAAGTAACCCTGCCAGAAGAGCTAAGCCCAAAGGAGTGTCCTGGATGTCCCAGAGCGACTAAGGACTTTGATGGTGTGAAGCCTGTGGCGTTTTCTCACTCATCTTGCTCATTTCTTGGGGCTGAGAATGGCCATGGCAGGTTCCTGGTGGGGATCCCTCAGCCAGGGGAGCCTTGGGGAATGCCTCTGCCTGTGGGAATGTCCCACAGCAGAAGAGTTGAGTTTATTCCCCCCAGAGACACAGGGGAGAGGTGAAGCCGTGGTTCTCTGATGAGGCAATGATGTTCCACGCTTGTCTCAGGTCCTGGAGTCATCCTGGAGTCATCTCCATTTCATAACTGAAGTTCCTATACTGAAAATTTTATTGCCAGTAGAGATTTGGGGGAAAGAGCAACAGCCTTAGGAATTACACACCCCTGACCATGGACAGGAGGAAGTCTAGGGTGTGTGGGACCATGAATGAAATATTTCTGCCTAGGTGAAACAAATCCAGATTTGCTAGTTGAGAGCCCTCTAACCAGGAACCAGGCTCTGCACACATTTCTCTTTGCCTGCAAAAAGGGGCAGAGTTAAGTATTTAAGGTACAGTATCATGTCTTAAACCATTTTGATAAGTATTCCACCTTGGCTTTTTTTCAAAGGCCCTCATTACCATCAAGCATGGCTCTGCTACCCACAGCTTCCCTTAGATCCAAAATCACAGTGCATTACATTAAAAAAAGAGAAAAAAGAAGAAAGCTATGCAATGGTGCTTAAAATTGAATGTCATTTTTACTTACTAGCAGGTGTTGAGCAGAAAAAAAACCCTCAGGTATCAGGATAATAAGTGTGGTAGGGATAGAAAATAAATGTGAACAGTGCTTACACTTGATCAATTTTTTGTGCCAAAGCCCATTTCCCACACAAGCTCTCTCATTCACTCACATTCAATTCCCTGTTTCTGTTTCTGCTCAACTTCCAACCTCACCCCCTTTCTGGTAAGGTCCTGCTTTCTTCTGCCCACCTTGTGCTAGTATTTTGTGATTCTGATCTTATCAGGAAATGTGCTCAATATAACATAAGATATTGTAGCTGGTTTTAAAGATTTAATGAGCAGAAGTTGATAAGGACAATAACAGAAGATGCACAAACTACAGAGGATACCATAATTCTGCCTCTTTTCTTGTTTTATTATGGCCTCACTATTTTTTCTGTCACTGTAGAGTACCCCAGAGGCTCATAATGTCCATCCTTTATAGAATTTAAGAAACATATTCACTGCCCGTTTCGAAAGGAAGAAAAGGAGGTTTTTGGGGTTTCTTTTTTCCCTTTTAAGAGTTGTCAGTGGTATTAGAAAGAACTAATCACACAGCCCTGGAAATAAAAAACCTCCATTGCAGTACTGAATCAGGAGCAGGAAGAAGGTACTTCAGTATACTGTCCCCTGTACACTTTGCAGAGGTGCTTTTTCTCAGTTGTAGAGAAAGTCTATTAAAAGATGATGACTTGATATGAAGGAGAGCCTTGTCCTTTAGGATATGGATTAAGATCACCAATTTATTTCTATGCTGGGCATTCAACAAATCTCAGCATCCTAATGTAATGATTTAGTCCTATCTGAGCTTCCCTTTGTCACCTGGTCACCTTCCCCGTCCCTGCAGAATACACTTCATTTAAATTTTGTCCATTTGCTTCTTGCTGCAGACTTTCATTAGTTTATTCTTTATCTGCCCTGAAGTGTGTAATGATAATGGTGTTGCTTAAATAGCTCCACAGTGCTTCACAAACATTAACTAATTAATGGAGAAGGCAGAGTATCAAACAATTAATCTTTCAATCTATTGGTGAGCTGATATAGACAGATAATATGATTTGTTCATTACCTGAGTAGTTCAGAGGTGGACATTAATTTAAAGTGCTGGCCAATTTGACTGTCACTGAAGATGATAGAGAGAAAAAAAAAACAGTTTATATTTTTCCTACACAAGGCATCTTTTTTCATTTGAATTCATGCTTCAATCTTCATTTAAAATCAGCTCCGTTGAATGGGATTGCCAGAAGAACAATAAACTGATTTTCACAGAAATGGAGAAATTAAGATCTACACAATTATTTCCAAATCATCAAAATCTATGGATTTTACATTTCAACTGAAGAAATAGTTTCATACAATTTTGAAAGCTACTTTTATGCTATTTCATGCTCTATAAAAAAGCATTTGGATACAGAACCGTGATTTTTTGTGCAAACATACCACTTTTTGGTTAATAATAATGGTTTAGCTTGAGCTTTTTCATTTTCATTTTCATTGACCACCTCCCATTATTTTCTACTGAGGAGCAACAGAAACTGCCAATTTATAATGAAGGTTTGAGACATGATCAAAGTAAACCAATCTGGAGAAAAAAACCTGTTGGTGCTGTCACATGGCAGCAAAAGAGTGATCTCTACTCTTCCCTTTCAAAAAATTTATTCTCTCATTCATGATGTAATAGGAGGAAAAATGAGAGATTATCAAGATGCATTTCTTGTGGTGGACGTATTTATACGTATTCAGGAAAAACTGAAGGACTTGGAAGAGCAGCACAAAAATGTGCAATTTTCTGTCTCCCAGAGTTACAGCATGTCTGTGCTGGTTAAGCAAGCTGGAACCATGCAAGGGCTGCATAGTGGTGCAGTCTTGCTCTCAGTCTCGAGGTAATTCTACTTGGAACAGTTTTTCACCCAATTCAAATGTGTGTCTACAACAGCCAAAGTTAGAGTAGATCATGGAAAAGAGATGGATCATTCTGATAGTATAAAAAGAGTGGGGAGGAACCACTTTTAAGTCTTCTTTAAAGAACTCAAACCCACAACCACATTGGTATGAATTAACGTGTGGGCTCCCATTACTCATGACTGATGGCAACAGAGTGTCTGAATTGCAAATGCGTGGAGGATATTAGCACAATTATTTATTCAAATACTATTCCTGGAAGAATGGTTTCAGCAAGTGGCACTAGGTATGGGTAAACCAAGTTTCTGCTTAGGGCAGAATTTGGGTCAGAGCCACACCACCTTCTGTACCTGCCACACAGCCCTGCAAAGCCAAGATCAGGGCTTGTGGCATGGCGACTACTCCCAAGGAAAGGTCTTCTTCTAGAAGGAGTAACTGGTGATCCAGTTCCATCCACCTGCTTCCTTAGCCCTCCCAGGAAGGAAGTCTTTTCAGTGTCCTTCCTTCCCTCCTTTCCCAGCTCTATCCCTTCTCCTTTTTGTGCCCTTTCTGTGAACAGAGCAGCAGGTACTGGCCCCATCTTGCCAAGAGGATAACAAAAGCTCAAGCCAGTCCTAGTTATTCATTAGCTGCTGTCACTCTGCTTTTAAAGGTATTCAGCCCTCCAGCCATGGACCAGCAGCTGTACATTGTAATTTAGATGGCCAAACTCACCACAGTAAACAAAGGCACACTGACTGAACAGAATAACTTAGCAAATATTCATGAATTGAGAGTATCTTTCATAGCCAGAATCTCATTAGACATCTTGACAGAGTTTGAGAAGCATTTGGACAATGTTCTTGGGCACCTGCTGTGACTCTTGGGGTTGGTCTTGTGCAGGGCTTCAAAGGAGCCTAAGATCCTTAAGGGTCTCTTCCAACTCAGCTTATTCTGTGGTTCTGTGATTCTGCAAATATGATTTTTAATGACTCTTCTCCGTAGTAAGCAGTTGAGTCACTTTGAGATTTCTCCATAGGGATAGTCTCTTTGGAATGGTAGGGAGCTCTGTGAAGAGCAGTCCTCGTTTAATCTCTGTTTTATATCTGACACAGTAGATTTCATACTTCATGACAGTATATCTATCATATTATCAAGAGATTCTCACTGCAGGCAAAAATCAGTTTTGGAAATAAATCCTTCTACTAACTCATCTTTGCTATCTGATAATGAAGAAAAGTCTGAAACAATGTCAGGCTTAAATAAAAAAATTTACCCAGAAAACTTCTCTAAATTCTTCTTATCAAGACAGGGAAAGGGAGCGGGGGAGGTAAGAGGCGTCTGCATTTAATTTAATTCTTGATTCATTTGCAAATTGCTTGGCAAACAAGTTTATGCATATTAATTACATTTCTAATGAAAAATATTTGCAGTTGCACCTGTTTTCATGGCAAAGTATAAATTTGGCTTGCAGAGCTAATATATCTATAATTTGGTAAGTGTTGACACAACCATTTTGATGGAATATTTGTGGCTGGAGGAACAAAAGCTGTCACATGAGGATTTTTCCATCAGGCTATACAGGACACATAGTGGCTGGGGCTGGTTGCTCTTGGGGAACCCAAGGTTGGAGCAGCCTGTGAGAGTACAGGTGATGGTGGAAATGTCTCATAGTAACACAAGGAGTAATTTTATCTCAGTAAGGATTAACTGGGAAAAAAATGCTGATAAAAGTCCCCTAGTTTATGTACACAAAGACTTGCCAGGTGTGTTTGCTTGCTGTTTCTCAGGATTTTTTTCATGAGAGTGGGGTTTTTTGAAATATATTGTCACTGGTGATCTAGTACCTGACTTAGTTTTTATTGGAAAAATAACCCATGTGATACCAGAGACAGGAGCTGCCACAGGTCAAAGCCTGATCCTAGCAAATGGGAAGTACATTGTGCAGATAGGATTTATTCCTATGGGTATCTCTAAGCAATATATTTGATTTTTACTGCTATGGTATAATTGGAGTTTTTCAAATCTTGCTTAGTTTTGTTATCTAAAAGAAAATTTAAAGTTAAATGCTTAAATTAATTTTAAGTGTTTATTTCTGCTTCATTATTTAAAGTGTTTATTCAGTACCACAATTTAGTCTTCAGTGAGCTTGTAATGCATCTTGTATAGAATTGCCAGAACCATAATATAACATTAGCAAATCTAATGCTAAATGGTGCTTGTTAATGGTTGAAATTATAGTTTAAATCCTGAGAGTATAAAAGCATCATGAGATCCTTTCCACTTGGATATGGGGTTTGGAATTCATATTAATGTTGATGAAATTTATGCTCGTGTATCTGGGAGAAAACATCCATTGTGAAAACTGAATTTCTCGTAGCTGCGCTTTGCACAAAGCAAAAAGCTCAAATGCTTCCCACCCATTGCAAGCTTCACTCAAGGCACTGTAATTACAGTAATTAATGGCATTGTAAAGCATTACTTATTTTTAGTAGGTGTAATTGCCAAGGATGATTCTTTTTAAAATTCTTTGAACTGCTTTGTCTGTCAGTAAGCACAGACACTGACAGATTTTTTTTTTCCTAATTGACAAAAATAAATCAGTCATCAAAGTCAAAATTCTTCAGAATGGTGGAGTCACAGTTCATGCTGAGAAGGGACTTGCTCCCTCAGGAGTGATTGATTTTAATGTGTCTGCTCATGAAGCAAGATACTGTTTTAACACCTGAACAAGTCTGTGACAAATGATTGTGACAAGGGATGTTGGAAGCTCACCCTGTCACCAGGGTTCAGCTCAGATCGTGTTCAGAGGGGCAGCCAGAGCTTTCTAAAGATCAGTCCCTGAAAGGAGAGCATCCTGTTTTCTTTGCAGTAGCCTTGTTTGTTTCTTTCACTGCAAGAAACTCCAACCATTTTTCTGCAGCTTAATGGGTAAAGTTGAATAAATGCAAAAAGAACAAAGGAAATGTCTAGGCACAAGAATGACATTTGGTTGAACAAATGGATTTTCACCTCTGCAAAATCTAACAGAAGCATTGTGATTTTCTGTAACATTTAAATTACTAACACACAGAGAAACAAGAAAAACCAGCTAAGTGAAACGTATATGAAATTATTTACAGCAGGTAGCCCAAACCCCAGGGGGCTTGTGAGGAGAGAAACAATGAACAAATCTAAAAAGCACAAAAAGCTCTTTCTTACCAAGTTACAAGCCAGCTCGTTTTGAAAAACAACCTAACATCAGGATGCAACAAACCCCAATTCACTAAAATAATTTTGATTTTAGCTAAAGGAAGTAGCTATTTAAAAGATATTTAAAATTGACACAGTAGAACTCTAATTATCCCTGTTTGTGGGTCTGGATCCATCACAGTGTTATCTGCCCCAGCAGACATGGAGGGGAAAGTGGGTGACAAGTCAACAGCATTTCATTGTATCCAAATCCAGGTCCAAACCACCCAAATGCACCAATACCTCACATTTCAAGTCTGCTACCTATGGCAGAGTAGCTGCAGAATCATTGCACATTTTTCCCAAGTCCTCAGCAGGGACTCAAAGCAGTAGAACTCAATTGACTCACGAGAAGCTAGGCCTATCCCAAACTCAGCTTCAAATAAAGGGGTCTACTTAAGAACTAATTTATTAGATTATCATATACAGCATAAGGAGATTAACACTACCCCACAGTAACTCATCTGACTTCAAACAAACACCTCCTACATTTTCTGTATTCTAGTGAATATATCTGTTCAAAAGAGGAGTGGCTGCTTGGTGGGGAAGACACCAGGTTGCAGAGCACAGACAGTGGGACAGATAGTTTTGAACTGAGAAAGTTGAAGGGATTTACAGAGAAGTCTTTGAGAAAGAAATCACAAAAGTCACAGTGAATAGGCAGCAAGAGTTTCCTGGTGAATAGGATTTACCAGCTCTGACTTCCTCTCCTGTTTGTTTCCTTTTTGAAAGGTTAAGCACGTAGAATGACCGAGGCTGTCTAGAGAGGGTGGGTTGGGCTCTAGAATGGAGCAGATGAGAAATTCAGCTGCTTGTGGTATTGGAAAAGCTAGTGTTCACTAGCTGCAGGTCAGTGTGGAAGCAGTGATTTGGTACATGATGCTCTGCAAGGACAGCTGTCAGGTGAGAGGGACTGGCTCCTGCAAATGAAATCATTAGATTTGTTCAATGCAGTCACTTCTGTCACTCTGCAAGTTCTACCAAGCATTCATTGACACAGTAAAATACATTTTCAGCTATACTGATGAGAACCAGCACTCAATGGAGAATTCAGAACATTTAGTTCTAGTGTACACTGAGTCTGAAGATACATATTTTCATTACTTGTTCCTTATTTTGGGGTTTTGGTTAATTTTTTTTCTTGTCATAGATTTTTTTTGTTGTTGTGGGTGCTAATATGTGAAAAGAGTCCTGAAGCAGCCATGTAGGCTGACAGACTAGGATCCTCTTTGTTGTTGTGCTCTACATCTGATTCAATACCCACATCCCACTGGAAACTCAAGCACACATAAAGAGGAGGCAAATGGCAAACTCACTTGTGTCAATATCTCTGCTTTCTGATGATTCCTCATGCAGGATTTTCCATGGTTGTGTTTGCAGTTCAAATAAAACTGCAGGAAATAATGCAAGTACACTAAGGCACTAAAAGGGATGGTGAACAAGTAAGGGCTCAGCATGTGTGCATTTTAATGAGGTGCTAATTGAGAGCAGGGCAAACTCAGAGAGGGGGCTTGGATTTGTTGGAAACCAGAACCAACTAAATGCTGGGCTCTCTAATGCAGAGTAAGTACAAATTCAATCCTAGTTTTTCCTACTTCAGGCTGTTTTGTAGTTCTTCAGGTTGGAACATTTGTAATAGATTTACTAGGAGCTATCACTCCAGGTTCCAAAAACCAGATGGGTAGTATTGACTTGCTGAAGCAGAACCATTCACATATTTATACATAGAAAATGCAATAAGGAAAATATTCATTATGACCATGTCCCATTCTTTAATCCTCCAGTCAAACTGAAAAAATTGTCTGGTGCTGTGTTCCCAAATCACATCACAAAACACTGAAGTAATTTTATATCCTTTCCCTCCTGAAGTAGTGTGGCAAGTGTTTCAACCAAGGAGAAAATAATATATAAGGTTCTCAAAAGTGTTACATTATCTCTGTATTCACTATTTGGGCTTGAAAGCAAACCCTTTTTTTGGCTGCCTCACAGAAAAAAATACTGAAGACATGCCTTTGATTTCTGACTTTAAATAGAAAACAAAGGCACTCTTTTTAGGAAGCTAAATCATTTTTTTACTCTGATACTTCATTAGGCTCACTAGAGGCTTGTGTCTGTCTCAATTTTCAAAGCACTGCAAGAGATTTTAGTTTTGTAATTCTTCTTTGACCGAATCCCTTATTCCCTGCTTGGAAATGTAGTTAAGCTGAAATGTCAGTCCTATAATAACTGGAAATATTCTTGTGGGTTTTTTTCCCTGCAAAACTAGTGTGCATGTAGCCAATAACATATTTTTGAAGTGCTGTTAATCTGCATCTGTGACTTGGAGTAAAGCACTGAAATATTTTTGGAGGGAGTAGGTATTTTTAACCAAAGTGGAACTCTCTTCCACGTCTGCTAATTTAGTGATAAAATTGCCCACAGACAGTGTAGCTGCAGAAGGTCTGCATGAGTGGGCACTTGCCTTATGATTAGGGGAAGGGGAATCCCTGAGCAGCAGAAAGCCAACATGAACATGCTGTACCTCCATGATCTCATGGCAATAGCACCCTTAAGAAGAAGTTGTAGCCAAACTAAACATAGCAGCCCTTTCAGAGTTATTGTCACCCTATACTAACCAACTAGAGCATCTCAAAACTCTTCTGTTCACAGCAGACGTAAGAAGCCCTTCTGCATGGCCATTAGTTAGGGAGAGTGTGAGACTGTGATCCCGAGATCAATCAACTCTGTCCCTTTATTGTACCCCAAGCACGAGCAGGTCAAAAAACAACTACTTCCAGCTTGAACAAAAATGCCACCATGCCACTAGGTGAGCTGTGCTTCATGTAGGCCTATTCCAGCTGGAAGGCATCCAAGACTCTCAGCATTCCCAGCCCAAGTGGCTGCTTGGGATGGCCTGGCTCTCTGACATCTTGTGTCTACAATGGGCCAGATGAATTTCCCACTGCTCAGAATTGCTCTTCTCCCACAGAGCACCACATAGGCTGGTGATCTACCACCTTCACAGCACCAAGTTTTGTTCAGTTTGGATGAAATTCAAAGAAATTGCAGAGAAACACAGTATGGTTCAATAGATATTACACCAAACCCCTGTGGAATTTCATAGAAAAAAATCTTATTCATAAGGATTGTTGACCTGCCTGCAGAATTCTCTTGCTGAAACGTTACTCCCTGTTAAATTTCATCAGATTTGGGAAACTATTCTGAGGTTGCTATCTTCTACAAGAACTGATGGCACTTATTAATAACAACAAAGGTAAGAATCAACAAGCAAAAGAATATGGATAGATATGCCAGAAGGAAAAAGTCAAGCACAATGAGGAATGGTTCATACCTTGTACATTACTGCTACACCCAAATCCTGCAGTCCTTGGCCTGCACTCTACCTTAGGCACAGGTGTCTCTGAATGTACTGTGCTCTTAAGAGGTGATGTGGAAGCAACTTCATTTGTTCATTGCTCTACACAGTCCATGGCTTATATTATTTAAACAGCTTTTTATTTTATGTACTTTCTCTAATCTGAAATTTCAATATTACCAGCTTGGCCAACCCCAAGGTTCAAAATAGCACAACTCCAGCTACTCTGAACATAAGACTTACATAATTTCACTCCTTCTACTGTGTCTACTCCTTCTACTAGTGTCTACTGACACTACTTCTGTCATTACCTACAACATGCAAAAACCTGCCATGCCAGGATATGCTCCAGCTAAGAAAGGGTTGATCAACAATAGATTTTGCCTTTCAAAAATGGACAAAGAATTCACAAAACATGGTAAAGTAATAATTACACAGAAGTGGTTTGCAAATGATAATGTCTGATTGAATACCTCCTTTGCTGGAGATTCAAATGCTATGGTAACAGACAAAAAGCCTAATATATTTTGACTAATCAGGATTGATGTTAATTAAAGACGAGTTCAAGATAATGACTTCTCATTACCATGTGATAGCTAGAAAGAGATTGTTCTACCTCCAGGTAAAATAAGCAATTAGATAACTTCTGTTTTTAAGGGCTTCTTTTTTAAGTCTTATCTCATTCTCTCTTATTTTTCTGATGTCAAAATATTAATATGTAAATGTCTGAGTTTTATTGCTGCTCAGCTAGATGGATGTTTTTTAGTAGTTCTCAGACTGCATTATTCTTTCACTTCAATGGAATTATATTT
>JAOTQP010000001.1:97156052-97177935 GCA_026413545.1 Cichladusa arquata
AAAAATTAAAAATAGAGACACTAAGAATAAACCCTTGTGTTACCACTGGAAATGCAATGTGAAGTAAAGGCAGAGTTTAATCTCTCATGGAAGTGGTAGAACTGCCCTAATAGCAATGATAAAAACCCCATTTGAAAGGTGCTTCTTGTTTCTGCAGATAGGAAAAGGCAAGAAGAAAAAGGCCCTCTGAAAAATCATTGGCTTTCCTCCTAAAGCCACAGCAGAAGTGGTTTCAGTATCATCACTTATATTTCTCATTCATGAGGATAAAAGGAGTAAAACCAGCCCCTCCAAATCCTACATACCTCTGACCTGGCATCTCAAAATTTCTTGGCAAGGGAAAAAAACAGGCTTCACTTCAATGACAGACAGGTTCCACCAGATTTCTTCTTATCTTTCCTTTCTTGGACCTTAGATTTTTTAAAAGTACATGAACAGTAGGTATTAGGAAAAACAGCCAGCACCACCATGAACTTGTAATCATCCTTAGCAATTGCATTTATTTATATCTTGCCTTTCCATGTGCCATTCATCAGAACTCTACTGATAAGAGGGCAGACTGTATAAGGGAGTCACTCTGTGGAATTCGGTTGTGTTCTTTTCAAAGAAGCATTTAAAAATGGTGATGTGATGATACTGGATGTTTAACAAAGGCTTACATTCTGTAAGTACAGTCATTAGAGCTGAGCAAACCAAATCAAACTGTTACTCATTGGAATGGAAGTTTCACTGGAAACCAGGCTTACAAATATTTTGGAAAATGCAGTTCAAGACTTGAACAGGCAGGATGAGCTTTGCGAGAAACTGTGCTGAATTTTCAATAAACCTAGAGTTTTTCAGTGTAAAAAAAATACAAGGGTTTCCAGGACACTGTTACTACTCAGAATACAGTGGCTTTGTTCAAGTGGTTATTTTGAAACCTAAGATTTATTCAAACCCAGAAATACCAGGTGATACTGAAGGTGCATGAGTACTTATAAATAAAGCCAAAGGTTGGCTGCTGCAGTGCACAAGAGAAACAAAAACAGCAGAATCAAAAGTTGCCATATATAACTTGCAAAGGAAAAAAGCAATGAGTTTAACTATTCCTACCTGTTTGTATTCATATAAAACTGCTCCTTAAGCCATGCCTTTCACTGTTTTATTTTGCTTTGCTGTAATTGCTTCTAGGAAGCTCAAATAAGCAGAGCCTCATGAAGCCCATACCATCTATTACTAATGGTTGGAGAGCAATTGGTTTAGAAATCACTAATTTGTTTAAGAATTAAATGAAGTGAAGCACCAAAACACTTATGGAAATGTAGTTTGTATTAACTGTGGAATTGCAGTAATGTGTCTTTGAATATGGAATTTAGATTAGAATTAGGTGCACTCACAGACAAAAGGGAAAATATGTCTATGTTATCTGTAGGGATAGAATAAGAAAACATTTGCATTAAAGAAATTAATGAGCTTACATTGTGTGACTGTGTTCCTGGTGTTCCAGGACACAACTATGTGGAACTAAATAGCAAATATACTGTTCCCTAAAAGTAGAATTTATTGCTGCCTGAAATAAATGGAAAATATTCCGTAACTACTGTCAACAGAAGGCCAATGGTGCACAGCCGAGACTTTAATCACACATGAATTCTCCAGCCAGATCTTTGCAACATTTCACAAAATTAGGCCATATTAGCTAGGTATCAACAGCACTGTTTCAAACTAATTTCTGTGCTGCTTTTTAGCAAGGACAGATGTGTAGACCATTCCAAATTGGATGGTGTGATAGCTTTTAAAGTTTTGCAAATTTAACTCATTTAGAGAAAGTAGAAACTAGTGTGTGGGAGGCATTTGGTGACATACAGGGATTCCCAAAGCACTTGAGAAACTTAAAAATAATTTCATTATCCTGTATCACACTGGTTTCCCTCCTGAGCTCCTGGGAACTCTACAGTTACCATCTGTGTTCATCTCAGAATATTTAAGGCCTATGGCTAGGAAATCTTTAGTTTACTGTGAGATTTCTGTTTTATCACATAAATTATTACCACAGATTGAAAACCTAATGGAAGTCTTTTCAGCCTTCAACAATACTAAGTACCAAGGAAAATTTATCAGCTTTGATGAGGAGGGGGCAAGTGTAAATTATAGGTTACAGTCATTACTTGACTGTGAGAAAAAATAATTAGTGCCATAGTCTGTGCTGAGGCCTTTAGAACAAACAAAAATATTTGGCTTTGATGAAGAAGCTAAAGCAAGAGAAGAATATTTAGAAAAAGGTGAATTAAGGTGCTGTTGGAAATCTCATTAATGAGAAATAGTCAGAGAATGAAATGCAAATAGCAGTCCACTAACAACTTCCTTAAATAACTTAGGTGAAAGAGAAAACTATTTTCAGTGTATTTCTTTATGAAAGAACAGATAAAGCAGTACGTCCCAATTTCAACAGTCTGGTTCATAATACGTTTCTCTGATCCAGATCCAGCCTTTCAGGAAAGGGCAGTAAATACCCTGGTCCTCTCTCTTTTTTCCTCAGTTTTGGGTACAAGGAATGACTAATCTTCCTTTTTCCTTGTGGCTTTCCACCTCAAGTAAAGCAAGTAGAAATAGCATGACTATTTTTTAAATAGGAGGACTTTGGTAGAGATTTATTTAGAAGCAAACATATTTTTCACAATATTGCCACAAACATACCGTATAATTTCCCTTTTCACATTACCTGCCCAAAGAATTTCTTGGATGCATCAAGGGGTTGTTGAAAGCACTGAAGCCAATAGCAAGGTCAGGCAGTAGAGCAAACCACAGGTGAACACCATTATAAAGGATTACAAGTGAACTCTGGTGCTGGTCTAACAAATCAAGAAACAGAACACACCTACAGCCTTCATATCTATTTTGTGTTTCCATGTGGCAATAAAACTTAGTAGATCTGAAAGCATCTAATAAAAGTTGTTTAAAACTACATCTCGTGTAGCTTGTGGTCAGCCAAATATGCAGTAATGTGGTTGTTAAAATTTACAATAACCCCTCCAAATTGGCCAAGAAGCCCCATTATGTTGGAAGGACTTGGGGGTCATATGTAGAAAGGAAACTAGACCAAATTGTCTCATTACAGGGAAAATAGTGGAATAAAAATAATAGTGGAAGGAAAAGCAATAGGGCGTCAGCTTCACTTCTAGCTATGATTCATTTTTTGATGTAACAATCAGAACAGGAATGAGGAAACAACTCTGTAATCACTGACATGATCTCAGGCAAACCACTTTCCTTCTAAAGTTCTGGCATTTCTACCTGTAAGATCTGAGAAACACCTGGAAATTTACAGGGGAAGGGTGTTACATATCACATCTAGATGATGCTGTTCAGAAGGGCTTGATCTATGGGCAATATGTGATTCTTCACACATTGGTGTGGCTCCTTCTGAGATTAAAGATTAAACTAAAACCAGCAGCTCAGATTTTAGTCTCTCAGAAATTTAAGGGTCAGGAAGCTTTAAATTTGAACATGCATCTGCAATTTAGAGCTGAGGAGAACCTAAAGGAAAGAGAAATCCTTTGAATTTACAAGAAACATAGATGTCATATGGCTGTGATTTTGGCCTGCTGTTACAGTTATGCAGGGTGCACAGAGTATCTGCTCTCCTAGGAATTAGTAGTCAAATTACATTGAAGATATTCTCCAATATTTTATGTTGGAAAGTTTTGCCAGACTTCTCTCTACTTTCACCCTTAGCTCTGACCATCTTCAACAACATCCAGCTTTTAGAGGAACAGGAAAGACACTTTTGAATGTTGATACTTACATTTTTCTGCCAGAGCCTTGCAGTGCTGAGCAGGAGTGGTATCACACAGCTCTTCCCTTGTCCTCTCCTGTTGTATTTCTGAATGGCACAGGAACTGAGCAGCTGCTGCTATCAAATGAACCCCTATTAAAGGGGTCCACTACCATTCAGTTAAGATGAGGGAAATTAAGATAGAGGAGCTGGCAGCTGTCTGCATCAGGGCCCTGTATTATCCCTTCCTTGGTCCTCTGCCAGCCACAGCTGATGTCTGCCTGCCCAGGGCTGCAAGATGCTGGATGTGTTTACAGAAGCATCTTTTCCAAAACCTTGTCACTTTCAGGCTGCTGAGCAAGCCTGAAAGAAAAGAAGGTGACTCTGACTGGTGCCAACCAGAGTTCAATACGGAAAAAATTCCATGGGAAATTTCGAAAGGGTGGTGAGAAGGAAGCTGAGGGTGAACTTTTGGTTTTGCTGCTGTTGCTGAAGTTATGAAAAGCCCCCCATTCTTAATCTCTGGGTGTACTTTGGGAATTCAGCAGTCCATTTTTCCAGCTGAATTAAATTGTTAAGCTCTGCTGATTTCAGGAAAATCAATGAAGATGTGACAATTTGCCTTGGCTGATGAGATGGCCTGGGATACCACTTGCAATGCTGAGTGAGAGCTTTGTCTGCTGACAAAGAGCTGTCAGCATTGCATACTATTGCAAGATTCATTGCATGTCACTTAAAGAGTTGGTGGGGGGGAAAGGAGACACCAAAAAGTACTGGCTGTGGGCAGAAGGCCAGAAGCAGTTCTTTTCAATGCCATATCCATTAAAAGAAAAGGGAAAAAAAAACATCTGTGGCAGCTAAATTGGTATAATAAAGTCAGCAGATGAAAGCAAAAAGATCAGAAGAAAAGAAACACAAACCAGAAAAATGTAACTGAAAAAATTTAAGTGTGCTTTTTATTGCTGTAAGTTTGCAGTGGAATAGGAGGTAGAGGAAAACATTTTATTAAAAAAATATAAATAATGGAGACTGTTTCCTCCTCATGCAAGGGAATTGCTCACAGAAGGGAGCCAGGGTTGTATGGCAGGGTTTTCCTCTGCACTCCCAGCTGAGAAGGAAAGATTCCATCACAAGTGAGACCAGGTCATGGTCGGTGCTGGAAAATCCCCAAGGAGGTTCCATGATTTCCAGTAGTTCTGGGGTTTTGTTTTCTTTAGGGTGATATTTTTAAAAATGAGCTTCCAAATACTTTTTTGAGAACAACTTCATAGCACATTTCCTAAACATGTTGATCTTCATGTCCTGGCAAAATTCCAGTTTGGGTAGCTGCCTCTGCATTGGGCAATTACATCTGCATAGCTCAGCTACAGATATCTTCCACTGCCCAGGAAGAATCCTGCACACAAGCTGCTGACCTCAGCTTAAAAAACAACCCACAAGCTTGTGTAGTTTTAAATGGTATTGTAATTTTACCCCAACAGTGGTATTCTTCAGGATAACAAATTGCAGAAATGTATGCAGCTTCACAATGACAAGAGTAGAGTTCATGTGTTAGGGAAGGTAAAGAAAAGAGAAGTAGGAAAGGTTAAAGTTACAGGAGAGACTGAAAGAAAAATGACAAGGGAAAAAATTCATTGCACACATTCAATGTCACATTCAAGCTACTACAAATAGTCTGTGATATTGCTATTACAAAAAAATTTACTGAAGGCTCACATAAAATTTAGTTTTCCTATTTTATTTTAAGGCTTTTTATATATTACTATGCATTGCACTTAAAATATGGAAGCAGAACTTTGCTTGCTATTACTCAAATACAAGTAATGCTTGATGGCTGTTGTGAAATTCCAGTATGTATTCTTGCAAAAGGTGACATTTGAATGCACAATACCTCACTGAGGTTCAGTCCAGATAGCTCTGAGATTTTCTCAAAGAATTTCTAAATATACCAGGCCTGTGGACATGTTTATTCAAATTATTGTGGAGGAAATGCATTTATTTATGAAATGTTGGGAGTTTGGTTATAAATAGCTAATTGTATTTTCACAACTGACATCATCAATAGAAGATATACGTTGTGGGCAGCAGAACTGGTACTGCTCCAATCACTGTCAGTTTAATTCATGGATCTTTGACAAGCTGATGTATGATTCCAAAGGAAACATAAGGAACACAGAAGTAATAAATTCTGAACAAAAGTTGTTTTAAAACCTGTGTATTGCACGAGACACTTTTTTGGGGGGAGGACTGCTGAAGGAAAGGACTGTATAAAAAAAGATAACTTGGCAAAATACAGTTTTGATGTATGATTATTTGCAATTATTGCAATGGCAGAACCAGACATCTCCTCTTGTAGTGTAAAGAAATCCAAATAACAAAAACCTCCAAATATAAATAGACTATTTGCACTCAATTCATTTAAGCATAGCCTACCTGTCTTATTTGGTTCCAGAAAATGGAATCAGCCTCCAAGAGCAGTCACACGCTTTCTCTATGGAGACTTTAGCCACTAATGTACTGTTTAAAAGAAAGAAGGGGCAGATCAACTCATATTTCTCCCCTTTTATCACTGTGCTATAAAATGTAAGTGATGCATGTGTTTTTGCTTTTCATGACTACACATCAGAGCACCCCTAACTTCATCAGATGAGTGAAAATCTGCTTTGTGGATCCTGTTGTGCTGCATGGGCAGAAGCAGATTCTGGGTAACTTAGCTCTGACAAGACTGAGGAAGTCTTGGATGTGTGGAAGACCTTAGGAGAGGCTGAATTGCTGTCAGACAGCATTGTATGTACCTGAGAGCATCAGGTATCTACACACATTTGAAGGTTTAGCATCAATAATTTTTTTGATCTGGGGCCTAATTAGCCTAATTATAAATTGCAGAGATATAGAAAGGATCCTAATTCAATAGGTTGAGCAATGCTTAATTAAGATCAGGGCTTTTACATGGTATGCATAGTCATAGACTCAAATACATTCTGCCTGATTGTAAATATTTTAGGAGTGCAGACTCTGTGTTCAATAAAGAATGGAAAGCAGGCACTCTCAGAGATAACTCATGCCTTAATGGGGCTCTGTTACTCTCTGGAGGTGCCCATGGCCCTGGGCAATAGGGGGTTCCTCTGTATTTATATACTTAAAGTACTTAACTTGGTGAGACTCTTAAGCCATAATTTTAAAGCCAGAAGGAAGAATTATGTTCAGCCAGTGGACCTCCAGTGCAACCCCAGCCACAAAATTTCACCAAGTATCATCACTTCTGTGCCAAGCCTTCTGCTGGAACTGGAGCCTCTCTCTTAAAAAGATCAGCTGGAGAAACTGCCTATTTAAAACCAGGATATTCTGCTGTATTATTATAGCTCCAGCATATTTCCTAAAATTGTTGGAATGCCAGATGCCACTTTGGTGAACTCCAGATGGCAGAACTTTAATCAGTAGTGAGATGTGATTTACTAAAAATGTTCCTCTAAAGCAAAAGTAGCTCTTAGGCTTTTTCTTTTTTTTTAAGTATTTTGGGTTAGTCTTCAGACCGTGTCTTTAAAGTTTATTCACTGTATAGATTTATTATTAGTATCATTATTGTAAAAAAGTACCACAGATCTAAATAATGCTTGCAATGTGCTATGGTGAGAAGTACAAATCTTTATCGTAAGAATTGCCTGAGAATCTTAGAACATCAGACATCAAACATTTTTTTTAGGCTGAAAGCCTACTTATGCTTGGTGATCACAATAAAATACTTTCCTTCACTTTTAAATGTCAGGGTATTGTTTCATATGGCAACAGCACAGCTGTTTTAGCTATGCTAAACTAGCTATGGCTAGTTTTAAACATTTGCATAAGGACCAGGTTCTCTGGTTTACTTGGTTTCATGCTGCCTGTAGCTTCCCAGCTGGGGCTCCTGCATTGATGAGAGAGCATAAAATCAAAGGCAACTCTCTACATATTTCCCCTCTCCAGCCCACTAACAGGAGCAAAGCAGTGGGCAGCAAGCAGAAAATGATACACTGCTATCCCCATCCATCCTGTACTCTCTGTGATCACATCTATTATCTTTATTCAAAGAGACTGAGTTGCTGGAAGGAACTCAAAACTTTTGACTGCATTTTTCTGTCGTGGAAGCCTTCTCTATTTCTTCTTTCAGCTAGAAGTGCAACTAGATAATGATATGTCCTATTTCCTCTGTGGGCCTCGGGAATAACATAAATTTTGTGTCATATAGAAAGATAAAGTGGAAGGGTGCAGAGAGCTAGTGTGGTTCCCTGACTGTGCCTCCATAGAGCCTATTTGTTTAACCACAACTGCTTTTTTTATATTTTTTAAATTTGTAAATCTGTGAACACTGTCCAGAAGGTACAAGTCATCAGTGGTGAGAATCTTAACAATTATGACCTCTGAAAATAACTAGAAACAATTTGGAGCTGGAGAAGAGAGTTACAGTAAAGAAATCATACATTACAGCTCAAAAAAACTATAAAGATGCAAAGCCAAAGCCATGCTTGGAGTAGGTATAACTTGGAGTTACCCTCACCATAAATTCCAGGGCTCATATTTTTGCTTTCACAGGGTGTATCTGTTATGTTGTGCTGGTTGTGACTCATTCACCTTTCAAGTCCATTAAGCAGTGAACATGGGGCTGATGTGAAGCCCAGGTGCCCAAAAACCTGTCCTGTTTTTCCAATAGGTCCTGAGCTCTGTGCTGCCATAGCTGCCCAGGGTATCAGCAACAGCAGCTTTAATGCAGGATTAGACAAGGCCACTGAGCAACTCACTACCAGAAGTAGCTGCAGTAACAGCTGCAATGTCTGACATAGACTTTTGGAGAGTCTAGGAGGCACCACATCAGAGACCTGCTGTCCTGCTAACCTCATTTCCCCTCCAGGCACACTGAAACTGTGTCCCCACTCGATAGCGCACCTATAAAAAACAGATAGGTTAGAAATATAGCTGAGGTCAACTCATCATACTCATGGGTTAAAAGCAATTGATTCCCCCATTTCTCTCTTTCTTCATTTCTGTTAGATAAATAATAAGTCCTGTTACAGGGAGAAATTCAACATATTGATTTGGTCTTACACAATTTTTGTTTTTGCTCCCCTTCAGTTATGGGGGTCAATGAGCAGAAAATTCATTGAAAGAAGAAGCAGCAGAGCAGAGAATGGTCAGGTCAGAGGATCACTATTTGGACTGAACTCTCTGAGTCTCTTCCTCTCTACCAACAGAATCATATAACATCTTTCATCTTCAAAGATCTCGTTCCTGAGTGCCTTGTAAAACTTGACCTGCCTCCCTAAGAATGACTTCATGCTTTGCTGAAACACAGCTCCTCTGGGACTGCAAAGTGCTGCCTGCCAGGGGGCATGTTGCAACACCAATAAAGCTGAAATTAATACTGGGCTTTCTGAGGTGTTCCAGGAGGCTCTTGGGTCAAGATTTTGGGACCGAATCCCCATTTGAGCAAAAAGGTTGATGGGATAATAAAGGATAAGATGAGATCAGTTTTACATCTCATCTGAAGAGTGGCATCAGTCCCATCCTTTTTCAAGGTATAATGAAGTTAGTTCAATACTTACTAATAACTGCTGATACTTTATTTCTGCCAGGACCTGCAATTTTTTAAGGTCTTCTGGGAAGTTACTGATTCTAACACTAGCCCTTCTCCAGCAGTACCTTTTGCACATTGATAAAATCAGCTTTCAGGAACAATACGGTAAAAGTGCCCTTTCTTTGTGCTATGTATCTTCTGCTGCTACACCAGTAACCAGCCATTTATCACATAATCAGATCCTTGCTGAACTATATGCCATCTGTGATCAAATGAATGATGAATAAATTCAAAATGCAATTTCAGCTAGTCTATTTTTTGTTCATATTTCATTCCTAGTAGATTTGAGTCTTTTTGACCTTGTGAAAAATAGCTGCATTTGAACTAAAAATGTGGGTTTTTTCTAGATAATGGACTATGCCAACTTCTATTTCTTTTGGAATTCAATAGAAACTGTTTGGTACATCAGGATATTTTCTACATCCTTATTTACTTTTTTTTCCTTTCAGACTATACGCTTTGATATAGCTAAACTCCAATCTTTGCTTATATCTCCTGGCTCCAGGAACTTTTTTTTATTTCCATTGTCTTCTGTGTGGAAGTAACTCTCACTATCAAGCATTACATTTAGTTTTCCACTCATGTAGCTATGAGCTAACAAATTACACCGATTTCTTGAGGCCTTCTGAGCTAAGTGAATTTGGCTCAATATTTCTCAGCTATCAGCCCTTTCATTATTGTTAGGGAATGCTTCAGTGATATTTATTTGTCATTCTGGCAATGCAAGTTCTTTTGCTTTGATGCTGAGACTTTGAAACCTGAATTCCTGACAACATAGAACTTCCTTCAGAAAATGCCTGATTAGAATGTGTTAATGCAGTGACCCTTGGTCACTTGCAACCCCTGAAGACATCTGCCATGGATGTCTGGTTTTGTTGTATGTCAGCTCTCAGCTAAGGAAAAATGTATTGGATTTATTCACCACATAGTGCAAGGGTTGGTGTGGAGCTTTACATAGGGCAGCAACTCTGCATTCCAAATCTTTGAGTACAGGGTGGCCTCTGTGAGCCCTGGGATGATGCAGACTGCTCCTTCCCCATGGCTTGGGTGATGTGCTTTGTGCAGCAGCTTATAAAACATCTTCTTTAATGGACTGACTTGTGTATTTACCTATATTGTGTGTACAGCCATAAACATTGGTTTTCCTAAAATAGTGTTTTGGCAGAAGTGAACAGCATCAGATGGAGACTTGATATGCTTGACAGAATTCCCTGGGGCAGAAACAGCAGATGTGGAGAGGCAGAAATTTCAGCAAGGAGCATAGGAAGACTGGGCAAGCACTTTAGGGAAAACAGAGCAGTCTGAGCTAAGCAAGGGAACCAGAGACGGACACAGTTTCTTAGCAGAGGGGAACCCTCCTGTGAGTTTCCTGCAGATTGCTCTTAGCTTCAATAAATCTTGGCCTTTCTGTTGGGTTCTGCCATCCATTCTGTTCCCCCAGTAAGTCCTCAATTGCTTCTGCTTTTCTCTAGGTTTTCTCATTTACTTTCCACCAATATTTTCATTTCTATTTTTTCTCAGCATAGGATCTCACCAAATTTCCTCTTGCTCTGATTTTCCCCATTGCTATTGTTGCTGCACTTTCTTGTGTGATTCCTGTCTTTTCCTCTCAATTCCTCATCATGTTAGAGGGGGGTAGTGACACTGTTCATGACACTGCTGCTGTCTCAACCCCTTTAGGACTGATGGAAGCCCACAGAGCCCTTTGGTGCCTGTTTTGAGCTTCAGTATAAATGCATGCACTTGCTGGAAGCCCAGCCAGATAAGAAGTATAGAGGGAGCAGGTAAGAGCTGCCAGAGGGAGAGCAGGAGGAGTGAGCATCCTCCTGAGTGCCAAACCAGGTGCATAATCATTGCCAAGTCTTCACTAGGCTTTGAACATAGGGCTCCAGGTAGCTCCAGCTTTGCTCACACTCTCAGTGAATAGTCTGCTAAAGATGCACAGACAGCTCCGCCATGGTTGTATCACACAAAAGATGTAGAGATGACAGAATCTGTCATGTTGAAGCCATTCTTCTATGACACAAAATACCAGAAGAGGTGCTAATCACTTCCTGCCATCTCTAGCACAGAGCAGAGATTTCAAGAACTGGTTAGGGCAATCCATAAACTGTTTGTATTTCATGAAGGTGAGTGTCAGACAAAGCATTTTGTAAGCACTAAATGTGACTCACTGGCAGCTTAGGCTGGCAGCACAAGCTGTGGGAAGGCAAGAGCTGAACCCAAGCCAAAAGATAAAGACATCACTGTCTGATCAGCCAATTGTGCCATATGTTGGTGAAAACATCTCCTGAGGTGTTTCCCCACAGACTTTGCTTGAAAAGAGTGAGCTGTTTTCTGCCATTGCATGACATCTTGCACTACATGTCTAAGTTGTGACTCCTGAAATTTTTCATCATAATGCTTCATTCACAGTATGTGACTTCTTGTAAACTGCACCTTAGAAAAGATACATTCCGTGGTCTGAGCCCTCCAGATTTATTAGATTTAACTCCTACACAGCAAAACATGTTCTACAGGCAAATTAGGACAGTAACTTGGTGCAACACACAGTAGCCAGCTGGATATGCTGAAAGATGTTGTGCTCTTCCACTGACCTCTGCCAGAAATATTCTGAGTAGATCACAAGGTTATACTTCTGCACCATCATAGAAAAGTTTAGAAAGGAAAAAAAGGCAGTCTAATCAATCCTGTGACCATAAAGGGAGAAGAACTGTAAGCAATTAATCATGTGGCTTGAGGTTTTTTCCCATTTCTAGTCTGTAAGAGGTTGCTAATTATAATACTTGCTCATTACCTGGTGTTTTAAAGGATATCTGATTTTTCTGATAGAGAGTAGGTGCTAGTTTAGGATGACGTATTATTAAATCATTTTTACAAGTAACTAAGATGAATATTTTAAACAAAAGGTAAATTTTTAAGGCAGCATCATAATATAAAAAATCTGATCTAGAACTAAGAAACCTCCTTCACAGATTACAATTATATTAAAATTTATGCCAACTTACCAAATACCACACTGCAAACTCTGTTCAGCAAACTTTGCTCTTTTTAATGCCAGTTTTTAACCATTTGGATGTCTTCAAATGCAGGCATTGATAGACACTATTCATCCTGCTAGTTGTTTTATCAGGAGGTAAGGCTGAAAAAAATTAGCACACTTTTAAGAACTGGTCTCATTTGAAATAAATATGTATGCTTATGTGTATGTATATGTGTATGCTTATATTAACAATATATTGCATATATTAACAATAGAAGCAGTTGATACAGCTTATTTTGGCTTGGGTCTTCGAGCAAAAATAAAGCTATTCTTCTAAAATAAAGCTATCACCTCTGGGACTGGATTGCAAATTCAACCTTACTGATACACTCTGATCTACATACATGTCCAAAATTAAGAAAAAAAGTTGACTTCTAAGATTCTTCCTTCCTGCCTCTTAGAAATGTTGACAGGCTGTCTCTGTACATTGTAGATGGCTGGATATTTGGATCCAGGAGAAGTACTCCTGGGGACAGCAGTTTTAGTTCAGTCTCAAAAGGAAGAGGAGATCTCTTTGTTTCCAGAGGAGTGGCTACGTGGATAAAGCAGGGCTGTAGATCAAATAGATGGAACAATAAGTGAGATGATGTATTTTAAATTGCACAATGGTATAATAGTGGGGAGGTGCCAAGCTCTCTTTGGAAAGTGATTTCAGATGTTTCCTACCTGAACAATACTGATTTTGGAGCCTTCATTTAAAAGCAATCACAAGGCAAAAGGTCACCATGCAAACTGACTAATTGGTCGCTGGCCAGATGGAAACCTCTGCTTGGTTCATTTCAAGGACAAGTTGCTGCTGGATAATGTATGGCAGATGGGGATCCAGGGGAGTTTATTTTCATGAGTCACACTGCTGTGAGGGCTATATAACTCTTTGTACTGGGGGTCAAGCCAGATCTTATCTCTCTCATCTGAAGGACAGTCTGTGTGCCCCATGTTCAAACAAGGAAGGAGAGGAGTACAAATCATAAACAGAGATCTCACCACAGATTCTATTTCCTGCGACCTCAAACTGAAGTATCATATGTTTGCTGTCAAAGTACAGTATAGGTGTAACCCTTTTCATTCTCCTGGAAGGCATGTGAGAAGCTTCATCTAGCATTTTGTCACTGTCTCCACAATACAGCACATAAATGGAAGCACCATTCCAGACAAATCTAGAAGATGATTTATTGTTTCTTTCTCTCTGATTCTTCCCAAAGACACACTTCTACTAGAAAATTTTCAGACCTGCATGGTAGCTTACTAAGGAATAAATCCTAGAAGCTATTTGTAAGAAGGGGTGATTAGTATAGCTTGTAAATAATTTTAATAATACTGAAAAGAAAGATTATTGCATTATCTGACACTTCAAAGAAGATCCACCCATTCCCATCTTGAACATGGACTCTTGTTGCATTTCCTTCCACATTCATTGTTCATCCTTCAGGTTAGTGTACATATGCATTTGGTAAGATCTTAAGAATATCTCCTCTTCTCTGCTTTTTCTTTGCTGTAGATTCTGTAGCTTCAGGCAAAATGTGTGATTTGCTCTTTGGCTTTCAGAGCTTTGTAAAATTGCTTTTCAATTCTGTTACGGTTTCCAGTATCCTAGGGACAAAGAGACAGTAGTGTTTGAAACATCAAAACTTATCAGACAGCCTTAGTTAAAATGCAAAAAATCTAGGATTTGCAAGGTAAAGAACAGCCATGATTGCAAGTAAAGTCTCTGTAGGTTGTGTGGCCTTTATTTTGTTAAAATCCAGCTTACTAAAGCACAGGATTGTCCCACATGCCAGTGTCCAGAAAGCTCTCACATAAATTGCATGCACATTTAGCAATGTTTCTTCCTAACATGAACCCTTATTTTATGGGGTATTTTAATCTCATTCTCTTTCTACACAAAAGGCTAACTACAATGTCAGCTAGCTAAAGAGAATACACCCTGCTGTGCATGCTCTGTGCAGGTGGCAGCTCTGGGCACAGCACCTTATGTTTACATTGCAGAATTGGACTGCCATAAATATTTTTCTCTCGTGCTTCAGGTTGTAAATATATTGATATGGAGCTGGGTGCCAGGCTGGAGAGCTAATGTGGGGAGGCAGCTGCCAATATGGGTTGCTATAGATAAAATGTTTGATCTATGCCTTTGGAATAGACCACACTCAAAGGTAGCTAAGTGAGTTAACTAACTTCTGCAGTAATAAAGAGAGTTTCAAACTTTTTAAACCTAGATGCAATTATGACTAAATCAAGCATGAAGGCAAAGGGAGTAAAATCTAAAATGAGAAGCAGAAAATACTTACTTTTTTTTCTGAAAATGTTGCTTGGCAAATTAAGATCTTGAATTGAAAACTTGAATCCATTTGCAAAAAAGAAAATTTACAAAAGCCTCAGTGGCTCCATAGACTTTTTTCCAACTGAAAAAAATAAGTCATTTTTTTAAAATTTAAATTAGGAGGAACATTTTTTAAATTAGTAATTTTTAAAATAGATCCCAGTTCTGCAATCATAACAATGAATTAAAATTGCAATGAATTCTAGCATCAATAAGAATCTCTATTTACAACTCTCAAGCTCTAAAGACTTTAATCACGTTAAAAAGCAGAATTTTACAGAATATGCACAAATAAGATGTTTCATTCAGCATCAGCAAACTTTGTTGTTTGGGTTTGGGGTTTTTTTTAATTTTACTATTTGCTTACTCATAAAGGCATTGAAAAAATGTCCCTTCCAAGTCAAGAATAAACAACCTACAAAGTCTAGTACTGAGACAGCCAGCCTGTAAGTACTAAGAGGTAAGCCCAGGGGAAAATAATTCAATGCTTAGCTAGTTAGAGGAAGGGGGAAAACAAAAATAATTAAGTCAAACCAGGAAGAGATAAAAATAGATAGGAAAGCTAAAACAGAGGAAACTATTTTCACTCTGATCATTTCAGTACTATCTTGATCCCTGTGGTTATGAGATTGCCTTAAAAGTTGTGAGTTGAATTTTTTTAAAACTGTAAAGAATTTGTTCTTTTTATGTTGTTACCTTATTTGTTACCTTATTCCTGAGCTTTTGGGAGTGATATCGTGCAGAGTTTCCCTGAAAACAAGAGGTCAGGAATTTACTTAAGTAATAAAAAATGCATTAGAAGTTATCCTGTAATCTCATGACAAAGAACAAGCATTAATGGTACTTCTGCCTGAAACTTTCTCCCTGCTGGAATTTGTGACCCTGTGCTTTCAAGGGCAGCTGTCCCTGCAATTCTGCAGCCCGAGGTGCCAAGAGGTTGCTGGTCTGCAGAGTGGCCACAGCACAAAGCCTGATTTCTTTGAAGCAGGATATGGCTAAATAAATAAATAAATAAATAAATAAAATGCTCTGCAGTGAGGCAGAGAATGTGGCTTTTCCAGGTGCTCCAGGAAATGTGGAACAGACCCCTCTGACACTGCTGGCACCTCTGAGCCACCCTGGGTCCCCCCTTGTCAGTGTTCAACTTGGTTCTGAGCTCTGCACAGGAGAGTCTGACTATAGTTTGCAACAGAGAACAATGAAACAGAGTTAAAGCAAATTTAGCCTTGTCCTGCACAGCACATAAACCCCCCACTGATCCTTCTCCTTCTGGCCTCGTGGGGAGCTTTCTGTGTTGGACTCTGCAAAGGGGTCAGTGGCCTCAACTTGTCCTGTAACAGAGCAGAGCAGGAAAAGGAAACTGATGGACTGAACAGCAAAAAAACTTTACAGTACTTTAAAACCAGCTTTCATCATGTGAGGGGCTCCTCTGGCTCCATATTGATTTGATTGTGTTATCTTCAGGGAAGCATCTGTTTTAATTTACAGTTAATGCTCCAAAGGCTTGAGTCCTGAGTCACAAATCCACCCCCATCCCCTCAAAATGAACAAAGGTGATATTAATCTCAAACACAGAAAGCAAATGAGTGAATGGATGAAACACAAACATGCAGCGACTCTTTGATTTAAGGATACATCATACAAAATCCAAAAATCTTTCTTTGCTGTCACCCCTAGGTCTTTGCTGTCTCACTGCTTTCTTTGCTGTCTCTTGTTTTAACAAGAGCAAGCATTAGCTAGAGATTTCAATCCGATTTGGGAGAAAGTTAACTGGGGTGTGATCCAAAATTGTTCAGGAAATTCAATTTTTTAGATGCCAAAACTCATTTGAGTCTGTTAGAAAATAGTTTTGAATGGAAACATAGATGGAGAATTGAGCAGTTCAAGGATTTCTTTTTTTAAAAAAGGCTCTTGTTCTGTAATGGATCTATTTGTTCAAAACCAAAATAAGAGAGAAAATATTAACAACAGTAAACCAGACTACAACCTCTAAAGAAACAATGCTGTAAGTAAAAAAAGAATGTTTTATTCAGCCCAAGAGAATATTTCCAGGTTGGTGATTGTGGCTGTTGAAGAAAGTAGCCATAATTTCTGGTTTAGGACAACCCAAATAAAAATCAATGTGAGATTCTTCAGGTTAGCAGCAAACCCAGCAAAACCATCATTCACATGGATATGTTTTTTCCTGACTTTTATTATAGTAATATGTTTTATCTGTACAGCATGCAGGCTGTTATTCTAATAACTGTTGTTATGCCTGAAAACATCTTGCATATCCTGATTCTGAAATTTTCCTATGCAAAGAAAATTGGTATTTTCGTAGCTTAGGCTTGTTTTGTGATCTAATCTACCCTTTACTGCGGACTGGCTTCAGATTTTCAGGGTAATTTCACCCACAACTTTAAATGCCTTGGGACCAGGCAGAAGAAAGAAAGGCAAATGTCTGAATTTTGGCACAGAGCCTCCAGCTGTGCTTCAGGCTGCAAAGCCTTAATGAACCCTAAGGATAATTTCAAGAAATGGTCTCCCAGTACTGACATACTGGCCCTGCAAGAGGTTTGTAGTCTTTGAAAGATGAGCACAGTGAAGCTGTTAGAGGAAGATAAAGAAAAGTACAAGCCATGTGTGTGACACTGAGTCATGGTCACATAGGGGCCCCGAGAAGGGGCACTGAGCTAATTTGCAGCGTGCAAGTTGAAACAGAGCATGGTGGGGTTGAAGATTTTGCTTCCTTAAAATAAAGTCAAATATTGGTGTTAAAAGGCTCAGCATAAAGGAATGGAGAGTGGGATAGAAGAGCTTGAGGAAACTTCTGCCATCTCTCTGTTGCTGGCCTGTCCTATCAAGCAGTAAAGCCATCTCAGCTGCTGGCACGTTCGCCTGTCTTCCAAAAGCCAAACTGATGAAAAAAAGAAACTGCTCTTCTTTCCTTCTGCTGGTGCTTCTGTTGAAATTGGAAATGCTTTCCGAAGTGCTGATACAGAAGATTTGCAGTTGGGTACAGCTGTTGACAGCTCCTTTCCCAAGTAATGGAGTGTAGCAAAGGCAGTGCCTGCTGCTGACCAGAGCCCACTTAGCAGGGCACAGCTGAAATCTGTACAGCAGCTCTTTTTATGACACACCAAACAAGCCAGGCCACTTTCAGCCTGGGAACAAGGGAATAAAATATTGATTTAGTTATGGCAAAACAGTAAGACAAGCCAGGCTGTATCTCCCTACCAACTGCCAATCTGCCATCTGCTATCCTTTCATTTTCCCTCGCACCACTGATGCAAGGAGTGTCCAAACTTCAGCACATGTTTTGCAAACAGCAGTGCCCAGTGGGCTGTTTCTGTAGGTCTGCCATCAGCATCAGGCCTGTTCCAGCCTACTTAACCATTTAATTTGGTAAATGTCAATATGGCCTCTTTGTTCTCCTCGGCACCATATGCTATCCGATTAAAAGTCAATCAGGTTTCTCTCAGCTCCTCTTTCTTTCAGGAAGATCCTTGGCAGCTGACAGCTCCCCCGGGAATCTTAGGTACAGAAGAGCTGTGTTCTGTGGAAGTGCTGCAGTTATTGTAGGCATTGCAGCTCTGCTCCAGGAACACTGATGTGACATGGGGCATTGCTGCACACCTCACTGCGCATACATGTGATGGAAACACATGCCCTGCAAGGTGGGCAAGGAGAAGAGTTCAGAGGTGAGGTAGAAAGTACTAGGATGGATGTAAGCAATTGTGGAGTTTTGTTCATAAATCAGATGATAGGAAGGACATGAGACTTGCTCACACAAAAAGTGCTTAAGTGTTTTATTCATTTCCCCCAAGACTTCAATCAAAGAAGTAACACAAAATTATTTTGATTGGGCAAAAGTCAAAGGTTGATGAAAACTAGAGGTGAAAAGGGGGGAACAAAATAAAAATAGAAAGAGACAATAATAGATCCAAGCATCATGCTCTTAGAGACATTGCTCACAAATATTCAAGATAGAAATCTCTCTTTTACAAATTCTCTGTTGCTTTATTCCTCTTGCTTATATGAATGCTCCATGCACACACTTCTTCTTCTTTGAGGGCCATTAATTCACCTTCTCTTATTCATGGTCCTCTGAATTATCTAGTTTGATTTTTAAGAGGGAGCAGATGGGAGTGCGTACAAGGCAGAGGAAAAGACAGGGTTTATTTGTAGAATGGGCAGAGGGATTTAGTTGAAAAATCAACAGTGTTAGACAGGAGAAAGGCAGCCTTAAATCCTGTTTCTGGCAGAGCCACTGATCTCCTGAATAACCTCAACCAAACCTCACCTCTCTGATCAGTCACCCTATCTCCTGTGACTCTGTCAGAGCTGTCTCCAGGAGCCAGCTCACTCAGTTGCTCTCCAGCGGCATGTTTGCTTAATCCAGCATTCAGCTCACATGGCAAAGTTCATCCTGGACTTTTCTTCCCTTCACACTGGAAGTGAAAAGCTTCTCTTTCTCCCTACAGGGTTTCTGTTTGCAGGGGAGAATGTCTGTAAGAGATTTTTTCGCTATAGGTAAGAGTGATGACATGACAGAGGGCAGTCCCCTGCCCACAAGGGTGCACTGACAGGGGACCATGCCTGTAGGAGATGGAGAGAAAAGCACTGGTGAACCAGGGGACAGAGCTGACACAGCTCACCTGTCACTCTGCTCCAGCCCTGCTTTAGCTTCACTCACCACAGGACTCAGCCCAAGGTCAGGCTTACAGCCAGTGTGTGCTGGGGCTTGATCAAAGACAAAACGCTCAGGTCTGCAGTCACGTTTGGAAAATGGCTTTTCACTGGTTTTGTAATACAAGCAGTGGGGAACTGGTTATAAAGATCTAGTTTTTCCTTTCCTACTGTATTGAATTTCCCCTTGAACAATGTTTTTTTCTTTTTAACTTGGAAAATGCAGTTCAGCTCTGTGTCACCACAACTGAGCTGGCAGCTTCCAGCTGAAAAGAGGAGTCTGAGCTCCTGCTTCAGGAGCTGAATCTCGCACCCCAAGTTGAGTCATGAAGTTCTAGACAGTGTATTGGGAGCATAGTGGTGGCTGCCAAGTCTGCTGGCTTTTTACTATATGGATTAAAATAGTTGTTACTTTATGATTCCTAATGCAATGCTGGGCAGTTTTTAGCGTGTCTCTTGGAAGGAATTTTGGGATTTAGATTCTCTAAAGGCAGATCCATATGAGAATTGTTACTTGAAGATTTTTTTGTTGTTGTTCATTCCTACTGCTGTGGAAGTATCTGTGTATCTGTGTATCTGTGTATCTATTACTATTTTTCTTTCCTACCCTATTTTTTCCATGCTCTTCTTTATACATCTCATCTTTTGGACTTCTCTTTTCAGGGAAAGACTAATGTCTCTACATTAAAATACTAAGCAATCAAGAGGACTGATCAGGTTACAGCACTTTGGATCCAAGCACAATGAACTGTTTGCTATTAATTATTAGTAAATGATAGGTTACAAAAGGTTATGCTCAAAATATAAAATTTTATGTTATTCATTAATTGATTACTTATGTTAAACATGCTCTGGAAATTTAACAGTCATTATTCAGGTCAAGATTTGAAAGTTGCCAGGTAGCCCATGTCATTCCACTAATCCAAAATGGGTTCTCTATCCTGGTTGTAACTTATATTAGTCCCTGGAAAGCATCATCTTGGAATGGTACCAGATTCTTCTGCTTGCACAAAAGAAAAAAAAGCTATATATATGCCAATCCTAAAAAGTTTAAAAGAAACCTTGTCCTTCCGTTTCTGAGGCAGGTGTCTCACGCAGTTGGGCTGAAGCAACTACAATCATAAAGTGGTAAAATATCAGCTTTTCAATCTTCTGAATGTTGGGCAAACCAAAGAACTGTCCTTGTACTTCTGTCATGGTCACTGCAACTCAGAGCTGAGTTCATGGGTGTGGATTTGCAGAAGAGTACTGTGCTCCCTCTCAGCCTGGTGCCAGAGCTGTCCCTCTAACACCACTGAGTGCTGTTTCACTCCTTCAGGGAGATGGACTGTGCTGCTTTCTGCTCCCTACAATGGCTTTATTGCCTCTGACTAAGGCACTTTCTCACTTGTAGTTAGTGTAAACTGAGGGGCTACGGGGAGAAGAGTGACTAAAAAGGTCAGGAGGCTGGAATAAGAGCTCCTTCTATGAATGGATTGAGTGGGAAATTAGAACTGCAGCTAAGGTGTTGGAGAAGAACACTGATGCAGCACACATGGAGCTGGTCTTCCTCTTCTCAGAAATAAGTGCTTGCCACTGACCAGCCACAATTAAACTCTCTGGCCTTTGATGAACAGAGATGCTATGGTTTGTGCTAAAATTATTCTGCTTTGGCCAAAATGAGAGAATGAAACTAGATAATCACAGAATGCAACATTAACCAGCAAGACAAAAATGGATAGTCAATTTAGTGCAAAGCTTAGTGGTTCATTATTTCATATCACCAGGCTCTTCAAAAGAAATTACAGAATTTACCCAGTAGAAACTGGCTTCCCTGGCTTGCAACTCTCCTAGATATTCTTCACCTCAAGAGGTGTGTTTGTATGTGCATTTCGTTTTGACAAATGAGGCAAATTGAATGTCCTAAGGGATCGATACATTTTGATACTTTCCACATGCTTTTAAAATACAATCAGTAGCTAACAGGGAATCTACAGACACCCCAAAACTTGGGGACTTGACTGAGTTGACGTTAAATTAAACATATTTATTAAAGATGTGAGCCCATGTACATAAGATCCAAAGCTAAGCCAAGAAGGAAGAAGTCGGGAGCTCAGAGAAAAGGACTACATTTGTCCCTGGGCAGGGCAGTCTCATCTAAAGGACAATGGTAGCAACAGACCTGATTTAGATTAGGACAGTTTGCAGCTCTGGCCACAGCCCTTGATTAAGGGACTGAATCACTACTGCAAGACAGAGGCCATTAATCTGTTTCTACCTCTTTATTTGGTATTTTTCAGTAGATGAAGTAAGGCTTGATTATTTTCTGTATTATCACAAAAATGCTCTGACATTGCTGTGAAACTCTGCCTAGGCTTCTGCTCTTTCACTGAGACATTTATGGCTAAACCAGAAATGGGGAAGTGAGTGGTGAGAGAAGGGAGGGAGGGAGGGAGGGAGGAAGAAGGAAGGAAGGAAGGAAGGAAGGAAGGAAGGAAGGAAGGGCCCCCC
>JAOTQP010000001.1:97178015-97211835 GCA_026413545.1 Cichladusa arquata
AGGAAGGAAGGAAGGAAGGAAGGAAGGAAGGAAGGAAGGAAGGAAGGAAGGAAGGAAGGAAGGAAGGAAGGAAGGGCCCCCCCCTCTGTCACTGTGGGTGGCATACAGACAGGATTTGGTTCCCACTTGCAGCAGCTTCAGTCTAACCCTCTGAAGGGAGCAGTTTTTGCCAGATGTGTCCCAAAGCACATGGCTGGGAGAAGTACAGGTTACCTGTCCTATCTCTGCCTCTCATTTCCTAATGCCAGACAAGTGGGTCCTTTGCTGTGACACATGGGGATTGCAATGAGCTCTGCCTGGGCAGGAAAACAAGATCTTATTGAGTGATGAGTATTTACTCAGCTGGGAAATGTAGGTTTAAGGAGGAGAAAACCTCACCCCATCACACCACTCTTTTTTTGTGTCTGAACCTGCCCTGTGGCTCAGTCTGACTCCTCATTGTCCTCAAGGCATCTGGCATCATCCCTGACAGCAAACTGTTGTTCTGCTGAACCTCCACCAGTGGCTGCCTGGTTTTGGGCATGACTGTCCCAGCAGCACACCCAAAGGCTTCAATTGAAAGCCTAAGTTCAGCCCACCCATGTTCAGCTCAGTCTGGGCAGCACCTGCTCTGTGCACAGTTGGGGATTCTAGTGCCTGTGCTGAGACTGGCACGTGCCCTGCTGCAAAGCAGGAGGGTGCCCTAGGAGAAACCTCTGCAGCAGCACAGAGAGGAGCTGAGTGATGCCAGGAAGCACACAGCAAGGGACACTAGATGTGCCCTGCTGGCTCTGAAACCTGTCTTTCTCAAGAGGGCCACGTGCTGCAGCATTTCACTCTGGCTTAATTGTAAGCTTTGCTTGATGCTTCTGCTTACCTCCCAGTAATGCTGACAAATGGCTTGTGCTTGTAACTGAGCATGGCCATGCACTTTCCAGGACCTCAACAGTTCATTTTAGCCTCCTCAACCTGCTGCTGAAATTTTAAGACATTTTTTATCCACTTACTGGGCAACTCGAGCAGTCAAAGGTCTCCAATGAGATGACAGTGTGTGCCACTGAGGAAAGGAATTAAATGACATTTTTGTACCTTTCTTCTTCCACTTGCATTACTCCACCTTTTTTCTTTATTACTCCTACAAATATTTCCATGCCACTATTTGCAAAGCATCAGCATTTTGTTCTTTTTTTTTTCCTGACCTGTTGATACTGCATACTGTGTGATGTATTAGTCTCTCCATATTTTTGGTGATCTTATTGGGTTTCATAGCTCCTTACTGTGCACAACCCTTTTACACTTTTTTCAGCATTTAAAAAGGGCATCAAACCTAGCAAAATGAGGAACAGTTCAGTGTAAGGGAATGATTTGAGAGGCACCCTCAGAAATATGAAAGGGGCATGTGATATTCAGCTTGTTACAACCTGCCTGGCTCCTGAAGCAGGGAAGCTGCTAAAGCAGGGTTGAGCTTACCCTGTCTAACACCTACTGCTCAGCCCAGATGGAAACTCTCATCTCCTCCACTCTTTTCCTACCCCATTACTGCATTATTGTTATTTGGAAACATCCTACTCCTTGCTAGGAAGTGAAATGAGAGGATATAAATAGGGAAAGGAAATGATAGGGAAGGACAGTTCTCCAGAAAATGTATGTCCTCTGTACAATGACAGATAATGTACCACAAGGATCTTGGTTTCTTATTTCCATAAGTGTAGAGACCTAAATTTTTTTTAAGGCAACATGATACAGCTGGTTCTGCCTAGGAATTAGTTTTTCCCCAGTCAATAGAAACTGAGCAGTAATAACCTTAATTAACATTTGCATAATTGTGATTAGTAACTTACAAAGAAACTGTTGTAGTAACATTATAAAAGATTATTTAGCAGTTATTGAATTATGCCTTCTTTATTTAATTTATTTTTAAGTCACAGGGAGCAGCATCCAGGAGATGTCTAGTTGATTAGAAATTAACCATATTAAGTAGCTGTAAGCTGGAGTAATTAGGAGAAGTTTGAGCACTGTCTAGGTCAAGTGAGATCTACAAGAAGGCCAAGTGTTTCCTGAGGAGCCCAGCTAAAACATCAGTGCTGTCCAGCTTGAAACTCAATTCTGGGCTGTTCGTCACTGTTCACTGATGGGTTCATATGCTTATTCTCAAGAAGTGCTCCTGAAGCACTAATGCCTGATTCAATTAGATGGTACAGTTCATTATTTACTGCTCAGCTTCAGCAGTGCTATGAGAATTGGGGCCTAGGATAGCTCTTTTTTCAATGTCAAATTACCTCAAGTGTCAGTTGTGATGGATCCAGGACTAACTTCCGACCAAGATTAAAGCTCCATGACTTTGCCCTGTGCATGCTTTGAATTTTAATGTGGACGATCAGAAAGAAGCAAGCAAAGGGGAAGTGAGCAGTGAACCTGAAGGGAGATAACACCTGCAGGTTCCTCTGGAAGACCAAAAGAAACTAGCTGTGATTTACAATCAGCAGCAGGTTACCAGAGACCAGAAACAAGGACAATAAGTCTCCTAATAAGGCACTGTGAGAACTATCAGCTCTGATTTTTATTTTGAAGTTTGAAAGCACTGGGGTGATGGTGTTGAAAAATGCAGACCATCTTAAAAAGAGTGAGATCTGTATTTTGGTCTTGCAGAACCCAGAATATATCATAATTTTAAAAAGATCAGAAGGAAAAAAATATAAAAACTAAATTAAAAACAATGAGTGTCAAACATTTTAAGGAAGTTCATTTCATTCCTTGAACTCAAGAATTTGGTGTTAGAGAACCTCTTACACACATGGAATACAGAACTGTTTCTCCATCATTTACAGGCACTGCAGCAAAGAAATATTTCAGTGGTTTAGGAGTTACTAATGGATTGATATTACTGCTAGTCTTCCTAAAGAACTTTCAGCAAATAAGACTTTACAGAAAGGAAATAAAAAAATAATGATAGAACAGTTTCCCTTAAAGCTCCCCACCTTTGGATTTATTACAATTTATCTGTACTTGCAATCTGATGCATGTTCTTCACATTCAGCCTTCTAGTTTTTATTCCACCTTTATCTTTCCTGGGCTTATTTTCTTCTTTCCTCTCAGCATCACAATGATCTAAGGGATAGCACATAGTCAGAGAAGTTCTTGTAACTGGCTGCACCCAGCTTCTCTACCACCCAACAATTTTTACACTTGACCCTCTGGTTTTGTTTGTTCTCAGATAATTTTTTGATCCCATGAGGAAGAGATTGATCTTTCTGGTCCCAGTATGCAAAATTATTCTCATTTTTATAAGTTGGAAGTGACAAAAGGTGTGTTTTTTCAATCAATTTTTAATATTCATTCCTAGATTGCATATCTTTAAACTTGAACTTCCTTTTTGCTTTGGCAGCACGCTGAAAAAGAGACAGCTTAGCTAAGAAACAAATGAATTCTTAACCCTTTCAAACACTAATAGAATCTGCTAATAAAAACTCTGTTTTTTAGAGATCTTTGAGTAGTACAGTTTTGTGGAAACCAGAAGAAAAGTGGCTGAAATATGAACTAGAAACACAGAATATTTATAAGTCTTGTAACAAGCTCCTAAGCTAAAAATAGAAAAAAACCCCTAAATTATGTGCCTTGAAAATAAACCACATTAGGGTATAACAGACCACTATGTGCAATGATTACTAAATGCTCCAATGTTAGACTAGAACATCCAAAATATTGTTTCATTTTAGCATACAGAAGACTCACAACTCTTTTTATTGCATGCTTTGGCTATGCTTCTGTGTGTTCCAACTGTGAATTTTGTCTGCACATTAGGTATGGAATAATCCAATTTTGCACAGCAAAACTTGGCAGGCTTAAATGGGTTTCCCTGATTCCAACACAAGATGTTTCAGTTTTGCACAGATTTCACATCAGGCTTGAAAATTCTTTTTAGGGCAAAAGCTTCACCAAAACCAGATTGGATTTTTCTGAAGCTAGTCACCAGTCCATTAAAGTTGATAATCAGGTGAAAGTACAGTAAAAGCACAGTAAAATAAGAAAAATGTATCACTTCCATTGGAACAAATGCAAGAACAATGGCTTCTATTGACAGTTGCTTTATTACTGGAAAAATCCTTTTTTAGGGAGTGGGGAGGGCTGGATTGCACAGAGCCATCCTGTAAAGGCAAAGCCTAGCTGCTGTTAATCCTGGCCTTTGGCAGCTGAAAAGCTGTGCTCTGGGTCTGTTCAGCCCACTCCTTTCTGAGAGCAGTAGCAAAGATGATAAATTTCTACTCTGCTGCATCCCCAGCTCACAGTAATCAGATACCTTCAGAGACTCCTCCTGCAGCAACACCACTTCAGTGTTCACTGAGCCAGAAATGCCAGGGAAATCTGGTGGAATAATGCTTTCTGCCTTAAGCAAGTCCCTCTTCATGAGCTGGGCAAGTTGGTTCTGTTTCTTTAATAAGTGGCAGGGGCTAAACTGGGCATCAACACAGTGCAGCCAGTGCTGGGGTTTGGCAGCATCACTCCCTCCAAAGCCTGGCCGTGTGGGAGCTGCTTCCTGTGCAGTTCACCCGCCCCCTTTGGAGTCTGGGAGGCTGATGGGTGAGAAAAGGAGGTGGCTGGCACAGCTCCCCTAGCTCTATCTGCCAGTGCTCACAAATCCATCTCACAAATCTATCTCAGTGTATTTACTGGAGCTGTGAAGCCTGCTAGTGCTGGGGATTGCTCATTAGCTTATATTCACAACTATCCCTAAGGAAGGGAGGACTACAGCCTCTGCTTTCAGCATGCAAATTGAGTAAAGTTTGGAGATATTGCTGCACAAAATCACCGAGTGCCAGGCTGTCATTACTGCAGTTGGTTTTCAGAATGCCATTTTAATTGAACTAATTATCACAGGCTTCAACAGGTATTTTGAGGTTTTAATGAACACTTATAAGAAGTTTAATCATGCTCCCATTGAAGGCAATACCAAAAATGCTTCAATGGCTTTGCATCACTACACACAGTGCAGAATATTTCTTTTTCTTGTATAACTAAATAATTACATAGATCTGCAGCTCATACAATGGAAAGCATTAAACTCAGGTACTCGTGACTCATTCTATTTGGAATATTTAGACAAATAGAGCCTCAAATCAAAAATAGATAAAGCAAATTAGTAGCTAATATAGGATGTTACCAAGAATAACATCATGAAGACACAGAAGATGGAAGCACCACATTTCATTCTGATATCAAATGAGAAAACCTGCGAGCACCAGCCCTGCTTCTGCAAAATCCCCCTGACAGAGCACCTGTGCAAAGGCAGAGAAAAACTCTGTCCTGCACTTACTAAAGTGAGTGTGTCCAACTCAGTCACAGTAATTAGGATGCCAAATGAATTAATTGTAATAATCATACTGATTTCAGCAAGATTATTTATCAGATCATTAGCTAATATGTGCAAACAAAGGAGTGTGCTGCCCGGAGGAGGGAACATGAATAGCAAAAATGTTTAGATCTGGTTTCCTATGGGGTTTTATTTGGCACCTACACAGAGGAGCATTCAGCCTGTCCCATTTTTGACCTGACCAGGTGCTACTTTTTGCCTGCTCTGCACATTATTGTGCAGTGTGGTGAATCAGGGCTGTCTCACCATCCATAATGTCAGAACATGTGTAGGACAGTAGTTGTTGCTCTAGAGAAACAGATTTTTTAATTATAACTTGCAGCTACCAAAAAGCTAAGTGCAGAATTCCCATTCTGAGGCATAGGGTGCCCTTAAGTGTCTGAGTACTGATGCAGGGCACACAAATACAACCTGTGCCCTCCTGCAGTGGCAGCTCGAGGCAGGGTGCTCTAGAAACATATCCCCAGTGTGAAGTGGGACTAAACACTCTCATTTAGCCACCTGAGCCTCTCCTCAGATATCTTTCTATGCTCCCCTTTTCTGGTAGCACTAATAGAGGCAGGGGATGCAATCAGCTCTCCTCAGCAGAAAAATGTGTGACAAATTGATGGCAGGTTCCACATATGTTGCTTTATCTAGAACATCTATAGAGACGAAAAAGTAAGCTAACTTAGCCAAGCTTTTCAAGCAATGTGTAGTGGGTAATCTAGCAAGGAATATAATGTCCAATGGCAATAAAGAAATGATAAAGGGCAAAAAACATCTAAAAGCAGACACCTGGCCCTTCTCACAGACTCACCAGGATCAAACTTCTAACAGATGTTGGCATAACTTGTTTATAAACAGCTTTTACACCGAGTCCTCAGTTTTCCCAAGAAAGTAATTCAAGCGTGCCTCTACTGTTTACATTCCAATGATCTCATTTTCTTTATTAACCTCTCTTGCTCTAGTTTAAACCCATTATATCTTGTCTTAGTCCCACTTGTGGTAGCTTTTTATATATGTGAAGGCTAACTGTGACATCTTCTTTCCACTGTTGTAATCAATTAAATTGTGCCACTTTCTTTCTTTTAGTCTTTTTTCCCTCTGCTAGACCATGTATTCTAGACTGCTGCTAACACTTTGTGCTCTCATGTGCCCACTCTTTGAGTGCAGAAGCCCTGACTCTTCTCAGTATCACCTTTTATTCCTTAGTGAATGCTTTGCAAAGTACATGGTCCTAGCCCTCAGTGCCTCCATCAGTTGAATGAATGGCATCAGACGGGCAGGTATTAGTTGTCTGGTGTATGCTGGCTGTCCCAAGGGTTTCACCTGGTAATTGCCATCAAGAAAAAAGGTCACAAAAAGATCAGCTGATGAAAAATGAGCAGAAATTATAGAAAAACCTGGAGTAATGGACATTATTTTTACTCATTGTGTCCCACAGTTGATATCAAAGTTCAGGCTTGATTCTTGACATTGTTTGAACTTCAAAAGCTATGAACATTATTTCAGTATAAAGGGAAGGCTTCCAAGGTTTCCTGTAGTTCTGCTCAAAGAAACCCCTTCCTTTTTCATTCCTCTGTTCAATATTTGACTCCTTTTATTTGACCTTGTGTCTCCAGTTCTTAGTTCTCTAGAGCAGTGCGGAGCACTAAAATTATTGCAGGGTTACTTCTCTCTCTCCTGGAAATTAGACATCACTGTCAACTCAGCTCTAGTGCACTCACCCCTAGAGGGCCATCAGTTTCTGACAACATTAATTTTTCAGACTTTAAAAATTAAGTTTTTAATTGCAAGGGGAACCTCTCTAAACCAGAGCAGCACCATCTTCCTGCATCTACAGCAGACATACACAGTAGCTCAGAGAAATGTGAACTACCCTCTGCCCACCACTGTCAAGGGCAAGTCAAAATTCAATATAAGACTGTGTAAATATTCTCTGGGTAGGAGAGAGGAACAGGAGGAAACAGTATTGCAATTCCAGACAAATCTGGGCAAATAGATCATCATTATTTCGTCCATGAACTTTCACAGCAGACATCAGAGTTCAAAGCTGTCATTCTACCTGGCCACTAGTTTCCAAACTGAATGGGTAGGAAAATTCTCTGAATGGATTCCTTTAGCAACTGAGCAATTTCAAGGATTTGTTTCTCCGGTATAGATAGTAATATGCATGTGATTGGTGTCTTGGAGCTGCAACAAATAATGAGAATTAAACATTTTCTTCCACATCCCAGCATGATTAAAGAGACAATAGATTGATATAATGTATATAACAATCTATGTATGGTGCATACCTTTAAAAATGTCTCCTTAGAGAACTATTACCAAAGAGACAAAGGGTCATATTAACTTCTGGCATCCCACTTCTTCAGACCAACTGGAGTGATATTGGCATCTCTTCCAGACGATGTTTTAAAGCTGAAAAATTGTGATAGGTAAGACAGCATTGTTGAAATAGCTAAATTCTGTACTAGGCACTTTAAAAGCATTTTAAAATGCTATTTTTCAGCTGTGAAATAGAAGTCTTTTCCACTGTTCTGGAAACATGGGATTCAAGGTGACTTCACAGGGCGTTAATGGACGAATGATCTGCACCCTGCTAACAATATTTCATGAGCAATGATGTAGCAAATAATATAGTCTATTACACTGTGCCACCAGATGCCATCTGAAAAACACATTGCTAGCTTCAGCATACCAGATTTAATCAACTTTCCACAGAAATGACACTGATGCTGGCTGCAAAAGACACTGTGCCCTCAGCACTGACTAGCAGCTCCTTGGATGTGGCAGTCACAGTGTCCCTTTGCTAGTACTTCTCCCACCAGTTGAATTTCTGATGGCTAATGAATGGTGATGGCATTAGTTTCCCTTTAATATATACAAACACCCATATGAATGGGGTACTTGTTTTAGTATGGGGCACCTTGGACATCCTCAGCGACGTTCAGACTCATCTCCCTTTCAGGTTCAAAAGGTAGGTAAAGGAAGGAATAACACTGAGGACAAAATACACTGTCTTCACGATATACTTCCTTTTGCCTTTCAGTTGCTAGACAATCTCACAAGCCTTTCACTGCAAATCACTTCTCCTGGAGCACCATTACAGTAATGAACGTTTTAAATGGAGTCAACCTATTCTGCAGAATAGTTGTAATGACATGCATGCTCAAGTTTGTCCTCAGGGGCTTACAGACTAAAATTAAAGGGACAGATTCACTAGGACATGAAAGAAATTTGCTCCAAATAAATTGGCAAGTGATTTGTTTGAAGTTTGAAATATATTTTCAAAGGTCAAGGCCTTGCTGCTTATCTGTTTTGTTTATCAATTGGCACTGTTGTTAACTTCCACCAATATAAATTTGCACAGCCAGCATCAGGAAAAATATCTCCTGTAATACCTACTCTACTGGCTAAAGGGAAAATTCTTAAATAAGAGTCTAGGTTCTCTGCTTAGACCTTGCCTAGGGTGAGTGTTACATAGAAAATAACAAACTTTAATGACATTTTAATGGAAGAAAATGAAAACTTGTCTCTGATCTTCTGCAGTTCAGCATTGGTAACTGTTGTAATTGTGTTCTTTTGAAGTTGTATTACATCAGTATGAGTAAAAAGAGATGTATGTTGCCCTGAGCTATCTGGAGGTAGGTAATGCAAATAGCAGTGCCAATAATAGTTAGTCACTGGTGATGGGCAAAAATTAATAGAAATTCAGGAAGAAAGAGGTGAGAAGAGCTGAGGAGAAGATAACTAAAAGCAATTTATAATTTCTGAATTATGTCTTACAGAACACAGTGTATTTTCTGTTAAATGTATTTTAGTATTGTTTCTGTCCTTTTCCTTGTATTTCTTTTTCCTTTATATATAATTAAAACCATGTATGTTTAGAAATATATACACATAAATAAAGCATATATATGGTTTTCATTTTAAATGAAGATTTTTTTATAGAAAGAGGAAAAAGCAGTAAAGAAAATAGTAACTCCAGCTTCCTTTTTCCATAACCACTGTCTCAGAACTTCTAGGAGTATGAAACACCACTATGAATATTTTCTGGAGGGCTGAAAAATACAGTGGCAGGCATGAAACCTCCTCAACAAACTCTGCCATTGCTCCTGCCTTCCCTCCCACTTAGATGCCAGTAGGCTTTACTTCTCCAAGGGAGCCAGTTGCACAGTGTCCTAAGCTTTCTGTCTATTTTAACACATAAAATTAGCAGCAAGAGAGATTTTATCTTGGAGGGATCCAGCCCTCACTGCCCTTTCAACTCATAGGAGAAAGCTTGGTGACCACTCAGTTTTTGCCTTCCTTTTGTTCCAGTTCTTTGAAAAATTTTACACTCATATAGTAAACTTTTTCTCTTCACCAATAAAACAGAGCAGGAAGACTTTCAGAAGCAGGCAGGAAGGTAATATTTTCCCCACGCAATTAAATTTCCCTTGGCATTTTCTTTCTCTGCACCTCTTGGTGCACATGCAGCCTATTCCCCTGCAGGGCTCAGCGTGAGCAGCTGCCTGCAGATGCAGAATAACTGCATTTAGTCTGCAGCAGGAGTGCTCAGCACTCAGCACTGTTCCTAACACTGGGAAAATTGGCTGGGGAACCAGAGACCTGCTGCAAGGAGTGAATACAAGGTATGAGCACAAACCTCCTTGTTTTAACACCTGGAGACGAGGCACACACAAAGAAAGAGTGGGTTATTGAAAGGCTTCTCTGGAGGGGTTCTGCCCCATCCTCACCTTTCCCTCCTGCATCACTCCTTAGTTATATATTGTCATTCTACCTCCTGTGAAACGACAGTGCCTTGTCATGAACTGAGAGCACCAGCATCCCTGTGGGAAAAGAGCAGGACTGAAGCCATACAGCAGGTCCTGCCTGGCAGGAGGTCACTTTCATTCACAGTTTGGTAGGGCCATGATCACTGCTAGCTCATCTTCTTTCTCTCAAGTTAGTATTCTGGCAGACTCTGGGCAAATAACTGCAATACCTGAGTTTCCTTTACTGTAAAGGGAGGAAAGATTGTCATTCTCTCCCCTGAAAAGTGTGTTATAAAGAATAATTAGCCCCTGTTTGCAAAGCAGTTTGTAAAGAAGAAAATGCCTGTGGAAGGGCCAAGCACAATACACTAATGTTACTGAATTGGTGTTTAAGCTAACAGCTCCTTGCTAACTCTATCTTTGTAGGGGAAGTAGAAGGGACAGGTCTCCAGCCCATCACTTTGAATCCAAAGTTAGTTCATTTGTCCCTTACTTGCTGGATGAGCTCTCAGCTATTTCCCATCACTCTCCCAAGTTTCCCACAGGCCATGTTTGCAGTGTGAGTTGCAGGGACCTGGTCTTTCTTAGAGCCACAGCAGGTTACATAAAAGCAAGTCCTATGCTGGCAGTCCCTCAGCCCTGGGCCAGCTGCAGGCAGCTCTGTAGTGGCCAAGCTCTGTGCATAACACCAGACTAACCCTGGTCCACCCTTCTCTGAACTCAGCCTCAGCACACATGAACAAGTGGTATATTTTCTTTCAGTTCTGAGACACGCCAAATTCATCCAGATCTCTTAATTCTGCTTTGCCCCATATCTCACAGTTGGTCTTTTTAACTCCTGTCTCTAAATGAGGCAGAACTTCCCAGCCACAGGCAGTTCATTTAAATATAAATGTAAAAGCTGTGCTGGAGGAAATGGTTTCTGCTCAACTATTTGGTTATGAAATCAAATCATTTCTCTGCTCTTTTCAAATTGGTGGCTAACGGACAGTAACAGTGAAAAAGGGGGAATGCAGGGCTGGGTTTACCTGAATTAAAGACATTCATTCCTCTGTGTGCTAAAAGCTATATTGAAAGTAGTGTGTTTTCAATTATGACCTGAGCTTATGGAATTTTTCTTTTTCTTTGATCTCTAGAACACCAGACAGAAAAGCCTTTAACCTCAGGAAATTGTTACATGTAGAATTATACACCAATACTATCAATTATTCTTTCTTATGTTCACAAATAATAACAAAGGATGAATTGATGGGTAAGAGCTCTACTTCAGGCAAAAGGAAACACCAGCTACAAATAAAAAGAAAGAAATGGATAAAGGAATTGTCTAGCTGAGCTTCCCTGAAACACAGGTGCTGAAAGCATAGTAATCCAATAGTGATTTCTGATCTCTGATGTCACAGAAAAAACCTCAAGGATTTGTCTTTTGAGTGAAAGAATGGTTCCTGTTCCTTTTCAGAGGAAGTCAAAGGGCAGCTAAAACATCAGTATTTTCTTAAATTTCCAAATGTTCTTGTGCTTTCAAACTTAAGCCGCAACAGTGAGCTTCTTCCTCCACCATAATTTAGTTTTTGGAAGGAGCAGTGCAATGTTAGACGCACCAAAACTGTGGGTTAGAGTCCCCTAGTTCCTCGTCCTCTTATCTTGAGCTGCCTTGTCACAAACTTCCTCACCTTCTCTCATGTAAAAGTCACTCTTTCCTATGAGGTGCCTAAAATTCTTTCTTTTGCCTTGTGAGAAATAATTAATTCTCCTAAATACATTCTCTTTTATCTAAATGTCGATACCCTGCAGGGACTCACAAAAGCACATATGTGCATTCTCCCTGCACCTTAACATTTTGCAGCCCTGCAAATCTTTGCTCTTTTCCAATCTGAAGCCTGTGTTAGCACATGTAGGTGATCTGTGCAAAACTCTGGCTGTGGGACATTGGCATCTTTTCTTCAGCTGCTGGAGTGGCTTGCAGGAAGCGAAGTGTTAAGGATTTTTCTCATATTCTTTTTCGATATAAACTTCACTGAGTTTGCCACAGGGATGATAGTCATTTCCTACTGGGAATTAAAGGTGAGCAGAAAGGTGTATAAAAAAAGCTCTATGTTATATAACATCCTGTGAACCTATGACCCAAATAACCTAAAGTGAATAAGAAGATTGCAAATAAACGTATCATATAGTAGATGAGTACAGATGATGTGGGTATTGTCTTGCTGATGAAATTTCCATCTCTGAGGTATAAGAGAACCCTTCATGAATTTACAGTGAAATAATTTTTTGAACAAGAATTGTTTCAATGTTTGTAAGCATTTTGCAGCTTAGGCCTGTGAATACTGAACGAATCAAGATTGGATAGGAAAGTTGGAGGTTGGAGGTGCTGAGTTCCCTTTTCCCTTCCACAGCCTGTGACACTAGCACTGGCTGTGATTAGATTTTGGTCCATTATGAAAAAGGATTTATCTTTATTCCTTATGGTTGCTTGGACATACCAATTCCATTTCTACTCACTTGATATATCTATAGTTCCTATTTCTATTACTGTCCTCATATTCTCTGGTCCATCTTCTGCACTCTTCCCGAAACAGTTGTCTTTCAGTCTACCATCTGTCTGCCCCTTGTGTCTGGAGTAACTAAGGGAAGAGTAATTTATGTTACAGACCAGTGGATCGAAGTTATGTTCCTAGAACATCACCAGAAAAAGTAAAAAAAAAGAGGTAAAGGCCATATATGCTTACCTATAAGCCATGTGTAAATACCATAGTTATTACGAAACAGGGTTTATTCATGCTTTGCTTTATGGTTATTTCTTTCTTTATACTATGCTATAAGTTGTTTAGCTATAGTCTATTCAAGTGTCTGTGTCTGAGCGTGTATCTGCATTTTAGGATCTGTAGTTAGGCAGTCCTTTGGGAAGAGTTAAGCTATGCAACCTGTTTGCAATAAACAAATCCTCTGCTTAATTTGCTGGTTCCTGCTTTAAAGATCTAAAGATCTAAACAGAGCCTCACATGCAGTAAACTTGTGTTTCACTCATTGCCTCTTACAGGAGATGAATGTTGTACTCAGAGGAGGATTCGGACTTCATTTACACCCTGCCTCATGGTCAGCAGTTATAATTGTCTGAAAAGGCAGCAGTGGGTATTAATCAGAGTTACATACTGATACAGCAAGTAGCCAAGTATGTTCTGTCTTGGATTTGTCACTATATTCACACACACTATAGCAACAGTATTTAGTTGCTGCTAAACTGTATAGCAACTGTATAGCAACACTATTTAGTTTTACTGGATCTAGTTGTAATTATATATTGTTCAAGAAAATGTCTTTTTTCATTTCTTCCATGCAAGATTTCCTCAGTATTTCAGATTTCATTTCCTCTTTACCATCTAACAACAGCAAAAAAAACCCCAAACAAACAAACAAACAAACAAACAAAAAACTTTATTAAATAAACTCTAGTTCAAAGCCTCAGAGATTATGTGTTTTATTTGTATGTTTTCTGTTTCTTATGCCAGTTTGATTCCAGACGTCCAAGACATTTTAATGTTTTGGAATGGAAAAAACATCTGGACTGGAAGAGTGTTGTGGGAGATAATCAAATCCTGGTAAAGGTAGTAACAGAACAGCTGATACTCATCAAATGTAAATTTACTAAAGCTATTTAAAAGGAGAACATTAAACTGAAAGAGAAGATGCAGATCACAGGATAATCCCATGGTATAATTTTTATAATGGTCTGTTTTCCTTCAAGTTTGAGAAACTGGCATTTTCTGTCTTAAATGTTCTGCTATAACTTGCATGTCAGTGCATACTATGTGTTCTAATCTGCTCTCAATCTGGAATATGTTTGTAGGAGTAATTCACAACAGAACTGTAGCCAGATTTTTAACAGAACGTAGCATTTAAAGATTAATCTATTTGGTTACCTAAAATTGAAGTGAAGTGCTTTGGGAGATGGGCCCAGAAAACGTCTTTCTCACTGAAAAAAATGATACCACTCCAAAATAATTTAATAAACCCAAAACAAACAAATGGGGAAAAAAAAAAAATAGCAAGCCTGGGCTTTTCCAAACAGCTGTATATGTGTGTAAAGATGCACATATTGAATACTTTCAAGCATTTAACCTATTGGTCCTCAAGTATATCAATACCTGAAGGGAGGGTACAAAGAGGACATAGCCAGGATATTTTTCGTGGTGCCCACTGACAGGACAAGAGGTGATGGGCACAAACTGAAAAACAGGGGGTTCCCTCTGAACATCAGGAAACACTTTCTGCCTGTGAGGGTGACTGAGCACTGGCACAGGTTGTCCAGAGAGGCTGTGGAATCTCTCTCCTTGGAGATATTCAAAAGCCCTCTGGACTTGGTTCTGGGCAACTGGAGCTAGGTGTCCCTGCTTGAGCAGTGTGGTTGGACCAGATGAGCTCTGGAGGTCCCTCCCTACTTCAGCCTGCCAGTGAATGGGCTTGGAAGCAAACCTACCAGCACTTCCAGTCTGCTTTTCCATGGCACCACTGATTCTTATCCAGTACAGGTTAAAAAACTCCCAAAAAAACAAGAAATTAATTTTCTGCCTACTTGGACTGATGCCTCATCAAAGCTTGACAGAAAAAGTCTTTTGCCAAGTATCTTTCTAGAGCAACTGTATACTTTTATCCCTCTAATTGCTTACTTGTCTGTGTCAGCACAATATCCTACAGACAGAAATTTTTACTTCCTTTTATCTTTTCTCCCTTTAAAAGAAAGCTAGACTCTTGACCCCTGGCACATGTTCTGCAATATCTCTGTTCAGTTCTTTGCCAAAGCTTCCTGTGTGATAGAGGTTATGTTGCTTTGTTTAAGCAATAATCCACGATGCTCCCAGTGATTTCAAAGCAAAGATTTAGGCTTTAACATTTCTGTCTCATTTCCTTATTTGTGAAATATAGTAAACAATACTTTCCTTTGGCTGCCCTTTATGCATCTTCTCCATCTAGAAAATAATCTTGGTGGTAGATACAGTCTCTTGCTATATGTTTGATGATGTCTGTCACAATAGGTCATTCATCTTGCCTGGGAAGCCCCTAAGAATCAGTGCCATAAAGTGGAAGTAGTAGTGGGAGGAACTCCACTTGCACCTCTGGGTTTTCTTAAATGAAAGATGGAATATTTCACCCAGAACTATGGGAGATCAAAACTTAAATAGTATACTGCTTTTGAGGGAAGAAAAATCTGTACATGTTTCATCCTGAGGTTTGTGGGTCTAGGCAAGAGGTTACATTTCTAAAAAATAAAAGCTTAGGAAAAAAATGGGGTAGCCTCAACAAATAACAGTAGTACTAGAAAGTGCAATAATTAATGAGACTGACAGCTGAAATGGCTCATTCTTTTTCTGCAATATTGGCCTGCAATATTAGAAACTATCTCCCAAACCAGTTCTTGCACATAATAGTGGAATCTAACACTGCTCAGCAGCAGTTTGTCACAAATTCCAGGAGAATGCTGCCTGCATGTGCCCTAATATTTTGCACTGCTTGGTGAAAGCAATTCCCTTGAAGAGGAAAGGAAAAAGAAAATGAGAAGGAGGTTCCACAACTCATCTCAAGTTTCTTTTGGTGACTGTCTTCCATTTCTTTTTCATGAAGACTTTGACAAGCAGCAGCAGTTTTAAGATTTTAATTTCCTGGAACATTTCTTGCCAGGGTAAGAGCTAAGGGTTCTTTTTTGTCCTTTTTTTTCCCTCCCATTTTTACCTTTTAAGGTAGATCTGCAGCATGTCCAGAGGAGAAATTCATGACCTACTTTTCCCAAAATGAATATTGAGCTTTGTGTACCTTCTGGTATTTGGAAGGACATTCTTATTAGAAATCTTGGGTCAGTTTGTGTCAGCCTTTCCATGGCAGAACAATGCAATGTGTAATTCAGGTTGAGGAAGAAATCTCATTATAGTCCTTGAGGAGTAAGAGATTTTTTGAGTGTCAGTGAGCAGGTGCCTTCAGTAAATAAATAAAATCCAAATTAAAACAAAGAGACAAGGACAAGAATGTTGTTTGTCAGCCATTTGCTGAAAGGAGCCCATGTGCATTGCTTAATCAGGGCCAAAAAAAAACAAGTGTAGGCAGTAGAATGTACCAAAAATTGGGAGTTGTGGGGAAAGTACACGTGAAACCACTCAGTGTTAGAGACAGGACAATTAGAGACCGAGACTAATCATTTATGTAAGACTCATTAGCCTCCTTGCCTTCAGTAGCTTTCCATCACTTGTGAGCCAAGGGGACATCAGTGGAGGCCACAGCATCCCAGCAATTTGTCTGTGCTGCTGAAGAACATCCCCCAGCCGGAGCCGTCCGTCAGAGCGCTGGGCAGCGGCGGTGACATTTCAGCAGACGTGTTTAATTATATCAATACATCAATAGTGCTGACATTTCAGAGAGCTATCACCTCAGGATAAGCTAGGTCTAAAAGTAATCTCTTTTCTGTCCTTCTCCATCTGCCCTGAAAAATAAAGCTGCATGAGTCAGATTTTTAAAGAGAGATAGTATTTAGAGAGAGGTGCAGAGCTCAGAGATCTCCATTTGAGAGCCCATGAGCATCCAATTCCCACTGCAACCCTTGGTGGCCTGAGAATATCCTTCAGAGCTTAACTTCAGCTGTGAAGTTCCCCTTCAAAATCACACAGGAGAAAGAGGCAGGGTGGTCCCATAGTGCAAAATGCTTGAATCTGCTTTGCCTGCCATTCAAGAGTCAATCCAAATAAATAGAGTTACACTGGCCAGGAGGAGGGGCAAAGGCAGGTTTGTCTCAGTAGCCTGTGCATGCCCTGGCTGCTGGCTCCAGCTGGAGAGCAGCTCCATGCAGCCACCCCTGCCAAGAAGTGACACTCCTGCCTGGGCTGCTCCACTGCTGCCCACTGAAACCAGCACCATCAGCCAAAGCCAGAGTCCAATCTCTCTAATCATACAGGATCTAAATGGGGGTCTGTCATTTCTCACCGGGGAAAAGTAAAACTTTAGTGGTCTTATTTAACATTTTTACTCCTCTTTGCACATATTTTCCAAGGCCTACAATATCTTGGAAAGGAAAGGGATTTCTTTGTGTTTCCTACCTGAAAGCAGGAGCTAGACATAATTCAGAGGACCCCATTTACCCACAGGATCACAGGCTCTGCTCTCACCTGTAACACAAGTGGAAAGAGTGGCATGCATAAAGGAGCAAAAAAACACCTGTTTCTCAGTCATGGTGTGAACAGTAGCAGGATAGAGGTGCTGCAGACTGTGTCAGCAAGTGAATCTCTTCTGTGAGATCCATAAATAACTGAGGATTTCCAGGCTACAGCAAGACACTGACCACTCACTGGGATATCCTTCAGCCCACTGACTGGAGAACAGGAATGCTGGGAACTGATGCTGCTTCCCATCACAGTTTTTTCTTCTTGCTGCTTCTTGGTTACTCTTCTTGGGTACCAGTGATGGGCAAAACCAGGCAGCAGACAAAGCTCAGAAGTTAGGCCCAGTTTTGTCCTCCACTGCTGTCTCCACCACAGCTTTTGCTGCTGAATTTTCGTTCTGTAAACCTTCCATTAGACATTTGAACCAATATTTTTCAAGACTAAAATCGTAACATTTCATCTGAGATACCTTGAAATATAACAGTTCATTGTTTCTAAAAACAAACACAAACCCTCTTACATCGTTTTCTACCAAATGTTGCTCAAGCCAATGAGTAGTTTTTTAACAACTAAAATAGTTCCTTAATAGTTAAAGAAATATGGCAAAAGCTGTGATTTTTGTTTGTAAAAGCCTCTTCATCATATTTATATTATTCACTGTGGCAGACAGTCTCATTAAAGGGAATTTTTATTCTCTGTTGAAGCTTATATAGAACCATAGACTCATAGAATGTTAAGGGTTAGAAGCGTCCTTAAAGATCATTGGCTCCCAAAACCAGGTTCTTAAAGATCATTGACTCCCAAATCCTCACTTGCATGGGGTTATATACCATATGTAAATATATAGATTTATTTATTTATTTATTTATTTACCATAGGGTAAGTATTTTCTGGACTACACCCCGAGAGCTGAGGTCGTATTTCCTGTTTATGGCCATACAAAAACAAAAGGACTCCTCTGCAGTGTTCTGAGGGCAATTCTGCTGAGCAGAGCCAATGTTACTGTGTTTTCCAAACAATTCAACCATACCAATGCTACAGCCTAGAAATGGGCTGTGGTTATATGTATTTTGGGGGAGACAAAGCTACTGTGTTTAACCACTTATGCTGACCTACACAGCTTCTCAGGCTGTCCCCTGCTGCTGACTCAGTGATCCTGCAGGGCAGGATGGGGCTTCTGCAGCCAGACTGTGAGGAAACATGCTCTAGGTAGAGGAAGTGCACTGCAGGCTTACACAAGCACTCATATATCTACTGGAGGATAATGAAAATGCACTGAGGATAGCTCTCCTACAGCCATTAGTTGCTCTTATATTGCTCCTGTCCACTGACTTCGTGCCAAATTCAACCAACAGTTTTCAATTGTTTTGAAGTGTACCTTTGAATCAAAAAGTTGAGGAAAAATGGTTACTTATTCTAATTCTTGCAACATCCAGCTCCGTGTTATAAGTACATTTCTAAATACCTTTTATATCACTCTTGTGGTGGTTTGATTTTCTTGGTGGTTTTGGTTGGGGGTTTTTTTTGTTGGTTGGTTGGTTTTTGTTTGGTTTGTTTTTTTTTTTGGTTTCCAGAACCAGAATGGACTGCCTGGAAAATAAAAATTGCTGAAGGGAACGTTCCATCACACTTCAGGCAGCTGCACACAAAACTGATGGAAAATTAACCTTCCAAGGTCAATGCAGTTTAATTCCTAATCTGCTGAAAAGAAAGGCATTTTGTGCTTGAAGAACTTGGAAGGATCACACAAGTGAAAAGAAATTTTCTGACAAACCTCATAGTAGCAAAATTTCCCACAGCCTGTTAGTTCATGAATAATTTTTTTTGCCCTTTTTGAAAAGGGAACAGAAATTAACATCAACACATTTTAAAAATTACAACTTAGAAACCAGAATTTTCTTGGTGAAGGTTTTTTACACAGAACAATTTTGTTAAGTGTGTGTTTTGAGTAGATGAAGTGCACTCTGAGGGGCACCAAGATTTGTTTATATGGTGTTGACAATGACAAGCTTAGCTAGAAAGGAGGGAAGGGAATTTGAAGAATTTGAAGTACAAGAGAATAGGAAAAAATATTGGACAGACTGATTACAGCATAGCTTGGCCATTAGGTCTCTCAAGCTGCTGAGGATACTTCTTCACTTCCCCGTTCTTCCCCTGCTCTCCCAGCTCCTGATGGACAGAAGGACCTGCTTGTACCTTGTGTGTCAAATTAGAGATCTAGCTGTTTGGTTTTCCCAGTGACTCCTCTCTCTAAGCATCTAGAGAGGATTTCTGAGTTGAGATCTGTCCCCAGGGTTCCTGAAACCACATAATTTCTTTTTAATATTTTTTGTTGCATCATTGCTAATTTCTCTGTTCACTCTTAGATCAATTATCTTATTCTCTTTCAGCCACCTTGAGTGACATCTCCTGTCTTCCCTCATTCCCTTGCATTTCTTCCTATCTTGATAAAAAATACAGAAGTTTAGGGTGGAAGTCTGATTTTTCTTTTTTTCTCCATCCTAATATCTTGTTTTTTTAATTTATCCCAGGGTGCATCTAACACATTGATCAAGATTTGATCTACATCAAACTTTCATTACACAAAATGATGATCAGAGCAGTTGCTGTCAGGCAAGAATCAAGCATCTTGTCTGTACTTTATATTGTTCTACTGGAGCCTTTTGCTGATAAATGCAGTGCTGACTTCTTTGGGTACAAAGGTAGGTACTGCATTCACTCAGGACACCTGTCTTTATCTCATGGGCTCACGAAATACCATGAGAATTTATCTCATGGATATTATGACTTCATTGTTAGTCTTTCTCACTCAATCTTTCATTTCATGTCACGATGGGTTTGGCAAACCCTAATCATTTGCCACTGACTTTGTTTTTTACTCTGAGTGACTTATGTTCTCAGTGCATCCCTTAAATTTTAGGGCAACACAGTGTTTATCATAGAGACTAAATGATTTAAATCACTGTTGACACTGTCACTTTTACATCATTATAAATACCTTGACTCCAAAGGATTGAGGCTGTGTGATGAACTCCAATAAATCTCTTCCTTAATATTGTCAGGGCTTGAAATGGAAAGGTCTGCAGCGAGGAAAAGACAGAATTGTTAAGGTGTCATATTATCTATTTGAAATAAATGGTGAGTTTTTTAATCTTTGCCATCAGGAATGATAAATGATTCTGCAGTTGCTTATTATAGTGCTGCACTGAAGCCCTCCTGGAATCTTTCTTCAGCTGGGCAGAATTGTTAGGGGAGGCCAATGAGGAGTATTTTGATGTAGAGAGCTAAAATCCATGGTAAATAAATCTATGTTTGCCCTGTTCTCAGTGTCCTGAGTCTCTGCAAGGGTAGGGGAAGGCTCTCATTGAATCCAAGACCACTTCATATTACACTGACAAGGAAAAGTGTTCTTAAAGTAGGATTGAATCATATCTAAACTCTCTTTGAGTGGTCCTTTTTTATATATATTCTGAAACAGCTTAAGCTGGCCTCAGTGATCAGATTCAAAGAAATACAATGTTAACAAAAATAAATGCCATTTTTCATTTTTGCTGTGGATGTTTTTGTCCTTCCATATAGTATTTTAGTACTTGTGAAGGATTTTTGGTAGAAATCAATGAACATTAGTAACAATAGAGTAATAGAAGTAATATAAGAAGCTGCATTTCATAGCATCATTTTTATGGGCAAAATAGCAATGTGTTAGCTTATAAGACTCAGAGCACAGGGCAGCACTAGGGAGGAAAGGAGCTATAAACCAGTCAACCTCACTCGTCTCATGTAATCTACACAGAAATCTAAATGCAGTCCACTGACAGCTCTAAAATAGAGCAAAATACCTTCAGCAGTCTCACAAAACCAAGGGAAATGTCACATCTAAAGCTAAACCATAAAAGAAGAGGAACGAACGCACAAAAGGAGCAATGGACCTGCTGGGTGTTTTAATAGCAGGATAGAAAAGATGAGAGCTAGGCAGTATTTTACATTAGCTGAAAGAGGAGGGACACATGAAATGGCCCCCAGGCCATGGGAGAGGGAGCTCCAGGGACCCCCAGCAGCAGCAGCACCAGCCCTGGGGGCATCTCCCCATTGCAGGGAAAGGGGTGGCCTTGGCTCCTGCAGGATGTTTCTGGTCTGTCTCACCCTGCCAAAGCTTCCCTCTGTAAGGGAATTTCAGACTCAAGGCTCCCTGGGGCAAGCATGAAGTCTACCATCTGCCCTTTTGTCTAAGACAAGATATATTAGCCAGTGCCTGCTAAAGCATGCATACAAACACCAGCTAGGACTAACAGAAAGTATGGGTCTCATAGCTACTGGATATTGCTTGGAACTCTAAAAACCTCCTTTTCCCTTCTTGGTGTCCATAACATGAGAGATATTTTGTAGTCAAAAATGCCACCTGACCAACCTGACCTGACCACCTAAAGAACACATGCCTCAGAGACTAATTAGGAGAGATGTTTGAATTGCTGTTTCTTGCAGGAGTGTGGTGCAAATTCTACACCACAGAACCTGAAAATTCACTGTCACTTAAAACTGTGACTGGAATCTAAACATCTCAGTTTCACTGCCTGTGTGCCAGGGAACCCAATGCTGAAAGCTGACCCAGCCATTGAGCCTTTTGCAAGAAGTGTTTCTGTATTTGAAGCCAGGTAGTGGAGGGAAGAGTAGAAAGTTGTATTCAAGGATATATAGTCCTAGGTAATTTTGTACCAGCAAAACAAGCTACAAAAGACTTTTTCTATGCAAGTTCACCAAGCCCTTGACACCACAGGCAGCTTCCAATTAATTTCTCCTTCCTTCAATCAGTTCCCAGTTGCAATCTGGGGAAAATTCTGGCTTCCACCTTGGCTCACTCCTTATTCCAGCAGTATTTCCACAGTAGTCAGTTCAGACAGATGTTGTACTCCCTAGCATGAACAAGATACATTAGCAGCTTGCTATAATGTGAGGAAATATTTCATTACAAGCACGTAAAATATGCTGCCAAATTGTTTCATTATGTAAAGTCTTTTAAGAAAAGTATCTCAAACCTTAAAACAAGATTTTTATATAAATATGAAATGTAGCTTAAAAAAGAAGAAAGAAAAAAAAAAAGAGGAGGAGAGGGAAATTAAATGTTACTGACTTTATTGAATGTCTCTATTCAAATATCTTGCATAAGCAGACATATCACTTTAATCAGATAAAACCCACCAGGGAAGGTGGTAATTATTTGTATTACTTCTTGACAGCTATAAAAAGCTAAAATGTTACTGTGCAAATTCTGTCTGAACTATTTAAACAATTGAAAAATGTGATTTAACAGCTAAAACAAACTTAATTCAGACTGATCTCTCATCGACATGTGTAAGATGAAATAAGCTGGTACTTTGTACAGAGAATAGAAAATAACCTCACAATGTCTTCACCTAACCTGGTTAAAACCTGGTAACACATAAACCCCTCAGAAGACCTTGTATTACCATGGCATAAGCAGGAGATGGCCATTTCTATACAGAGATCTGCTGCCATTAAACTTTGGTTGACAGTAGCCAAGGTGATGTTTTGCCTTGGAAATTCCCAGAGTGCTCAAGCAGCCAGGCTGCCATGCAAGGACCAGTGGATGAGGCTGCCTTGCACAGGCAGAGGGTATGAGAAAAGCCAGGAATGAGCTTTGGCAATACTGTTAGCCTTGTCAGGTCCACTCCAAAAAATGACCTGCCAGGGAGCAAGGCTTGAGGGCAGCAAAACTCCCCAGTGGGACTGGTGCTAGACCCTGGGTTGGTGCCCTCAAGCTGAGCAGCCAGCCTGCTGCAGCACCAACAAAGCCTGCATGAGAGTCTGCAAATGCAGCTCCAGCTGTCCAACCACCGAGCCAGCTTCTGACTAAGAGGGCTGGGAAGATATAATTCAGTCCAGCCCCAGGGAAGCACTAGGCTGTCACTCACAGTAAATCCTTGCATTAAGGGTTTTTCCTTAAGTACTACCCTTTCTTAAGTCTTTGACACTCAAGTTCAGAATTACACCAAAACCAGGAATCACTGATTTCCAGCAATAAAATCTGCATGGCTGGCCCAGAAATAACACACATCCTATTATCAGAACTCTGGTTCTGCTGATGGCTTGCAGTGTTAATAAATCACCATCACATAGATTCCTCTTTCCCTCTTCTTCCCTCTTTCTATGTTTGCAGTCTCTGCCACTTGTTGCCCTGCTTTGTCTTCATAACAGTATAATAGAGAGCTGTTTTCCATCTTTCCTACTCCCAGGTAGCCCAGACTCATCTTAAAACCTCCAACTAGGTATTGTCTGCAAAATCTAAGTGCTTGAAAAATGAGTCACTCCACAGGCAGCAGGATTATTAAACCCTGACTCTCTAAAGATTTATCTAATTTCTCTTTAAGGTCTTTGTTTCCATCAATAATTCAGGCTCCCACATGTCCCTTATGTGATCATCATGGCACAAGGGGAAGCTGGAAAACATTGGTTAGCTGGACAGCAAGAGAAGAAGCTTTGTGACCTGGACAAGCAGCTCCAATTTCTATGGCCAAATTGAATATGGCTCTGTTTTCAGCCATTCTTTCATCTTCACCAGAGCTAGAAAAATATTATTACCAAGAACAGGGTTGTGATTCCTGTACTTATAATGACTTCCTCCTGGCTTCCTCTTACCTCTAATGGCTGCAGCAAAAAAAGGGTCCAAAATAACTGCAAAACTCAGAAATCCTGCACCTCAGCTCTCCTTTTTCTGGCAGAGGAAGGTTTATTCAAACATGACACTTTAGGCACTCTCTCCTTCTCTCATGTCTTTGCTGTCACATTTTGGAAGTTCATCTCCATCTGCAAACAGCTTTGCCACTATGGAACTGAGGGCCTAAAACACAGTTCCGGTAATCTAAACACAGCAGCACCAAGACAGAGTAATCATTGTGGGCACTGTCCTCCCCACAGCTTTGTGCTGGGTTAAACATGGAACTTCATTCACCTTTCTCATCATCTTGTCAATTAATATAACTTGCTGTAATTGTTCAGTGCTGAAAAATGCTCACCAAAGGCACAGAAGGAACAATGTAGAATAAAAGAATACACTGCAGGCTATTTCAAACTTGTGTAAGGACACAGTCATGGAGTAAGCCTTATGCATCAGGACAGAGAAAAGCCCACTAAAACACTGAGTTTCCCCACGACTAGTGGAGGTTTAGTGCCATCAGAAGACAGGGAGTGCTAGTAGATGATCCTGCCTATGTGGAGAAACCCCAAAGGGTCTGGCAGGGTTTGAGGTTCAGACTGATGGAGCTGAATGGTCTATCTGGAAAACTGAAATGTTGGGGATTTTTGTCTCTGCTGGTAGATGTTATCTTTAAATTTCTGCTGACAGTCAGCCTGGTGCAACAGGGGCAGATTCTGTGTCAAGTTCCATCAGTGCAGTGCAGTGAGCCTGGCCTATTTTGGAAGTTTTCTTTTCATCACATTTTCATTTTGCAGCCTCCAGCCAGATGCTTGCAACTCTGACGTCTTCCTACCAACCCTCCACCACCTTCATGCATCAGATCTGTGCTTTTTGATGTGCTATCTGTTTCCTGTAGTTCCAGTACGTTTTCTCTTTCTAATGACTTGCTTTTCTCCTTTGAACAACTTCTTTCTTGTGTTGATTTCCTGGAGCACTTATCATTTATTGATGGATAGTTAATTATCACCAGGCAATAGATCTTGCTCAATTCCCTAAAAGCAGCAGCTGACATTTTGTGTGCCTCACAAGCAATGATCTTTCACAGTCACAGATATTCTTTGCAGCAGATAATACATGAACCTGCATTTAATCACACTGAATGAGTCAAGAATTCTTCCTTGTCTTTGGTTAAATCTCTGACTATCTGCAAAAAGTCCTGATCAGTTTCCAGACTTGTCTCTGTTTATGGAGTGATTGATTGCAGGCATCAACTCTCCTCTATCACCAAAACATTTTACCATACCATCAAATTACTGATCACAGCTTAGTTTTGCTGTCTGGTTACAACTACTCATCAAAATTATCTATTGCCCCTGCCTGGAGGCATAAACATCAAATTCTCTTGCTCTTCTCCTCTGTGTTCCCACTTATAATATATTGCCCTGGTGCTTCTTCTCTATGTGCAAACCCTGTCTGATGTCAATTCCAGACTCTGTGCACAGCCCAAGCAAAATGTGCTGTAGCAACAGGGAGCTGGGGAGGCAGTGGGTGAACTCAGGGGCTGTTTGTGGCTGCTGATGCAGCCCTGTAGCCAAGGGGCATTTCTCCCTCCTCTGCTCCCTGCCTGCCAAACCCAGGCCACCCCATCCAGGCCTGCATGGTGTTTTCCAGTAGCTCTGCATTTACCAATTTCCTTGCTGTGCAGCATCTACTCAAAGGTCTGGGGAGTGCTCTGGCACTCACCTGAAAGAGAACTCTCAACCACACTAGTGAAAGAGAGCTGGCTCTCTTCAGCCTGGATGTCTCTTGTGCACTAAAGCACTACAAATTTAAGGCACCACACACAGAGCCATTTTCAGTGAGGTGGAGTTTGCTTCTTAGTTAAGACAAACCCATGCAGACAACCATCCAACCTCCCAGCCTAGCCCACTACCCCTGCCTCACAGGAACATAAATCAAACCATGAAGCTATCTTTGCTGCTGCTAAGACTTATTGGATCAATTGCCTTTCTTTTCTTTAGCAGAGGACCTTGCTCCCTTATCAAAATGCTGGATAAGATGTCTAAGTTATAGACTCCAAAATGTTAGAAGTTTGACCTTCCAAAGCCTGGCACAAGTTGCTGGTAAAATGTATTTTCTATTTAAAGAAATTGCCATCAATTTATAGATTCTATTGTGAGCATAAAGAACAATATTGCAATATTGAAGCTAAATTTTGCTTTTTCATAAATCTGTGTTCAGGTCTGGTTGTCCTTCCACAGTTGCTTTATGTGATGGAAGAACTTATCAAACCAAATCTGAGGTCATCAGGAGAAATGTCATTGCTCTGATACTGACTGGGACAGTTATCTTGAGTTTAAAACACATTGAAAATTCCCTGAGTGAATCAGTTGATAACAGATAGGACATTACTCATGGTTTTACACTTGGCAGTTGAACTGGTGCTTCATACACTGTATATTTGATTCATTCCTCTTTGCTGGTGTCCTGACTAAATTCAGAGCACAGGACATTTTTTTAGATAAGAATTTCTCCCATGCCTTTGCAGCACTCTTTCCTTCCTAAGCAAGATCGATCTTTCCAGGGGGAGTACACATTGTTGCAGATTGATGATCATAGGCTTACTGCACTGAGAAAGCAGTGGCAGACAAACGAAACTTCTGGCTGTTAATGAGTGGGAAAAGCCTTGCTGATCCTAAGGAGGTCTCGTTTAGGTGGAGACTTAGATTTTGGTTTTAAACACATCCCTCTAGTTCCCTTTTGTTATGGCACTAATATGGCACACAAGCTACCTCATTTGTCACCTGGACTCTCCCCAGCTCAGCACTTCATGCATGGGTTTGTAGTTGCAGCAGTTGGCTGCAAAACACTACCATATGAGACAAGTCCTGTATTTTCCTCTTACTACAGATTGATAGTCACAATCAAGTCACACATGAAGTTTTTTATCCATCAACACATGGCCTCAACTGTTCCCACTGAACTTGGAGAAAGATTTGTCTTCTGCTGGACTAAAAGACTTTGCTTAGAGTAACGGCACCAGAGCTGGCCTCTAGCTTGTGAAAGCTCCATATAGCTGCAGCAATGTACCCTTCCCAGGTGTGGGGATGTCCTTCACTTCAGTTCTACCCCCTCTCTCAATTAAAGTGCTCATTATATGTCACATCTTTGGTTTCATGCACTAGCAGATGTTAAGAAAATTGATTCAAGTATTTGCTCTCTATTTCATCTTTAGCCCAGCTCTCTCCTTTAATCTGTATATCCACCTAGAATCTGAATCTTTCTGATTCTATCTGCTCACTTTTGTACCAAACCTGTGCCCCTTTCCACTCTAACAGTGTTTTTGTTCAAGCATTTTCAACCTTTCACCTTATCATAGTCAGCTTCCCTCCCGACTTCTACTGCAGCAACCCAGAATCCCTGAGGTTCACTTAGCATCCTGTTAAGATTGTGCAGGACTTTCTCCTGTGATAATGTTGTACCTTTGTCTCTGCTTTGATTCCCACACTTCAAACGTAGTCATTGACAAGGAGGCTTCATGGGCTGCCCATCTTCTCTCTGCCATCTGTGCCAGTTCACACCTGTCCTGAGCCACGTCACTCTGACACCTTCAGTGTCTCCCTTGTCAACATCCAGCACTGGAATCTTAACATTTTATTTGCTTTCTCCCCTACTGTTCTCAGTCACTCCCTACCATTGCCACCCCTCCCTCTTTTAAGACACAGACATACTTTAATGGACTGTGAAAAATATAACTATCTACCAGGAAGGTGCTTTGAAGGGACCTCAGGTTGTACACAGAGCATGTTGACCTCCTGCCTGAAGGGTCATGCCCTGGATTCTGCTACAGCCAGTTGGGAGGGAGGTGGATTGTTGAAAATTCTGATTTAAGCACCTTTCTGAGAATGGTGAGATGAATAACTGAATGCTGTTAAACACCATTGGCTGTTGACTGTGAAGGTTCCAACAAGCTTAAGCTAAATATATGGCTTTTAGAGGTTTGGAATTACAGCTCAGCTTTAACCTGCATCCTTGCTGATGTGCTCTACAGATTTATAATGTTTTAGAGACCCTCCCTGGAGTGAGCACCTCCACTCACCTTTCTTTTCCTGCCTGCTGGGGTCAGGGGTATCCCAGGAGGAGAGCTACAGGCTGCTTCCTTCTGTCTGTACGTCTATGAAGGATGAGTTAGGTCCCAAACCAGACCCCATCTCTGAGCTCAGTGAGAGCAGGACCCTTAGCACCTGGCAATCAGCACTTGGATAAACAAGCAGGGTCACACTTCCATTTGCTCCAAACGCCCTAAATCACACATCAGTGAGGGGAAATGGGCTTAGGTAAGATAGCAGAGCAAGCAGTGCTCCCTTCTCCCACAGACATGAGGATGAAGAAGTAGAACTGCAGAAGTAAAGGGAGCAAAGGAGGAGCTGTGACTTTCAGCTGTTCCTCTGGGCCATTCACCTGACCCAGAATAGTTAAATGGAGCATAGTGCACACCTGCAGTGTGACCTACAGGGTACATACATTTGACTCCACATCACTGCATCTTGTCAATGGTGAATTTAAACTAAGTGCGATTTACTGGTTTTCCCTTGAGACTGAAAGGTGATGACCTCTGGTCAAGGAAGGGAAGCAAAATTAGTTCAGGCCCTAATTCCAGAAGAAGGGATAAAAATAACTTGAGAGTGGCTTTTCATTAAGTCCACTACAATATTTTATACAGATTATGCTTTTTTTTTTTTTACTGCAAACCAAGGATAGTTTTCCATTCAGAAACAGAAAAGCCTTGCAAAGAAAAGAAAAGAAAAGAAAAGAAAAGAAAAGAAAAGAAAAGAAAAGAAAAGAAAAGAAAAGAAAAGAGAAAAGAAAAGAGAAAAAAAGAGAAAAAAAGAAAAAAAAGAAAGCTAACTCAAGAAAAAGTTTTTAGGCTTTGCAAGAAAATAACTTCATGTCCTGTTCTTTAATGTGCAATAGAGAGACCACAAAGTTACATCCTTTCTTCCTAGAGAGGATTACTTCTGTCATGCATTTCATCAGTCAGAGCACATGTAGTATCACTTGTGATCAAAGATTTCTGGACAAAACCAAAATCTTGGGTTTGACTGGAATTTTTTATGGACTACAAATAATAGGGTTTTATAATAAAATAAATGTACTTTTGCAGAGATATATACACACCAAGTCTATAAAAACATATACACATTTATCTCTGAAATTCACACTAAGCCCCATCTGAAGGTTTGTAATTTATTTTACAGGGAATATGAATCACAAAAAGTAACCTCATGCATATAATATGATGTTTACAAAGAACACAAAACCTGCTGTCCTTATCTAGCTAAACAGTTAAAGATGAGCTTAAATGCCACATGGAATGAGGACCTCTGCAAGGATCATCATAGACATGAAAATGTTTTGCCCATTTTTAAAATTTTAGATAAAGCTTTCTAATAAGAAAATTTTTAACTTTAAAATAAGCCCTTTTTCATCATTCAGCACCAGGTACAGATGCTGCACAGGTTTGCTGTGTAGCCTGTGGGAGACAGTCTCACTACAGTAACTCTTATAGCAGAACAGGTTATTTTTCCTCCAGACCATTTGACCAGTGTTATTATTTTTTTTCTTTTAATCGCTGAAATAGAAAAAAAAGCCTTTACTTTAAAAAATGAGAAAGAAAATTGGAGGTGTTTCACAGTATACTGAACTAACAGCTTCTCCTCTCCACCATGAGATCTCAATTTCTAAGTTTCTTCACCCACTCATAGTCCTTTCAGCTATTCTGCACACATACACCTTCACCCTTGGACTGTGACTTATTGAAAAATTGTATACTGTTTTCCTTAAAAGAGGCAAGAGTATATGAGTTAAGTAACAATAAATGTATGCCTTTCAAATCAAGATCAAATTTTCCATCTATTCTGTCATAAATCATCTGTCAGTCTTAAGCATTTCCCATTTCCATAAATAAGTGTAATGCTAAACTCACAATAACAAAACTTCCACTGGATTTCAGAGAGCCCTGTTCACATCCACAGATGTGACTGAGTCCATGTTAACTAGATTCTTTACTGTTCAGTCTGTAGATTTGTGGGAACCTGTTTCAGCAACTTTGGAATAGTTTGATTTGCCAGGCCCTACACACCCAGCTCCACTTGCCTATTTCTTTCATGGATGTCACAGTCACTACTTTTTTTCACTGTCCAAAGCACTTGTGCGTGTGTGCCCTTATATACGTGGTTTTCTGAGTAATTTTGCAGTTAAATTCTATTTTCTTGGCTAGACAAGGCTTTTAATTGTGTGTGCACCATTCCTAGTAATGCAAAACAGAAGTCTGAGAAACTGGGAAAGTTTGCTAAGGATATCTCCTTGTTAGGTTTTGATGTTGAGAACAAATGTTTGCATTTAGGCAGTTTCTCACGTCCTACAATTGTGCCACACCAAGGTGGGCACCACAAACCTTTTCACTTCATGCTCACTATCCTGAAGAACTGCCATCACACATATTGCAAACATCAGTATGATCTGACAAACCATAATTGTGACTGATAAGCTGATCCTGCTTGCCCATTTTTTTTTATTCCGCTTTTATCAAACTCTCTGCTACAGGAGAAGAGCTGCTTCAATAATAAATCAGAACAAATTAAGTTCTTCAGCTGTGAAAACCAGGCTGGACCCTTGTGCTAAAGTTACTAGGAATGATTTAGGTATAACAAATTTCAGTCTTCTACTAATGGAGGAGGAATGAACAAGACAATCCAGTACAGATCCCTTCAAAAAAACTGGGATAAAGATTTATACAACAAGTTTTGAGGGCTACTGTCTTAAGATATTAAAAGATGATCCCTGTCACAGGTTAGCAATTACTTCTTTACATGACAGCAAGAGCTATCTCTGAAATTTCAATCTTCATTCCAAAAATTGCCCTTTTCATACAAATACAGGACACTTGAGAAATTTATGAATTTATTTACATCCAACTTGCAGATGAAAAAAACAAAAGCCTGTCTTGTCACAGATATTACAGACCATAATACACTTTTTCAGAGGTAGATAGTTATCCTCGATGTCCTAGTAATTACATTCTGTCCACCTGTCTTCCCTGTAGGGATTTGAATTAAAATAATGCTTAATCTCCTCCAAAGTGTGAGTCAGTGTGCCTGAGTTCCAGCCAGGAGACTTTACATTTCTGCAGTAGATGAGCTAATTACTATTATCCCCAGTGCCTGCATAATTAGAAGAAAAATATCTCTGCTCTTCCTGTAGCTGCACCTTCTGGGGTCCCAGAAGGAAACAGTATTTCTTAACTCAAAAAAAAAAAAAAAAAAAAAAAAGTCTTTAAAGTCCTGTCACACTGATATTCTTCTCTTTCACTTTTCCCTCACTCTGAGTTTTCAGGCAGAACTTTTCAACTGTTTTATTATTTATTTGGAGAAGAAAGACATTTTAGAAGCCTGAGTGCTGTCAGAATGGCTTTATGATCCTATGGTTGCCTCCATCCTACATCTGTTGTGCCAGTGGGCTCTGCCACTGGACTATAGTCTCCTTTCTTCTCCCTTCAGAGCTCTCTGTGGGGAGCAGTTGGGAGAAGGTGCTCAGGGCTACTGATTTCCAAGCAAGACCATGATCTTCTCCAGCAACATTGAGTGAGGTGAAGGTTAGTGTTAGCTCAGTGCAGCTGTGGACCAAATGTTCTTGTTTTAAAAGGGCTGATTGCTTACAACTTCTCAGAAGAGGTGGTTGTTTTCTTCCAGGATGATGACATGGAGAGAGTCAGGTGAATGACTTGGTCATCAGAAGTGTGTCTTCTCCCTTACAGGAATTTATGTCCCTCCATATATCAGTTGTAGGGTTAATTACCTTTTTTGTTTTGTTTTGTTTCTATATGTAGACTGCCTGGAATAGCCTTATGTTTATGCTTTCCATGCCTAATTGCATAATTTCCCTCCTCTTCAACAAGAGTCCAATTAAAACTTTCCATGTATTCCCACTGCTCTTACCCTTTGCCAAGTTTGGTGGTTCATCTTTGTGAATCAGCAGCCAGCAGTATCCAGTGGCCAGCCAAAATTATTGAAACAAAAGTATTCATTGCTCATACTGCAGCAAGAAAACAATTTTAAAGAAAAAAATAGTTCAAAGTAGCAAGTCTAACTCAGTCTAAGTCCAGACACCAGTGACAGCCACTGAGAAAATTCCATCCTAACCAGCCAGCTCAGGGTGCCTCTGACTCTGTCTCCGATGTTCAGAAGGATGGAAGTGCCCAAGCATCCAAGTAGCTCTTGAAAACAGGACAGACATATCCGAGAAATATACAACATAGAAATATAGCAAGAAATATTCTACCCAACTAAAAACAGATTAATGATTTTTGCTGTTAACAAAGGCACAGTGTGCACACTTGTGCGCCCTCCCTCCATTTGTTCTGCCTGTTCAAGGTTAACATAAGGTTTAAATAACTTAGTCTTCTTTTAATTACTGATTTCATGCTTTATTGGGTGGTTCCAGACTGAAGTTTTCTCTTTCAAAACAGAGCTCTGATTTATTTGTCCTTGCTTCTTCTATATTAACACAAAAGAGATTCTTTTGTTCCCATAAATAAAGCACTTCTGTCCCAGAAGAGACTGCTTTTACACTGTGTTGACAAAATTTTCCTGATGTAGTTTGGGGACTGTTAGCAACTACTGACTGTGGCCCTGCACTGCCAGGCAAAGAGCTGTCTTTCTGTCAGTCATATTTCTTCTGTCCTGGTACCTCAGTGTTAACCTGGTTTCCTCCCTGGTACTGCAAATTGTCAAATCTCAAAGAAAAATAATTGCATATACACTAGTGATCACTTCCATAGATAGGGCCTAAGGCAAAACACTCAGATGAAATACTGTATGTCTCCTTCTGACATTTTCTGGCAAATGCTATCCATGAGACTGCAAATAAAATCACTAGAACCAGCTGCTCATTTTAGCTGTGCCCTTCCAACCAGATCAGCAAATCCAAAGTTGTCCTTACTCCAAAGTTTTTGCGGGTCAGACAGGATCTCTGCAAAACAGAGTTATCCAAATAGTAATAACAATTTATTCCATGACTGTAATATATAATACATAGTCTATAGTGTATTATATAAACCATCTAATATACAATAAATCTATGGTATTCTATAAAGGTACATGTTTTGTATACAAGTATATAATACATATACCTGTATCTTGGTTTTTCTTCCTTTTTTTGCTGTTCAACCACTACTACAGTTGTACTCAAATGTGTACTGGGCTTCATTTTTCAGGCCCCACCCACAGAAGATGTAGAAATGTCTGAAAATGTGTTAGAGGTTCAAGCAGTACCTCTGTGGCTACAGAGATCCTCTCAGCTCTCAAAATCAGATGCCAGATGGCTGCAGCTCAGAGGAAGCACTTCTGTGCCATTGGGAAGGAAACAGCCATAAGCATCAGGGTTCATCAGGGAATACAAGCAAAATAACTTTCACCTCCAGAGGACTTTGATGCCTGAAACCTCTTGTTCTTAACACTATAGTTCTTCTGAAGAATAATCCAAACTACTGGTGGGAAAACCTAGAACCGATATCTAAGCTGCTAGAACTAAAGAAAACTGATGCTTGGCAAAGCACGTAAAGTTTCTCAGGTAGACCAATACAGGATAGGGCAAAATCTTAACTTAGGCATCCTACCCTGCCAGAAGCCATAATACCTCAAAATGCAATATTTAATTCATCACCTTGCATAATACTGGACCCATAATGCATAATAAGGGATCTAAATATTTTAGATTTTTTTTCCTAAATTAATATAGTATTCATCATCACTGGTAGTATGAAGGTTCATTGGAAGAGATGTAAGAGATGTGAAGGAAAATGGGGTTTTTTAAACTTTTAAAACTTTTTAAGAAAAATAGCAGAGAGGGGAGAAAAAAGACAACCGCCTAATCTCTCCAC
>JAOTQP010000001.1:97211935-97236645 GCA_026413545.1 Cichladusa arquata
ATATTCACTGAAAACCTGAGTGTAAATGTTGAAATCTTATTGAGAAAGAACACATGTTACCTCTAATTTCTAGAGAAAAATGAGTAAGCTAGTTTCAAACATTTTGAAAATAAATGAGAAGTTAACCTCATATGGCACATCTGAGCTGTTCCTATGTTATTCCAGTTGAGATAATTGACAAAACAAGTATTTGCAATGGGAGATTGCAGCATGACAGGAATTCATGTGAATACATTATAATAGTCAAGTGTTTAATCACTTTTCAATTTTTGTAAAACAAAGACCATTTTCCAACATTGTCTGAACTGAGCTTGCTGTAGTCAACGGATGTTCAACTCCTTTGCATGAGGCAATTGAGTTCACCACCCTGGATAATGAAGACCTACTGTTTTTAGACTATAACTCAGCAGGTGATTGAATATTATCCACTTCACAGAAAAACACAAGTAAAATGAGCTCTTCAGCTGTAAATAATTTGGTCAAAAAAGAGAAAGCAAATGTATTTCTCAGGTAACAATCTCAGCTCTGTTGCATGGTGCACTGATTTTCCCTAGTCAGTTCTGGATTTCTTATCATCAGCCACCCCAAAGAGGGAATGTTAGTGAGGGGTTTTGTGGAAAGTCTCATTACTTAACTGAGCGTGGAAATTCATGTGAAGAGATGGATGCAGAATATGGCCTCACTATATTTTCTTCTCCCCAGCACAATGGAAAGAAAGGGAATACTGGAATAATCTTCTTTGTTATCTAGCAATAGCTCTTCCTTTTTTCTTTCTCCCACACCCCAAAGTTAATCCAAATGGTTTGACAGCCCTGCTAATGCTCTCACAGACTTTACCAGACCTTAGTTTATATTTATAATGCAAAATGAAGGGTTTAGATTATGTTTTGTTTTTAGAATATCCGTAATATTAAAAAGGCCCTGTCATCAACTAATAACAAAATTAATCAACAAATCCCTTTATCCAGAGCCATTCACATTAGTCATTAAAACCCTGGGGTTCTGACAGATGCCACCATGACAGATTTCCTTCCCTTCCATGTTGTTTTGATTGACACAGATTTTTTGATTTGGGTTAGAATTGCATTTGGGCTTTCCATGGCACGAAGTCAAACTTGCTCATTTTTAATGTTAATTTCCTGAAAAGAATTGAAAACCAATCCATACTTTAATCCTGTCAGGTGCTTGCCAGTGGCCTTTTTTTGTTGTTGCTGCCATTGACACACAAGGTGATGCAGGAAAATATCTGGCTCCTGTGGCTCTCTGCCCAGCCCTGGCTTTGTGAAATAACTGGTTTCACTTAGCCAGGGTGTTTACAGTCATTTACTGTGATGCCCCTCACTGTCTGCCACCATTTCCTGAGGCAGATCTTTGGCATTTTCACTCTGCACGTGTAAACCCACCCACCCCAATCAGTGGAACTGTAGCAAATTTGTCCATTTATGAAAATACCATGTCTTTCTAATATATAAAATACATGGATATTTATGCCAATTTTTTTCCTTTGCTATACAGGTTATTCTCATATTACACTGGGTGAGACGGTTTGTAGGAAAAGATAATGGGTTTTATGAAACCGATATAGTTTCTTTAAAAAATTAAACAGGGCCTTCTTCAGGTCTGAAGCAGAAGTGTTCATGCAAAGTGGTTTTCAAATATAGCCACAGGAATTTATCCTTCACAAGTGACACATAATTTTTAAACCCTCTACAACCAGTGAGATCCCTAGAAAAAATAATGGATGTCCTTCTCATGAAGTATCAAGATATAAATTAGAATAAGTCTGAATAGAAAATGTTGTGTATGTGTCTACACAGATATCCCAACCAGAAGTAATAATTCTGGCTTAGAAAACAGAATTTTCTTTTCCATAATACATTGACAACTTTTTTGCAGAAACCTTGAGTCTCCACACCCTGAGTAGTGCAAATGTGCCTCATAGAGTTCAATACAGCCTCATCCTTGCTTAAAATTTGGTATATATTTAAAAGCCCTCCTGGGGTATTTAAAACACCTCTGTTGCACCCCACCTGTTAAAAGCAGATCACAATCATTCTAGAGACTAGACGAGTCACTATCAATAAACATTTAAAAAGCACTTTTAAAACATTCTACCTCCTTGTTAGAAATTTTTAAATCATTGCTGTCAGCCCATTTCTCACAAATGAGGGAGTGAAAATGCTTTTGCTTAGCGTCTTTCTCCTCTTTTTCTGGCCCACCTCCAGTCCCATCTCCCCAGGACTTCTTACTCGCTGTTAATAGGCAGTTGCAAGTCCTTTAAAACAACCTGGTTTCATACCAACTGACTGCAAGCTCTACAGCAGTGTCATAACCTCCCATTTTTGCTCCTAAGGACATGCAATTTTTTAAACAGCAGTTTGAATATATTTGATCTTTTCAGTTTTTAGAGGGCCATCAGGAAGACTGATTGTTCCTAGCTAATTGCAGAGAAAGAAAGAGAAGCTGGCTGCTCATAATAAAAAAATGTCCTTATGTGTAGATGGAATTTAGTCATGATAATTCACACAGTTTGGTGTCTGATTCCACAAATTTGATCCTGTACCAAGAGATTGTACAAACTGAGTTCAACTTGGGCATGACTACGTTGGCAAAATCTTGGTTTTCAGTGGTGTCTCTAGAGGCTGCTCAAAACACAGGCGCCTCAATCACAGTTCAAAACACAGCTCTCAGTGCATTTTGGCTCTGGCTTTTCTCAGAGTGCAAATCAGCTCTGTTGAATTCAGCTTTTGAGAGCACAGTCCATCCTGCGGGGATGTTCAGAACAAAGGCCAGCTGGAAGCTGCAGAATGGCCACTGGTTGTAGCTGGATCACAGCTTTCCCCTCACAGCACACAGCCTGGTGTGTTCTGGCCTTCTCTGCTTGCTGTGTTGGCACAAGGGACACTCTGTGGGAGGGGTTGCCACATTTCTTTGGGGAAGGAATGGACACAGCTTTTTGCTGCAAGCCAACAGGATGGTCTAAGAGCAGAAGGTTTCTTTGCCATACTTTCAGGCCTGCCATCCAGAGCAGAAGGGTGGAAAGGGCTGATTAGGATGAAGTGGCTGCCTCTCTTGTCCCACCTTCACACCACCTGGTAAAGCAGCTTCTCTGACCAAGTGAAGTTAAGTTTAAAGATAAGAAATTCCAGGCAGCAAAGCCCCTTGAGCCGTGTGTTTTGTGCACATCACACATTTTGCTCTCTTCCCATTCCCCAGGGCTCAGAGATATCCACATCTGGAACTGGCTCCTGAGCTGAAACAGAAGGGGTGCTGGTGTGCATTTAATGTGCAAATATTACTGTGTAATAGTGACAGGAGTATTGCAAGTGACCTATGAGGTGAGGTGAATTTACCATCTAACAAGAGTAGGTTATTCCTTTCCTGTATGAATGTACTGATCTGACTTAGGAGAGAGCCATGGGAAAGGTGGACAAGGATCACACCATAAATCCTGATGACCTGCTGCAAGCACACACTCGTGTGGCAATGACTGACCCACCTGCAAAACCAGCCCTTTTCTGTGAGACTGGAGCCTGGGAGGAAAAAAAAAGAGCCAGAGAGCTTCCAAAGGGAACTTTTCCTAACATGTCATGGGACAAATTATTTCAGTTAATGGTATCAACCTTGTCAGCCCAATTGCAGCACTTAGTGCTTAAGGATTTAAGCACTTAGCTTAGCCTGCACAGGAGCCTTCTGTAGCAGTGCTGTCATGCAACCTTGCTATCTATTAGGCACATCTAAATTGCACACTAAGGATAAAACAAGTAAGAGAGGAAAATAGGGAAAATGGATTTGTAAAAATACATATATATTTGTAATATATATATATATATATATATTTGTAAAAATACATATTATCTATGCAATTTCTTTTGCAACTTGGAGATCCTGAAAATTGGACCTTGCTCTTTTTTCTTGGTTTTTTTTGGGCTCTTTTGTAGCACATGAGTTTTCCTTAAGCATAGAATGTAATTGTCCAGCAGACTACATCATTGTCAAGCTGTTAAAAGGTATAGCTCTACCTAAGCAAGGCCTTGGAGTAGATTTTCTTTTGCACTGGACTTCTTGGAAGGTTTTATAATGATTTAATTTTAAAGGAACTCTGAGCACAGGAGAGGAGAGAGACTGGCAAACCTCTCTGCATTTCTGAGCTGGTGAATGTGTTTGTGATCTGCAGATGTTTGTCCTCTATCTCTTGCAGCATCTTAATGATGCAGCTCACTGAGCCCTGCCACTTGCCCCTGAATTTTCCTCTCATGCTTCCCCTCAGCTTATTTTCACCTCATTTAATAACTATTAAGATAATGCTGCTGTTAGAAGCCAGTAGGGGCCTATTGCTGCTTCCCTACATCCACTCTCTTCCCTGATACACTCACCTGTCTGCGTAAATTGAGCTAGTTAAGAGAAGGCATTTTCCAGGACACAAAGATTTTAATAGCCAGTTTTGTGCCCAGTGTAAATCAGCCTCACTCTGCGCTATGCAGTTCCTCCAGGAGCAACTGGCTTAGCTCAGGTGAGGAAGTGCTGGGTAGGCAACCAAACCTCAAGGCAAATTATTCTTTATTTCCTTTTTCCTTTACTTAAGACTCTCCGGAGCTCTCATTCACCTGGGCACAGACCTACCACAAAAAGATAAGCCTGTCCAGCTGTGCTTAGTTTTCTTCAGTGCTACAGACACATCTCTGGCTCACAGCAGTGGCTTTTCTCACACTTGTCAAGCAGCCTTGACCCTTGAGGTGCTGTGCTGGGCCATGATGACAGTTTCACATAACCCTGATAATTAATGCCTTTTGGAGCACTGGTTATTTAAACATAACACTTAACGAATGTACATGGTTCATTTTTAAACATGATTATTCAGTACAGCCACAGCAAAACCTACATTAAGGTGTTTCTTTTGCTTTTAATTCCTGCTTTAGCAAACCGAAAGATCTCATATGAAGAAAAAAAATTAAAAAAGGAAACATCCTTGTTAACTGAAGTTTTGCTCTTTTGGGCAGTGATGGTACAAGTTACTGTGACTGGGACTATGGATGGGTGTTAAATGGTTGTCACAAACAGGTGGATGTTGTACAGGTGATGTGATCAAGCATCACATTGCAGAGCCAATTGTTCTGCGTTAGCAAGGAAGGTGGGCCAAGTTCATCCACTCTGCAACTCATGGCCTTTTTGTCTCCAGATTTTCCATTTATTTTTTATATCTGCCAAGAGGGTAGTTTAGAGAACATTACATTGTCATAACATTGTATTCCACTGGCAATATTCCTTAATTGTAGTAATAATACATAATCAGCCATATACGTATGAATTAATATATTACCCGTACAGCTTCAGCACTGACTTCTGTTACACCCAACACCAGTCATGCTTGGATGCCTCATTACCTGAGTTTCCAGACATGAATTTCTTTCTGTTAAATGCTTGGAGTGTATGTTATTTTATTAATAGGAGCCAATGATGTTTCTGTCAGAAACATGGAGTTTTGTTGTGAAATCTCTAATTTTTCTATAAGATTTTAGGAGGGAGGAAGAGCCCAGCATTGCAGCACGTTAATGGGCTGGCAAAGGGTGAGTTCTTGGGATGCTCACCAACACAGAGGAGTTTAGGGACACCTAAAACTACCACTCTCATATCTCTAGCTGCATGTGCAGAGTCTGCTGAAGATTTTACTGTGACTTCTTTACCTGAGGGCACTTGGATGTGTGGGAGCAGGCATTGCTCCCTAAGCAGAGGGGAGCAACTTTTGAGAGAGAAGGAAGGGCACAAAGAGTCAAAAAATGTGGGGTTTGGATAAAACCATTTTTCTGCAGTAGTGGTTAGGCAACAAGTAAAAGCCAAGTGAGGGAGCTTCTCAGCTGGCATTGGGGCAGGGCAGCTTCAGCCAGTCCCATCTACTGACAGAAGTGTGTGTGATTTCATGCAGTGTTCCACATCCCACCATCCATTTACTGTCCCTCACCCACATTAGGCCTAAATCACATGCCAGAGCCCACCCATTAGTTACAGACTCTCCTCCAAAGCCACTCTGAGCCAATTGAAAAAGGCTAGTGGGGTCAAAGAAGGGTAAAAATGGTACCAAGAAAAACATGCTGTGATACACACTTGTTCTAGAACGGTAGGTAACACTGGTACAGGAGGAAACAAAAATCAAACATAAAGATCAATAACCTTTGTCTGTTTCTGCAAAAGTTTTGAATGACATCTGCTGAATGACAGTGCAACTCGATTTGCAAACTCCTGTTTTTAATTGCTACAAACAGCAAGCAGAATAAATGGTTGGCTTTTTGCTGTGTTTTGTAAAGGTGAAATGTGGGACTGTGGAAGGGGGTGACATTGGTGAATGGACTAACTTTGAAACTATAAAGAAAAATGAACAGGGGAGGAAAAGAGAGGGAATTGGAAGAAATGGAGCAAGAAGAACATTATTTTGTGTAAATTAAATTTAAATAAAAAAAGATGACACTGGCTCTAATCTTGTCATGCTGAAGTATTTTAAGACCAACAGTAATAAGAGTGTTATACATAACACGACTACCCCATGACTATTAGGTCCACCTTTTTCTTTTCTAATAATGAGGATGCTGATGTGCATTTGTCAAGAAGACAAATAAATGCCCTGCTATGGCAGCCTTAGTCACTTAACATCTTCAGAGTTCACCAGCATCAAGATGAAGAACTGCAAAATCTGTCCAAAAATTGCAAGAAAAAGCCTCAGAAATATTGCGTTGCCAATTGACTGGTCTTTCAATGCTCCTTAAATAGCTGGGCAAAGCTGCCTTGTTGTTTCCCTGCCTTGTTGTTTCCAGATTGCTGGGGAAGCTGATTTCTTCTACTCCAGTGTAATCAAGCTCAACAAGACTTGCAGGGAAACTCCATCTGAACAGTGATAGCCACAAAAGAAAACTGTAAGCCATCTCTGCCTGCAGATTTTCCATGGATGCTGGCACAAATGAGGTGGGTGGGTTCCTCCCAAGGGCCAGCAGATATTGTTACCTCAGAAAGGGAAGAAAGAATATGAGAATATTCAATCATATGCACAAAATCTGGCAATGTTGCAGTGAAGGGCAGGTGCAAGGCAACACAGGTAGTAGCCACAGAAGCAATTGGTTTGCAAAATGGAAAACAGGCAAAATCTTACCTCTGGTCTCCTGCAAGCAAGCACAGTGGGCTTCAGGGAAGATACAGTAAGATATTATTAGCTTTCTGTAATAAGAGAATAGCAGCAAAAGGATGATTTGTGGCTCTAAGGAAAACTGTACAACTTACTGTCACAGGATGTTGAACTCAATGGTATACATTTGTTCAAAAATATTTAGACTTGTTCAGTCATATTCAGTTATTAAATATGACAGTTTGGACATAACTGCCTTGCCAGAGAGTGTCTGAACATTGTCTAAGGTTCATTGTCAGATGTGAGTCATTTCATACTGGCCCTTTCTCTTCCACACATTCCCTGTGAATTGTCCAATAGGTAAGAGTAGAGCTGGGATGCTGGGCTCAACAAAGCCTCTTCTGTTCTTAGGAGGACAAGTCCAGGCTAAAGGTATAAAATGGCTGCATGGCAGCCTATATTCATTGCAATAAATAGCATGCCAATCATGTACCCAGATGCTGAGAAGTAGCTGCCCTTCAGCTCTCCTGGATTCTGAGCAGAGAAAAGCCATCATCCAGAAGACCACAGAGGGGCATCTTTAGACAAAGAGATCCTTATTGCAGAGGCAGAATTATTAGCTGTTCCCTTGTCTGCCCTTGAGGGAGCATGCATATAGCCCATTGCTGCCTATATGTGTGAACCCCCAGCCTCTCAAAGCCTTCCCTGCATGCTCAGTGTCCTGAAGCACAAACAGCCCTGGGCAACTTCAATCAGGCAACTCACAGTCTGTAACATGAACAGAGCAAGGTTTTCTGTACAATCCCTAAAATATTTTCCTATAAGGGTAGTACTGACTTTTGGCTAGAACATACTATGACTGTTATACTCACTATTGATTTTTCCCATTCCAGGGAGACAGTTGTACAAATAAGAAAACACTTCCTGCATTCCACCCAGAAGGAAGAGAAGTATTTTCATATGACAAACTTGTTTCCAGACAAGTGCAGATACTTGACTGAAAATTAAATGGAAGCAGCAACTTCCAGTAAGGATTAAACTTTAGAGAGAGAGAGTTCCTTCCAATCCTTTCCTGTGTACTTTCCAGTGGATACCTGTGTGGATGAATTGAACCTAAGTCTGCTGGCCCTCTGCTCACTGCAGTCCTTGGACAACAGATCCATGCTCACAGGTTTTGGAATCACTACCAGCAGCGTGCTCAGCACCTGCCTGGCGTAGAGGGAGATGCATTCCCTGGCAGCAGGAATGCTGATCACCAGGGCTGGCCCAGGAGGTTACTGCCTGCCCTTCCTGCAAGTTTCTACTTCTGTAGAAAAAAATGGGTGCATTGGTTTTTAACAACCCTCAGACTGTGATTTGTGGAATTGCTCTTGGAGTCTGTGTCAACATTCAGCACTGTGGCTGCCCTGGGCACAGAGAAGCCCTTTGGCCGAGCACTGCACAAGGCTCTGCAGAAAAACACATATTCTTCTGCCCCGATAGCTGCTGGAGGCACCCTCCTTCACTGGTCAAAGGTGAAAGTTTGGAAATAGGAGAAACAGACGTGGATGGATGCAGACACTCAAAGGGGAGGGGAAAGAAGCAGGAAAGAGGACTGGATGCTGCAGTGAGATACTATTGCCCTCTGTCGATCAATCCTGTAACTGAGCTCAAGGGAGGCAGAAAAACAGTGAAAAGGAATGGATGAAGCTGGTAAAAACCAACAGGGACACCCTGCCTATAAGAAAACTTAAGCTGCAAATCAGGAAAAGTTCCCTGAGAAAAGTAAAGCTGGGAGACAGGCTTTAAAAGGAAGAGCAGGGACAAAATTTACTGCAGTCAGGGTGACATTTATTGCATTCTGCAGTCTTATTGTGGTAGCCAGTAGTTACAGCAGACAATTTTGAAACCTATGCACAAAACCTTTCAAAAACCTCTGTGTTGTTACAAAACAGATGAATCCACTAGCCTGAGCCTGAGTATAACCAAAGGGTTACAAATGAACAGAGCAGAAGCTTTCATCAAAAACATGTCAGGAAACTATCTGCTGCTGTGAGATGAATTCTTTGATAGTATGTAATATTTTGGATACAAGGGAGAGTTTCAAGGTGTCTGAGGGGAATCCAGAACATGGCAAAATTTCCAAAATGAGATGCAGTCTTACCAGCAAGTGTCTGCTCTGCCCCTGAAACTCTGATGCTGAAAAAACCTTGAGGAAAACAGGATGAATATAATATAGGTGAGTGACATAGGTGTTGCTTTTGTTTATTGGAATGTGAAAAGAGCTGAATAATTTTTTGTCTGTTATGACTATTTATGTGCACGGGTGGAAACAAGCAGCTTCTTGAGCTTTCTGGTTAGGCTGTTACTGCTCAAACCCAACCACAGTTTTAGCAAACTGAACACAGAGGGTCCACAAAGCAGCAGGCAGACAGGTAAAAGAGGGGTCAACGCATGGCTACAGCTAAAATTTAAAAAGCACAACACAAGATGTCAAAACCTGTCTGAGGTGCCGCCAGAGCGAGACTGCAGGCAAGGAGCTGGGACTCAAGGACAGACCTGCCACCTAGTCAGGAAGGGGAGAGTCCTGAGGCTGCTGTCACCAAATTCATATGGAGTTGGTTGCACAGGTCTGGGCTGTAGGAGAACAACAACAAACATAAAAGTGACAGGGCTGACAAGTGAGCGGCTCTGGACCTTGTGGAAACTGAAAGGCTGATCCTTGAACTCGTAATTAACAGAAACAGACTGATCCCCAAATTGTCTGACCTACTCAATGATTCTTACTCATATTCAGTGCTGTATGTCAGGGTGGTCCCTGCCACCATCTAAATGCTGTCCTTTCTCTCAGAAGCCCAGATCCACCAGCTGCACTGAACTGAATGGGGAATTGCAGTCTGGCCATGCTGTTTTCATTTCTGCTTTCACTTCTTGTAGCTTCCTCATGCAAACAGCAACAGGAAGGTGTCATGATGGGGAACAGCTTCAAGCTGTCCCATGTGAATTCATAATTTTCTTTTTTTATTTCAGTTTATAATTTTTGTTATGTACATGCACTTGCATGTTTTCAAACATTGACCCTGTCTCCTCCAAGCTTCCAGGAAGCCTTTCCCCTGCTCTCCTCATTCTAGAAACTCTCTTGAACTACAAACTCATTCAGAAATGACAGAGCACTGTAGTCATTCAAGGAACACTTCAACAACGATTTTTAGAAGCATATTTCATGAGACAAAAAGTCAAGAAGTGAGCTACTTATCCATGATTACTTCAGTAATTACTCATTCTAATACAATTTGAGTGAGGTGATGGGAGATTAGCAAAGGCCAACAACTATACTCAGAGTTAAAAATAATCCAAGCATCAAAAAGGTTAATTTAAGTCCCATCACAGTATAGGATCAGGGGCAACTTTTAAGAGAGAGGTTTAACTATATAGTTAAAACACCAGGAAGTAGCAAAATCTTCACTTTTCTGGCCACATCTACACCATCTTTTTGTAGTGGCCACTTGTGAGATGCAGAAGGTCTATGAAGGAGGGAATGGCGGGCTGGGCAGCTGTGTATGCAGCATTCCTGAAGACACACATGGCTCAGCTTCCACCTCATCAAGCAGGTGTAGCCCTTCCTACCCTTCTCCTGCCCTTCCCTATTTGTAGAAATATACCTGAGACATGCCTTGCCATGGATGGACTCCCTGGAAAATGTCTTACTGGGAAATGCAGCGGTAAATAGCAGCAGGCAGCTACCTCCATGCATCAGGAAATGCTGTGCAAGTCTTCAGGAGGGGCTTTCTGCTGAAAGATCTCTTGGGACATGGGTTTGGTGCTTCCTGATGAGCCCTGGGGCTGAGAAGAAAATGAGCAGGCTCCTCAGCAGCTTTTGGAACTTGAGGCAATCCCTGCCAGCTGAATAGGACATGGAAGCAGAGAATGGCCCTAGGGAGCAGGGAATTTCCTTCTGCCAGGCAGGTGAGCTGCCTGTTCTTGGCCAGGGAGCTGCAGCCATGGCTGGGCAGCTTCTGGGCACTGGTTCAGAAGTCATGGTGCCTCACAGAGCCCTGCCAGCCCCACCAGGGCTGCCCAGGGCTCTGCCCTACCGTCATCTCTCCTCCCCTCTCTGCCTCTGCTGCCGACAACAGCGGGCACCACATGGGTTTGGGGATTATGGAAAAGTGAAGCTTACTTGCCTCCTTAGGATAGATGACAAAAATGTGCAGAAAAAACCACCCACTTGCTAGAGCAGGTCCTGGGTGAGGCCCAATTATTGCAGAGGCCCCCCAGGCCCCTTGTCTTCTCAGCCATCCAAAGGTAAAGCTGCTGTTTCCTTTACATTTTCTCTTTGCTTGCTGTTTGGGCTCTCCTTCCATTAAAGAATGGGTAGGGATGCATGAAAAATTAAAATGTGTTATTACTTACTCCTCTTCTGAACCACTTGCTTCCCTGAGGGTTATCTGCTTCTTACTCTACCTAGTGACAAGGGTGCATTGTGCCTGGCTTTCATTAATCTCCATCCCACACAAACCTTGCTGCTCAGGAAGGTTATCAAAATTAAAATATCAGACTTTTGTCTGAAACCGTTTCCTTAGCCAAGGATTATGAGAGTTGAAAGAAAGGGGGAGATTGTTGAGGGATGGGACAGGGAGAGGCAGGAATTTTTTCACAGGAAAGGGGAAGATAATTTTTTTTAATTGGAAAGTGTGGTGATAAAAACCTTAGAATTAATGAGTGAAAGAGCTCAAGGTCAGTGCAGTAGTAGAAGATACTTTAAATATACTTTCTATCTTAGTTTCTTATTAATACCACCCAGTTTGTGTATGTCTTTTTGCTTTGCCATTCCACTCTCCATAACTTTCAACAGTCAAATCTGAGAGACGAGCAGTGGCTCCTGAGTGAATTAATTTGTTCCCTTTTCATAAAATAGCCACTGGCAGAGACATGGGACCAGGCTCACACAACTGCATAGTTTCTCTACCCTCTTTCAATGCTCGTAGATCTAACTGTGAAATCGTGCCCAGCACCATCCCATGTTTTACCACCAACTCCTCTGTGGAAGGAAAGCTGCAAGGGAGAGTGGGGCTCATTTTATAACAACTGAGATTAGTTCTAACTAAAGGAGCCACTAAGTGCTGAAGGGCAACAACTGTCTTGTTGAATAAAATTACTCAAGCAATAGAAACACATCCACTGGAAAATCATACAGTCACAGAATGGTTTGGAAGGGACTTTAAAGATCATTCAGTTACAACCCCCCTGCAATGGGCAGGGATGCTTCCACTAGACCAGGTTGCTCAGACCCCCATCCAACCTGGCCTTGTTTGTTGGTTTTATTCCTTTTGCAGCTCACGAAACAACTGTGAACAGCTCTGAAGAACTGAGCTTGGAAATGGAGAACATTCAAAGGGATGAATGGCTCTGGGAAAATGCAATCTCCTCCTCCACAGACCATGTTTGGTCTGTGTATTTGCTCACAGGCAGATCAACACTGGAGAACAGATGTGCTAGGGTGGAACCTGGAGAGGGTTGCAGGGAGGCACTGGGCTCGCTGGGTGCTGCCCCTGCTGCCCCAGCTGGGTCCCCAGGCTTGGTCAGTGCATGCCAAAGTGGTCAGGCCTCAGAACAGTGCAGGGACAAGGCCAAAAGTAACAAAGCAAGCACGCGTGTGACAGATCATTAATAATTTATTCTGGTGACAATGATTCACATATGTGACATCACTTTTGGGTGCATTAGGATGTTGAGCATCCTTTGGGGGATATGAGGAATTAGATGACCCAGAGAAATCAAAGATGTTAATGCATAATTTATTTTATGGGGGGAAAAGGAGACTAGAGCAGTCCACAAAATTCTTATCATATCCCATTTCTTTAGTTGTGTCTCCCTCAAAAGGGTGTTCCAGCAGAGGCATTATACTCATACAAAAACATCAATTTTCCACACAGAACATTTTCTCTGTGAGTAAAATTCAAATTCATTACACCTTTAATTAAAAGCTCAGTCTTTTTTAATTATTATAGCTCACTGAAGCAGGAGTCCACAAATAACAGGTCAATCAAAAAAGAGAAACACAAAAGGTAAAACAGATCACTGAGCTTCATTCAGCAACTGGCAAACAGCTTGAATCTTCATGCTCAAAGAATCCCTCTGAAATTCAGTCCTGCAAAAATCACACTTTCTCTTCTAACCCCTACACCAGTAGCATGTCCTGCAAGAGTATCTCTCTTTGCAGACTGGATTTGTTGGTGATGCCACCTGCAGTGCCTGGCTGCTGGCTGCTTTCTGAGGCTGAAAACCCCTTTTGATACCAGCATTTCTCTCCTTTTTAGTGAATATTCTTTGCTCTCCTTTCTCTGAGTATCTTTTGTTCCACCTCTCGTCCTCTCTGGTTTTGTTCCTCTCCTTTCTCCCCTAAATTGCACAGCTTTCTAGCAGCTTTTATCTTCTGTTTCTTTCTTTCTTACAGAATTTGAGTGAAAATGAAGAAAGCACCTCTTAAGGGAACAAGTTCCATGAAAAGTGTTTTATTTTGCAATTGGATTAACTCTTTGATTGCAGATATCCGTCTATATAGCACTCAGACTAATGAGAATCATGATTTCCTTTACTCAGATCTGTTGGCTTTGGTAGATATGACTCAAAGTTTATTCTTGCCTTCACTGCAGACAGAGTGTTTTCCCAAAAACACATCCATGGAAGCATTGCACTGTCTTCACACACAGATCATATATCATATATCATATATCATATATCATATATCATATATCATATATCATATATCATATATCAATCATATATCATATATCATATAATAACACTATTGCAGCATTATATGGGTCTTCAGTAGCTTTATTTTTATATGCTACTCAACTGGAAGAGTCAAGAACTGAAGCTTCTTTCTGGTAACAGCTGCTTGGGACTGCCCTCCTATTTTGATTCAGCAAACTGTGCTAAGACTGTCACCTAAGCCTCCATTGAAAGCAAACTTCTGCTAGGTCAAAAACACACAGAAACACTTCAGAAGTGTTGTTCAGCATGGAGCTGCATATCATTGGCAGTACATGGAAATTCCCTCCTTCCACCCCTGTCCAGAGGAAGCCTATTTGGATGGCAGCTTTGTTAGGCAAGGGAGGCTGGCACAAAGGCCAGCTGTGTAATCTGCATTCAGCCCTTCCCGTTCATTATCCTGCAGTCACTGAGTCTGTGGTCAGTTCCCACGGGTCTGTGGGAACAAGCAGGGCCCAGAGGGGTAACCAGGCTGTCAGGTACATGCAGCAGAAGCTGAAGCCCCAGAGATTGGGGCTGTGCCCAACAGGATGAGGAAGGACAGCCAGACTGAAGCTGTTCACACCTCTGCAGTGGACTTGTACATTGGTAGCAGATAAACAATTTCAGACAAGCATCTAGTCTTACCAGGGGAGAGTTAGCTACCACATAGCAAGAAAGAGAGGATGTCTCTATTTCTTAGCCCTGAGAGCATGTCTGTTTGGCTTGTAGACTTCTGTTATTTCCTGACATACAACTCACAAAGACTGTGAGCCAACATAACCCAGAAATAATATTCATAGGGATATATCTGTGTACACGTTATTAAGTATCAAAGGTAAAGTTAGACTAGAAATAACCCAAATAAAATGCATTGTGATTGAATAATTAATTGAAGTAATAATAAGCAAAGTAATTCTGATTCCTTTTCTTCTTTCACAAAGCTCTTATTATGCAGCGTGAGAATGATCAGAGAACTAGAAAATGATCAGAGAACTAGAAAACACGACCTACAAGGAAAGATTGAACTAATTGGTACTGTGCAATCTATGGAAGAGAAAATGAAGCAGAGACATGATAATGGTTTTCAAATACAGAAAAGGCTGCTGCAAAGAAAGGAGGCTTACGTTTTTGCATCCATGATGAATAAGACAGAAACCAGCAGGCTTGATCTGCGGAAAAAAAGAAAGATTCTGGCAAGACATTAGGTAGCACATTGACTCAGTTAAGGGCAGTAAAGGCAGCAAATAGCCCACTTGGGGAAGGTCCATCTGCAGGATTCCTAAAGAGGAGGTTAGAGAAACACCCATCAGGTTATCTGGCCTGCTCTGGGAGACATTTTAAAGTCCTTTCCAGCTCTCTTTCCTGTGATTCTACAGGTTATATGTATTTATGATGATTATTTGTATGACAGAAAGCCTGTCTCACCATATCACACTTAACTGAATATTCTGTCATTGGCATCTGTCAGAAAAGTATCTAGCTGATCAGGCCTTTCAAGAACTGAGTACAATGCAGGGATTAACATCGGTGAACTTTTTTTAATTCATCATATGTGTCAGGCCTTGCTTCAGTGTAAACTCATAGGATAATATTGTGAGTGAGTGAGTGAGTGAGTGAGTGAGTGAGTGAGTGAGTGAGTGAATGATGCATGATACACACATCATGTATAGGAGCCTCACAAAGCAGAGCCTGGGATAAGAAAGCATATTAATAATGTGTTGGGCATCTCAGAATTATGGGACAATTCAAGAACTTGCTGTCAGGGGCATTTTATATAAGGCCAGTACCACATTTTCAGTTGGGAATATCAGGAATCAATGTGCAATCATATCTAACAGTAAAGTTCCCCTGCTACCAAAGGATGACCATTGGGGCACCAGGCATAAGCAGCCTTCTTTACTGTTTTGTACTGTACTATACTGTGGGGTTCAAGAGAGGTCTGTCAGCCTCCTGCAAGATCACACAACAGCTTTATACAAGGAAGTTTTGAGAAGTTTCATGACTATTTAAAGTACAAGAGGAATTACAAACATCAGTTACTTTAAAATCTCATAGATATTTAATTTTGAAGGTTTGAATTCCCCTTTGAGGGGATCAGTGTTTCTTTGCAGAGTCTCTAAGTGACTTGGGAGCCTAAATTAGCTCCTAAGTTATACAGTATGAGAACCACCCTGTGTAATTATCCTGGTATTTGTCTGCAACACTATGTTTAACATCCTAACTTGTGAGCAATCATTTACTGAATCCAGAACTGGTGATCCTTAAATTCTGACAAAGTTGCAGCAGTAGCTGGATTTCAGTGACATGGCTCATAGCCAGTTTCTGGCCAGATCAGTGAGGCTCCTAGCTGAAGTATCTAGAGAGTGAACTTGGCTTCTTGCAGTCCAGTGACAGCTTGCTCAGGGGAGAAGCTTGCAAAAGGAATATTAACCAGTTATAAAACCTGACTTTCTGCCCAGTCTTGACTCACTTGCATGGGAGATATAGATACATACATATACATATACATATACATATACATATACATATACATATACATATACATATACATATACATACATATACATGACATAAAAAGTATTCGAGCTACCTGCCACGTAGTGTGCACCTGGTTTGTGACAGACAGTCTTTGCAACTGCAAGTTCATTAGAGATTTACAAGTGGGCAACTGACTTGCAGGCTGCAGGGCTGTAAACCATTGTTTCTCAAAAGAAAAAAATCAAAGAAGTGTTTCTGAGTTTCACACAGCTCATACCTAGAAAAGCCCCATGCAAGCTTGATAAACTGCATAGTGAGTCCTTGCAGTCAGTCATCCCCCCTTAAACGTGATGGGTAATGAAATGCCATGGTGGGACAACAGTCCAAGAGCCTGTTTGGAGCAGACTCATTTGGCAGTGATTCTTTGCAAGTCAACACCATGTAAGAGCCCAACAGGCAGAAATGAGTGTGTGAGATGTGCATATTATCCTCTCATCTCTTGCTGATTTACAGCACTTCACAGTCATTCTAGCAGAGACACCCACAGCTTCAATGTCTTTTATATTTATGCAGGAAAACTTTCCAAGCAGAAATTTCTACCCTGAGGTTTAAAGCACACCACAAGCCTGTATCTGCTCTGCATGGATGCAAGAGTGAGGTTCCCTCAGACAATGGTTTTTGCAAGCTATTATAAGAGTCCCAGTTTTCAGACAGCAAATAAGCTGCTGTTTAAAGTACTTTAGCAGATATGTCAAAGGCATTAGTATATGCTTCAAGTTAACCCCTTTCTTGTCCTCAATTGGTATCTTTTCTTTCCTATTTTTTAATAGCTACATCGCATCCCTGCAGTGTAAGTGGAAGATTTGTACTGATTTCCATGGGATCTCAATGGCAGCTCTACTTGCTTTATCTTTAGCCATGCCAACATTAGCTTTAATATCTTTGAATAGTGTGTGTGCCAACACTTGTTTCCATTTTCTATCACCTCTCTGATTGATCTGCATGGGGATTTGCTGTCATCTGTGGGTAACTGATGGGCCTTGCAACAAGATTATATCCCTTGGCTCTTAACTGTCAAGAAGCTTTATTTCCCCCCCTCATTATTTGAAGGGTTTCCAATTCAGGCAACAAAGTAATTAAGGGCAGTGGATTTAACATTGACTGTAACAGGACTATCCATCCAAATTTGACTTACATTACCTAATTTTGATTTTTCCCTGCAGAACATTTACAAGGCCAGGCAGGTGTATTATCTCTGCATACCATTCATTATCAAGCATGACTGGAACAGGTGGCAACATACTGATGTGTGTTTAATGGAACAGACATTCAAATGCATATTTCAAAACTGGGAAAATTATTTCCTTTGTAATGCTGTCAAAACATGAGCAGTGACAATTTCAGGAATATGCTACCTCATCCCAAACTGTGTCTCACTTTCATGTCTAGCAGCTGCCAACCGGTATTTTACTTTTCAGATTTTTATGGTCTTCACTGATGCCTTGCTGTCTGTACTTGGAAAAATTACATGAGTGGTTTCAGTGTGTAACTTGCTTGTTTTGATCCAGCAGTATGTGGCCCTGCCTGGACTGAATGACCCCTGCCTGACTGTTGCCTTAATCTTCGGCACCTTTCAATCCATAAGCATTTGAAGTCCGTGGCAGCTGTGTTTATATCCTATATCCTGACCTGCAAGTCAGTCTTGTGCCAACTGCTTCTGCATGTCTGGGGAGACCACCCGCTTTCACAGGCAGTCCAGATGGCTGCAGCTGTGGATGGGAGCATCACTGTGTCACTTGTCCCAGCTAGGGTTCCTGTGCCTTTTCAAAAAGGCCTGCTTCTCCCAGCTGCATTCTCCTAGGACAAACATGGAAAAGACTAGAGGGTTGCACAAGAAGTGCAAGCTTACTAGCACTGTTGGCATGAAGTATGTTTAGATATTTAGCCCAAGTGCTGGTAGCCCAGCTCTCTCCATAATCAGAGGAGGGAGGTGTGCACTTCCAATGTGGAGCATCAAGGAAAATTGCCCAAAGTGCCCTTTGGTATATGATTTCCACACTTACAGCTCTAGCTTTCACTCAGTGCTCATGATGCCCAAGTCTCTAATCCTGCAGACTCAGATCCAATTTTCAGCTGCAGCAAGCTAAAACCCTTAGAGAGTCTCATTGGTTTCAGCAGAATTATTTGACTGTGTAATGCAAAGGCTGAGTCCTTTATTTTAAAAAAAGCACAAGTAATTTTGGTCTATTGAAATTCTCAGTCCTTCATGCTCCTGAGAGTCATAGGAAACTGTTTTCACAGAAAGGAATGCACAACAGCCTGATGGAGATCACACTGAAGTCAATGACCAACTTTCTGCCCTACTGTTACAGGCAACTGCAAGTTTCTGGCTGACTTGACACCACAAATAAGGTGGTTTATTTTATTATAACTGTTTTAGAAGCACAAGGAATTTTTTAGTTCTCTGAAAACCAAAAAGAGGTAAAATTATAAATACTGTACAAGTCAGTTTTCATAATGGTAATATTCAGAACCATTTAAATGAGCCAAGGTATTTGTAGTAACTGACCTAATTCTTGAAACCAGGGGATATTTTTAAAAAGAAATTTAATTAAATGTAGATAGAAGATGTATATTTAACGAGTATCAGATATTTCAGAAATGGAGTTATTTTTAATTCTATACTTTAAGTATAGACTTCTTGATATAGACTTCTTGATTCCTTTGAACTTTATTGTCAAATATGTAGAATGTTAATTAAGAAATTTCCTTCAGAATCAGGTCACAGAGTAAAAACAACGCAACTTATAAAATGGTATCCACTGACTTAGACTCGTCTTAGACAGCTCTGAAATCCTAATGCCACAGAATATTGACAAGAATTTTAACTATATTTAATTCTTGTCTTGTGACTTTCTTTTTGCCTAATCATGGTCTCACCCCATCAGCACAGTCACTAGCTGGCAGGTGTTCAAACATAGTGTCAAAACATGGTACAAATTGATTTTAGCCCAGCTAAAACAGAGAGTATAGGAACATTAGGCATTTTGAGGCAATGGAACAATGAAACATCTCGAGAAGAATCAGTGACCATTAGGCCAGGTGGGAAACACATGTATCAAACATTCCAAATACATAAAGGAAAAGGTTTCAACTGACTGGAATTTGATTACATGGTAATGGAGGCATCTCTATTATTGTTGTTGTTGATGTTGTTGTTGTTGTTTTGGCTTTTATGGGATTTTGGGAAGGGGTTTTTTGCATTTGTAAGATGGAAATGAGTAAAGACAAAAGATATTTTTTGTTCAGTTAACTTAGAAAAATGCGTGGTCAGATCCCTTTTTTTCACACTACACGTCCAGCATAATTTCAGCTGCTTCCTTGGATTTCTCCTAGAATCAGGAATGGTGCAGAGATTATACCAAGAGAAGTAAATAGCTAAGAAAGATTTGTGGCATTTGAAAAAAAAAAAAAAATAAGAATTGTTTATACCAGCTTCAAAATTAATAAAGACATTGACCTATTAATAAATGCCAATTAACTGTAATCATCTGTCCGATGACTTAAATAATCTTGTTATTCAGATATGAAAAAGAAAAAACAAGAGGTTGAGAATCAAAAAGCTATTTCTGTGTAATTTCTTGATAATCTTTGGAAATGCAGAAGCTATTGGGAGAAAAACCTTTTAGTTCATTCCTTTCTCTTTGGAATTACTCAGTGATGCTCAGGGTTTGGATGATATCCTCACCTCGAGCTTCATGCAGACCATAGAGCCCCTCCTTTGAAAACTGCTCTGTGTTTTGGACATCTGTCTTTCTGCTAGCTCTCATGGACTTCACTCAAAGAAAAGTCTTCATTTCCCCTGACAAAGACTGGAGTGTTTGCCACCAATTACTGGAAATTTATTCAGCAGCCAAATTGTGTCAGCAAACACTCCTGCAATAATTCTTTAATCCTGACTCAGTCATTCTCTAGGAAGGTCACAATTATAAGCAGTTGACTGTAATTTGTGTGCTTTATTTTCTCCATGGCTAATTCATTAGCTAAGATGTCCACCTTTATTTACTACACATTTGTAGGATTAGTTGGCTCCTGGGAAGTGCAGGTCCGACCCCATGTGCTGAATATGAGGCTCACACAGATGATTTGTTGCAGTTTTGGCTGCCCAAATGTTGCTGGTAGCTTCCTTACTGCAATTTGCTTGTCTTAATTCCTTGATGGCAATGTACCTGTGAGGTGATAAACTAATTTAAATGGCCATATTGCATGACTCCACAGTGTCCACAAGATCTCACCAGATCACAAAAAAATAACACATCGCACACCACCACTTATCCTCCAAAGAAAGGACACAAGTATACCCAAAAGAGCCAAACAGACAAGAAGCAAAGTTGACTATGAAGGTCTCAGCCATAAAAAGCATAAGATGAGAGATACTAATGTACCTCGAGCAGGAAATCCCAATTAAAGGCTATATTGCACTCACTGACAGTATGCCATAAATCCCACTGTCCATATGGCACAGCAAAGAAACTTCATGTTCTGTAAACCAAGTAACTTATGAAGTGGGGCAGAAGCAGACACCAAACAAACAAAGTTGACACAGGAACAGTGTGGAGGGGAGTCTGGACTGTGAGGTTCAGGTCATATAAAGAAACTGTTTTCCTCTGGCTGTGTAAAGGTCTGTGAAGCACTGATTCTTGGTCTCAAAGATCCTGCTTAGGTTCACTTAGAAACACTCTTTTCAGAGGGGTCACATGTGGTGTGAGGTACAAGTAGGAGTTTTTAGGGAAGGGTAGCATTGTGATGTGAATGGTGGCTGGACCCTCCCCTCCCCTGCTTTGCCTTCACCCAAACCAGCATTCTCCAGCTGGAACTTCTGTGAACAGGACCCCTTCTCCCTGGCTTTGCTGCTTCCCTTACTAACAGAGGCCATAAGAGCATTCAGCTCACACAGATGAAACCTAAATTCAAAGAGCACAGTCTGTCAGACCGAATAAAACCGGAGGCTGTCTCAACGCATAAGTGCAGCTGTACCTTTGCCCAATTTACAGTACATTTTGAAATGTACTTAAATAACAGTCTTTTTCACTGCAGTCAGTTATAATGGTCATTAGAGTGCTCTGCATCAGCTTGATGCGCTCATGAGCCTGAATAGTAGCAATTTATTACCCACGGGGCCATGCAGCTTCAATCTCCAGTGGCACAATGAGTTTTCTTTCATTACTATAGAGACATTTCAGTGCCTTCATTCACCTTCCCTGAAGACAGCCAGAGTGCCCCAGTGAGAATTAAGTACACAAATTTTCCACACTGTATGATACACCTACCAATTTTTCTGCTGCTATTTCGTAGGATTTAGAAACCACTTTCTGAAAAAAAAAATTTTCTGAAACCTGACAGTTTTGGCAAGGGCTGACCCTCTCCTTCAGTGCACCTTCCTGCCCCCAACAAGCTGGGTGACCCAGAGGTCCAGTTCTGTCTTTCCTAGCGGAAGCAAACCCAAAAAGGATACTCTGGAAAGCAAATATCTCTTATATTCCCTGAGTGAGATAAGGGTCACCAATGCAGCAGAGCAGTTTCTTACCCAAGTGATACATGTCTTTTGACATTGTTGATGACTCAGGCCTCCCTAAAAGCAATGCTAAATGGTCCCTGCAGTCTCATAGGCAATACCAGCATACCAAGTGATGGTATGACATGCTTTTCTGAGTCATCCACTTTTTTTTTTTAAAACTCTGCCTATATTTGAACTATATATTTAAGACACGTTCTGGCTTTAGACAAAATATAAACTGATTTATTTTTCTTTAGTCAGTCTGTTCCATAATCAAAATCATATTGCTCCATTTTTAAGCTTTTCAAGCAAAATATAGAGAGTACATGAGGCTCACCAGTAGTATTCTCAAAGATCCACAGATCCTTCCAACAAATCAGTGAACACCTGAGTGACTTATGAAAAGGGAAAATACAGTTTTAAGACCATTGCAACTCACTGGAGTTTTATTCTCTAGGACTGAGAGTTGACTGAATAATGAGTCAGTCATAAAGTTTGTGGCCTGTGCTAAAATCAGACAGGGATGAGTTGCCTGCTCTAATGTGCTCATTAGAGACAGAGTAAGTACATCCTGGTATGCTTGAATAGAACAATTATTTCCTGCTGCAATTGAAATGAATTATCAAATGCCAAGTGAAAAGCTCTGTTCTGAGTCATCATTCATCAGGAAAGATTTGTTCACAGCAATATAAAAGCTTGTAGGATCAAACATTTATATAGGACTGCTTTATTTGTGCCAGCAATCAACACTTGCAGCTCTTTCACACACCTAAATGAAGTTTGCTTTCATCTTTCCTGCCAGCACTTGGAACATACTTCAAATTTTTGTTATCAAGATATGAGTATGGTACTGTTGCATTCATTGGTATTTGCTTCACCTTTTGTAATTTTTTCTGAGTAGCAATTTATGAAAAAACAGTGGACTTGGCAGAGTGTACCCACTGGGAACCTCAGCCAATGCACCCTGAGGAACACAGACGGGACCCCCACATCCAAAACACCGCCCGCAGCCAACTGCAGACCTGTTGTGGCAGGCTGGGAAATCCCAAGGGACTAAAAACCATCTACTTTTATTCAAAGGTTAAAGTGGCCTTGCCACCCTTAAAGGTTGCAGGGCAAGCTGTACTATGTGTGGTGCTATAAAACAAAATTAAACATATTCTACTACACAGCCCTTATTTTCAAAAGACAAAAAGAAACAGCAAAAAGCAGGCTAAAAATGAATCATATCAAATTTACCATAGTTCCGCTGGATCCCTTCTTATTTAGCTGAAGACAAAGTTGATATTACTGCTGAACTTATAAGCCTTATTAAATAAATTACATTGAAAGATAAGAAGCTATGGAAAGTGAAATGAAAAAAAAAAAAAAGAGTGTTACATTATACTAATAGAATTAAATCCTGGGAATTAACATGCACAGTTTAAAATTTTATCTAGTACAAATAATCAAACTTGTTAATTCATTTCTTCTAGGAACAAAATTGCAATTAAACCAGAATTATCTCCTTGGTACACAGCGGATGCACTACCAGAACTAAAATGGTGGATCACTTTGCACCACTTTTTGCATGTGAGGCAGTCACAGCTTTGCACTACCCAGGAAACAGCTTTGGCTGAGACACTGTTCAGCACCTAGTAAATAAACCTTATATTAAAAGCACGTACACATGCTACAGTTGTGCTACTAATGCTTTCGAGTCACATACCCAATGGTTACCTGCTTCAGGCAAATCCAGGCAGGCACCCAAGAGCTTCTGTCAATCTGGGCCACACCTCAAGCAGCCTCTCACGTTTTGGCACCGTGTGGTCACCCTATGAGCCTCAACCCTCTCCTGGGAGTCTGCTGGAACACTCTGCCTCCAGCTCTTTCACTGCCCTGAGAGTCCTGCTGCCGTCTCAGGCTGGTTTTGGATTTTCCACCATAGCGTGGCCACTTTTTCCGTTCTTTGCCTTACACTGCCTCGAATGCTGATTTGCTCCTGGTTCACTCTTGCCTTTGTGCTGCGCTATTACTTGCCCCAGAATTTTCCTTTGAAATGAAAGACTCAGTATCTGTGCATTGCTTTTTCGTTACAAATCTTTATTTAGAAAACAGTTTTGAGGTAAAATTTGTCTGTCCCCCCACAGCTGTGGGCCTCCCATTTAGCATGCTGGAAAGCTCTGCCCAAAGGGCTCTCCCTGCTCTGCTCTAACAGGATGAAATGAGGGAGAGCAGAAGCAGGTAAGGAGAAGTGTCAGGTTTCCCTCCTTGTTTTGTAATGATTTTTCTGATTCCCTATCATTCATTCTGCTAAGGACCAGTTCTCAGCAGAAAACTCTGAACCCGTCAAAACACCCTGAAATTTAAAGACGATAATGAATAAATAAATACATAAAAATGTTTGAGGTGAGAAGGCAGTTTCAGAAATTCTGGAGGAGAAAATGAATGGGAGTAAGGGAATAAGGGACTAAAGAAGCACGTCCCCCCAAACGCCTTTCCTGTCCTGCCTCCTCCTCTGGTTGTCGTTCGTGAGAATGGGAATCACGCGGCTTAAAATGATTGTGATCCTGATATAGTAGCTGAAGCTTTGGTTGAAAATTGAAGTTGTATTCTGGGCGGCTAACACCTGCACAGCCGCTGCCCTCAGGCTCGGCACTTCAGAAGGAAGAGGAGCCGCTCTCCTCCGCCGGCGGCGATGGCGAGCCGGCCGCAGCGCCGTGCGCGGGCGGACGCTGCCACCTTCCGGGCCCGGCGGGGATCGCAGCGCAGCCCGGCCGTGAGGGACCCGGGCCCGGCACACGGCACAGCGCAGCCCGGCCGTGAGGGACCTGGGCCCGGCACACG
>JAOTQP010000001.1:97236653-97253876 GCA_026413545.1 Cichladusa arquata
TGGGCCCGGCACACGGCACAGCGCAGCCCCGCCGTGAGGGACCTGGGACCAGCACACGGCACAGCGCAGCCCGGCCGTGAGGGACCTGGGCCCGGCACACGGCACAGCGCAGCCCGGCCGTGAGGGACCTGGGCCCGGCACACGGCACAGCGCAGTAGAGTCCGGGCCCTCTGGCTGGGGTCCTGAACGCCAGGAGGCGTTTGCTTGCTGAAGGGTTGCTCGGCAGCACAGATTTCAGGGACCAAGGTTTCAGGGATTTCAAGGACTCAGGATTTCAGGGAGTCCCTTCTGGGGGCATTCCTAAGAGGGAAAAGAGCTAAGCCCGCATCCGACACAGTGCGATGTGGCTGTCGAATCGCAGAATGGTTTGGATTGAAAGGGATATTAAAGATCATGTAGTTCCAATCCCCTGCCATGGGCAGGAACACCTGCACTAGACCAGGTCGTTCATAGTCACCTCCAGCTTGGCCTTGAACATTTCCAAGGATGGCACAGCCACAGCCTTTCTGGGCAACTCTGCCAGTGTCTCACCACCCTCACAGTAAAGTCTTTCTTCCTAATATCTAATGTAAACCTACTCCCTTTCCATTTGAAGCCATACCCCATGTTCTATCGCTGCCTGCCCTTCTCCAGCTGCCTTGTAACCTCCATTCAGGTCCTAGAAAGCTGTCCAGCTTTGTCCATGTGCAAAGGAAATGCTCTGATGCCACTTTAATAATAATCAAACAGAAAATCCAATCTGTTCACCTCCTTATCCACCCCTAAGCCCCTGGCTCCATCTCCAGCCACCTGTACACAGGGACAAGATCATGGACATCTGAGGTCAGTGAGTGCCCACCTACCCCAGTCATGTGGAATTCCCAACACACTCCTAGTGCCCAAAAATGTTATGCCTATCCCTGTAATGTCTAGTGTCCACAGCAGAAGCTGGGTTTTTTTGCTTGGGATCTTCTACACTTCAGAAAAATTGAGATAAGCATTTAACACATTTCCTGTTTCCATTCGGGATTAAACAGTGACAGAGAGTAATTGCTAGCCGGAACAAATAACAACTTTGTAATCTATCCAAGTTCTTGGAGGAGGAGAAGTAATACCACACTGCACAACACTTTCACAGCTGGCAGAAAAAATTTAAAAGGTACTTTAAGCTGATGGGTAGAGCTCTGTGCTCGGCAAGTAGTTACATTTCAGTTGTCTGGCTTAAACCCCTGTACACCAAAATGGCTCTGACAAACAATGCTTCTTAGGAACTGACTGCAGCACATCTCGCCTCATCAAACTCACTAACACTTCTGTTGGTACTTCTCAGAACAAGTATCAAAGCTCAAGGACTGTATATTATGTTAAGTAGTTCAATATTGGATATTAAACAGTGGTGCTGGTGCTGGGGGTAAGAAAATGCAGCTTATTTCAAGAGTTATACCAGCTGAGGGAAGTCATGGGCAATTGAGTCGTGGAGAATTTAATATTTAACTTTCTCATCTGCAGTATTTAATCACTTGATATAATATATAAGTCCTTGATCTTTGATATTTGGAGTACCACATAAATTGTCAGATTTTCTGAAGCATCCTTTTGCAACCAAAGGAATGTTAGGTAGAAAGGATCAGTCAGTAATTCTCTGGCTAAATGAAATGCTAGAGGAAAACTCCAATAAAATAATGCAACTACACTCTACAATACAGCCGTGGGCTAATATTTGAACTCCAGGCACTTACATGTGCTTATACAACTCCTGATAATCCATTCAAAGTGAAGCTGCAGAATGAAGCCACAATATTCAAAATCAGCATCTTCTGTGCATTTGCTATGAATGCTAAAATTGTGATCTTCAGTGCCTCTATCTAACTTGAGCCCTGCAAGATTTGTGTTTTCATCAGTTTGTTGGCTTAGCATGAAGTATGTTTTCATGACAGATACAGATTTATTTAGAGGAAACAGACACCTGAGTTGTCAAGTTATTTATGTACTTTGCTGTTTTCCAAATGCTATTGAGCTGGCATTTTTTTCCCCAGATAATTTCTTACAGTAAACATGCCTTTTTTTACTCACTTCTGCCTTGGTCTGAGATACAGATAGATCGCAAACCCTCACCCTCAGCAGTTACATCTGTGAACCAAAGGGAGTTGAAAACTCACGTGGGTATTTGGAAGACTCAAGACTCGTTCTCCAGGCTGTGCCAGGACATAGACAGAGAGGGGAATCCATGGCACTGGTGAAAAACTGGGGTTGGTGGCATGAACCCAGTTCTCATTCTGAAATGTTATCCAGTCAATGCCAGGAGCATGAGACTGTTATTCCTTCTGTCCTGAGACAGGGAGCTGTCTGACCCTGACAAGGAAAAAGTTATGGATACTCCCTAACCTCAGTACTGGAAAAGGAGAGCTACTTCTTACTCGGCTTGAAGTCTAAGAGGGTCAGATAAATGGTGGAAAGGAGCCTTTCACATCCCAATTCTTAGTCTGGATCAACAGAGTTCTATCCAAGTTTGTTAATATTGCTGCTCCTGGGGGATGGCAGGAGTATGTTGGGAGGGGAGAGGCTTTCTGGTAGGAGTTATAAAGAATAAATGGTCACAGTGTCATCTATCCCCTGTTTAAAATCTCTGAGTAGGGTGCAGGGCAGAGGGCTAAAAACTATGCTCATTAGTGTGAGCTAGACAGACAGAACAGGCTGAGCTCAGCTCAGGCCATCCTGCTACTTTGAAATAAGTGCCTGATCAATCCTGCTGCAATTGTTTTAGGCATGGAGGAACCCTCCATCCCCTTAAGACTATTCTGACATTTTCTTTCCTGTGCATTTTTTGATTCTCTGTTGGTCTTTGACTCAGCAGCTGCTTTAAGCTCTTTGTAGATATCTTTGCCCACAGTCACTCATTCAGACTCCTTGCTTAGCATTGTCAGAGACATATAATAGTTACTTCATATGTTCTGGACCTTCCCAGTAGAGAGCTGAGCCTGCCCAAGGGTAGGAAATTGAGCTGTGTGCACCTTGGGTTGGTGGTACTTTGTGTCCCACATGCCTTTGCAGCACAGTCAGACAACCACATTTCTTTCAGATAGAGAACATTAGGCCATTCCCATAGAGACATGTAAGACAAAGCTGCAGTTCATAGGGATGCTGGGTGTCTGCTCAAAGTGTTGCAGAGCCAGAACCCATGATGTTTCAGATGAAGGAGAAATCCTTAAAACAAATTGAGGAATCACAAGAAGTCCTTTCGTACCACCTCCGTACCACCATGTCTCTCTGCATTTTCACCTAAGGCTTGATTTCTTTCAGCTCACAGTCAAACATGGGGTACATGCATCTGAACACCTTTTGCAGAGAGATAACAAAATGTGCAAACTCATAACTGAGATATTAAGAATTCCTAGCTCAACTATTATGCAGATAAGAAAGCAGGCATCAGTGCAAATCCATTTCATTCTGATAATTAGATCCTGCTGACATTTTCTGTGGGAGTAAGTTGAGGAGAGCCAGTGTTTCTAGCTGCTGTTCAGATACCAAGGAGGAATATGAAGTAATTGCAGCTTGCCATAAAGAAATCTGGCATGGAGCAATGCCTATTTCAGTCATGGCTTTATTTTCCAAAAGACTGTGAAGATTAACTTTATAACTGGGAAAAAGAACTCTTTTTTAGGTTAACCTTATGGCTTTTGGGGGGCCATATTGTTGCACTAGCTAGTCAAACTACACCAAGACCAAGTCCTAACAAATTTCAGTAAGCCAGAGGGCAAAGGGGAGCTCTGGTGGGCCAATTTAGTGGTTTTAAGTGGCAAGTTAGGGAGGCAGGAAGAGTGGTGGGTGGTGCTGGGTATGTTTGCCAGGGGGCCATGTCTTCAAGACATTTCCTCTGCAAACTTTACAAAGATTTGTCTGCAACAGGAGCCTTGCTGCAGCTTTCAACCAGTGCACCCTACAGTGATGTCTCTGCAGGGACAGAATGACACTGGGACAATAACTGTCACAGTATTAGTTTTCTGTATGATCAGGACATTGTCTGGTGGTTGCTGCATAGAACTGATTGCCAAGACTCCTGCCCCCCAGGCTTGACCTTCACTCACTAGCTTGGCACACCACTATCTTACCTCTCTGCTTTCTTTCTACAAGGAAAAGTTCTACAAAAAGTGGTGAAACTTGTTATTTGTAAGACACTTGAGATTTTTATGCAAAGATGCTTCCTGTGGGCAAGGGGTTTTTTGCTCAAAACCTCAAAGATATTGTGCAGGGTGCTTTTTTTTTTGTGAAGCCATCAAAATTCACACTGTAAACACTACACTAGTCCTTGTAATACCTTAGTCAGATAGTGTAAAACTGGATCCATGTTTAACTTGCTTGGAGTAGAACCTTTCAGCAGAAGGAATCTGCTGGGAGTCTGCAAATCTGTGCAAGGACAATGCACAGATACTGGCTGGTGAGTTAGGCTGGTAAATTAGGAAGTAGCTGTATTTTCTTCATGTAGTTGCTAACAAAGGTATGTCTTGTCTGTCCCAGATACAACAACATTTGTCTTTGCAACTGTATTCCAACAGCAGAATTATGGCACAAATCTTTTTTTCTTTTCTGTCTATGGATTAGAAAGCTGGCAACAAACAGAGGCATTGAGGTGGTGATATGTAGCTTCATACAAAGAACTAGGGAACATGTCAGGAGAGAGGAAGAAGGCATCAGGGATACTCTCAGACATTCCCATGCTAGGGCAGTAGAGGTGCCACTGGCCAGCCTCAAGCCAAGCCACAGCTGGGCTAGAAGGCCTCCAGAGTTCAGGAACAGACCCTGGATCTCCCAGAAGGATCCTGGGCTCTCCCAAAATAAATAAACTTCAGCATCAACACTGCTGGGAAGACTGAGGCAGAAATATAACTTTATGCTTTTTTGCTCTTAAAATTTCTACATTTTATTACTTGTGCTGCTATATAAAGAGCAACTGAGATTTTTAAAAACTCTTCCTAATAAGAATAAACCAAAAATTATCTAGAATAATTTGAAAACAAGTTTAAAATGTGCCAATGTCTTTTTATGTCCCAAGTCCCAGGTACTGAATTTGACACACTTTCCAGCTGTCTTAAATAAAGCACGTGCAAACAGAAGAATTTCTTGAAAAATTAACTTAGTATTCTTGCTGTTTAACTCCTTGGAGAAATGACTTCATTACAGTGCTGGTCCTTTTCTGTGAGAACACTGTGCTTGCAGAAGATCTCTAACTGGTTTTATTTGCAATGTTACATCACTGAAGGGAAAGTTAAATACAGAAAGAAAAATGTCTGTGCACAGCATTCTAAGGCATGTCTGCAATAGACAACCTCTGCTTTTTTTCATCTGCCTGTAAATTTCTGAAGGTGGAATTTACTCTTGGGCCTCTGAAAAACTGTGTTTCACAGATGCAAAAAATTGTCTCCAGAAGATTCACATCACCTACACATTAACTCGTCACCTTGGATAGTAAACTTCACAAACATATTTTCATCTTTTTCAGGCTAAGTTTCCTGAATAAAATAAGGGTACATCACATTCCTTTGATTTGTAGCTTGTATATTTTGTAAACAGCTTTGCCACAAAAAATCTGACAACACTAAGGTAACAGGACGTTCTTTTCAAAGTCCCTAGGCTTACAGTCTTTGCTATTATTTACACATATCGGCTCTGAAATACTGCAATTAGTAGGATGAATTTTAGAGGAATGCATCCAGAGGAACAATCAAGGCTGATTGTCTTGAAAGATGCAAAAGCTATTAGTGATCCCATGAAGTATTAGGAATGTTGATCCTGCTTCGCTAAACAGCTTGGCATTTCCAGCTCTTGCATTTTACTGACAAGGCTATCAGAAATGGCACATTTGTCCCATATAATTGAAAAATAGCTATCTGCCTACTCAGAAGTTCCTTTCATTTAGGTTTGGTGTGAGATATGCAAAGCATATTTATGCCTGGCATATTGCATTGTTAAATTCAATTTTCTAATGTCTGCTGCTAGCTTGGGGGAAAATAACACATAGGTTCTTTCATGTACCCTGGGGACCATCAAGGAAAAACAACAGCCCCAGAAATCACTTGTGCTGCCGTGTTTTCAGGGCATTGAGGTTAAGAGGTATCTATGTCCTGAAAAAACCAATTACAAACACACTTCGAGACAGTCAACTCCTGTAAATGCTTCAAAAGACAGTTGCATGAATTTTCAAAGGTAAATTTATGCAGATATTTTACATGCCTATCCTGTTTTTACCTCAGGTGTGAGTCATGGCCACACTGTTCAGCTTTTTGGCTAAGCTTCTGATGTGCTGCATCAGATCAGTTCATGCAAATACAGGCATCTGCAAAGGATGTTAAAATTGTGAGGCTCTGACTCCCTGTAACCAGCATGGCCCCAAACCACCACCTCAAGCTGGCATAAGACATTTGAAGGAACATTTTTATTTCTATCACTTACCACTCTACCACATCAGTGGGACTGGCTGCAAATTCAGGGGAGAAGAAAAGAGGACCAGAGCCCCCAGTAACCACATCTGTGATCCAAGTGCAAAGCTGATTCATCAGCTCAAACAGATGCTCAGTTTGGGGTTATTTTTTACAGCCTGCTCTTGAAGGTAACACACTTGTTTGTGACAGAGCCCTATGGCACTGAGCCATAGATCCCAGGCACTGCTTTTCATCATCCCTTCAGAGGGGCTTTTGCACCTCTCCAGGTGGAGATGAACTTTCTGTCTCCAAGTACAGTATCTTCCCTAAACAATCAGGCAGAGGAGTCAGCATCCATTGTTGTGTTTGAGAGATGATGATTCACTGCAGGGGGAAGGCAGGAGATGTTGCCAGTTCAGCACTGCAGACTTGCGGCAGGGCAGGGGAAGAAGGAAAACTGGGATGCAAAAGGGAAAAATAAAACAAATTTCTCGTATATGGCGATGAATTCTTCCCCTCTGTCCAAATCTACAATCACAGTGTAAACCCATCTGAGACTCATTGCCACCCATTCTAACACACCAGCAGCACGAGGCAGGGCACGAAGACCTCAGAGCAGTTTCAGCAGTGTCTGTGAGGAGGCAGCTTCAATTGTCCCTGTATTCTCTGGGGCCTTGGGGACACACAGCTGCCCTTGCCTTTGGTCCTCACCTTCTTGTCTCTCCCCTTCTGGCCCATGCCTTGGTGACCTTGGTGGCACTTAGCAACAGCAAAATATTACAGGAGGGTGATAGAAGTTGGTCACTTTGACAGAATCATTTAAAATGGGGATATTTAGAAGAAAAGGTTCTGGTTTTTGGAAACCTTTTTCCAGCTGCCAGGACTTTTTTTTTCAATGTACTTGGCAGTGTTTGAGGATGAAAAATTTATGAAAATTATGCTTCCTACTGGTATAGATGACAGCAAATCTCTGTGGAGGAAAACAGCACACTAGTTAGGCTCACTAGTGGGGCCAGCTCATCGAGTACTAGGTTTTGGGGACATTTTTCCCTTTGAGCTGTTCTGCTTTACTGAATGCCATGACATCACCCCAGATATCCTGTCTCCTTTTCTCCTATTTTACCTCATATTTTGCTGTGCACCCTCACTGCTGCACGCATTCACAGTCACTAATGTACATGGATCCAAAGAGATCCGTAGGAGCTGGGCACCCAGCCCATTAGGCACTCAGGTGGCCTGAAAATCCAACCCAGCTGTGCAACAGCTCTATGGAGCCTTGAAGGATGTGTCTTCAAGGTCAGACCCATTACCTGCAAGTACAGCCACAAACACAGCCATGTCACTGGTGCCTATGAGCAGGGCACCACTGTGCACACACAGGCAATGTGGTTCTGGGGAAGAAGGTTGTAATGCCTCTCAAATGCAGCCTGAACCTAGTCCTTAGCTTTTCCATTGCACCATATTTTCCCATATTGCATGGTACCTACTGCAGGTGGAGCAATCAAGGTATGAAAATGTAGCTAAGTGGAGTACAGATCTGATGATCTCCATCATCAGATGCTGAGATACAATTTTTTTTTTTTTAAATCATGCTTTTAGGGTTCTTTAGAACTCACAGGAGTCTTTTTCTGGTTATTATGCTGATGCAAAAATGATGTGAAATAGGCTGTTGTTTCACAGCAATGTTAAATAGGATCCTGTCTGTACCCCAGAGAATCCTGAGTGGAGACAGAAAAAAAGCAGCACAAAGGGAAATGTAACTTTCCAACCTATCAGTTAGGATATTTAGATGAGAAAGGAGAGGGCTGCCTGCTTGGTTTTGCTCCCTACACTATGTCTGTAGTTTACACAAGTATTGAATAAATGAAAAAGCTGCTTCTGGAGCCAGGATCACACAGTTTGTCAGGAGGGTTGGACCCCTACATGCTGTCTTCACACAACCACTTGAATGGGAGTGAGTAAATCCCATGTCTTCCCAGCTGCCTTTGACTTGACGTTCCCAAACTCACATACTGACCTTTTATTTTAATTTAACTGTCTGGTCCTTCAAGGAAGAGGTTCAAGGGCAGGATCTGGTCTACCAATCTTGGTTAACCCTGCAGTCACTCCACCCAATCAAGGCAGAAGCCAAACTGGGTTTCCCCAGGCAGCAGTGATAAAAGGGAATTTAGTATAAAAGAAGTGATAATGGTCAGGAGTGATATCTGGGATGGGATAAAACCTACCTAAGGATATGTTAAAATATAGCCAAAAAGAATATAGGTTTTTCCTTTCTTTTCTCCTTGAATGCTCTCAGGTAGTTAAAGTAAGGTGTTTCAGGGAGCTAGAGATTGTATAATAGTTTAGTGTTTAGGGAATATAACTTGAGAACAGAAGTAATGAAGTGGGGAAAGGGATCCTTAAACAGAAAAGGTTTGAGGTTATTAGCAAACAGCATAGTGACACACAGGACTAGCTGGAGGTGGGAAGGAGCTGACTGCAGTCACTATTCTGTACTTGAGATCATATCTGTTCCTTCAAAAATGGCCCACACAGGAGCATTGCCACTGGGTTCCCAAGTCTAGAGAATTTCTCTCTTCCTTTAATTTAAGTAGGCGCTCTACCTGTCAAACTGAAACCTCCAGCTCATACAGCTCATTGCACACCACCATAGTCTTGTTTCTATGAAATACAAAGCTGCTTACAAATGGTGATTTTTCACTTGAAAAGCAATTAAGACTATCTTTTTTCACCTTGTTTATTGCTAGCTACTGAGCTAGCCGAATTCTACAATGTAACAATATAAACCCTGATGGTCTTCTATATCATTAAAAGTATATGCTTGGTCCCTTCTGAATGTGCACAGTGGCATCTTAAAGAAGAATGAAAGATCTTGATTATTTTTCCCCTTGTGGTGTCAAGTGCTGTTTATCTTCTATATTCCTGCATGCTCTCTTGAAATTCAGAAATTAAGAACAGCACGTGCTTCCCTTATTTTAGCACCCTGATCTGCTTGCCAGGCCTAATGCTACACAAGAGATGGGAGATGTATCTCCCCTCAAGACATCCAGCATCCCATTTACTGAAGGAGAGCTCCCCCTTTTGCAGGGAAGGAGGGGGAAAGTGTCTTTTAACTACATGGGAGGAAAACATAGCCTCAGCAGCCCACAGTAACCTTCAGTAATTATATCAGCCACCTGGCACTGACTTCTCACACCACTACAGGAAAGTTGTTGCAGGATATAAAGAAAATTACTTGCCTATACCAATGGCTTTTGATGTATCAAGATAACCCACTGGGCCTCTGCAAACCTTGCTGCCATCTCAAAAGTCTCATATGTGTGTAGAACTGACTTAATGGCTTCAGTTGGTTTAATGATCCCTCAGAAAAGGAAAGCTTTTAGCTAATAAAGGTGGGGAGCAAAGGCCTTTGAAGGCATTGAAGAGTAGGAAAGTAGAGGGGGTTGCTCTTTACTGGTCCTGTCTCCAGTGAGAGAAACATGCTCTTTATCAAAAATACTCAGTAAAGGATTTCTTCCAGAAATTTTGAGAGCACACAAGTTCCTACTTGACATTTTACACCTAGAAATGTAAGTATTTGCATGAAAGTAGATGTGTAATATGAGCTATCCCAATAAAGGAAAAGTATTGTTCAGCTTAATGAAAAGCAAACATAAAAGATAACATAAAAGAATAAACCACTGCTCACTTACAGTTCCCTGTGCTGGAGAGGCCATGGCTGCAGACTCTTTCCCTGCTGACTATTGCATATTTTAGAAGGGGCAATTTGCAACCTAGAAACAGATGTTCTGAGTGAAAAGACAAGACACTGAAAAACTGAAGCTGGAGTTTTGTTTCTTTGGTCATAAAGCTTATGAAAGGGAATCTGCTTTGGAGAATTTTGCCCCTTTTTAAGATGAAAAGTTGAAGAGATTTTGTGCCAGGCTATGAAACAGTAAAAGGTTTCCTAGTAAAAAGCAAGGAAGAATATAAGGTACCTTGTATGAATCATACAAATGAGTATGTTGCAGAATTAGCAGTCCCACTGCCAAGCCAAGGCCACAGAGACAGCACAGGTCACAGCTATTTACCTGTGCCAAATCCATGCTGGCTGGTCTGAGCCCTGCAGGTGCCATGTGATGACACTCAAGATGAGATGTTCCATAATCCTGCCAGGCACTGAGGTCAGGCTAACAGGCCTGCAGTTTCCCAGATGCTCCTTCTGGCCCTTCTTGTGGATAGGTGTCACATTGTCCAGCTACCAGTCACCTGGGACCTCCCAGTGAGCCAGGACTTTTGGTAAATGATGGAGAGCAGCTTCACAAGCTCATCTGCCAGCTCCCTCATCACCTTAGGGTGGATCCCGTCTGGTCCCATAGATGTATGAATACCCAAGCAGCTCAGCAGTTTTCTGACTGCCTCCTCCTGGATAACAGGGGGACCTTCTGCTCCCTGACACCATCTACCATCCCAGGAGGACAGTTGTCCTGAGGATAACCTGTCTTACTGTTGAAAACTGAGAGAAAGAAGGTATTAAGTATCTCTGCCTTTTCCTTATCTCTAGTAATTACATTTTCCCCCATGTCCAATAAAGAATGGAGGTTTTATTTGCCCCTTCTTTTGCCCCTTAATGTATTTATAAAAACATTTTTATTCTACTTTACAGAAGTTGCCAGGGTGAGTTTTAATTAAGCTTTCACCTTTCTAATTTTCTTTCTGCATGACCTAATGACATCCTGAAACACTTCCTGACTTACCTGCCCCATTTTTCAAAGATCATACATCCTTTTTTTTTTTCTCTGAGTTCCTACAGGCTGGTCATCTTCCACACCAGTTCATCTTTGGACACACAGGAACAGTCTGTTCCTGCACCTTCAAGATTTCTGTTTTGGAGCACATCCATCCTTCCCAGACTCCTTTGTTTTTAAGGGGGGCTTCCCAATGTGCTCTCTGGATAAGTCTCTTGAATAGGCCAAAGTCTGCCTTCCAGAAGTCCAGTGTGGAAGTTTTGTTGATGCCCCTCCTTGTTTCACCAAATGTCGAAAACTCTATAATTTCATGGTCATTGTGCCCCAGACAGCTTCCAACCACCACATTTCCCACCAGCCCATCTCTGTTTGCAAACAGCAGGTCTAGCACAGTCCCTCCCCTGGCAGGCTCACTCCTGTCACAAGTTGTCCTCCATACACTCTAAGAACTTCCTGGACTGCCTCTTCTCTGCTGTGTTGAGTTCCCAGCAGATGTCTGGCAGGTTAAAGTCGCCTACAAGAGCAAAGGCTGGTGATATTGAAACATTCTCCAGCTCTTATAGAATAGATCATCCACCTCTTCTTCTTGGTTAGGTGGTCTGTGACAGACTCCCACGAGGATATCAGCCTTGTTGGACTTCCCCCAATTCTTACCCATAGGCACCAACTTTATCATCATTAATCTCAATTTCCATGGCATTGAGAGCCTCCCTGATATACAGACCAACCCCTCCACCTCTTCTCCCTCTCCAGTCTCTTCTGAAGAGCTTGTAGCCATCCCTTGCAGCACTCCAGTTGTGTGAGTCATCCTACCACGTTTCTGTGATGGTGACTACATCACAGCTTTCTTGCTGTACCATGGCTTCCAGCTCCTCTTGATTGTGACCCATGCTGTGTGCATCAGTGTGCAGGCACTGCGCTGGGCTGCTGATTTCACCCCTGACTTACCACCCTTGGGCTCATCTCTGCAGGGCCTAGTTTCACCCCTTTCCCCCTTCAAACCTAGTTTAAAGCCTGATTTCATCCATTTCCCCCTTCAAACCTAGTTTAAAGCCCTCTCAACCAGCCCTGCCAACTCAGGGATGAGAATCCTTTTGCCCTTGCTGGAGAGATGAACAGACTCTAGCAGATATGGTACCATAAAAGTTGTCCCATGTTCAAAAACACCAAAATTGTGCTGATGGCACCAATCCTTGAGGAACTTACTGATTACATGAGTTTTTCTGTTCCTTTCATCATTCATCTCTGCTACTGAAGGAAGTTAACAGAACACCACCTGTTTAGGGGACAGGGAGGTTGGAAGATAAACTGTTCTTTCATATGATGGATTTTACATACAGCCCATCAATCTTCTCAAAAAGCTTTTTGATTTTGGACTGAGGTTTTCCTTGTCACCTATTTCAGTCTGTCTTTGCTAACAGTGGTTTGATGTGATCAGTCTCTGTCATGTTTCTGGACAGGCTGACTCAGCTTCCTCAGAAGAAATAAGCCATTTAGAGAAGGAGGGAAGGAAGACCACCCTCTCTGTCACCATCATGCATCTGAAGACTCTACCATTACCTATTGATGTCAGTTTCTGGTGCTGCAGTGCATTTTTCCAACAGGCTGATTATAAACTCTGTAGCGAGGTTTCCTTTCTTAGAACTAGATGTCATATCCCATTTCTCAGAACTAGAAGTCATATCCTCTCACCAGAAGAGGATTTGACTCTCAGGCTTTACTCTCACTTTTAGTTTTTGACCACCATCAAAAACAGGATGCAAGATGAAAAGGATTGTCATTTAAATCAAAAGACTATTTGTTACAAAGCAGGAAAAATAAATCAAGAACAACTAATGCCTATGCCTCAATAGCATTGTTTTTCATGCAGAGTTTTTATTTATTCAGCAATGCTTGCAATTATCAAAGAGATATTTGCAATTCACTTTATAACTCTGCCATTAGTTCTTAGTACTATGCAGCAATTACTTTCCACACCCCTGGTTTCCAGTGCATGCTGAGCCTGTCAGGAGGCTGAGCTGGTGTGTCCTGCTGTCTACTTATTACCCAGGTTTGGTGAACATGCTTTTGAGATGAAAGCATCTGAAGCATCTGAGATACAGCCTTTGCTCATCCATTCATCTTTGGCAGCTGCAGTATCATTTGACCCCTGGGTCCTTGTTTACAATTAATCCTAGTTTCCAGAGCAAACAAGTCTCATTCTTAGTGCTTCTTGTCAGATGATTTGGTAATGCCTCTGCTTGCTGCATATTCTGTGCCTGAGTTGGTTTTATTTTTTCCTGTTTTTTAATAGATGTTACCTTTTGGCTTTTCTTCAGTATTTGCCACAGTTAATGGTGTGTTCAATGACTAGAGCCTCATTTTTCCCATTAGATGTCCCCTTTGATAGAGTCCTTCTGATCTTATTGCACTCTCCAGTGGAATAACCTCTTTACTATTATTTGGGGATCATATTGATAAAAATATACCATTATCAGAGCAAAAATAGCATTGTACACATCTTTTCATTTCCTAACATCAGCATTTATACTGCTGCCATTTTCCTTCCTTGTGCATGTAAAAACCTCATAGGATTTTTCTCAAATACAAATTTTATATCTCTCCAGTCCTCCCTGTGAAGCCAATCACACTGGGTAGGTAACTGCTCCCTTGTTCCATGTACACACTTGTCCCTTCCTTCCTTGGCTTGTCTCCACAGTAGTTTCTTTGTGCATTTTGCACTAAAGTCAAAGCCATCAGACACTCAAAATTATTCACAGATCATGAGGACCCCAAGAGTGATATGTTGTGTATTCAGGCCACATGGTATGCAGTGCATCCAGCATCAGGGAATCAGCTTCAGGGGAACACAAGATCAGCTTGTTCAAAGGTAATTCAGCACAATTTTGTGCTCACCCTCTTTGTGCTTGTGCACTTATTTTCTGAAAGCTCAGACCATGAACTCTAAACCAGGTTTGAACTCCAACCTCTTTTAATGCTTTACATGTTCATCTTTCAGTGTCCATACAGATCAGTTGTAAAATGGCCAAAGAGTCTGTTAAACATATGCAGTTGTATAAAATAAGCATAAAGCCAGAGTGCTTCAGAACAATGTCTTTTCAGCCTTACAATAAAGCTGCAGTAAACAACAACCAAAAAAAGTCCATTTTATTTGTTTTTACATGGAATTCATTCTTTGTAAACAGATAAAGTTCTTAACAGTGTTTCACTGGAGTCTAAAGCTTTCTCCTCTCCTCTCCTCTCCTCTCCTCTCCTCTCCTCTCCTCTCCTCTCCTCTCCTCTCCTCTCCTCCCCTCCCCTCCCCTCCTCTCCTCGCATTTGAATGCAAAGAAACAATTAATATTAATAATTGCCCAGACATGATTCATGAAATTTAAAAATCCTCGTGAGATATCGTTTAAAAAAAAAAAGTATTTTAGCTCAAAATTTTAGCCCCACATTTCCAAAGAATTTTATTTTTTAAAAAAGTGATGGTTCCTGAAAACTTTAAAAGAATTATGTGATATAATGAATGTTAGGGAAAAAGTAAAACTACTTAACCTTGCTGAGCAGCCCTTGTAAATAAAAAAAAAAAGAAAAAAGGAAAGAGTCTGATGCTTAAACAAAATTATGGCAATGCCAAAATTCTTCCCAGGTTCTTTGTCTAGAAAGACTTCTCAAGATGTTTGTCATGTTTACATGTGCACACACACATGCACACAAATATTTTCTGAATTAATTAATTTACATACGTAGATTTTTATAATTTCCCCACTATTTCCTTATTAATTTAATTGGCTGGTACTTATCTGAGCTTCCAGTGGGAAAAAATTAGCTAAAAAAACTCAACCATTTGTATTTTAAGATACTTTTTTTATTATTTTCAATATTGCAACTTTTATTTGATGAAAGTTACTATTAACATATTTTCATAATCTTCTCAGCCTAGCAACAGCAGGAGTAAAAGGTGTGAGGGACATGCAATATTCATGAAATTAAGGAGAGTTGAGATGAAAGGGAGTTCCATTAGGGAGACCAAGTGTGACAATATGACACATATTTGCATATTTTACACTTTAAATCTTTTCAGCACATCCAAGTTGATATATGGATGTAAACATGCATTGCCAGTTTTTAGCATATTATAAGCCCTCAAGACTTTGCATGCATTTTAATATGTTTCATTATTGCTGCAGATTTTAATTTCGAAACTGCACAGCTTTGATGGAAGAAAGCTGCAAGTCAAAGCATCTGGCCTCTGCTTCAGGCAAGCGCAACCTTTTCCTTGAACACTTTTTATATAAGCAATTCTATTTATTTATGTGTGTGTGTAAATTGTATGTGTGCATGCAAGGGGTGAGAAATGTGAGATACACTTTCTTTGACACACACAGTACTGGAGATGGGAAGTTCAGGGAAGTTTAGGGAAGGGAAGTTCAGGGAAGGGAAGCAAAGTTCCGGGAAGGGAAGTTCAGGGAAGGGGAAAGGGAAAGGGAAAGGGGATGGGAAAGGGGATGGGAAAGGGGATGGGAAAATCATCTGGATTATGTAGGTACACAGATGTTGTAACCTATCTAATTTATAACTGCTGTAATTTGCTGACGGTCTGCCAATATAGAAAAGTGTTGAATTGTTTGGCACTCATTTTTTTGTCCTTTATTGTTTTTGTTTGGTTTTGTTTTCTTTTATTTTTTTGAGGGTTTGGGGGAGTTTTTTGTTTTGGTTTGGGTTTTTTTGTTTGTTTTTTCCTTTTAGCACTTCATCATCTGCATCATTTAATCAATTAATTGTATAAGAAAGTGTGACTCATGTCATAAGGAATACCATGATTCATAACAATAATATAGTATTTATTTCTTAGTTTGTGATCTTCATATCATGACACCTTAAAAATACTCCTTCATCCTTTACATTTTCCTGGTTAGGTGGACTAACACCACCTATGCTCAAGGAATAAATGTTAAATAACCTCAGAATAGTCACTCAGCAGAATCCAGCACTTGCTACAAATAACTGCATAGGTGGATCTGAGCTACTTTTATTTCCCTTATTCTTGAGAGAAAGAAGTAGTTCATGCGATAGTGTTTTGTTGGAAAACTGTGAATTAAGATTTTTTTTATTTCTGACGTTGCAAAGTTTAGCTTAATGTAACTTATTGAGAGAGAGCTACCTTACACGAACATAAGACACAATTTTGCCTGCTCAATCACCAGAACCACCAAAATAATGTACAATATAAATAAGTAGTTAAGAAACTGCATCACAACAAGGTCCTTAAAAACTGGAATTCCTTTCTCATTCAAGGTCTACAAAAGACTGTTCTAATGAGGCACCTACAACTTATCTGGCCAAACTGCTCCAGTGTTCAACTGCTCTCACAGTACAGAATTTTTTCCTAACACCTAACGAAAACCTTTCCTCTTTGAAGCCATTTGAAGTCAGTTAGAAGTTTCCTCTGGTCCTATCCATGCTCTTGTCCAAAGCCTCTCTCCAGCTCCCCTGAAGGTTCTCTTCAGGTACTAAAAGGCGTTAGAAGGTCTTCCCAGAGTCTTCTCCAGGCTGAACAATTCCAACTCTCTCAGCCTGTCTCCATAGCAGAGGTGCCCCAATCCTCTCAGCCTTTTCATGGCCTCCTCTGGATTTGCTCCAACAGGTCCATGTTCATTTTCTGGTGTCTCAGAGCTGGATGCAATGCTCCAGGTGGGTCTCTGTCCTGAGTTTGCCTTAATTGAGTTTTTGGTAAGGAAAAAAGCTCAACTATGGAATTGACCGTCTCGGTAGAAATATTGCAGCTTCCTTCGTACTTGAAAAAGCAACTGGAGAAGTTGAATGTGCCTCTATAAACTATTTAAGAGAGGAAAAAACTAGGAAAAGTTTTTTATTTATTTCTCTGTTTTTTGAAATGAAGGAGCAACCCCTCACCCTCCATCCTCTCGATGGGAAGTCAGGCCAGGCCTGGCAGAGATCACATGGCCATCCACAGAAACAGGAGAGATATTAACTTTTTCAGTTCACAGATGAAACTTACAGACATCAATCATCTCTTGAGTAAGAGAAAATGATGAAGTCACGTAGAGAAAACAACGTAGAGACACCGAGGTCAGTGAAAAAGAAGTCAAATG
>JAOTQP010000001.1:97253976-97271688 GCA_026413545.1 Cichladusa arquata
CTCCTCTCCTCTCCTCTCCTCTCCTCTCCTCTCCTCTCCTCTTTTTCCTTTAAAAAATTCCTGCACTTTAAAAAATCAGATGGCAGATGTAAGGACACAAGGGAGAGCATTTTCTGCTTTGCTGCTGTCCCTCTTTCAGCTCCCACTGAGGCAGGCAGCCCTCCCTCATATTTCTCTAAGGTTATTTTCTCCCACATTTGCTCTATTCCAGGCAACAGATGTCTGCATATCTTCTCTTTCATTTTTTTTTCAATGTAGTCATTTCATACAATACCACCCTTATTTTATAGGCAGGGAAAAATTAACACAGGGTAATTAGATGAGCTGAACAGTGTCTGTGGCTTAGCTGGCAAAGCACTGTCACCCTGAATTCGGGACTGCTGCCACACCAGCATCTCACATACCCCACATACCATCCCGAATCATCTCATTGCTGTTCAGCACCTTGCCCATCAGTAACAGCTTCCCATTTCCCTTCTGGATCACTCCATTCTTCCTGGCTTTGACATTTATTTATTTTTCAACAGCTCCAACTCTTCCCCCACCCCACCCAAATCGTCCCAGGCACCCACTGCTCAGACTCTGAATAGCAAAACCTGTCTGCATGCTGGGGGGAGTTTTGGGTTTAGTTCATTTTGGGTCGGGCTCCCAGAGGGCAGGAGGGGTGGCAGGCTCAGCCACTGGCCTGTAATGCTGTACCCCATGGCCACTCCTCCTCCTCATTCCCAGGGGGGTCTCAGGAAGACCCTTGCCTGGAAAGAGCTGGTTTGATGACAGGTGAGTGGTGGGTAAATTCTGTTTTGCTTTGGGAGGGAAGGGATGAATTCCTTGTGAATCAATGGCACATGTCCCTGCCCAGGCCACTGAGGGGATGTTTGTAGCAATGGGGCAAACAGGAACCAAGGGATGCCAATTTAGCAAGGCAAGGCTGTACAAAGCACTAAGATTTTATGCAACAGAAGCAAAGTCTGCAAGGATGAGCTAATTTAATAGAGCAGCTGAAACCATCCGAGAAGTAGGATGAAACACCTTTAAAATTCAGGGTAATTAGTTAACAACTTGATGATGGCAGAAAAGATGTAGAAAGATGAGCACAAAAGAGGCAGGGACCATCTCTTAAAGATGAAATTATTTTTTTCTAGAAGTGTGGTGTAAAATTTTCCTGTCAAGGTCATGCAGAAATATAAGGTTGGAAAGACTGGTGAGCAATCTGGTGAGCAATCTGGAGAAACTAAAGTTTGGCTTCTGGAGATCTTCATAAGGAAAAACATGTCAACCAGGCACATCACTTTAAAAAAAATATCAAATTCAGCTAGAAAAGCAAAGCTGTCTCACAGTTTGTCCCCTGCTAGGTTTCAATAAAAACCCTGGCACAACTGGGGCTTGATGTTGTGTCTTGCAACAGTAACAGTGCTGGTCCCAGTGAGAGCTTGGTGTGCCACCTGAGGGGGCTGGCAGAACATAGGGAAATACAGCCAAAGCCAGTTGTATTAGCAAAGGCAAAGGTGAATGAAGCAGTGAATTAAGTTCTGAACATCTGTTATCCAATGTATAAATATGTTTCCATGCATAATAAGAATGAAGTTAAGGTGTCAGCAGATTTTTAGTTTATTTTTCCTGACTTTGATTAATTTTTTTGACACGTGAGAGGAGCATGACTGATCCCTTTACAAGGTGTTTGCAAAGTTACACAACTTCCTCCTAATAGTAAGGTGTAATACCAATGCCACTTATTCCCAATAAGCCATTAAATCTGGAAAACTTTTCTTTTAAATGTGGTAGATTTCTGCTATAGAAACCTCAGCTAGTGAAGGACATCACATTATGCTTTGCAGCGGGCTGGACACATCACCTCTAGAGGGAAGGAGGGGTGACCTTATCACTCTACAACACCCTGAAAGGTGGCTGTAGACAAGTGGGGGTCAGTCTCTCTCCAGACAGCAACTGACAGGAGAGGACACAGTCTTAGGCTGCATCAAGGGAAATATAGGTTGGATATTAGGAAAAAGTTTTTCACTGAAAGAGTGGTAAAGTACTGGAATTGTCTGCCTGGGGAGGTGGTGGAGTCACCATCCCTGGATGTGTTTAAAAAAAGACTGGATGTGGCACTTGGTGCCATGGTTTAATTGAGGTGTTAGGGCACGGGTTGGACTCGATGATCTTGAAGGTCTCTTCCAGCCCAGTGATTCTGTGATTCTGTGAATTCTGTGGATCAGTGGCCAGGAGGATGCAGATGTCCCCCCCTTCATTTGTACCTACTTCTCAGCCTCCTGGCTCTCCCTGTGGCCATCCTGTCATTCAGGCTTTCTGGAGCTGTACTTGCCAAAGCAAAGCTGCTGGAAGTGTTTATAATTCCAGGTGCCATGAGTGGTGGCATCCCCACTGAGTGTGGGGAAGTCCTTCTGCACACGAATCATTTTAAGACTGTAGATAATCCCAATCCCTTCCAAAGGCAGGGAAGTCAACCCTTAAAGTATTCATTCTCAAGTTGTTTGCTTGTAGAATTAGGTAGGCATTAGAGATCACATTAATAAGTCTTCCTGTGTTCATTATGAAGCATATTTTTAAATGCAGTTACAGCAATACCCCTTCCAAAAGAGCATAGACCATCTCTCTATTAGTAAGACTTTTTTTATCATTCTGTAAATTGCTGGAATGTTGCCTCTGCTTTTTCCTAGCTACCTATTTGTGGTTCAGTTTGAAATGCCTCTAACATCTTTTTCCAGCCAGACTCTTCAGCAGCAAATCCTCTTTCATTTTTCTTTTTTCTCTTTTTTTTTTTTTTTTTAAATCGTTGAAAACACCTCTTAAGTGGAGGAAATCTGGGAAGAGAAACAGAATGAAAAATTTTGGTTTGCCTGAGGCAAGGCAGAATCTTGCTCTTTTGAGGGATTTGTAAACTGGATTTTTTCACAAATGTCCTATTTTCTCATAGATCTTCCTTTAGGACATTAATATGCACAGAATTTCAGGAGAAAGTTAAGTAAATAAGAGCAAGAGGGAGGACATTACCCTGGCCCTTTCCAGGCTTCAGTATTGATGTAGAGAATAATTACCCATTAATTAGATGTTTATGATTTGTTTAGTTCAAGAACACAGAAATTAATATATGCATTGTTTGTTATTGTACTACTTCCTGACTGGATAATCAAAAAAGGAAACTCAGCTGTGCTGAATGGCATGTGTTACTGGTAACACAGAAAAAGAACAAACTTCACAGGAAGACCCTAAACCATTATATGCCTATGTTCCTTCAAGGAAACCTGTTATTCTGGTAGACATTTTGTGTTAGCAGTGATAAAAGGATACAAAAAAGGCAAGGTTGGTAGGTAGGGGTAATATACTCTAAAATATTAACTCACAAAACACATCAGCTTTTGGATCTCACAGGTACTTTGACCCCACACAGAGAGTCTATAAGCATATCTTTGCTTGTAGTATGAGGGCTGTCACATATGGACCACAAGCTTTTTAAAGGAGTTTGCTTTCCACACCATTAATGCTGCAATGTCACAGCTGCTGGTGGTGTAACTTGTGTGGAGTACCACTGCAGTGGAAAGTGGGAGCTCTCCAGTTGCTGCAGCTTACTGGAGGTGCTTCTGCAGCTGGGTTTAGCCAGATGCATGCTTTACCTACCTTGGCCTGGATACCCACATCTAATCCTGACAACCAGGCTCTTCCCCTTCAGCCAACACTGCTCTTAGCAAGGCCTGAAGGCAATTCACAATCCAACACCTGCATCCAGCTTGGCTTCCCCAATGAAAGAGTGAGAGCAGAAATTATGCCTTCCTGTTATGGCACTTTTATAAACTCTGTTAAATTTTTACAGCCACAACTTTGTCATCCATGTGGATTTGGATTTAAGTTACTGGGAAGTTGGTTTTGCCTTTTGCACACCAATGCACAAACCTATTTTTGGTAGATTCATTAAAATTACTGAGGAGAGAAAGGGGGAAAAATACTTAGGCAGCATTCAATACTCAAAGAGGACAACTGGATATTTTTCTTGAAAGAACTTCTATAATTCTACCTTTATGGTCCCTGTTCAATGGTCTTTGAAGTCAGCAGTGTTCTTTGAATCAAACTCTATGGCTGCAGAGGCTTTTAAAAAGCAATTCCACACACTACAGTAGTCTGGGATAGTGACTCCTCTTTTCCAACCTAACTTGCTGAATGCATCTCCTCTTTGCATTAATAGAGGCATATGGGAAGACAGGAAAGCAGCCTCCCTGTTTCATGCTAGGAGTTGTGACATTTGCAGGCTGCACATGCTCCTCTAGGAAGCTCCTCTGCCGCTGCCTTTCCTAGATGTGGGAAAAAAATGGAGGCCGTAAGTCAATTCTATTTTTGTTCAAGCAGCCTGTGGAAAGCATAATAGAGTTTCCTATGAAAACACATTGCTTCCAAAGCCTTCTGAGCCTGCCAGTGGCTGGTGCAGTGTCACACAGCCAGCCTCCCTCACTTTTGCCTGTGAGATTTTACATAGGTGAACAGCAATGCTGCTCCCTAGGGACCCGTTTCTCACACAGACGGGTAAGGACAGCTCCACAGGGGTGACATTTATAGCTCTGTGTTTCAGCAGTGGCGGAGAAGGTTGTGGTCATGATGCTGATGCCTATTGTTGCATGATTTCTGCTGGCCAGTCAGCAAGTGTTCCCTGAACAAAATTGTTCAGATCTGTCTCATTAAAATGCTTTCCTCTAAAATGGACAGGGGTTGTTGCCAGGATGTTTTTGTAGCCTCATTATAGCTATGGAATCCCCCATAGATTGCAGACATTTTCAGACCAAGAAACAATAGCTGAAACAACACCTCATTTTCTGTCAAAGTTGCAGACCAGAAGCAATTTTATTCACATTTTCCAGGCTTAAATTCATGCGCTGCCCTTTACCTGTCAAAGTGAGATTTTGAGCTATTGCTTGTCCTTGCTCAAAATACACACTGGAGGAAGATCCAGCAACTGCAGTCAGACAGAGACATTTGTCCAACTATCCTGAGAGGTTATGCAAACCAATAAGCTGACCATACTTTAGGGGTGACATTGCTAAATTTCACTTTCTTTCATCACTGTCCTGATCCTCTAAGTGCAGATTCCCAGGAACAGCAGATAATAATTTTGCTTCTGTCCTGGCAGTAAGGTAAGACCTCAACAGTACATTGTCAAAACAAAAATTATTTCATAAGTCAAATAAAGTCAGTGCAGTGCTTCAAGCTAGCACTTGTCTCCTTTGCTCACCAGCTTGCTTCTCTGTGTTACAAGAACCTGGGCATACCCCAGAAAGTCACAGGTTTCTTGCAGGAACTCAGAAGTCTGCATCATTTTTTCACACCATCTTTTTCAAATGTAGACACTGTAGTATTTTGACACACCAGATTGGATTAGTAGCAAAGGGCAGAGTAGTCCCTTGCAGTTATGGGCAAAAACCCCTGTAATGCCCTTCCTAGAGTATCATTATACATTCACAGTAACTAGCAACAGAGAGCAAAGTTAGATATTTTCCAGTTCCTGTTCCAGGCACAGCTGGATCACAGGTATCTATTTCTCCTCATCTCAGTGTTGCTCTTCAGCTTAAAAGGCTCCTTTCCTTTTTCCTTTCTCTACAGCAATCAAGCTCTTCTCCATCACTTTACTAAAGTGTCCAAATCCTTCTATGTCTCTTCATACCTGCAGGACAAATACCATTGCTCTTCTCTAAGACAGTGGCTGCAAATGATAGTTTGGATCCACCTTTCCTAAGATTTGAGGTTTCAGACCCATAAAGTCTTACCAAAGGTGTGCTGGCAGCTGACTCGAGGACAGTGCTTTCTGACCAGAGAGGGTTAATCATCAACAGTATCCAGATGGTTTGTGACTGGGCCTGGTGATGATGCATACACTTGGGGAATTTCCAGGTTTTGTTCATGATTCATTCAGCTTTGACTTCCCTGGCTGAAAAGGGAAGATCTCACAAAACACAGTAATAGTTTGCATTATGGAGCTTTTCACACACAGCTTTGCATGAACTGAACTGGAGAAATTGAGATGACTCTTTCATGGCAACCTTGTGGTATTACATCAGGAGGCTGGATCTGTACAGTTTTCCTTTTCTGTTGTGTACAAGCACAGTCTCCTAGGGACCTCTTTTAAAGCCTCTTTATCTGTCTCCAAAGCCATTTACTGCTGCAGTGGGAGAGGCCTTAACTACCCTTCCAGCCTGCTGTTTTGCTTGTATCCCTGCTCTAATAATGACAGTAATGCAAACTGTCACTCTCCTTTTATTCCAAAGGCAGCTGACTTTTTACAACCTGACACTGGGATGGCATCTTAGAATATAACTACAGTCATTCAAATAAGTGATAAGAAATGCAGGAGGGCATCCTTTTAGCACCAGGAATACAAGCATTTACTGTTGGCACTTCAATGATAATGGGATGCACCTTGTCAGTGTTTTGTGTGAGCATCTGCACCATCCTTAAGGCATTGATCCCACTTCATCTAACTTCAGGTCCCACTGCAGCTAACTGCCAGGATTATCCTTTAGTTAGAGAATGTTGTAGCAGTTTCAAGGTCAAATTATGCATATTGCTCACAATCTCTGTGCCTGATATATTTTGAAGAGATTTATGTAATAGGCTGGGCTTTGTTCTCCTACTCATGGAGCAGCAACTTGCAGAACCTTGCAAGATGTTGCATCTCATGAATGTGCTCAGCAAGGTGAGCATTGCAGCACTGCTGACAGCCATGAATATTTAGCACTGGCTGGTACCCACCCGTGCTTTTTCTCCTCTACCCTCACTACACTCACACTCCCTGCCTTCCCCTGTGGGCTGATGGCTGCTTCAAATTCCCACAAGCTCCTGCCCCTCCAGACATACCCTGTTTTCACCTCTGGGTTGCTGGGCACAGGCTCTCTAGTGGTCCCAGTGCAGTATTGTCCATCCCAGCACTCACCAACATCCCAACTGCAGACTGCGTCCCTGGCTCTCCACCTGTGCCTGCAGGAATGCTCAGCTTGTAGGGGGCTGCAGGAAAGCCTCCTGAGAGCTGTAGCACAGCCTGTGTTCTTCCCAATGTCAGTACCCTGTTGCATGTCCTTTCTGTGGAAAGCCCCTTAACCAGTGAATGACCTTCCCCATCATTTCGTCTAGCCTGCAATACTCTGCTGGAAAGGCAGACCCATTTCTTCACTGTGCCATTCCCTCCTTTTGCCAATGACTCATCCTTGCTGTGATTCCTTTGAGAAGCAAGCTAATACCATCAATTAAAAAGAGGAAAAAAAGAAATGAAAAAAGAAAACAAAACAATCAGTCCTTCCACCTTCTCAGCTACTTCCTTTGTATTTCAGACTGCTGGTTCTTTGAGGCATCTCATTTTGTGTGCTGAACTGCATCAAGCACTGGTGTCTCTTTCCCAGTGATCTATAGAGAAATTAATTTGGATCAGTGGGGTATTCTGTGGATGACTACAACTTAAATTTCAAAGAAATGTATGGCAGTAAGGATAGAGCTGTGTTTTACACACTCTATAGATGCAGATTTATTTCTTTACAGCATACTGAGTGTCTCAGGGTGTGCTGCTGAGTGATGCAGCTTTCTGGCTCCTAAGATAAAGATACACTTTCACAGATATGATGTTTGAATATTGTGGTGATTTAACATTTTGGGAGTTTGGAAAATGTTTCCCTTGGATTTAATTCTGTATTGATATCAAACCACAGACCTAGATAAGAAAGAGATTTGAAGTAAGAAAAATAAGGTAAAGCATATCAGAAGTTGAGGCCAATTCATACAAACCTTATAAGACTTAGAGGGAGAAAGCAAAAATACCAATCCTGTATTTCCTAGAATTTTGTGATGAATCTGTAAAGATTTTTAAGCCATAAAGGACTGGCTGTCAAACTTCTGACACTTTGAAGATTTCTTTTCACGAAATGGCAAACTTTTTTGTACAGTCTGCTTACAGTGTCACAGTGAGGACACATTCAAATAAAGGGGAATAGAAAAGTTGGTACTTCAACTTTGGAGTCTTTCTAAAGTTTCTGGGGATTCAAAGCAGGCAATCAAGTAGTTTCCTCTGCTGAAGTAGCCCTGGCCACCTGGAATTTATCCCATAACTTTGTGACATTGCTCTGAATTACTTCAGTAATCCAATAAATGTGAATTCGGCCCTGGGGAAATAGAGATGTGCAAAAATGTAATTATAGGCTTATAAAAATCATACTTTTCTAATATTGCATTGCTTTCCCAAGAGAAATATATTACCCTGGGAATTGAAATGGGCATGTATTTGCTTCATCCATCATTATAATGCATGTAATCTACTGCCACTTCTACCTACAAGTACAAGATGTGAGACTGAGGTCCTCTTACTTTAAAAACTACAGTGGAATTAGAGTACTTATGTCAAAAAAAAAAAAAATCTGCATGCCTTTAGATGAGTATCAGAGCCATTAAAGCAATTTTGTTTTAGTATTGTTTCCACTCTTTACTTTAAACACACTTTGACTTAGATATGTTTGGCTGCAGTGGACCTACACAAATGTACACTAGCTAAGGGCCAAAATATGTGTGTTTAAAACTGTCAAAAAGCCCTTGAGAGGAGTATGTCATCAGGAATATGCTTTCATGGGGTAAGGACTGTTCTTCACCATTCCAAAAAGGCAATGCAAATCAAAATCTTTCAACCACCCTGAAAAGCCTTAACAAAATTCTGCCATCATCCCTACTGCTAAGCAGACCTTGAGACTGAAGTGGCACTCTTGTTTCATGATTCACGTGTCCTATCCTTCAGCAGTGGAAACAGATCAGCAACCTTGTCCTGTGGGAATTGCTATGTTGATTCCTTCAAAAACATGCTTAGAAAATGGAACAAGATTTTTCAACAAAGATGTTTTCCTTTGGAAAATGTCAATTTATTATCAGTAGTGACCCGTGATCAAGAGATAAAAATCACTCCTGTCCCCAGCACCTTTTTCCACCCCAACATCCCAAGCTTAGGTAGCTTGCAGGTTAAAGTGCTTGAGAATTGAGACACTCAAGTGGACATCTCTGCTCTGTGACAGCAGCCAAGCTGTTCTTGGCTGTTTCAGCATGAGTGGGTCTCACCTTCTTCTGTCCTGTGCACCAAAACATTGGAGTCTATTTCATTCAGTCATGGAGTGGAAAAGGGTTGGAGTCTTCTGTAAGAGCCTAAAACGAGGGATGCAGAACTCCAGGCAGGCTCTTTAAAATGCTGTTTATTGTATTTAAATGATGCAAAAATTCACGGGTCATGGGTGACAAGAGCCCAGCCCACAGCTTTTTCAGCCACAGCTGTGGGTTTGTCTGAAAGCTGCTTTTAGTTCTGGTTATAATGCATTATATACTTTTCATTACAGAGCATTTTAAAACATGGCAACCAATCAATACTTTTACTATTAGCTATAGCCTGTCATACTTACTAACATTGCCATATTGGTGCTAGAATTTTCTAATCACAAAAAGTTAGTAAGCTAAAAGTTGTTTGTCCTTTTTTTTGCAGTGGAAAATTCTTCGATTTTTTTTTCTACTTGCAACATGGCATTTTTGTTTGTAAAAATCTTTTTGCTTGGTAAAAACATCTTTTGTTTGAGGTGGATTTATCTTTTGCTCTAAGTCATAAAAGCCCCTTCCAACTCACTTGCTCTTTGCTTTTTGAGTTACCCAGTAAAACTCACTCAACAATTTTTTTCTTTTACATCAAAACTTGCTATCATTTCTATACCTTCTTCAAATTCTACATTCAAAAATCTTTTTGTTATACATACATATTTGTGAAACCTTTCTGTCAACTCCTTATCCTTCTCAACAGTCTTCTCTCTTGGGCGTGCTTTGCAAGCTGCTGGCAGCTTGAGGGGCAGCTCCACTGAGGAGCAGCGAGGTCTGACTGTGGTACCACTCCTCTGAACTGACCAAGGGCACTTCTGTGAAACATGCTTAACCAAGGGTGCCAAAAGCTGAGAAAGAACAAACAGAGGAGTCTCAGGCACTGTGTTACAGAGCTGGTAACGCCCCAAAAGTGACTGTGGCCCGTGGATAATCCATGCCAGAGCAGGTGCTGAAGCCCATGAAGGACCCTGTTGGAGGATACAAAAAGCATAAGAAGGAAGGAGCAGGAGAAGAAAAAGTGCAAAACAATGTATGGCAGAAAGAAACTGCTGTGCCCAGACCCCAAGCTCCTGTATGAAAGGGAGGGAGTGCAACCTGCAGCAATAGCAAGGGGAATGAAGACAAGAAATGAAAGAGGTGTCTGGAGGGAAGGTGAGACTGGGAAAACAAAGGAAAAGCCTTTCCCCTAAGTATTGAAATGTTTGACTGCTTTGTTTCACAGCACCTGGATAAGCAATTAAATGTTTATGTTAATTTGCAATAAATTAATTTCCCAAGTCTTGCTTTTTTTTGTCTGTAACAGTAATTGCAGGCAACAATGAGTGATCTACCTGTCTTTACCTCAACCCACAGATCTTATCACTCTCATTCTTCCTGTTCTCTCCCCTTCCCTCTGGGGAGGGTGAGCAAGGGGCTGCTGATTTGTTTGGCTGAGGTCAACCTACCACATCTCCTAAATATTTGTGGCATGAGAAAAACATTTCTTGTCCTCTTTGACTGGTGGAATAAATGGTGGGGATTATGAAAGATGCAAAGAGGCTGCCTAAAACAGCTTTGAAGTCTCAAAATCAAGTTTTTACGTGTCTGTGAGCTAACTGTCTGCTAGGAATGACATTCTAACCTGGGTAAGTGGAAATAGATGAATTTCCTATGATCATATGACCTGTGGTGCTTTAAGGCTCCAACTACCACAGATCTGATCACTGAAAAACGGCAAATGAAAGTGATCTACCTTCATGTTTACAAACACACAAATGGATAATTTTGCTTTTATATAATGCATAATCTCCTTCAAAAATTAGTTTATTTCATTATGCTTCACATAAGAAGAATTCAAGGATGATTAAGCAGCAGTGGAGCAAAGTTAATTCTAAGCTCTTGGGAATATTGCTGCATATTTTATCTTACCACCCCATCAGCAGCAATTCAGACACACCACGTGAGCAAGTGCTTCCTGGAGTGCCAGCAGGAGTTATCCAGACTGGGAGGATTCAGGCAGAAGTCCAAGGATGGTACTGAGGAAAGGGAACTACAATTTTGTTTGTTTGTTTGTTTGTTTGTTTGTTTGTCATTCCTAAAGGCAGCAAATTGCCCATCCAAGAGAAGACAATTGTTAGTTATTTTTCTTCCCATGTTGTCTAGCCAGAATATTACCTAATTTTACTCCAGGTTAGTGTGGATGAGGAAATTCAGCTTCTATAAAACTCATACCATGTGGCCTCCCAGTAAAATCTGTCACTCATTAATAGCCTGGACCACACCATTGGAATGAAGTCACCCCAGACCTAATGTGCTGTGGTCCTGATGCACAAGTGTAATTGTGTGGTGCTAAAAGCCACTAAAGTGATCTTTAAAGAAAAGAAACTGGTTATCTTTTTCCAAATAAGCAGTGCAAAGAAAATTAGTACAAAATGAAAATTACTTTCTTTCTCTTTTTCTACAGTCAGCAAGAAATTCTCAAAAATACTCACTGGAGAATGTAGGAGGATAAGAAGTGATCTGTAATTTATCTGGTCTACAGTGTTCTCTATAATAACATTTCAGTCCCATCCTTGCACAGAGAGCATCAGCCAGGCATTGGTAACCCATGCTGCTCCTCAGAGTCCTATACACATGGGTTTGCAGCTGGGGAAAGGAGAATTGCTCTGTTGCAGATGAACCTCTCTGTCAGCTTATTATTATGAGCATTTCTCCATACTATGCAAGGTCTGAGGCCACAAAAAAAATCTTTTTGTTTGGGTTTTTTACCCCACAAAAATAATTATTTTAAAATATTCCCACCTCATTTAACAGCAATTGCTGCTAGTATACTTCCACGGCAAAATATTAGAATCTAAATATTGCTTGACTACATGAGGATGCAGGGATTTGCAAGTGTTATTGAAAGTGTTGCTGTGGGAACCCACATTGAGCTGTGAAAGTAAGATCCTACACTTTGTCTATAATAGAGCAAAAGGGCTCCTGGAACCTTCCACCTTATCCTCCATCCATGCCCAGCCTTGTAAAACCTGGTAAACCACAGCATGTAACTCAATCAGTCAAGAGTGGGATTTGTGCTGGAAAGCAGTGGCAAGATCACTGGGGGTAGCACCTGAATTTGTGTCATAAAGATCCCACGTGCAAAGCAGAGAGGAAGTACCGGAGCCCAGCAACTGCCATGCTGAGCTTCTGCTGCTTTAAATTATTTACAGACCAGCAAAGCCCAGCAGCAGCTCTGAAAGAACAATGCATCTTTGGTGCTACTAACAGCTCACAACTCAACATTTTCTTCTCCCATGCTGATGGATTCCCTGTGTCCTGTCCTGGGACTGCAGGGGTATGGGGTGTGAACAGGAGCACTCTGGCCAGGTCTGGGGCACCACAGTGCTGTGTGTCACTGCTGTGGATGTGGGGAGACAGGCACAAGGCACAGCCAAGCCCCATGGCCCAGCAGAGGCACCAGGCTGGCACCATGTGCCCCTGTCCTGTGCTGGAATGATGCTGGCAAAGCTCTGTGTGCTCCAAACAAAGTCATACCCTGGCCTTGCCTTTGGCTTCAAACACACCATCAAGGAAGAAAATGTCCTTCACACTTTTTTTTGAAGGAGATTTTGCTGCAAAAATCATCACATGAGAGATGAAGGCGGCAGGGAGAGGGGAGAGTGTTGTATCACTATTTCCTCTCATGAGATCAGGGAATTGCTGTTTTGCCTTTTTCTCTCTGAGGAATATTTTGCCATTGCCCAGGTGCACTTTGAAGAAAAGGGCCAAAGCAGCAGCAAGAAAAGGTGGGAGCTCCACACATACTGCAAGGTGTGGTAAACCCTGTTTAAGCCAAGAGAGGCCTCTTGCCATGTCCCTGAGATCTATAATGCCCAGACATTATGTCTGGCCTCTCTTAAGAAGAAGCATGTGTTCAGAGAAAGCAGATTGTCTTGGCTGTCAGTTCCTGAATTAGTCCCTATTAAGTATTTCCTATCTGAATTTGGCTATTCCAGCCAAACTCTGCTTGGATGACTGACATTTTTTATAAGAGACTAGCAAATAGCAGATGACAAATGACTTACATCTCCTGTAGGTTTATGAAGCTTTGGCTTTATAAACATTTTCATGACTAGGCCACAGCTATTTGAATTTTCCCAAACAAAGAGAAACAGAAGCTCCCAAACAGAGAAGGCCTAAGTATTAGTTCATTATTTCAGAAGCTGGAGTTCTGTTACAGAACCTGCTCCAACACTTGACCTGTCTTTTATTCTTTACTCCATCCTGTCATTCTTTTGCTTTCATTCCCCACTTCTCATTGTTTATCTTCTTCCTTGCCTACACACTTTCACCTTTATGATTTTTAATCAAAGTATGAAGAGATTTTTCATGTTATGCTGATTTCCCAGATATTCAGAAAGCTTAAGGATACTGTTTTTTTAAACACTTTGAATATGAAAGCAACCAATGCATTCACTTTCCCTCCTCTTCATGCTTTACTGATAACCATTTGCTCATACAGAAAGAAAATGAAATTAATCTGTTTGCTCAGATACTGAGCTGCAACCAGCAGGAAGTGTTGCTCAGTATCCCCAGTCCAGAAAATACCTTCCCACTGCCACTTCTTCTTAAACACTGTTAGACTTTCCAAAGCCACCACTTCCACCTTTTCCCACAGCTCAGTATTTCCCCTTGCCAACTCCATTGCATGTCCACATAAAAAGGCCTCGACTGGCCAGTTTTAAGTGTTGGACAAGTGAGTAGGCTCAGTGTGGTGGCACAAAAGGTGCTAGCTGAGGTTGACTCTCCTGAATGTACAGTTTAAGTGTGGTGCTGCAGCAGTAGTCATGGCCTATTTCCACTCAAACACAAACCTCCCATAACCTTCCTTTTCTAAGTTCCTTGTTCACTTAATTACAGCTGTAAGCCTCTCTTTACCTTGTCCCTCTGCTAATCTAATTCACTGTAACCTCTTCGAAATGAGGTGGTTGGGTTCATCATTGAAATTCATGAGTGAACTTTTAATCTCATTTGGTTGTCAAAATGGGAGGGCAGAGGTGCCAGCGTGGAAATTCTCAAGTCCTGGTAAAACGTTATTGCAGCTCATTGCTCAGTTGCAGAGAGCATCAGCGTGTTTTATGAGGTGCCCCTAAGGTATACCAGCCCAGAACTGTGCCCTGACTAAGCAGAGAGACTGCTCCCAGTACAGACTGGGTCTTTCCACAGGCTTTATTGTACCCCCTATTGGTTATAGCCACTAATACCTGAGTAACATCTCAGATTAACATCTGGCAGGAACATCTTTAACCACATGATTTCTTGAAGAATACATTTCAACCCAAAGGAAACATGTTCCCCCCTTCAGGCAGCTGCAAGACTGTTTGAATGGGATGAGGAAGGGGTTGAAATTGTTGGACACAGGTTTGTTCTGGGTGTGCAGTTCTGCTGTGCTTTCTCTCACACTGCACTGGCTGCTGCTGGGAATCACCTTCTCCCTCAGACATGTGAGGCAGAGCCTGAAGGGGGCTGCTGCAGAAAGGTAAAGTGTTCATTCCACTCCAAGTAGAGTAAATCACCAGGGACCTTGCTTCTGGAGCCTGATCTGCCCAATGCTGTGTTTTAGAGTTGCCCTGCCCAGCTGTGAGCAAGCACCATGATTCTGAGGAATCTGCATCCTGGAAACTCAGCGAGTGCCACATCAGCAGCACGTTCTGCTCAGAGCTCCCCATCACCTCCACAATTAAAAACCTGAGGTCAGTACCATCTAAAACAAGGCTTTTCAGGAGGTCTTTTCTGAAGAGAGGAATGCCTGTCTTTTGGAGCTTTTCCATGCATATGCACTAGAAGCAGGCAATGCGTCACTGAAGTGCATGAATGTTTGTGCACATACACGAACACATTGTAAAGAGATTTTTGTTTTGAAACTGCAGTGAGGCACATTTGCCAACACATAAATTAAAGACAATGAGCTATATTAGCCAGGAGAGCCAGAACAGAGACCTGCAGGGAAACATCTCTCTCTCATTTGAGTAACAAAGAGGGTCTGCTTATTCCTGAAAGCAGCTTTCTCACTCCTCTAACGCAACATTTTCTGTCTTTAAAGGCAATCCTCAAGGATTTGCTGGAAAAAAAAAGTGAGAGAAGCCTTCCTCCTGCAGCAATGCTGCTGGAGCCTAATGACCTTAACAGACCTTAGGTGTCTCCATGCTCCAGCTCTGTATCTGCTCTTAACTCATTCTGCAAGCACTACTTAACCTAATTACACAGGAGACACCTCAAGACTGGTAGAGGATCGCCCTGGATTTCCTACATGGGGATCTTGGCAGTAGGACTGCTGAGCTGGAGGCAGTGTGACAGCTGTGGAGAACAGCAAATGGTTAGGAGGAGAGTGAGCAGTTTTGTCTTTAATTCTTGCAACAGAAAAATGGGAGAGTATCTGTGAAATGAGCCTGGCAAAGCTTTCTTTCCTGTTTTTTCTTGATTTGCCTGTGGGACACGGTGAGAGCTGGAGATAGCATGAAATGAAGAATTTCAGTAGTGCTTCAAGAAACTTTTACTACATAAGAAAAGAAAAAATATACATAAAAAGAGGTAAAGCCCTTCTGAAGTCATATATATTCCTGTAACTTTCAGTCACTGTAAAGAAAGTTCTTCAAATGGCAACTTAAGCAAAAGGAATAATTCTCCACAATAGATTTTTTTTACATCTTTTTCTGACGTGTTTTTTTCAGTCATTCAGGGGAAAAGATGATAAACAGAGGAGCAGTAAGAGTCAGTATGATAATAGCACAATTCCAGACATTTCTGGAAGCAGATCATCAGTGAATGGTACAAAAATGATCACTGAGGCCTAAGCCAGGCTGATGGGCTGTTTTGTTTTCTGACCAGACATGTACATGTAATTTGCATTCCTGCCTTTTGCAGGAGGATAGTGGTGAACTACTTCAGCCATTGCTGCCTGCAGTTTTGAGCATTACAGGAAGGCAGAAGAATGTTTATTCTGTTGGAAGATGAACCAAGTGTAAGGAGAGCTACAAATAGCTTTTCATGGTGACACACAGAGCAAATGACCAGCAGAAATCCTGCCCCCTTGCCAGGTAGAGAGGAGCTGTTCAGTGCTCAGTGGGGATAACAGTGCTGCTCTCCCACCCTTTTGTCGTGCCACAGTCTCCAGAGAGCCATGGGCTCAGGGTAAGGACATGATAACTCTCCAGGTTTGTGCTCATTCTCTCTTGCAGCCAAATCGAGCCTCTCAAGTATTCCTTTGTGAAATGGACATTTTTCAATGGTTGTTTTCAGTGGAGCATCTCTGGTTTTCAGCTGAAGTGCTGGGTGCCATCTCTCATGCATCACCATCCTGCCTCAGGCAGTCCTGCCTGGAGAGTCCCACATGTGATAAACTCCTTCCTGTGAAACCTGGAAGACACTGCAGCATGCTGCATTGACAAAAAACTTCAGCTTCACTAAGCCTTCACTTAACTGTGGCACATTCACATTTCCACTAAAGAGATGTAGCTAGCAGTAACCCCAAACAGAGGTGTGACTTTCAGGCCCAGTACAATACAAATTACAAGAACAGCAGCATGTCTGGTTGCTATATAACAGAGTGGAAAGGACAGCAAGAGTGTAGTTGTTAGAAATATGAATCCTGACCACACCACAGAGTGCTGAACAAGGACACTTGAACACATGCCTAAAAATTACAAAGCAATGCCTATAGGAAGCTTATACTAATTCCCCTGGGATAGTGCCTCTTCCACATCATCTGCCTTTCAGTCTGGCTCATCCCCCACCTCTGAATGAAGTGTGTAAATCACCAAATATGCAGAATGGGATTTTTGAAGCAAGCGGTAAGCAATGGGTTTGTGTAGGGGTGACTTTCATTTTAACTTCACTCTTCTGAATTGATTTGATCTGCAAAACCCTACAGGCATGAAAGCAGGTCTGGGAAAGCCCCCAGGTCTTGGCACAGCACTTTTGTCCCTGCTGTCAGCAGCCCCAAGGAGTTAAGGACATCTCTGCAGCATGAAAGGTCAAGAAGACATGTGGACTCTGAAATTACATATAACTAGAAGAAAGAATCAAATAAAGATCTACCTCCTATTTAGTTTGGCAGTTTAAATGGTACAGAATCACTCCAGCCACAAAAGGGAAATAGCACCAATCATGTCAGATTTGCTAAGGGTAAGCCTATTCCACCACCTGCAGCCCTTCTGTTTCAGAGGACAGCAACCGGGGAGCCCGCCAGCCACGGGCTGTTGCCAAAGCGGGGTGCGAGGCAGCGCCGGCGGGTTCCCGAGCGGCAGCTGGGCGGGAATTCGGGAATTCAAAGCGGGAATTCGGGAATTCAAAGCGGGAATTCGGGAATGCCGCAAGGCACGGCCCAGCGCCGCGCCCGCTCTGCCCTCTGGCGGCCGCCGCGGCACCTGCAGCGCTGCGCGCTCACACAGCGCCCGCCGGGAGCGCGCACGGGGCGGCGCGGGGACGAGCTGCGCACCGGGGAGCGGGTGCAGAGCTGCCTGAATAACTAGGGATACATACAGATATATATATACACACATATATGTGTATATATATATATTTATTTATACACACATATACATATATATACATACATAATACATATATATACACACACACATATAT
>JAOTQP010000001.1:97277725-97310303 GCA_026413545.1 Cichladusa arquata
GGATCTCTGCATCCCCCATGGATCCCCATGGGCTGTGGGTGGATCTCTGCATCCCCATGGATCCCCATGGGCTGTGGATGGATCTCTGCATCCCCCATGGATCCCATGGGCTGTGGATGGATCTCTGCATCCCCCATGGATCCCCATGAGCTGCCTCACCATGGGCTGCACCAGGGGCTGCAGGGCAATCCCAGCTCCAGTGCCTGGAGCACCTCCTGCCCCTCCTTCTGCACTGGCCTTGGGGTCTGTTGTTCCTCTCACGTGTTCTCACTCTGCTCTTTCCTGGTCACAATCACTTGTGTGCAATAACTTTTCTCCTCCTCTGAAATCTGTTCTCACAGAGGTGTTACCACCATCTCTAACTGGCCCAGCCCTGGCCAATGGCACATCTGTCTCAGAGCCATCAGGAATTGGCTCTGCTGGACATGGATGAAGCTCCTGGCAGCTTCTGACAGAAACCACCCCTGTAGCCCCACCACTACCAAAACCTGTCCATGCAAACCCACTAGAAACATAAATATAGAAATGGCTGGTGTGCTTTGGACTAAAGCTCTTGCTTACTTGTGGAATCATCCTCTGACTTTTCTGAACCACTTGAAATTCTGGCAGGTCTGTTCCAGGCCAAACAACCATAGAATCTTTTAATAAATAAACAAACAAATGCCCCTGCCTCGTGTCAGATTCAGGGCTGCAGGAGTACAGCCTTGGCTTTCTAGCATGTTGGATCATGCTTGGCTGTGAAAAGGAAATTGAGCAGGGAGTGTGTCTATTATATGCAGTTTCCTTTGATTCCTTGAGCTTGAATAAAGGAATTATTATTTTTCTTCCGAAGGAGGAATAAAAACTGGGTAAGAGGCAAGTGGAGGTGCTTCCTGGATAATCAAGCCCTCCTTTTGTCCTTTCCAGCAGCATTTTATTTGCAAATGCCCATTCTGCACAAGTTGTAAAAGGCCTAGGTTTCTAACAATGCCATGTCCTCATTGAGGCTGACCTGGAGCAGACCTCTATTTACCAAACATAAAGATACTAATTATTTTGTGTATAGGCCTTAACATGATTACAGAGAGCATGGACACTGGTTGTTGTTATAGCAATCTGAATTAAATTATGCTCATGCCAGCATAATTAGGATTCCCCTCACCAGTTTATTGGGCTGTTTTTTAACGTGCCATGGTAAAAACAATGACAATTTCACTTTTGCACTAGCTAAAGCATGCAGGCAGAGAGATTGAGAAAAGCAATGAGGTATCTTAATCAAACCCTGACAAGGGAGGTGGTCAGGGTTTTATGCAAAGCCCAGAGATGGCTTTCCTGCCCCTCTGAGCATTTCAGTAAAAATAAAAAAATTGGAGTTATAACAACTACACTTGGGCCAGGCCTTTCCTGTAAATTCCTTGTTTTCCACCCTGCCTTTGCGAGATGGGAACAATGGCAGCATCCAAGCCCTGCAGCACAGGGAGGCAAAGGAGTCACAGGCTGGGCAGGGAGCGTGCCAGGGGCACGGGCTGCCCAGGCTCCATCGAGGGGGGGACACCTGAGGTGGCTGGTGGCCTTTTGGGAAGGAAGGAGCAGAGGTGAATGCAGCAGTAAGCCAGGCTGGTGCCCTTGGCCAGCTCTGGCCCCCTCCATGGGCAGAGGGCCTCAGGACCTTCACCTGGGGCAGGACATCTCCCAGCAAGAGCCTGAGCCCCTGCCCACAGCCCTGAGCAGCAGCCACCAACAGGACAGGTCTCGTGTGCTGCTGTCACCATCTCTGCAGCCACAGCTCCCTCTGCCTCCATCCTGGGCAATCATGCTGCACTGGCTGTGTCACACAGCTTTGGGAACAGCTGAAGGTGGAAGAGCATCTCCTGCTCCCTTCCTGCTGCTCTGGGGGACACTTTGTTGAAGCCTCCTGAGGGCCAGGCTGTTGATGCTGATGCAGTCAGGAGGGGAAAGGTGTTAGTTTCTCACAGGAGATACAGCTCCAGCATGAGTAACTTGGACTTGCAGTTTGGCTTCTAAAAGAAGTGTTAGTCCATCAGAGTGTGAGTCTTGTGGCGGCAGCAAAGATGCAAGTGATGCATTTAAAAGCATTTAAATGGTCATTTCTACAGCAGAAAATCACTGTGCAAGATACTTGGTGGGATTCTCCATTTCCAGAAATGTAAATGCACCAAGTGTAGGCAAATGTATCATAGTCTATGGGATGGCACACATATTTCGTATTACGCAAGTTCTTAAAGAGTTTATGGATTTTTGAAACCAGGGATTTTAGTTCATTCAGATTTGCTTTCATTTCCAGCACTTTGCATAATCTGATTTCCTGAATATATTGCCAAGTCAGGAACAAGCAATAAGGTCAAGCTAATATACAGACAAGCATAACACATCTACTAGATACTTTCCAGGAATCCACTTGGAAAGTTTCTGAATATATGACCCTGTTAGACAAGGCTTATGTTTGCTAGGATCACCGTGAGCCACGACTGTGAGAGGCCGTGGGGGAGCCAGTTCACAGGGGAATTCCCATGCACCAGAGCTCACTGATCTAAATGGTCTGACACTGTCTCTGAAACTGTGAAAGACTGTGATAACAGCAGAGCATCAAATACCAGCTTCCTTGGTTCTCACTACATTCCATCCCCCCTCATGAACAGCAAAATGAATAAGGAAATATTACCTTACAGGCTGGTGCTTTGAAGCATATATTTACATCATATAATTGCCACATAATCAACTGCATTAATTGCCATAAGAATCAAGTACTGTGGGAGAAAAACTTTTCCATCCATAAGTAATTCCTTTTGGGGAGATTTGATAGGCTTAATCAAGTCTTATCAAAACTGATGGCTCATGTTAAATTTTGCTCCTACTTCACACCCTACCAGAGTCTCAGCAGCACCACCCAAAATTATTTTACCCTTCTAGGGATGACATTAACTCTGGTATCTCCCACCACCCTATGTGAGTAGCTTTATTCTCCTAGCAGTCCAAGGAAAGTTTCTTCATGACCCAAGCAGGCCCAAGATCCAGACTGCCAGGGCTTTGCCTCCTCTGGATGATGAGCTCTCTCCAGCTCCAGGAAACAGGAACTTTTGGCCCCTGGCTCCTGTACCTGAAGGAGCCAGTCCAGAGGTGCTTCTCAGCCTCTCACCTAGGAGCAGGGAGGAAGAAGGGTGATGGAGGTGGAGGAATGCACATTGTGGGACTAGCTTTACACACGCAGCAAAGCTACAACTGCCCCCTTCTAAGGCAACAGCCTCAGTTGTGGCCAGTGTCAGCCCTGTGCTCCAGCAGCAGGACCCAGTCCTGAAAGCTGATGATGCAGCTTAATGATCATAACAACTGGAGGGGAGACAATAACTATTCATGCAAATAAATTTTGGTAGATTTTTTGTTCTTCCTGTGTGGCACCTGAAACAGAAGTGCCTTCCTTCCCTCCCTCCCAGCAGCACTATTTCTTCCATAAAACTGTATTCAAGGCAAAGCACCTGGGACATGGATTCACCTGCAATGGTTGTCTCACCACAGCAAGGCAGGGGAGATCTTGCTGTCAGCAGTTACAGAGACTGAATTTTATCTAGATTCAATCTACGGTTCTTATTAGAGATCTTTGTTACATGAGACTGAGTACTGTTCCTATGAAAGCACTGCCTTTTGGAACAAGTTTCAGTGAGTTTATTATAGGACCACTCATCAAATGGAGGGGTAGAGAGTGCTGGGTGGGGACAAGATATTTTAAAAATTGAAAATGAACTCATATTTAGCATAGAGCAGCCTTATAGGTACCTTCAGACTTAAAAACAAAAAGAAATAGAAGACTTAGGCTTTGATAAAAAACAAATGCATATCTTTATGTGATGTATGTCAGTTCCCTGTGCCCCTTAAAGACAGCTCAGCATAAACCCACCGTGTGAACTTAGGAACCAGCTTTTATAAACTAAGCTGACTCTTTAGGTCAATGCAAGTAGTTTACTGAAGTGATGTGACACAAAAATATCGAGGGGGCACGCATAATAGTCTGGCTTTATTTTCACATCAACAGGGCAAATAGGGCACTTTGTCTGAAGCAAAGGAACAAAACCAGTTCATGATTTCTGCACAGGTCTCCTGATAACAGCGGGGTCTGAATGCCATTGGAGTAAGTATGGCTGGTTATTCTGCACTGACTTGACTTTGGCTGTTCCCTCCTCAAGCAGAGGAGAATTATTTAGCTCTAACGCTTGTGCCGGCATGCAGAGGCTGTGCAGGGAGGCAGCGAGACCGGGAGCTGCAATGGGAGATGCGCTCCCAGCTGTGAATTTCTCTCCCCACTAGATGGCCCCTGTCCCTACCCATCAGCCAGGGAAGGGAAGGTTCCTTCCCTGCCTGCGGTGCTCAGAGCTCCAGGGCGATCCCACGCCGGCAGACAGGCTCTGCAGCTGGCAAGCCTCCCGCCCTGCCTCAGCATCCTGAGCACAAACCTCATTCTCTGTGTCCAGGATGGCTCCCGAGCCCTGCTGCACATTCCATTTCACATACAACTCCCCACCGGAGAGCCAGTGCCAAATCGGGTGGTGTTTTTCCAGCAAACTGTATTTGGAAACTCGGATCCTGAATTTAAAGGCGACTCCCCTGTTTTTGCTGCACACAGATATTTCACCCACACGTTGGTATTTCTCGAGCTATTACAGAGACATTTACCCAGTGTTAAGTAGGTCTGACAGTGGCAACAGAAAGTAGGGTACATCCCCCTTTATATCTATGTACACACACTCTTCCATACCTAACTCCCTCCGTGCATTGAAAAGGAAAAAACTACCTGTTCCCGAAAAATGTCCAGCTACATTTTTCTCAGAAGATAAAAATAACATATGTAAGTTCCTCTTTGTGCCCCAATCAGGCCAGGAAAAAACCCCAGCTGATTGTAAACATATTTACTTACAGAGCAGGAAGGACTGGCATATTTCAGTATGCATAATCTGTTCAGAAGTGAGGACTTTTGATATAAAAAATGGGAACAAACTAGCCTGGCAGCAAAATCAACATTTGTTTAAGCTCAAGAAATTCAGATCCAGGTAAATAAGAATATCCCTGCCCCAAATCCAGGTACTAGATGCTAAGAAAGGAATCAGACACACAGTGAGGGGAAAACTCTTCTGTTACAGATTTTATGACATGACCATCTCATTGCATTACATCTGCACCACTTTCAACTATATGTCAAAATCATATAGCCTAAGGATCCTGTGTCCTTATGGCAAAGGCATAAAATATACATACACTTTATTAAAGTTGCATTAGCTTTGTTCATTCTGCAACACAAAGCCTTGGAGGCATTGTTGCCTTGAAGAGCAAAACACCAGTTTTGGTAGTTAGGAGCATAAATACTAATCCCTTTTCTGATATTTACCTAGCTTGAAACTTCAGCTATGTCACTTGTACTGTAATTTCCTTCCTTGTAAAATATGGAGGAAATAGTGTTGTGTTTGCCTTGCAGGGCTGTCTTGGAATGGTTAAAAGTTGAACTCTGCTTTAAATGCATAGGGCTCTGCTACTTAATAGATCAGTATTTTTAAAACCCATTTCTTTTTTGAGAACTCAGAGGTCCCTTTAGTGATTCCTTTGGTTTTCCTTGGTCACCCTTGTGACAGGCTGTGAAGATGTTCCCAGAGGAAAGAAGGAGGGGACAGTGAATGGCAGAGTGCAGAATGCTGCCTTTCAGAGGGACACTACAGCTGCCCATGTAGAACAGCCTGGTGATGCATCCAGCCCTGCACATACCTCCCACAGTGGCCCCTGCCATGTGCTCTGAGCAAAGAGCAGACATTCCCCCACATTTCAGCCTGTCAGGTGGTCAATACTATACCACTGAACAAGATCTGCATTCCTGACTGCCTCTGTCACTCACGTCCAGGAAGAGGACTATTGAGCCCTGTAATGACCAGAATATAAATGCTACAAACAAATATCAATCTTTCTCCTCTCTGTTCTATCCAGATTTGTATATTAGCACAGAACAAGCCTGCTTCTGAAACTTCCCTGAAGTCCTATCTGAAATCTTTGTGCAAAGATTGCACTGTCAATGTAATGTGCTCCTATCTCCCCTGGGTGCTCTGGAAAACTGCTTGCCCCTCTTGTTGGGGTAGTTAATATGCCATTGTCTTGCCTTCCTCAACCCTCCTGTCAGACCCAGCACTTCTGTGCTCATGACCCCCAAGGAAGAAGTGCAGCCACCTCCAGACACCACACATCCAGAGCATTTTACCCTGACCACTGTTACAGAATCTCTGTATCTCAAGATACTGGAGACATGAACATCTCAGGTCCATTCAAGAGAGGCAGCCAGAGAGTGGATGTGCCCAACCACAGCTGGTCTTGGAACACCTTGAAATTCTTGGGTCTTACAAATAAAGATCTCGTACTAATAAAGATCTTGTACTAATCTGATAGACAACAAAAATACAGCCTATAATGTGTAAGCAGTCTGCTGCTGAACAACAGGTAAAACCTCATTGGAGCTCATGTAGAGCTACAGCCTTTCTCCCTTTCCAACATATGTGAGAGAGATCTCTTTTTTTTCAGTAATTAGAAGTGAGGCCTTAAAATATAAAGAATTCAGTGTAATACAGCTGCAGTACTGATGTCAGATGTGCACCCAGAGCATGGGGAAAGAAAGCAAGAACACATTGCACATGGATAATAACCGGTCTCTGTGAAATCATATGACCAGTCAGTTGGTGGATTAATAATTTTAGCAGCTGTTCCAACCAAACTGGCTCTCCTGAGGAAAAGCAAGAAAGAAAAGCTTCACTCCCCACCATCCCAAGAGAGAGAGACCCTCTGCAATAGTGTCCTTAGTATCAAAAAATGCATTGAACTAGAACTGCAATGTTGAAGTTTTTGATGCCTCCTATAAAGTAAGCAATCCTTTGAGCCACCAAAGTTTGGTCACTTAAGAAGTCCATGTAGGATAATACAGATGTATTCATCAGGATGAATGACTGACACAACTGATTTTCACTTTTCCCCATCATGCTAGGCTGTTGAAATTTGATAGAATCATATATTAGGAATGGACCTGCCTATAAAAAAATGGAGGAAAAATTAATTTCATTTTTTATTTTTCTTTCTAAGATAACCAGATTTAAATCTGGTCTCAAACACTGATATTCCCTTTAAGATGAAGTTTTGAAATTCATTCTGGTCTCCTGATTATAGAGAAAGACCAGCTTCAAACTTTAGTATTTCTGTCACAAAAAGGTCATCACTCAAATGTTTTATCATTCTATTACATTTTCCCTCCGTGGGACATACATGAAACTTCTGACTTGGAGAAAGTAGGGTCAGTTGGAGTCACTTGTTCAGTTTTTTAAGTTTTAGAGTAGATACCTGTCAAAGGGGAGCAAGTGCATTGTAGACAACAGGTCAGCTGCAGTCCATCAATAAAGCACAAAGAGGATCTAGATTTTGGATTAATCTGGGCACACAGATACAGGAACTTACACAGTAAATAGGTGTTTGGCAGGTATGATAATGTTTCATGTTGTGTTTTTTCTTAGTAACACCACGACTTAATGTGGTGGGATCCAGAGCCTGAAATTTATTTAGCTGTATCATGAAAAGTAAAATCATTGGAAGAAAAATGTCTTGAAGCACCATGGAATGTATTTTAGGTGTCACATTTCCACAGAAACTTCAACTTGCCGAATATCAGATTTCTGACACTTCTTTCTCTCTGAAGAACACACCATGACTTTTTCCAATCCTTAGAAGAAGACTGTCCATGTTCAGAAGCAAGAATATCTGGGAGTTTGTGAGAAAGTTTGTTATTGCTGGTAACTTTCCAGGACAGGTGCTCAGAGCAATGGTGGGCAGTTATGGGTCTGCACTTGGCCATAAGTGCTTAAGTCTCTACTGTAGTTAAGTCTCGTCCTAAGCAAACCTGTGATGTGCCAGAGCTCATGAAATGTCTCTGCAATCCTGAGGAAGGGTATAGTGATTTTGAAGGCAATTTAGGTCAATTATCCTGAAATTCTGCACCCCATAGGACATACATATAATCTATATCTTTAAAGCCCTCATAGGATTAAATTTAAGTTTATCAACAATGAGACTAATGCTTTGATCTCAAAGAAGAGAGCTGCTTCTGAACATGAGTTGCAGGCAAGCCTCAAACCATCTTTTTTCCAAATAAGTGGGTTATTAATCAAAGTTTTGCTTCCCTTTCCTCAAGTGTCCACCTAGCAAAACTCTGTTTCTGGGACAGAGAAACTGAAAGACCAGAAGAATACAAGGATCCAGCATCATCCATGTTCTACATGTCCTTGGACAGAATAATAATAATGAAAATATTAAAAAAAAAAAATAAAAAAAAAAAACACAACAACAGAGATGTGTCTAAACACCTTTAAGGAATTGGTATTTCACTCAAAAGTTTGAGACGCTTTGAAATATAACTGAGGTGAACTTCAGTACACCTTGATAAAAAGTTGCTCTTTCTCTCCTTCCTACCACAATAATTCTGAGCAGGAGCTAGATTGGCATAGGCTGGAAAAACAACAGGTGTTGAAAAAAAAGCTGGGAGGACGAACATCCTCCTTAGTAGAAACTGTGGAGCACTTTTCTAATCCTGGTGGGCATTCTCTGTAGGCTTCCAAAAGTATGTTCCCTGAAAAGATCAAAATATTATTTCCTCTTGCAACAGCTTCTCCACAAAGTGTAACATAATGCCTGGCTTTCCTCTAAATTCTCTCTGTGTGTCTGTCCTTTGACTGGGTGCTTCTCTGATCAGAGCATTCTTGGCACAATTCTAACACATACTTGTGATTAATTAATTGTAATCAAAGAGAGACCTGTAGGCACAGACAGATTGCTTTCATCCTGGGAGAAAACATTGCCTTTCTCATGTCTCATATCTGCAAAGGAAACAAGAGCCCCAAACACCACCCATTGTCATCAGTCTGCTGGAAAATTTACATTTAGAGGCAAAATGATGGGAAAAACAGCACCATGTCCTACCCAAGAGCTCCAAGTAAACTTCCATCCCCATGAGTACACGAGGCCATGCAATGTCATAGACCATGTCTCAGCTACTGCAAATAGCTGCTGGTGGATTCACTGCTGCCCAAAGACAACCCAAACCTAGTGCTCCCATGGAGTAACCAAGAACCCTAAAACAGCAATTTCTGCCTCCCAAGCAACTCTCTGCAATCAAAACACTCTCTTCCCCAAAAACCTCTCAACATGAAAAGCAAAAGCCAAACTTCAGAGGAATGGAACAGAGGGGAGGAGTCTGAGGGGATGAGCCTGGAGGAGACTCCTCCATTCATCCATTCCCACACCTGTGTTAGCACAGTCTGCATCACAGAGAAACTTAGTCTGGGTGTGAAACTGGCCAAATACTGCTTCTCTTGAAAGGTTTCTGGTGCAATGGTACAGTCAGAACAAATCACAGAATCACAGAACAGCCCAAGTTGGAAGGGATCTTGAAAGGTCATCTGGACCAATCTTTTGAGGGAAAGGGAGCATAAATAGGATTATCTAGCACCTTGAGCTATCACATCTTGAAAAGCTCCAGTGGTGAGGGCTCTACCACATTTTTGAAGAGACCAATCTTCTTAGATATTTATGTTCCTTAGAAGCTGCCTGGTTTTGGGGCAAATCAACACAAAAAACCAGCCATCCTCCTGCCCATTGCAGCAAAGATTTTGACAAGACAGCAGGTACAAATAGCTACTCATGGGAAAATAATAACAACTGATCTATGACCAAAATCAGCCTGCATGACTTGAACATGCAGGACAGTGAAGCATGTTAATGTGACACATTCAGAAGTGTGCCTTTTCTGCCCTTAGTGAGTGCTGAGTGTAACAGAGGATATTTTCAACCCCTCAAAAATCTGGTTTCTTCTAGAAGAAGCACTATTAACATGCTGAAAGGGTGATGACTAATGCTGGACAAATTAATTTTGTTGCGACATTTGTTTTATGAAAAGCCTTAAATGAACCTATTTATTTTATTTCCAGAAAGCGCTGCTCCTTACTGATGACTGACTTTTACTGATGGCATCCTTAGAAACCCACAAATGATTGGTTTGGGGGTTGTCAATGTGGCTATTTGCAGGTGATGAAGAAAGGAAGTAAATAAAAATATGATTTGACATTTCATTAGTCATGCTAGAGATGGCTGTGCACGGAACAGAGGCAATGAATATTGCACCTGCTGGAGTGCAAGCAATAAAGGCAAATGCATAGCTTGCTCTGACCTCTAGCCTTCATTACCCAGAACAATATGCTATTCCCTGTATCCAAAATCATACTAGTGATAGCAGCAACCAGTGGCTGGATTTACATCTACCCAGCCGGAGTTAAATTGCTATGATTCAGCTACCTCCTTCCTTTCTCTCTTGAACATAGCCTGTCTTCTAGCTAGACTGCTGCTTTTCCAGTTGGGAATAAGCCACTGTTTTAAAGAAAAAGAACTGTGTGGGTGGAATGAAATGCTTGCAGGATACAGTGCTCTGCCATTTAGAATTTTTTTTTCCCTAATAAAGAGAGGGTGCAAAAAGGCGCCGGAATCCAAAGCACAAACTCAAGTGTGCAGCTGCATCTTTGAGCTTCTTTCTTGACCATTTAGCTAACTAGATTAAAGAAAAATATATTTCCAGACTAACTACAAGAAATCTGTTGTGACTAGTCCAAATATTTTAATGATAACAAAGATTAAGAGTAAAGTGAAATTCCTCTATAAAGATTGTGGCAATTCATGCAGTTTACAGTGGTATAAAGAAGATGAGACTTTGACCCTGTGTGAACACCTAATCAATCAGTGAGCTACCCTATGAACAAAAAGCCATTTTCTTGTACTTGATACTTGGGGAGATTATGAGAAAATGGTATGTTTTGTATAAAACAGAGTGCAAAGGCTTGTGCCTGGAAGCAAAGGTTACAACCCATTATTAAGAAGAACCTTATTTTTCTGCTGGTCATCTAGCTCTTAACTTCAAAATAAGAGCATCTATTGAACATTGTTAGTTTTCTGTATAGTGGAGGTGATAAAAATTCTTTCCCAGCTCCATTCTTGCACGAGGCATCCACATTTGTCTCTAACAGAACCAGTGAGCAATCTCAGTGAGAAATGCAATGGGACAAGCTGTGAACCTTCTTCTGGCAGAGAGAGCTGAGCTCAGCCAAGTAACACAATCTCCCTGTCCCACAACCCATCACAACTGGGTACAACATCATGGAAAGTATAAAGGTGTTCATTAAATGGCTAAGGCTTTGTAATAGATCTGGGTTTATACTGACTAAGGAAATAAGCTTTATGTTTGTGCAAATCTATAGAGAGAGAGAGATACACTTAGTGATCACACAGATACACATAATTATCTATCATATATAAGGATAGATATAAAGGTATAAAATACATAAACAGGATATATCCTTCTTTACTGGTGGGCTAAAAAATATTTATTTTGGGTCCAGCAACTCCCACCTCTCTTTGGAGAGCTTGCCAGTCTCTGGGAACATCTGCTTCCTGGCTTAGCTCTCTCTCTTCCTCTTTTGGCCACTTCCCTCCAAAGAACAAGTTACTTATACTGCTTTATGCCTGGATTAATTAAGGTTTCATTCCAGTGTGAATGGAAGTCAGTTCTCTCATTGACTTAGTTGTTCACATGCACACAAACACCTTTACAGGACACAATTCAATGGCATCTGGGAAACTTGTTTTAAGGCATGACCTGGTGGTGATGATGAGAAAACTAAACAGTCCTTCACTGGAAGCCAGTGAGGAGTAACTATGCTGGTGGAAGCACTGCCTGGGTGCTGCATTAATGGCACAGCCCTTCCTAGAGGCTCAGGCAATGCTCAAAGCATTCAGCACAAGCTTTACTACCTGGCCATGAATTCACACCCAAAGTTATTCTGTCAGTATTTCACTTTCAGCTTAACCCTGCTCTCCAATCCGAAGGATTCTTTCAGACAGTGAGGAGCAGAGCTACCAGCAGTGATCACTGAGGGTGCACTTAGGGTGCCTGGTAGTACAGCATTCATGGCACTCATCAGATGGGTGGAGAGACACAAGCAAATTCACTCAGGTGGAAAGTGGGGTTTAATCACTGTCCCTGTAGGTAGGTACAAGCTGTGACCACAGAGCTCTAAGGTGTACCAGCAATAGTCTCACCTCCCTTCCAGACTCTCTGCTGCATGACAAATGGTCAGTGAGACAGGTGCAGTTGATATAAACAATGGGTTTGACAGTAAATAAAACATGCCTGTGAAAAATTGTGCTTAGCTGTACTCGTGTCATAAAGCTGTGTATGAAAATATTGGCCCAACCCAAAAGAAGCTCTTATCACGTTTCAGTATAAAACAGAAACAGAAAGACAAATAAAGAAAATGAAACCTTTCTGAAATGATTTACCATTATTAAAGCATTAAGAGGGCAAGGGGCAGGTGAGGTATCTGAAAAGAAGGGAAGAAGTGTCACAATCATCTGGGACAGTGAACTGAACAATCCATCTTACTCCCAGATCTGTGCAGAAATCAGTCTGAGAAGGATGGTTTCTGTTCCCTTCTGAATCACACCTTCACTCTACAAACCAGTAATAGAAACAGTCTCTAGTCTTAACCTAGAACTTAAAATCTGCAGCAGTTGAAGTACAGGACTAATCCCTTGGATGACTTACTCAAATATGCAGTCAGAAGTGAACAATTTGTTCTCTGAAAAGGGAAAGAGAAAGTAGCAGCTATGTTCTTGTTTTGTCCAGTTAAAATCAAAACTTTCTGTGGCACTGAACAAGCTGAGCAGCACAGATTTAGGCTGGAATGTCAATCAAAACATGGTCAAGATGGCAAGCACAGAGGCTGGGGACTGCACATAAGCACGTGTTTAAAACCGAAAATGCACCTTTGCTGCTGCATTCACCCAGGCTAATGTCCTTTGAAGTGCTTCTTTGAACCATAGTTACTGGATCTGGGCCCAGAGAGAAACAAATTCCTGGCTCCAGTGAGCTTTGCAACCTGCTCACAGGTGTATAAATCTCAAGGCACCTCATCTAATTACAATTTCAAGCAAAATATCAGAGGAAGTAGTTTCTAAAAAAAAACGTTGCCATCACTCCTGTCACATAGATATTTATGATCTCATCTCTGTCTGCAGGGTCAACACTTCCACCTAGAGGTGGTTTTCCATAAGAATGTCAAATTTATGTTGATGCTTTTGTAGAGCCATTCTGCAGAAATGAATGAGCTGGAGGAGACTGGGGAAAGCTCATGCCTGCAGCCAATTATTCTTGTTTGGCAGGACTCCTTCCTTCTGTTTTTAAGTTGTGGCTTATCATTTCCCTGTGATTCACTCACACTTCAGAGCTAACCCAATGTACAGACCCAGTGCAAAGCTCAGAGTACTCCACTGGGTGAAGCCAGCTGGCAGTTCAGAGAAGATAAAACCTGACCTGTTTACTCTTAAACCATTTCTTCCCTGGCTTGCTGTAGGGCTAGATACTATGTGAAGCAAGCTTTCTCACTCTTTTGTTGATTATCACTCCTAAAGTCTCTTCTCGGAGAGGATGAAATCTTCCTTCTCAGTTGGAGACATCTGCAAGGCTTCATCCTTAAAACACACTTCAGAAGTGTTGCATGGGGCTCTCTACACAGAGGTGAATTTTACAGAGCAGTTCCTTTAACACATGCATGTTGTCTCTGAAAATCCAGCAATATGTTCTTAACTGCAGAAGTGATCAGTTAGCACAATATTTTTGCATTCTGTGTTTTCATGACCATATCTTGTACCTTAGTATAACTTCGAGCATATTCACATACAGTTTCTCTAATTGTTGACAGCAGAAGAATGGTTCACATTTATTTAGTCTTTGTGACTTAATACAAAGGCAAAGGGTCAGAGTATTTGTTTTAAAAATAGCAAATTATTTTCAGCTTTAAGCTTTTTTTTTAAACAATTGGCATTATATTATTCTGAATTGTGAAAACCTCAACAACAACACTGTTCTTGAAATACCAGGAAAACTGTGTCTGTCAAAACCAGTGCTGTCCAGACCATGAGTCCAAATCCCAGTCTCACTGAAATCACTTGTACAATTCAACTTAATTTCAGAGAAGTTGAAAAATTATTACCAACCATAATTACTCAGAAACTGGAAGGAGCCCCATCTTCACAGGGGCTTTCTACAGAAAGGATTTTGCAGAATTTAACAGAATGTAAGTTTTCTGAATAGTCTGATGGGAAACAGCCTGCTTTGACATCTCCATGTTTACGCTGCCATTCTCTTTTATCTGAATGTATTTTATAAGAAAAGGTGGTTACCTAAAATTCATACATTTTATAAACTTATAAACAAATAGCTTATTGGGTGTTTGGGAGTGATATGTTTTGTTTTGTTTTGGGGGTTTTTTTTCAGAAATGCTGCTCAGCCAGCAGCTATGTGCTGGGGAGGTTAGAAAGCTGTAGTGTGCCAAACAGTACCTGCCAAGCTCCCTGCTTGTGCTGGGCACAGCACAGATGCCTTTCCCCCACCAGGACCTGGAGCCATGGCACCAGGCAGGTCACACTCCATAGAGATGCTCCCCCAGCCGGCATGCTGCTGCCCACCATGGAGCACTGGCCCTGGGGCTCACAGAAGCTCCCCCTCAGTCTTTCTGTGCCATAATTCAAAGATGGTCCTGCTTTTTCTTCTGGTTTTCTGAAGGAAGAGGCACAAAGAACATCCTAAGTGTGAAATAGATAGCTGTTGCTTCTACCTGTCAGAAATCCCATGAAGACACACCAGGGCTGCTGAAGTCTGGCTGAGGTCTGAAACTTGCTGACATGAAACATCCAGAAAGCACAGTACAGAAACAAATGAATCTGTATCACAGAAATTAAGCTTTTGTGTTGCTGCCTGAGGCTGTGAGGTCTGTGACTCTGACAGCTGTGCAGAGATGGAACCACCATGTCCTACAGACTTCTACAAGAGTGGAGAGGGACATAGACTTCTATAGGAGTGGAGAGGGGAACTTTCTTACTCTAACTGGATAACCCATCTGGGGAAGAAAAGCATAATCACATGGGGAAAAAAGTTGCTACTATGTTTGGGTTTTTTAGTATTCTGTTATGCACAAAGCGAATAGTTACCACCTAGGTCCACATGGTGTGTTTGATAGTAAGAGGGGTGTGAATGAGGAAGATTAAGGGTTGTAGAAACACAGTTGTGCAACTATTCAGCTGATTTATATGAATGTCCTGGTGGTTTTACCCATGCTTCTTCCTTTTTGTCTTTTTTTTTGGAAAAAATATGTTGGATGCAATCCTGGTCTCTCCGAGATGAATGGAAAAGAACATTGACTCACTTTGTGTGGGCACTGTGGAAGAAAGTGGTGGGATTTTTTCAGGGAGAACTTAAATAACAGGCTGGATGGACCAGAGTAGTGAAAGACGACCGAGACTGCTGTGCAAAAGTGGTTGGCGGTGTTGTGATTTTTTTTTTTTAAAGAAACTAGGGCAGAAAAAATATTGTAGGTGGCTTGTTACTTCATTGGGGGCTGGGGACAGCAGGGTGAGCACAGCCATTTTGGAAAGCTGAGCAAATAGGACAGTGTCATTGAGTAATGTGCTGAGCTAGGAATGTGAGGAGCTACGTTTTATTTCTACTTCTAGTGGTAAATGCAGGTTCATGCCAGGGAAAATAATTTACCTGCCTTCTCCAAGTCCCTTTTCCATGGCTGTCCCTTGGGATTGCCCTGCAGGGCAAAGCAATATTCCTGACTGCATTTCTCAAAGTATGGTTTAGCAAGAAACCCTAAATTGTTTTAAATTCCCTCTTCCTCCACCTTTCCAGCAGCCACCCTGTGGCTGGTACTTTCACCTCCCTGCTCAATGATCCTATTGATCCCATCCAACGTGTCTCCATCCAAGCAGCTTGTGCACTGTGCGCTCAGGGATCCTAACTTTGCTCCTGGCAGCGATGACTTGGAGGAGTCCTCAACAAGCTTTTTACGTGCACTTCTGGCAAATCCACCTGATGTACGAGCTGTCCAGTTCTCACACTCTGCTGTTGTAACATAAACAGTAAATAATGAATAGAAATGGCAGACACTCACTACAGCTAAATGCTATCCAGACCATAAAACTCAAACAGAAACAACAAAGAAATGTTCCACTTCATAATTACAGCTGGAAATCTTTCAGGCATTAGAAGTGTGAAGTAATATCAGTGAAAAGAGAAAGTGCACTCAGGAGCCTAAAAATAAATAAATATTTATTTGAAAAGTGATAATTTCATAAATTTGTTCACAGTCTCCTCAAAAGAGGCTGAATATTTACTGGTTTAGCCAGAGACCTGTGACTTGGCTGTGGGTAAAACTGCTGAGTAGGTGATGTGCTGCAGGCAATTTATACTTTGCTCTTAGCCCCAGTTTTAAGGCACAAGGATGCCTGCAAGCCACTGCCTGAGAACCACTTCTTTGCACCAACATTATTCAGCTTTTTGACCACAACAGACCAGACCTCCCTCTTCCATCAAATAAGCAGAAATTTCTGTCCAATGTTCCTGATCCTGTGCTTTCCCAACACTTGAGGAGTGTGTCATACAGCCCCCAGCAAGCAACTTGGCATAGCTCCACAGTCAACCACTTGAATAAGGGAACTGACTGCTCTGGTTACTTAACATATCTGTGTCTTGTTAGTACAGTTTGAGGTCCCTGAGAAAGAGGGTAGAAGGAGGAAAGCTGACAGATACCAAACCTCTGAGCTGGGAACACTGTTTGTTCCCTCTCCATGTTTGACAGGTTTCAGGAAAAATCAGGAGCAAACAATGGACTGGGTTAAATCTTGTGACAGGGCTGAACTCTGCCTACTGGAAATGATTACTTTTTTTTACAATATATATTGTGGCAATTTTTTGATACCCCATACTTGATCCACACATTTTTCATGGCCACAACAGTAACAAACTTGTAATTTTTTTTTTTTTTCATCAGAGCATTGTATTGGGTTTGTGGGGCAGTGTTTTGGTAGAAGGGTAGCTACAGGTATAGAAAATCAGGAGTGAAGTTGAGGCTGGGAAGAAGGGAGGGTGAAGGGGAAGGTGTCTTAGATTTCCCCTAAGTCTGTTTTGCCCATAATGGTAAGAGGTGAGTGATCGCCCCCTGTCCTTATCTTGACCCATGAGCCTCTCCTTTTATTTTCTCTCCCCTGAGCAGGAGGGGAGTGATAGTGCTTTGGTGGGCATCTGGCATCCAGCCAGAGTCAATCCCACACACACATAATAAAACCAACACTACCTGTGAGTGGCACCAGCAGAGTCTTGCTATCTTAACTGCAATAACACCAGAGATCTCTTTTGCTGGTTAGGTCAGCAGCCACATCTCTCCAATTCCTACCATAGAGTAGGATATGATGGATTTATTTAGGTTCCAGCAAGTCATCTTCCTGGGAATAGTAGATTTTTATCATCACAACAGAAGAAATGTAATTCCTTTATCACAGAAGATAGGCAGGCCTGTGTCCTAGAGATTAGTGCTATGATGAACTCTACACTTTAATATGAACTAAGATATTATGTCCATCCTGAAAATATATAAATAAGATGTAGGAAAAGATCCTTAGCAGCTTAGAGCATTGTAGCTGTGTTGATTTCAGTGAGCTATATCAATTTGCATGAAATGTAGGTCCAGGACTGCATTCCCAGTGCATCCTTCTCAGGTGGAGAACAGAAAAAAATATAGAAAACACAAGAGGAATCATGGTAGCTCTAGTCCTTTAAACAGAGTACTAATCAAGATTGCAGAGACATAAAACAGAGAGTAAAATATGGATCTTATTTCTCATTGTGTATATTCTTTCCTTGAGATTTTTTTTTTATTTTCTCCATTTGTCTTAGGCACAGGTGCATAGGATGTAGATCATATCTTTAAAGCTTACTCTGATTCTGCATCTAATAATTTTTATCAGTTGCTGATTTAAAAGGAGCAAAAGTCACCAAATAATTGATGCCTTATCTGCAAGAAAATTCTCTTGATAGTAAGTATCTGAGAAACACAAAACCAATTATTTTTTTCAGTAACTTTTAACTAAAGAAAAATGCAATCTAATTTCTAGTGATAAAACCTCAAAACTCAACTGTTTTCTTCATTGTTAATAATTTACAGCCTTTCCCCAGTAGAAAGCTATGTGTGGTGGTCAGAGTGGTTGTTAAATGAGATGAGGTGAACTTTCTGAGACTCTTAATTAATTGTCCCATGCCCATTGGTCTGTGCCTAATAAGAGCTTGTGGTGGCCTCATGAACAAGGATGTTGAAAAATATAAAAAACTCACTGTTATCTACAGCTGATAAACCTAGTCTGTATTCTAAAGCTGTTCTTCCTCTTCCCTGAAGAGCCAGATTCCAATTTTTCTGGAGGTTTGGGTCTGAGAAGCAGAGAAACCATTGTGGATACCAAATCCCATCCACTGAAATCACAGGTAGCCATGCCCTTCACAGGCTTCACATTCCATTCACAGGCTGCTGATCCCACATCCCCAGTATGCCTTGCTTTTCCATGGAAATCCTTGATTCACAAATGCTCTAGAAGATGCCCAAAGCTCAGCAGTGTTTTACTATAGTTCAGTGGTGAATCGTGGAAAAGACTGGTAAGAAATAATTTTTGATTAAAGGTTGCATCATAATTTTTGTGTAAGAAGCCTTGGGGTGATAACATGGAGGATGGATGCCCTTGCTCACCTGCTCTGAGTCCTCAGTAGTGACAGCTGTAAGTCAGAAAGAGGAATTGCAATGAGACAGTGCTACCATTTCTCCTTTTTCTCCTTGAGAGCAACAAATGCCACATCTGACTTGCCTTTTCCTAGAGAGGTGAATGGGATGATTTCCTGAGGCTCTGAGGAAAACTTGACAGTTTAAACAACATATATAGCAGCCAGTGTTTGAAAAAATCATACAAATCATACAGTCTCACTGTCAATAAAAATCAGTGATCTAGAACTGTAGCTAAATCATGAAGAAAAGAGTACTCTGGAAAAATGGGTGTCAATAAAAAAAGCCATTCTGGAATTATGAAATTCCTGGAGAAGTTTTATAGAAAAGAACACACAATAAACAGCCATCAGTCCAAACTGAAACACAAATTAAGACTGAGTTAATTATTTTCTGGAAGAAAATCTATTGTGACTATTTTTACTTTCTGGGAAAAAAAACAAGTTAAATCTCTTAAGATAAATTCATGCTTCCTTGTACATTTTTTGTTACAGGACATCTGTGCAGCTGATCTGAAGACACTTTTAAAACATTCTGGTAGTTTGTCTTAATATTTCCAGAATCCTGCTAAGGTTGTTATTATATCTGTGAGATAGTAAATTGCAGGACAGTTCCCTAATTAATAACACATTTATTTTTTCAGACTCAGGGCTAAATTCAGTGGTGAATTCTATGACCATACAACATCTACTTCAACAGCTTCTCCCTTCCAAAGGGACCTCTCTGGTGCCACCACCCTAAGAGAAGCAGAACCACTTTTGGAGAATAAATGAGAATAGAACCAATGTCAAGGCAAAAATTGACCATGGGGGATTTACACAGATCAAAAACTGTACCTTCACTGGAATTAGAACATTTTAAATCCATCTAGATGTGAGGTGGTTTGACTTGCATTGGATCAGCTGAAGATACTCTGTGGATTCAGTGGAGATACAAAATTTTGTCCTAAAGGATCAAATTCAGACTTTATTTAACTATTGTATGGCTGCAGGTATGAAGGAATGTATGGACATGGACTAAATTAGGGAGATACTTGTTTTGTAGTCTTTTACTAACACAGTTCTTCTGTCTCTTTACTATGTCCATCACACTCATTTTGTACAATCAGATGGTGCAAGCTGCAATGCCTTGCAACTTATGTGGTTTTTTTTCTGACTAATCTGTGATCAACCTGATAATTACTTCAGTTACCTGTCCTAATGTTTCTTGCCTATATTTGACTGCTCTTCTTGCCCCCAGATTTTCTTTTTGAATCTCCTTGTACTTAAACACACTGTGAGTCTGATCTGACACCCACTCCACTTCAAAGTCCTACAAGGTATATAGATACCAACCTCTAGACTAGTTTTTCTTCACAGGCTGTGGAAGGAATCAGATACTTAGAAGATGTGATTTATATCACCTATTTTAGACCTACAGGAGATGCAATGAATCACAGCCTCAATGTGCTTGTTTTGCTTTCTGTAGACTCAGAGGAAGCCTGGAATGACTTGTTAAGCTGTGGATACCTGCAGCTGAGATACCTACAACCACAGGTATCTATATAATATTAAACAGGTCCTACCTTGGATTGATAGCCATGTCATAAAAGCAGTGTAGCTTTCCAGAAACTTTTTTATTCATTCCCAAATATTTTTCACTCTTAAAAGGAATATGTATCTTTTGATGGTTTGAGGTATTTTTGAAATTGCTTCTCACATGTGTTTTTCCTTTCTCCCTTTTTTCCTTTTTCATTCTTCCTCTTAGTAATGCTGCTAAACAATAAATTGAAAAGAAAGAGCAAAAGCAAATCTCTGTTTTCTACCAAGGATCTGATGAGGGTTAGTCAGACAAATGCTGGCTTGGGTTTGCATACTAGGTGCAAGGAATTTATGCTGGAAAGTTGGTGTTCTGTTCTAAATAACAATTGCTCTTTAATAATTCCCAGCCTCTTTAGAACAAGAAGGCAGGCCTGTCTATGTTTTCCTGTGATTCACCATTTTGTGAATCCTGAATTTCTCTTTAGGCAAATCCTAACTTAGCAAAATTTTTTTTTTTTTTTTTCTGTAGCTTTTTAACAATTTGCTGGGGCAGAGCTCATATAGTCATGGACTCTACAGTTCAATACTTGTGTTTTGCAGTATACAAACAGAATTCATGGTAGAGTCCAAAGAGCCTACAAAGAAGATGGGAGGAGAGCTCAGCAACACCATGAGGTGAATAGCCAGTTTGCTGTTTGAAAGAGCAAATTGGAAACTCCTTCCTTTGCAACTCAGACATGCTATTAGAAGGCAGAAGGAGCACAAGAAGTAAATCAAATCATCAGCATTGCAATGTCAAAGAAATGTCCAGTGGAATAAGAAATAAGGGAGATATATTCACTGCTTACATAGAATTTGGTCAGGAAAAAGTATACAAATCTCCAATGCAGAACTGCAGGTACTCAGTGCAAAAGTTACCTCTATCTCAGCACATGACACTGAGAGCTAGAAATCCATCAAAGGCATAGACAGAAAACAAATAACTTCAAAAGCAAATTTCTCAAAGAAAATACTGTGTATTAGATATACTGAATTTGTAAGAAATGCCATAGCAGAGAGCTTCACAGGCTCTTAGGCCACCCAGAGGAAAAGGAGAGAGAAATGACTGGAGAGTATTCTCAGAATTAATCTGGAGCACGTCTCAAGGCAGCAGGATCTCCAAGTCAGCTTCAGAAAGTCTCCACTGAGCAGCATGTTAAGGGGGCTGTGTAATTTACTTGCTGTGAGGACCCACAGAGGGCAGGCCAGGGGAGACAGGGATCCGTGTGTCAGGCTGGTAGAGGAAAGACACTGATTCAGCCTGAAAAAGTCCTAATCAGAAAGTAGGATGACAATCTTGGTAATCCCAAACTCCTGCAAGATCTTTTTTTGGAGATCTAAGCAGCCCATGCACAGCACAACAGAGCCAAGAACCACTACACAGTGTATATCTCACTTAAGCCACCTAAATAGTATTTAGCTAGAGATAAGGGGAGCAGAAGGAAGTTGTTTTTTTGCCCTGCATTCATTAGACAAATGCATTATATATCTTCTCTTGCTCAGTATAGCAAACTTAGGCTTGTGGGGGGCTTACACTCAGAGGTACATAAAATTTGGGAGCGTGTTTAACCCAAAGGGCAGTGCTGGCATGGAAAATCATGGTGTAGTTTTGGCTTTTTGTCAGCTGTGAGTATACTGACAACAGCCAGCTTCTACCTCCTGCATCAGAAAGGCTCTGGAGCAACCTTCCAGGAGGAAGATGAGGGAAGGAAAACTACCTGGGAAAGTGATATATTTATAAAAGAGATGGTATGACCTGTTTGCCCATGATAGAAGAGAGCTGAACACAAGGATTTTTATGCAAAGCAAGGTGATGAATACATCAGTTAAACCCAAATGATGGCTTTTGTTTATTACAGCCTTCAGAGTACTTTCCCATTATCAATCACTGCTTCCAGCAAATCCTTGTAAAAAAAACTATCACAAACACAGTAAATGTGGGAGGAGAGGAAAAAAGACAGCATGGGACAGGGTGATGTGCATGCATTCTACTGAAGGCTGCACTCCTAGCTCCAAACTACCTGAAGAAAAAAATACATATATCAGCTTGTGAAAGTGCACAACAGTGCACAGCAGCACCCATGGGATGGAGTGCAGCTCCAAGGAGAGCAGGGTGCAGTTCAGGTCTTGGTGTGCTGGATGACCTTCACTGAATGCCTTTATCTCCTGAGGTTCCCCATCAGCTGTGATCATCAGTGTTGATGATTACAGCCCTTTTCTTCAAGGGCTTTGAGATCTACAAATTCAAATTACTGCATGAAATTGATCTTGTGGCTTTGCCACAGATTTAGTGACAGGAGATTTCATTGTAAACTTTATCCAGTATGGCACTGTAAACTCTTATTTCTACATGAAAAACAGAACCTTGGATATGTTTTTAATTTTTTTTAAGAAGTAAACACTTAAAATGCCTTTTTAAATATCAGTCTTTGCTATTAAAAAAAACCCAAAAAACAGATTGTAACCTAAATTATGAGAAAAAATGCTCAGGAATTCTGAAGCATAAGTATAAATAGACATTCACAAAAAATTGCAAAATAGTTTGCCTTAGATTTTTATGTCTCTAAAAATATGTTGCCAATATTTTTGAGAGTGTACTGACTAGCACTGGGGTTAAGACTCCCACAATGTCCTTTTAATAAAGGAAGTTTTGGTTTCAGCTGACTGGTCTGATTTAGCACCCAAGGGAAAACTAATGATGGTGGTTCACCTCACTTCATTCTTCTTTAATGGGTGACCAAGAGCCCATACACAAAGCTAAATATTAAGATTTCTAGACTGACATTTACTGATATACTATACAGACAAGGTATTGCAATTTCTGTCTCTGGGCATTTCCTTTGTATATTTTCTCTCTTTATCTTGTCCAAATATCCTCAGCCCCAACAGAGAGCAAGATGCAGCTGCAACCATTAGAAGACACACAAGGACAGCTAGGCTACTCACACCTTCCAGGGAAATGCACCCATCAGAGCTGCAGAATTTTGTAAAGGCTGAGCCAGTGGCTGGGATTAGAGCTCTGTAGGTGCCTGCCCTGTCCATTACCTTACCTTGTGTCCCATGTGTTTAGGGCTGAGCTTGCACTCGCTGCAATGGGCTTTGTTTTGTAGGAATTTACTAAAAATAAAGCTGACCTGGCACTACTGGTGAACATATTAATCACCTAAATTTGTTTTGGCACATACCTTGTGTTTGGGATGAGGAAAGCATGGTGTGAATCTGACTTTGTTTCACTGTGTTACTGAATGACTGCATTTTTTTCTTGGCAAGTTTTATTCCAACTGAATTCTTTTCTCTAACTGCTTTTGTTATAAAACTGCTTTCTTCTTGTTGAAGAAACAATAAAATGATTAAAAGATGCTAACCCAGAATAAAATGTTTTGAGTGAGGATATATGAAATATATTTTTAATATAGTTCTCTTTGAGGTCTTTTTTTTTTTTTTTTTTAATGCCAAATTAATGCAGCATCAGTCAGTTGTAAGACTCTCCTCCCACTCCCTACATGGGACTGCAGACCAATGCAATGAGACCTGTGGCATTTTATACCTGTTTCTGTTTGAACAAATACAATTAGAGGGCAGGGTAAGATACAAGGCAATGGCCTATCAGGCCTTTTGTCTTTATGGGTGATATCTGTGCACTGCCTATACAATTTGGGCAGGAGTCCAGCAGCCAGAGTTGACACAGCTGGCCTCTAGAGGTAGTCTTGCTTTTCCATAGTGTAAACTATGATAAGGTCTATATTGTAAGCCTATGTGGAAACTGAAACATTATCACAATGTATTTGGGAATTATAACTGACACCAGTGTAATTCCTGCTATTTACTGCACTGAGTAGATTTAGATGCAGTTGAGAACACAGCCTGGCATTATTTTCTGCCTGGGAATTTCCTATTTGTTCATCTCTTTATGCCTTCAAAGAGAATCTAGAGCATATTAAGAGGTTTGATAGATACCAACCATAAGAGTCATAATTTATAATAGTTTACAGGTTCTAAACAAGCTTCTGCCAATAAATTCCACCAATTGATCTTAACTTCCTAAAGAAAAATTCACTGCCTATACAAAAATGTTTAAGTTTTTTTTTTCTTGTGCTCTTGGCTGACTTTTTTCAACTACTGGCCCTTGCTTTTAGATAGCAAGACCATGTGTATGGTGGAAAATGCACCAGAAGACTTTGGGTGACATGAAGGAGCTACATCATCCTGAGCTGCAGACACACAACTTCACTTGTAAAATGCACAAGTAATTATGTGGCATAATTACATGGTCTATCCAGGTAATTGCAGGTGAAATTAGGCATGGTGTCATGTGCTAACGAGGATTACAGCTACACTGAAATTTTTGTGTGTATGATTACATTGATTAAGATATTTTAAATCTGCCCTTAATAGTAAGGGTTATTCAATTGTCTGGTCTAAACTAGTCCCAGCAGGGTGAAAGTCTAGCATCACAGAAGTTTAATACAAGGCCTTTTCATCACTGATATTTTTCAAGCAGAAATTAAATGTGAGCTCTTTCTCCTTCCACTGCTGGTCCAGTCACTCTGTAAAAAACTGCCTAGCAATGATTCATTTCTCTTGTGCCAGTGGAAACCAGGAATAAACAGGAGAAATCAGGAAAATCACGGAGGTCCTGCTGCCACTGTCATGTGTCAATGGGCTGTGTACAGAATGGCAGATAAAGCGTGTCATGTACAAGCTGGGTGTTTAGTGCTGACATATCAGAGTGGCACACAGATGGTGATCCCATTGCCTCAGGGACAGAGCAGGAGGAAGGCCTGGTAGGCCTGTCCCAGTATGGTTTTGCTCCTTGGGGTGATGGAGGGTATGTTCAGCATCTCTCAGAAAGCTGCTGCCCGTGTTACTTCAGTTTGTTGTGCAGCCCCAAGGGTTGGTTTGAGGCTAGGTACTCTGCATAAATCCTGCAGAGACCACAGTCCCTGAAGAACCTGCAGCATACCCTGCTTGCTGCTGGCTGGGGTCACTTGCAACAAGCACCAGATCTCAGGAGCCTTCCCCCCTCCATCAGCCCCCAGGCAGGAGCTGCATCACCACCCAGGCGTGACAGCAGCTCTCCTCCATGGCCTGCCTGGCTTCCTTCACTGTCACCAAGCTCTGGAGAGCAGGGGAGGGTCCTCAGCAACAGCAAGGAATGGCCAAGTGGCCCTCCTTGCATCTGGTGCTACCCAACCCAGACAGGCATCTGTCTGTTATCCATGTCTGTGGATATGGTGAGGCTGGATAGTCCAGAGACAGCTCTGGACAGCCAGTGAGCTGTGCTGACCACAGAAATCAGAGGCATGTCAAAGCCTCATTTACAAGGAAGGTGAGATCATACTGAAAGACAGCACCAGGCCTTTCTTTCAAGTTTTAATATTAACACCTGCTAACATTAAAAAAATACCCCATTAGGAAAATTATTTCACCCACACTGAAAAGGATACATTAGCACCAAAATCTTCTGCTGCTTGTTTCGCCACTGGCTACAGCAATACTGGAATCAAGCCTAAATGTGAATAGAATTGAGAACTCTTTTGAATAAAATTATCTCATTCAGATTTACTGGTTCTAGGAAGTCAGGCTAATGTAATCATTACAGTGGGAGCCTAGAAGTCCAGGACTGCTTACTTCTCCTCCTGATTTCTCTACTGGCTTGTTTTATAACTTTACAAGCAACTTAACTTTTCTGTGATTCATCTCCTTCAGCTGAAAGATAGATATGAGAATGTTTGTTTATTTCAATTAAGTCTTGAGTGGTTTAAAAGGTATTAATTAACCTCCATCAGACAACTTTGAAAGGTACTAATTCATAGTGTTAATAATACCATAAAACGCCTAAAAATGAGGAGAGGGAGGATATTTTAGAAGTTGCAGAGCTTTAAGCTTAGAAGTGCTGTGAATAGGAAGGACAGACAATATTTTGGTGAGTGGGAATATAGAAACTACTGCCATCTAATCCACTCTTGAGCAAGACATGTCAGATTTTGTGTATTTCTTTATCAGTGAACTAAGTGTCTTCTGATTACCCCTTGGCTGCTAGTTCATTCCATTTAGCTGGGGAATATTTACATCTGTTTTCATAAAATCCCATTCATACCTTTCACTATTTCAAATTAATTATCCTGGCTCTAACTTGGGTATACCATCTAGAGTTAATCCTTTCAGAAGTATCTTACTCTGTTAATAAATCCAATGCACAGTGCTTGGGATAACACCATTTTGAAATGGTATTGGATTTGCAGCCTACACCCAGCCAGCATGGGTTTTTTCCCAGCACAAATTTGCATTTTGGGGGCTGAAAGTCTGAGCTAATTGTCTAAGTGACCTGAAGCAAATCACTGCAATTTCTCTGGAGACAACTGAAATACATCCATTCAGAATAGCCAAGGCTTTAATCATGCCATAATAATTAAGAGCTGTGTCCATGTCAAAAAAATGTTCAATCTGAGTCTGTACTTATTTGTGTATTTTTAACCAAATAATTTAGTGCTAAACTCAGACCTTACATACAACTGTGAATATGCACCTGAGGGCAGAGTTGATTCTTGTCATCATGAATGTCATTGGTCTTTCTCTGCAGCTTCCAGTGGAAAGCATAAACCTGAGGAGCCTAAGGCTATAAGATGCATCTCTTTCCACAAGCAGGTGGGGAGTAAATGGTGCTCCAAAGGTAGAGTTTGTGAGTGCCAGTGTGTGTCACCAAGTCATCATGTAAGTCCACCAGTGCTTTCTGAGGATGTTTAGGCAAGTAAGTCATTGAATTTACAGGCTATTTTAATAATGACTAGTGCCTTGATTCAGTCCTGTTTGGAATAGAAGCAAATACACAGCTACACTAAAAATGATCACCATTGTCCATGCAGCTGACCACTTTCACCCCTTGTCATCAATAAGTTGACCTGAGAGGCAGCTCACTTATCAGTCCTTATCCATGGAAAGATTGTTTGTCTCTGTCATAGTGTTGAAAACCTTCTATATAATAGCTTCTTCCTCTCTTGAAGAGCTACTCCTCTCCAAATATTAGTTTATTAAAATTACAGTCTATTGGTCCCCAAATACACCACTTGGTCTCATATGTATGCAGCTTCCACACTTCTCCATGGTGGATTTATTACAAATGCAGTATTGCTGGTATTTTAGTCTTCACAGCAAGTAGCTGTTTCTAAGTATTGCTCCTAGGAAACTTGTGGTAATGTTTTCAAAATCACCTAAGAGGCCAAGCTCCACTTTTAGTGGTGAGCAAGGTGACCACATCTCTGGCCAAAGGAGCACGTTGACAGCCACATGGCCATTTCAGCACAGCATTATGGAAGTGCAGAAATCTCCTATCTTTTGGTCACCCTGGGCTGCTGAAGGGAAGCTCATGTTCACAGAGGCTTCTGGATGTCTCCTACCTCATCTGCATTCATTCAGTATCCCTATGGCAACTACAGCAGCAATTGCTCACTTGGAATAGTGATCTTAGGACAGTGTTATATCATTCCTGCTTTTAACTAATTTAGCAACTGAAAATAAAAGAAAACAGTCAAAAAGCATTCATGACCTAGCAGGTCTGTGGAGACAACATATAACTACTCAACAGGACAGAAGATGTCCAAGCTGCTTAAAACAACTGCACTCAGCAAAAAGCTACAGCCTTCCTCTTGGGCAGCACAGCAATTTCCCTCAGCACTAATTAGAATGATGACGGGGGAAAATAGCCCTTAAATAAGGAAGGAACCTCAAAAGTTACATCTAGGGGAGGAATAGCTTGTTTTTAGGTCAATGCTTCTGAGGTGTCTAATTTGTAGCATCACTCTCTTGAAAGGTTTTTGCATCTGTGAACTGAAATTCTTTATCATGGACTCTAAATGGCAACCAAAATTATACAGGGCTCAGTCAATATTGGGATATATTTCTCTGCTGCATCTTATTATTGATTAGAATCTGTATCAATGTGGTGGGTCTTGTTTCATCCAGCTACTGCAGCAGCATTTGACTCTCTGTGCACCAATAGCTACAGGGTATTTTTTTTGTCTCCATCTGCAGACATTTCATGGAAAATGTCTGCCAATTTTTTCAGGTCTTCATTCTTTGCAGAGGTTTATGGTGCTTCATTTTGAAAATCCATAGCTCAGTGTCAGTGTCAGCAAAGGTGAAGCCAATCAGAGTGTTTCAAGGTCTTTACACCACTTTAAATCCAATGTAATGATGTCAAGATATTTTAGTGATGCACAGTACTTGTGCAGGGCCTTTTTTTTGTTCTTTAAGAGCAGATATAAAAACATGCCTACATTTTTGAAGTCACTCCCAAACTGGGTTATTCTATGATTTTGGTTTTTTCCTAGGTAGTTTTCCAAATTGGTTTCACTTGGATTGGCACATTTGAATTGCACTCACCTCCAGTCTGCCCCATTTTCAAATTGAATACTACAACATGTGAACATGCAGAAGGTCACAAAATTGTAAGCTTAGCTTAAAAGCTAGAAGATTTTAAAATAGCAATATATCTGTTCCAGAGAAATTGTGGCTTTATGCAACAATGACCTTTGTAACACTGAATAGTAAATTTGGCTGAAAGTTTCTAAAATACTGACTGGTGTGGGACTAAGAAATGAGTTAAAGTTTCTATGCTAAGCTCCTATCAAAGCTTCATGGGATAATACAGCATCACACCTGAATGAGACAGAGGTCCTGACAATATAGTCAGGGAAAAAATTTTTTTTTTATGAAAAAGGTTTTGTTTGTCATTTTTTTTGTCTGAGTGAGAGCAAAAAAAAAGGTGAAAATTTTCTTGCAAGTTATGTCTGTATTTAGAAACACAAAAACAACCAAAGAACACCATCTTCATGCACTTTTACTTTGAGTGTACCATGGGTTCTTCCATATTGAATGTGAGTGAGAGGAACCTCTCGTGTGTGCATGCCAATATACATCTAATCACAAAAACACTTTAAAGCATTACTGAATTTAAACATTTCAGGAGGAAATGTGTCCCCACTGAAGCCAATGGCTTAACACCAACCTCAGCATAGCCATCCTTACCTCTAATTATGTCTTGAGGCTGAAACCTCCAACTTCAGGGAACCTACTGGAAAAGCTTAATTTGCTGCCAGTGGAACCAGTCTCTCCCCTCCCAGTTCATCATGGATGGTTCCTCCCATGAAGAGCAAGAGAAATTGTAAAAGGCAGGGATAGAAATCAAATTTTACATTGGTACATGGGAAATCTGGCTGGCAAAAACATTCAGGTGTACTGAAATGAAAACCTGAAGATAAACTTGGAGTGAGATTACTGGAAATACACAGTTTCAATGATTCAGAAGTGAGAAATGTTGACAATTGTAACTATTTCACACATTAACTTTCATTATTTCTTTAGTTATAAGTAAACAGTAAAGTTACAATGCAGATACACAAGCTTTTACAAGTTTATTCTTCAAAATATATTATTTCCAATGAATTTGCTTTTCTATATTATGCTAAACATTGTATTTCCATAGGAGCCACAAAGATTTAAAAATATATAGAGGTGTACATGCAAAATAAACATATATTTAATTAAATTGTTATTTTGCAATGAAATCAGTTTTCTCCTTCAGAAGCTTCCCTGAAAAATATATTTGTGTGGATGAATCATTTTAAGATTCAACAGTCAGTGGAAGTTGACAGAGTCTTTTCACATGAAATATGACACAACCTTATGAACATCAAAATTATATGGCAGGAACTGTTCTGTTGAGCACTACATTCACTTTCCCAGGATCAGATCAATACATTTTCTGTCAAAAAAAAAAAAATCTGCTAAAACAACAGGAATTTTTTTTGCAAGAAAATATTATTTTTTATACAGCTAACACTATAATTCTACAGCAATACAGATAGACTTTTTAACATGGTATCTGATTGAAGTAAACTGAGGAGGTACTAAACAGATTTCCTGCATATATTCACAGCATCAGACCCTTCTTGCAGAAGCTTGTGGACATGATTAACTTGAGGTTACACCTCATAGAGGTTTATTTATTTCAATATTAGGTTTCTGCCTGCAAAGTGTGCACATATGTTAAATCTTTTAAAAATCAAACACACAGGGACTTTGGTTCTGATCATACAGGCAACTGCATAAACTCATCCCTGTAACTGGCTTAATCCCATTTGCAACACATGAAAGGGCTGTCTTCACAAACAGCTCTCAAGGTCTAGCCAAACCCTGGAAACATTCTGCCCATCCATAGTTTTCAGGGGGGCTATAATTAAAGACTGCCTTACTCAATCCCAGTGGATCTAGCCACAGTTGCAGAATTGTTTTTAGACTTTTTATGTGTCAGCTGCAGCTCTTTATGCATAACTCATGTGGAAGCTTCTGAGCAGCTTTCAAAGAATGTCAAGACCTCTTTCTGTATGATATGATACAAAAAGATAAAAGTAAGGGTTGATATTTCTTTGCTTTCTCAGAAATTAGAGTTATGGTTTGAAGGACCAGTCGTTATTTGCTCTCATTAGTTTGATAGACCTTCACTCCCATCCTCTGGCAGTCAATATCCTACTGTATCAGTAAAAATAATTGGTGTCCTGTGTTAGATTAAGCATAATTGCATTGTATTGATGCTTGCAATGATTGTAACAGGATGAGGAAATAAAATAGTTGTTGATTTGGGTGTTGGGTTGAAGAATGTGTTTGAACTGTATAAACTAGATTATTTGAGGCAGTCATCCCTGTATGCTTAATTTAAATCTGGTAGATAGGAAATTTAAATATGGTAGGCAGGAAATTAGCATTTTCTAGGTTCTCTGTTCTTCTAAATCTCCATACAGGAAAGCTAAATGGAACTGTGACACCAGTCACTTCAGGCACATACATAACTCTGACAATAGACACTCTCATCAGATTCTGTATGTCAACAGTAAGGGGAGCTGAGCAACCACCAAAAAAAAATCCAGAGTGGGTCCAGGTCCAAGGGGAGCCTGTAGGTCTCCTTACCATTTACAGTAGGAGCTGAAGGACATCCAGCCTAAACTGAATCACCACCAAATTTTACTTGTTCTAGGCCTTATAATCTATTGCTTACATACTCAAAGGACCCAATCAATCAACAAAGAGAACTACAATGCAACTTAATCTCCCCATTCACAAACCCTTTGGTTATGAGTCTGCACACAGGCCCAGTTAGTCATTCATAGATTCTCCTTAAAAAACTGTGCCCAAAGTTCTACATTTTTAATCCAAATTACAGCACGTAACTGGATAACAATGCCTTTGCTTGTCCTTCACCTCTTGCAAGAGTCTTAAGATGCCTCATGGCTGCCTCTTTTAACAGATACTCAGGGAAAGCCATGGAGTGAGGACTGAAGGAATCTTGTGAAGCAGCCCTAGAAGATGGCAACAGCTGCAGCTCCAGGCATCTCACAGGGGAGCTGCACATGAAACCAAGGTCTGTTCCAATGCCCACATCCACTCTGCTGGTGCTTACATGGACACTGAGGGTCTGGGAGGATGCCTTTCCTGCTTCCTGATGAGCTGTCATCAACTTATCACCTTCTATGAGATAAACCCAGCATGAGTATCTGCTGTCTATGTCTGCATGCCAGCTTGCTCCTTGTCTTGGAGGAAATTTCTCTGTCAGGAAGAACCAGCTGTGGGGACTGAGGGCTGGTTTTCTGAACTTCTTCCTACTCCTGAATTTTCTACAGTTTCTTAGCCACCATGCAGACTGCCTGGAGTTTGGGGAAAGGCACATTCCCTTTTCTTCTCAGAGGTCATAGGGGTCCACACCTTCAGTAATGTCACAGTCACCTACAAAACCATTCTAGTGTCTGAGGGATGCAGGCCATGGTGTGAGAGTCTCCATCCTCCACTGTCTCATACCCTTCTCCTTGGGTTATTGCAAGAAAGAGAGAAGCAAAGAAACTAATCCCTGGGCTTTGCCTCCTCTGGAGACATCAGAAAAGCCATAGTGCACCCATAGTGGACAAGTTGCACCCATCAGTATTCAGTACTGTTTCATATCAACCCACACACAAATGAGGACTGGGTCTGGTGGAGACAACTATCCACACCTTGAGGATTTAAGTGGTGGTGTGTTTGGTCCTGGAGTGACAGCAACAGTGAATGCTTGTGTTCAATTTCAACTCAAGTTCTCTTCTAAGATTTCTTTTTGCAGAACTGTGAGGCTTCAAATTTTCACTGTCTCCAGCCAGGAGAGAATGTAAAATGGCCTCAACAGGTGCAACAAAGAAGCACTTCAAAATCCTCTCAAAACTCAACAGACACAAAGTAAATGTATAAAATTAATATTTTGACACATAGTACATATTTTCACTT
>JAOTQP010000001.1:97310403-97323618 GCA_026413545.1 Cichladusa arquata
AACAAACAAACAAAAAAAAACCAAAAAAACAAAAAAAAAACCATTAAATTGTAATTTTCCTGAACAGAAATATTTTTCTACTTAGAAGAATATTTATGTCATTCATTGAGTACCATTTATGTGCTCTGTACTGCTGAGAATGTACAGCCAGCCCTAGGATAAACATTTTCCAAGTCATCCAAGTGATTTGGAGATGATGACCTACTGACTGTCAGTAGTTATTAGGTGCTTTTGATGGTGTTACCTGTCTTGTGCAGTCCACAGGGGCTCCCTATCTAAACCCATGCAGTCACTGAGAGACTTTCTGTTTACTTCAAGGGCTCTGTGTCAGGTCTGCAAGGTGCTGTAAGCTCTCTACAAGGAGACAGGAACCTTTCTGGAACAACAGAGTGCTTTGGACTACAAGAGGTTGTTTACTGAGGAAAATATAAAGTATTTTTAAGTAGGTGACAGTAACTGCTAAAATGTAAACAGCTGAGGGAGTGGTACTAGGATAGTGCTACTTTCCAGTGAATTAAGAAGAAAAAACCAACACACCACTTTGCTTCACACCACTTCAAACTGCTGCAGTCTTCACTTACACCTTATCCATGGAAATCTCAAGCAATCTTTGGCAAACCTTCAACATCCCAACAAGATTAGCAAGGAAAAAATATTACTCACTCTCTTCTTTCTACTCAAATTTAAAAGAATGAGGGATGCCTTTTGTTATGAAACCCAACCTTGTGGGGATTCCAAGCAGGAGAGCACAAGTGTCTGAAAATATCAGAAAACTGAGGCTTAGCAAGAGAAATAGGGAGTGAGTGAAGGAGCCATTCTGTTGATTTTGGAAGGAGTTGCAAAAGTTCCCCTGATTTCAGCTGGGCATCAGCCAGGCCCACTGAGCATAAAACTCCACTCAGCATCTCTTCTATCTTCCACACACAATACTGACAGGGGTCCTCCAGACAAAATTGAATTGACTGCGGCACTCAGACACCACCAAAAATTGCTTCTTTGTGGTAGAGTTTACCCGTGTGTAAAAAGTCAGCACAAACAGGACTACGAGGGACTTGGATGGTACATAAACCTTGTTTTGTTCCTCTGCATAATTGAATTCCACCCTTGGAGAATAAGCTAGGAAGTTTGCTTCTTGGTGGTTAGTTTTCTGTTACAACACATGATGGATGACTGTTTATAAAATATTTGCAAATGTATTATACTAAAGAAAGGTGTTAGTTTGATAGCATTGGGGAATGAAACCTTAGATTTAGCCAGAGATAAGAAATAATCCTTTAACACTTCCATAAAATCTCTGGTTGAAAGAAAGACACAGCAGCATCCTATGCCTTCATCAGTCCCCAGCACTAAAACTGTTTCCTAACAGCTTTTTACAGAGCCTAATACAGAGGACAAAGATCAACAGGATGCTATTATCAAGCACCATGTGCTGTGAAAAGCTAAATGCTGAAACAGTCTGTGCTAGCATCCTTGTTGTATTATCTCTGAATCCATGGATAGCGAGAAAATGAGGGCTTCTAAAAGAGCACCTAAGGAAATTGACCTTCATCTTATTATTATGCTAAAATACTACATCATACATAAAGGAGTCCAAAAGTGGTCTAGGACAGTTACTACATTGAAACTTTTGAATACTGTAGGATATTATTCCCCTCTTTTTTTCACACATACACACATGCCTGTTCAGCATAAAATTAATTAGCAAGTGATATACAAAATTTCTCAAAGCACACAGAGGTTTTGCAAAAGAAAGAAATTAGTTCCATTGTCAACATATGTATTTGGTTACTGCCACAGGGAAAGCAGGCTACCCCTACAGATCTCTGTGCAGGGAAACAATCTGACTAAACCACACTCTGGACTTTCTTCAGTGTCATTGTAAAAGCTCTGAATAAAGCTGGAGAACAAGAGGTCAGAGCAATATTTTAAATGAGAGGCTGTATTCTAACAAAAACAGCAACAAGATTTCACCAGCTAGGCCTTTTCTTGGGAAGGTGATGAACATTAACAGGGAAGGTAGCAACCATGCAATTTGCTAGCCAAAATCTAATACTACCCTTACAGAAAGTGCATCATTATTCATGGTAACAGAAAAATGCCTAAAAAGTTTTTGGATCTTTTCATTAAACCATTGCAGTTAATTATATAGAAACTACTTTTGAAGAAGGATTCTCTACCTATTATGGCCCTAAATCATAAAGGAGTATAAATGTGAACAAATTCATTTTTATTTGATTAAAAGGAGGCTGCAGAGGCTGTGTTCAGCATAAAGAGAGATTCTGAAATAAGAAAAGCAATAAAATAAATAAATGGGAACAACAATGTACAGTTTCCACCCAAGTGTGAGCAGGGTAAAAAACCAGTGCAGAGAAAAGATAGGGAAGTGTAGGTGGTGAAAATACATGAAGCAGAGTTTGCCCCATATCCCTACTTGAATGTGTCTTGGAGGACAAGGAGAATTCCAGCCTTTCCTACCGTAACAACTCAGCAGAAAACACAACATATCAACAGTCAGCAAGACCTCTCCCCTCAGGGGGCAATGCTTATGATCAGAAATCAAACCAAGTTAATACAGAGGCAACACTTGCAAAATAAGAACTAAAAAAAACCCCTAGCATAGAACTACCTCCTTCAATAACAGAATTTTGACACATGGTGGCCCTTGCACTCTCATTTTCCTAAAAGGTACTTTCTTGTAGGACCACAGACAGACTTGGCCTAACCTGAATGTTGAAGGAGAGGTCTTATTCTCTAGCCATTCTGCTAGCAAGGGCCATGCAAGCCCACAGCCTCCCAGGTATGTGCTGTATCCAGATGCTGAAACATTTAGAGGCAGTGATGTTCAAAGCAGCTCAGAGAGGCACCTGCAGAATGAAGCTCTTCCACCAGGCACTGGCTTGAGGCCATTGCTGCCACTGCATTTGGATTGGTGATATTCCAATTCAATTATTGTAAAACATCTGAAATTACTAAACTAGCAGATAGCTGAAGTGATTCTTGTCCTAGCTCCCAGCAAGTTTTTTGCAATCATAACTGATGTCCAATAGTTGCAGTCCACATTTCTGTTTGCATACACCATATCTTAATGGTGTCTTTGTTTTCCCGGCCCCGTTTCAGAAACATGATAAAACATTCTGGAAATGAGTTTGCCAACTAAATATTTGAATCCTTAGGGATATATTTGGTTTTAATCATGCACTTTCCTATGCTGAAAGGCACAAAATTATGAAAAACTGTTGTATTTTGGTCACGTTCAGCTCTGTGTGCCAGGGATGAACCCCAAAAACACGCTGGATGAATGTATGTTTTGTGTAACTGAATTTACCCCTGGCAATAATCTGTATTCAGGCCTGCATGCTTACCCCATTTCCATGTATTTAGCTCTTTCTGCTTGTTAAGTTGAGTGTACAATGGAGTTCAGTCCAGTATTCACTCTGTAAGTATATCAACAGGCAGGTGGAACTGTGAGGACCCTTTTTGTGTTGGTGGGCATTTACTTAGGTCAATGTACCTGCTGAGAAAGTGCTTCCCAACACATATTACAGCTCCACAATCCAGCCTCACGTAATCAGGTTCTGCCTGTATGAGGTTAGAGGCCTCCACGATGAAGCATTTCCATTCCCTGAAAAACAGCTGCATGTGGAATCAAGCAAGCAGATATTTTTACCCATACAATTTTCCTCTTGCCAGACAGCTGCTTGGGTTTTATTTGCTTTTGGTTTGTTAGCATGTTTGTTTGTTTGTTTGTTTTTATGAGACTGTCCATAGGGAAATGTCATTTACACTTAATGTTTTTATTTACTTGTTTTGATAGTAAATTCAAACAATTCAATGAAGATAAATGTTCTGCTTGGTACACGTTGCATAACAAATATGCAAAATTTCTAATGAAATGTATTCATTTGAAATTGTAAGGTGAAGGGGTTCCTGTCAAGTCTGATGTAAAACACTAGGAGGATTTTTCCTTAAGGAAATAACACTTCCCACTGCAATTAACACTCTGTGTGGTAAGGAAAGGAAACAGAAGAGGGTGCATGGTCACAGCTTCTGCTCCGCTCATCCACACTCGCCTGTTACACCTGTGTGTGTGGATACAAAGATGCTGAGATGTAAATTATACCAATGCCAGCAGAAGGGCAGAGCTCGAGGACCCTGCATTGATTGACATGAATGTGATCCTTTCCAATAACTTTGTCAGGGCTTAGTACAGCATCCTTCTTATAACGGGTTCACAAAGCATTGCTGCTTTGTGTTTGAGGTTGTGGGGGCAGCCAGGGAGAGGATTCACCTTCTTGGACAATTCAGCATGTTAGTTCAGGCTTATTTGTGAAATAGTGAAAGCAAAGAGAACATTACATACACACACTCAGAAGCACAATGAGAAAAATATAAATAAAAATTATCATAAACTTAAAGCTATATAATCAAATGTTACACAAACTAAATCTCTCAATTCTTTCCATTAACAAAAATTTGGTATGTAGCACTGCATTGACTGAATGAGAAATCTCAGACCAGGTCTTCTGTCTAGCTGTATTGCAAAATTAGAGATCCTGGCAAGTATTTATAAACTCATGATAGCAGGAGAAGATTCTGTGGTAGTGAACAAGCTCTATTACTGCTTTTCATGTTGTCAGGATTTTGCCCACCAACTGTAAAGTTTTGAAGCAAGAAGTGTGTTGCAACACAAAGCTCCAGATTCACAAGAAAGATGAAGAAGTGACAGACATTTGAAGCCAAAGTAATTTGTTTCTGTGCAGGTCTTTTGGGAAGAACCAAGATCATGAACAGGCTTAAGCTTATATGCATGAGCAGTTCCCTCAAAATCAACAGAATGTATATAAACCTCCCTTTACCTGGAACCTAGGTTTGGATGGAAGGAGCTCGAGTGCTTTTCAAAATAAAGCTTTAATATGTGCAGAAAAAGTGGAGTGGAAGCCACAGTCATTTGGAAATTTAAGAATGAAGGGGGAAAAAATTAATCTGAGCACTGCTGAGCATGCATGACTTGAGTTCTTCTCAGTAGGACTTCAAGAGAGTCACAGATTTAAGGTTGCTTTATGAGCACCCAGTTATCACAGACCATAAATCTCACCATAGATCTCTGCATGCCTTCCACAAGGCAAATTTTCAATTTGAAAAAAAGGCAGACATGGCTATGCAAACCACTGATTTTGCAAATTGCTGAAAGTAGTTTTTTCTTTTTTTTTTTTTAAAAAAAAGAACAACAGATAACTTGCATTAACCTGGACTGATTATTTTTCAAAAATTTTTGTTGAAGAAAATTGACATTGAAGGCGAGGAAAGTGCACTAAAAATGCTATGTTTCAAGCTGGAGCATTTTTAAGGATTTTTTGTTTCCATTTGAAACATGAAAATGCTTAATTTCAAAAGCATTTGAAAATTTAAACTTTTGCATTAAAATATAAGTACTTCTACCTCCTCTTCCCTTCACAGACATAAAGATAAGCCCCCAAACTAGCAATTGACAAAATTCATAATTTGAAAAGAATGGCCTAGTATTATCAAACTGATTTTTTGCTGATGGAGTTAAAATATGGAGGAGCTCCATCACTTACCTTTTACAAAATTATAAGGAGACAGAGCATTGCAACCAGTGAAGGATGTAACTTCCAGTGATACAGAGATTTCAACACAAACAAGCACTTAAGCTGGAGCTGCAGACAATCAGAATAAGGGAAATGCACATGCACCACGGGTATTTGGGGGCTAAACCAAGTAGGGCTGGCAGACAGAGAGTATGGAATTTCCCTGCTTTCTAGAGTAAAGTACCCTTTTTGCTGCAGAACTTGGTACTGGGGAAAGCCACGAGAACCTGCTGACTTCAGGAAAAGCCCCATTACGAAGGCACACAGGAAGGCACACCATATATTTCCAACAGAGCTAGTTCTTACAGGCTGCCCTGCCAACAATTCTCATGTTGGAACAGGGAGGAGCAGGAGAAAGTGCCCTTCTTAAGTTTCACCTTCTTCTCCATTTGAACCTAGTGGGACAGAAACAATGCAATGTTCTGATTTAATTTCCTCTCACGAGGCCTCTCACCTGGATGCACTGAAGCAGTGCACAGCCCTGCTCCTGCAAGAATATTTACAGTAGGTGTCACTAGTCCAAGACATGAATTTTTATTCCTTTGTTTTCTTCTTTTTTTCTCCTAGAAGGCCTCAAGATCCATCCAGTTTTGCTTCCCACATCTTTCTTTAAAGCTGAAAATTTTAATTCCAAAATCAATGCTTCTAAAAGGAAATGCTAGATGAGGTTCCCTGTTTTTGTATTTCAATGGATTGGGTGCTTTTTTCTCTTTGACAGGTGCGGAGCCAGGACTTCTTCATGGTCCTTCACTGTGTCACATAGTCACCACCTGAAAGAATAAAATTCGGATCTCTGCTCCTTTGAAGCCTCTCCCTTGCAGAGATGAACAAGATCTCCAATGCTACATCTGCAGTGCTCTGTATTTTCCTAGATAAAACAAGTCAAGAGTCAAATACCTTGTCTTTGAGTAGTACAATAACTACTGCATGCTCCTGTTATTCAGGGTCAAATGGCCACTTGCTTTGTTTACTTTACAAATGGTACCAACATTGTGTGGCCAAAAAAGTGTGCTGTGGTCTCAGGATGAACATAACTCCAGGCGTGGCAGTGGGGCAGTGAGACCATCTGAAAGCTTACCAAGCTGCAAGCATTCATGCTCAGACCTAATGGGTGCTGCTCTTTCACTTGAGTCACTGCAGGAACTTGCCACTTTTCAAGCACAGACGCAATATCAGCTAAGCAGTGGCCCTACCAGGCTGAGAACTTTTTGCTTCTTGATTGTCCTCATTCTTCTAGACAGAAGTAAATACATATTTGTGAGGTAGCTTTATAGTCTCCGGTGGTACTTTGAAGGTTGAAGAATGACACTAGAACAGAGCTGCAGCTTCTTTAAAGCACCAGGAACATTTATAGAAAAGGAATAGCCAGAAAAAAAAATAAATGCTTGAATAATACCAAAAACAGAGATAGGAAAAAGAGACCCTTGGGTGGAAGAGGAAGAAGCCTACTTGATAGCACTAAAATGTAATAAGGAGCAAACAATCTAAAATTGAAATATGAGTTCCAATTACATTTTATGCTCAAAGCAGTTAAATATTATTGCAGTTTACTTGAGAATTAAAGCAGAATTGTAAAACTTGGAAGCGTGGCATTAAGGGAAAGTTGCTATGCTTTGGCCCAGCTTTTAACAGGGACTTTGTCAGTAAGTGAAGCAATCCCAAGTTACTGGATGTGAATGGCACTGCTTTCGTGTGTCACTGACTATGGAAACTGACTTGCTTGCACTAGACTAGCTCAAAGGGCTGCACAGCAAGCAGGTCTGACCTGATTTACATACTTTGTATACTGCAGTATACTTGTATAAAGACAAGGGAAATCTACAGAGTTTAGAGATTAGCAGACAATTTGCTTCACTATTCTTGATGTTGTATATTTCGTGTACAATAGTATGGTTACTTAATATATATTAGTTTAAAATATTCCTACATGTCTTGCAGGGTCAGATGGAGATTTTTTACAGAGATGATAGACTCAAATGGATGTGGATGTTCTGGCTAACCTATTACTCATTCCTTCTGAAACAGGAAAAAATGGCAAATAGTTCCTCAAGGTGTAGTTATATTTTTCTGAAAAAGGGAGGCACTATGAAAGAGAAATCTCAGAGCAGCAGAGAAAGAAATGGATGGAACAATGCACTGGAAGTTAGAAGCTCAGATTTGATTTTTGACTTTGCTGCTTCTGTACTGTGAGACTCCTGGCAGGTCATTTCACCTGTCTGTTCCTCTTCCTACTCTCGTGTCTAACTTGTCAAATGAAAAGTGGTAGCAGCTTAGGCCAGAGTTGCTTGTAGGATCTAATGCTCTTAATGTCTGGTTCTGTTAGAAGGTTGCAGTTACTAATGCTCCTCTAGTAAAAAGAGGCATTGAACAAAAAAAACAAACTGTTGATACGAGACAGTAGGAATTAGATTATTAGATGCACTAGTATAGAAAAAGAACACTCAGAAGCAGAATCTCAACATTATACCCTGATTATTTTAATGTTGTGAAAGAACAGGAGTAAGGAATACGAACAAAGAAATACAGAGTATAACTGTGCCCTCCTACAGAGAAACAAACAGAACAAGTTGGCCCTTTCTTTGACTTTTACAAACTTCTGTTGAGTTTTCAAGAAACTGAAAGTGGAGCTGAGGTGGGAACAATAACTTCCTAGAAGCGTGCTTCTTGAAGAATGGCTGTCCTGCACTGATCCTGTGGCTCTGTTCCTACTCTGCAGCGAATATTCTGCAGCTTTAGTTCAGCTAAAATGCCTCCTCCCTTCACTGCTTGCACATAAATTGCTATTAATGTTACCATGTTATACAAGTGCATTGGGGAGGAAAATAGGCCCACTAATGCATTGTCCTGCTCCAGTGTTTTTTAACCTGGAGGATGCCATGCTATTCCACGGACTGTGGGTGGGCACAGGCCACAGGAAAAAAGCAACAGAGGTGGGACATGCTTCATGAGGCTGCATCTGCCTCACCCTTTCTCCCCCATGCTTCTCCCCAGGCTGCGTGCAAAGCTTAACGCAGATAAAGCATATGCTCCAGAGTTGCCTTATGGCCTTCCTTCCCTGCTCACATGACAACCGTCACTTGTAGTCAGCCATGGTAGCAGCTCAAAGGGATCCAGGGCCTGCAGGCTCAGGCTGCAGCTGGCTACTCCAAGCTCCTTTTTTGTTTTCTGAACACATTTACAGTGGCCATGGAACACGCCTCTACCTCAGCCCAGGACAGCTACCAGCGGACAGGTCAGTTCCACAGGCAGCAGGTAGCTTCTGCCCTGGGCAGGAGGAGAAGAGGAGATGGTTATTAAGGATCCAACTCAGTCCCCTCCCCAACACCACTGAGCTCCATGGCAGGCCCCAAATGAAGGGAGTTTAAAAAAAAATAAAATTCCCCATTACTATTATTTATATCAATGCTACTATTTTTTCCTGTTATTATTAAATAAGAACAAAGTGAATGGAAATACTTTTTCTCTCTTGACAGAGCACAGCCACATGGCTCCTTATGTCTTTTATGTTGTGCCATGGATTAATTAGGAGGGGATATGCAGTTGGGAGGGAGATACTCTGCTGCCAGTTGAGCACAAAGCAGGCAAACCCAGATGAACTCACACAAATGCCACGGACATGCAACTTGGAAGCCCCAAATCCTGCTGCACACACAACTGAGCTCAGCTTTATCTGAGCTGAACTGCACTGACTTCAGCCAGGCTGGCTGTGCACAGCAGCCCCACGTGAGCCTGCCACAAGGTAGGGTCAGGGCATCACTCTCGAAAACTTAACACAAGTTACACACAAGTAACAAAAAGCTCCCATCTGATGATACAAGTTTTTGCAGAAAAATCCAGAAATGCAACTTGTGTGGAGTCCTAAAATACTAATGAACAAGTAACGTAAAAAATTTCAGCACTTGCTGTCTTGCTGTCCCTTGAAAAATTCCTCACAGGCACTTGCTAATATCTTAAAACTCTTGATAACAGTGGCTGATGAAAGCCAGAAATATCTCCAAGTGGGCATAAAAAGAGATTAATTTGCTTGAAATCATATACAGAAAAACAGAAACCCAGAAATATACTATCCTCTCTCCTCTTCATGACCTCAGTGTTTGCAAAAGGTGCTGTATTGACAACTGAGGAAAATACAGTTCTCTCTTTCACTACGACAAAATAAATCAAAGGCAGTGGGAATGCAAGCATTCTATTTTCTGAACATACCAGCATACCTCAGTTTACTCATCTCTCTTAAAAGGTGAAAAAATCCTTGTGCTTTCACAGACCTTATAGGTGGCCTGCCCTGCTACTAACTCACAAGCCACTTGTAACTGTACGAAGCAGACACAAAACACAATTGTTCTACTTAGGAGCACTGTATATCCATTTTGTACAGCTGTAAAAAACTACATTACATGCAAGGTGTCCTTATCTTGGCCTCTTTCCTGAAACGGACAGCAAAAGTATCAAGTGTAATAGAGAGATCTGTTAACAACAAAATGAAACAACCTTTAAAATGAAGTTTCTGGATACTATCAAGTGCCTACATCACTTATATTGCTCAGTAATTACCTGCTTTGACAGGATTTTAGCAATGAAGAAGTATGAGATGATCCATGGTGTGGTGTTATTAATACAGGTGAAAGAATCCAGGAAACAAGGCACTAATAGCACTAATACTGTCATGTAAGAAACTACATCATGTAAGTTTTAACTGTCTGGATTAGGCCTCTTACACTTACCAGCAACTGTCTATGCATACTGAAAAGATGCTGCTTACCCACTACTGCAAAGCATTTCACAATCTGGAAACGATAGGAGGAAGCTCTGCCAAAAAATTAGGCCAACCTTTTCATATGTGACTAATGAAATGTGTGTGCCTTCACTTGCCAGTGTCCCACACCTGATGTGCACCTGACTTCCAGTGGAGGGATGGTCAGCTCTGCCTTCTTAGCAATGAAAATTAAATACAAAAGTAGAATGTGTTAATTACAAGAACACATTTATGCTGTTATTTTTACATTATTCAGGCACTGAAAAACCCACCCCTGCTTACAACAAACAAGAGAGTGGGGCATTTACAACACTTTTGCCACATCTTAAGAAAAAATGCACAGGCTAATTTTAAATGCTTTCTCAGAAACACGGATATAATTTAGTTTTCTAATATGAGCTTGTAGTTTACTGCACTGTATTATTCAGACATAAGAAATATTATTTCACGGTTATTTAACACAATTCTGCCATACTGAGAAAAGGGGTTAGGGAGTGAAAGAAGAGTAGACAAGCCATGGGAAGACGCTGAAATTAACCATATTACATCAGAAAAAAGCTCAGGACTGAGAACATATGGAATAAACTGCAACATTCTTGGATGTGTAAAGCCGTCATGAAACGCAAACATTGCTCTCTTATTAGAAAAAAAAAGAGTACATTCCCATTGTTATTATAACTATTATTTCTTAAGATTTTTTTTTTAATATGACAATTGCTCACTAGAAGTCAGCATCCCACCTAGAGACACAAAAAATCAGTTCTTCCTAACTCTAAGAATAAATGTGACGTGTCTTCTGCTTAAAAACCATGAGTGTCTCATGTTGCACATGTCCAAGCCCTCGTGAACATTAGTACACGGGGTCAGTGTGCTTCCACACTGTGTTTGAAGGGAGGGAAGCTTCTCCCAAAAAGTTAGACTACATTTCCAACACCCGTCAGCACAATCGCCATGCAGCCACGCAAAAGCTGCTGGCCTCACACTGTCGCTTTGTGCGTATCAGCCACAGAAACTCCCAAATCAATTTCACATCCATGCGTTCGGTACGCTCCGCGAGGTGCGGAGCAGAGGACCGGGCAGGGCACGGAGCGTGGCGCGGACCCCGGCGTTACACTCGGCCGGTTCTGCCAGCAGAGCGGTCTCTATGGGAATCCGCTGTGAAGCCGGCCGTGCTGTCGATGCCGGCCCGGTGAGGGCCTCTCCGCCACGCCTGGGCGAGGATTCCTGCGGCAGGGGCACCGCCCGGAGCGCCGCCGCATCCCGCGCGTTGCCGCCGCCCGCAGCCCCCGGCCGGGTCAGGGGGCAGCGCCGGCCCGGCCCGTCCGCCCGCGGGCCGCGGGGCTGGCTCCCCGTGTTTACTGCCCCGGCGGGGCTGCGCGATGCGCGCTGCCGCCCGCAACTCCTGCCTCGCCGTGCTGTGGCCTCTGAATGAAACTCGCCCAACTCGGCCGAGTAAGTTACCGGGGGGCTGCTCGGGGTGCGGGGGGCCGGGCCGAGCCCGCACCCCGCTACCCCGCGGCGCTGCCCAGGGCAGGCGTACTTTACTCTCGCCAATGGACAGTGGCTGCCGGCGCTGTGGCCGGCACGGCTCCGCGCTGCCCCGGGCGGCCCCCGCTCCCTGCCCCGCTCGGGCACCGCCGCCGGGGGCTGCGCGCAGCCTGCGAGGGGCAGCGCGGCGATCTTTGTGTGAGTGTGTGCGGGGAGTGTGAGCCGGCGGCTCCCTCGCGGGCCGCGGGTGTAACGGCAGCGCTGAGTGGCCGGCGGGCCCGTCGCTCAGCGCGCCGGCCAATGGCGGGGCGCCTTATATCGCGGGGAGTGTTGTGGCGCTGCCCGGGTTGCATGGCTCTGTGTGGAGCCGCGTTCCGCGGGCGCCGAGGCGGAGGGGCTGCGCTGCGAGCCGCGTCCGGCCCAGCGGCGCGGTGCGCACCCCGCCGAGGTGAGTGCCCCCGCCCGCCGAGCCGCGCCGGGCGGGCGGAGATGGGCAGCGGCAGCCAGGGAGGGAGAGGACGAGATGGGGAGAGGGGTGCCCTCGCCCCACGCTCCACGCTCCGCGCCCCAGCGGCGGAGCAGCCCCCCGCGCCCCTCCTGCGGCGCTGGCGGACGGGAGGCAGGCGCGGAGCTTCCCCTGCCCGGCGCGGCGGCTGCCGCGGCTCCCAGTCACTTTTCCTCCCTCTTGCCAGCCCTGCCTTCGTTTTGAAAGTTTGGGCAGTGGAGGACGGGTGGGTTGGTGCCGCCAGCCCTCCGCCCGGCCGGGAGGGCATGGGTGACCGGGGGGTGTGTGACGGGGAGGGGGCCAAGCGGATCGCGATACAGCGCAGGGCATTTAAAACACCAGCGAGCCGAGCCCGAGAGGCGGCGGGGGTAGGCCAGCCAGTGCCAGGCTGCGTTTGAAACCAGGCACCTCTCGCCGCCACAGAGAGAGGCAAGAGCAGCGGCGGAGAGAGGAAGGGGAAGGAGGGCGAGGAGGAGGAGGGATGGCCACCGGCCGCCGCTCGGTGCGTGCCTCCGGGGGGGACTTGACAGGGAAATCGCGGCAGACAGAAACGAAACTTCATCCCGAGGGGCGGCGAGGCGCGGGGGAGAGTGCGCGGATCGGTATCGGCTGCCGCCGGCCTGGGGGGCTCCGCGCCGCCGCCGCCGGGAGAAAGGGCGGGGGGGGATATAAAACCGGAGAGGGGGAAGCAGCCGATCCAGCGGCCGCACCGGGAGCGGGGAGGAAAAACCCCGGCGCCGACCCCGACAACAACAGCGGCGGCCGGGCTCGGCCGGAGAGTTGGGCTGTGCGTTTTCCGGTAGTCATCGGCGATGCACCCGGGGCGGCGGCGGCCCCGGTGGGCAGCGGGGGGGCGGGCG
>JAOTQP010000001.1:97325800-97407605 GCA_026413545.1 Cichladusa arquata
GGCGGCTGCGAGCGGCGCTGCCCCCGCGTTGGCCGGGGGTCGCTCCCCGCGGGCTGCGGTGGCGGAGGGGCGGCGGGGCGGCCGCCGCTCCGGGGGGCAGCGGGCATTACCTGAACTGTGCTCCAGCCCTGCTGCCTTCGTCCGTCCCTCGCTCTGTCTCTTTCCCCGGGTGGATCTCGTACCTGCGGTCTGGCGGCTTGTTCGTGTTGTTAATTTCTGCGTTGTTTGGCTTATCTACGCGCGGGGATTGGTCGCTCACTTGTGTAAGTTCCCAGGGGTTATTGTTATGTATGCCTCCTTGCAGATGGTGGGCAACTTTCTGTCTTTTATTTTGGTAATGCATGCGAGTATTACTGTGTGTCCGTGTAAATAATTACGTGATGCATCCCTGTGTGTGTGTATGTATCTGTGCGCGCTCATAAACATGCATCCGCGTTAGAGAGAGAGAGAGGGGAAAAATAACCCACCCTGCTGATGCACACTCAGATGATTTGCTCCATTTGCCCACTCCTAATGCCCTCTAAAGACACGGTGCATCTTTTGTTTGCTCCCTACAGTTTCCTGCGACTGTCATCTTGTTTTAATGACAACTTAGCTGGGATGGGGGTGAGGAGGAAGCAAGTTTCAAGTTTTGGGATCTCTCCTCTTGTTGGCGATGTGGTGAGTTGCAATATTGTAAAATCATGGTGTGCTGATGATGTGCCTTTATTTGATACTTTATAGGTCACTATCACATGACAAAGGCTTTGAGACAGCTTCATCTTCGTCTGTCTGTAATTTCCATTTGCCTTCCTGGGTGAGTATGTACACATGAAAAAAGAACTTGATTGTTATTGATAAGATAGAGGTCCTCGTGCTGCTACTTTTTATGAGGAAGATGCTTGTTCTGGTTTTAGCACCTCAGAAAACATGTATTGTCCAGGTGCTAATGGCTACTGCTAGAATACAAAGTTTGTATGTAGAGGTGCCTCCAAGTAACTTCGAATTAAAAGGTTATGCATATTCAGAGCTCTCTTCACTTATTTTTTTTTATTCTAGTGTTTTTCTTTCCCCTTAAACTCTGTAAAGATAATCAGCTGATTGACTAAGGGCAAAAGTTTTAAACCAAAGTAACATTAGAATATGCAAAGTGCAACGCAGGTCGAAAATTTAATGAGCGTGTAAAGTCCTTTTAAAATTCAGTGGTAGAAAAGTATGAGAGTGTAAACTGAATAGGTAATTAGAAAACTCTGGAGGTCAAGAATCAGTGAGAAGTTTAGCAGAACTGTAATGCTGCTGCAACAGGAGTTCATTCAGTTTTAACATGTAAACTGAGAGCTAATTAGAATTCCATTCATGCTCATTCTGTGTTGCTGTTTTTTCTTTTGGCATTGATGAATGCAGATACCAATCAATTTGAAATATGTATCTTAGTGACTAATTTATTAGTATTCCTAAGCTTTCAGGTGCACAACAATGGTGTTTTTTTTTTTTTTTTTTTTGATCTGCATACTGGGAAAAGTTATAATAACTTTTGAAGGGTTTGACACCTTTTAAGCTGAAGTGGAAGTGGTATTTTAAAGAAGAGGTTTTAAATTTTTGGGGTCACATTTATAGATGACATAAAATGAGTGGCACTTGGAGTGCTTCTCGTGCAGGTGCCACTGACCTGCATTTGGCCCAAAATTAGAAATGGGAGGTAGCATTTCTTCTTGGTACTATCCTGCACATAATTAAAAACAAGGCAAGATGTGTACTTGGGGTAAGCTTAGTACTCATAAATGGGAATGATTAATAACAGACTCTTGACCTTTTGCAGGCAGTGTATAGCAGACATAGGGTAAGTGATGGTCCCAAACATGCTGACTTGAAGGGGGCTGTTGAGAGCAGCTGTTCTGGTGTGATATTATGACCACAAAGCTAGTGTTAAGGCTGGGATAACCACTATGGGCAGTTGGTTTGAAGGGAGAATTCGGCTGTTGTCCAGTTCCTGCAGATTTGCACTCAAATTTCAGGTTTTCGGATTTCGTGTGCAGTGTGGTTGGTATGTGCAGGTCTCAGAGTATAAACACCAAGTTCAGTTAATGGAATTTTTTTATGACAGACTAGTTGCTTAGGAGAATACTGCTTTTGGTTTTATAGTATTACCTTTTAGCATTATGACAAGGATTGTGTTGTTTGAAGAGTAGTTGGTGCAACAGTTTTTTCCAAGTAAAAACGCATCTGGAGATTCAAAACTGGCAGATAGGCTTCAAAATGTTGATCAGGGCTGAATACGAATGTACTGATTTCTGAACTTAATTTTCTGTGTTTTTAGTTAAGAGTCACGTGAGAATGCTATAAGTGCTAAGTACATCTTCGTTATTTCAAGTAATAGTAAAGGATACTGAACAAGAATAGTTCAGAGACCTTGTCGCAGGTCTTGAGTCATTATCTGGTTTTAGTTTCGTTATGAAGTCTTTTGGATGCATGGAATGTTGATCTGGCAGTGAAGTGGTGATCATAATCTTCCCACACTTGGAGAGGAGTGGACCTTGGTTTTGTGCATAGTGCTAAATGTATGTCACACCTGATGTTGAACTGGCTTGAACAAAGGAAGAGCTAGGGTATTTTTTTAATGAAAAAGGCGTAATAGGAGCTTTAGAGGAAGAGAAGAAATAAATTTCCTTGTAGCTTAAAAAAGAGGCAATGAAAGTAATGCACCTAGTTAAGGTGAGACTAGAGATTTTGTTAGATTTGTCCATGACTAGAAATCTCCATTTACTTTAGGGAGCCTTTATTTTGGTAAAGGGGAAGATTTCGCTTATTACACAGTTCTCACTAAAGTAACTGTTCATGGATGGGTTTTAGTCATTCAGTCTTGATGTGCAGGAGTTCTGGTTTGCTTGGCAAGTGCCAGTGCAGGGCTGCTGTGTCACAAGATAGAAGGTGATGAGCTGCTTAGCAAGAGGCCTTTTGGATGCTTTAAAAATTGGCGCAAGCTCTCCAAAGTTTGTTGCACACTACTGTCCCTCTTGGCACAGCAAGCTGATAAACCATGTCAAGCAGGCGTGTAATTTAACAGAAACGTAGCTGGCTTCTGTATGAAGGTAAACTCAGAATATTTAAGAAGCTTGCCCTTGACACTTCGGAGTTCTTTTGGGGGCTGCTTGCTGTAAGCTCATTGCCTGCAGAACTTCCATTGGCTTCAGCAGGAGGTTTATTTAGGAAAGGAGTGTAGGTGTGATGGTGAGAGGAATTTGTCCATATTTATTTTTCTCTTCAAGGAAGAAAACCTTTCTCTTTCATAGCTGTTGTGTGAATAATTAAAGATATTAAATGTCAGTTTTCCACATAAAATATCAGAGGTAATCATGCCATTATTTTATAACTAATGTTTTTCCTGTTCATCCGGAATGCTCTTAATACACTTTGTTGATAAATTAGCAGTTCCATAGCTGGTGATCCTGTAAGCATGTGAATATCTTGAAGCAGATGACAAGTCTTGTTAAATTCACTCGTATGATTGCTTGCATTCAGAGCTCAAAGTTCTTCCAGGTTGTGCTGCTCGTGGTCTGTGAGCTGAGGATGCGCAGTGTCTCTGGAGCTCATGAACATGGCGTTAGGCAGGGCAGTCTTCTGGCACAGAGCTGGGGAAGGAGTGGTGTGAAGAGACCAGATCTTGGCTGAGTGAGCTGGGACGAGGTACTCTTCCACCTCGTGTGCTGGTGGAAAAGGTGCAGATAAGGTCTGTGAGACCTGTGGTGTCCAGGGCTCTGCTGTGATGTGAACTTTGTAAATGTACCTACAGTGGAATTGAGACACCTGGGAGGTGAGACACTGCTTCTCTTCCAACAGTACATGGCTTGTACAGTGTTCAGATCCTCTTTATCTGAAGGCAGCTCCTTGGTGGAGGAAGGTGCTATAAATTAACTGAAACTCTTGATTTTTGAGTGTGTTGTAGGCTGTCTCTGTGAGCTCTGGCAAGTGATGTGGTCAAAATCAGAAGTTGCTTTCCAGATTTTGGACCCTAGTGGGACTTCCTGTGCCCTGTCATGGGGATGGCCTGCTGTGGCCACCAGTGGAATCAGCAGCACAGCTTTGGCCCTGGTGGCTTCCAAGGTCTTTACTTTTAGAAACATAGCCATATATCCCTTGGCCACTTCGAAATGGAGAGTGACAGTACTTCCTTATATCATTGAATCATATGACACCTGTATATTGGGACAGTTTTCATGAGTGATTTAATTTTTCTAAAGCAGTACAGATAGTAGTAGCTTACTGTAAACTTAATAATTTCTGTTTTCATTATTATTTAGGGGTCAACAAGGCTGGATTGAGTTTATAATCGTATGTATTTCAAAGTATTCTTGAGAAGAAGTAGGCTAAAGTCATCCTTCTATAGTATTAAGTTTATTTCTTTTCCTTCTACCACATTTCTCCCTTTTCTGGGGTATTATTGCCAGAAGCTTTTTTGTTCTGTTGCATGTCAAAAGATTATTAGGACTTACTTCCTTTTTTTATTATTTTGTTGTGGGTTTTTTTTTTGAGATCAGTAATGATACAGTGTTTCTGTCTGAGAGTAGTGGGGTGAGTGTGGTCCTGGTGGACATGGGAATTTCATGAAAGACACTTACAGCTGTCACCTTTTTTGATAGTTTCAGAAGGGATAAGATCTGAACCAGCCTGAGGATTACTCTGAATTTAAGAATGGCTTGATGGGCTGCTGTTTTGCATTGCTTTAAAAAGAGAAAAGCACATACTATTTTCTCAGTAATAGGGATATTATTAATAATTGGCAGTTGTAAGCCTTGCCTTTTTTGTGTACTCCTGTCTTGTCTGGTGAAATACACAAGCCATACTGTAAACACACCTCAAGATCAGGAACAATAATTTTTTCCCAGTTTTAGGCATCTGAGATGAAAAGCTGTGAAGGAGCGTAGGCTTGCCCGCAGTCACTTAGCAGGTTAGCATTAGCAGGGAATGGAATAAAATCTGCATCCGACTCCTTAGTTTGGTGTCCATTCCCTCGGCGTATGCTACTGCTCTGAAGCTTTCCTGGTAAACACCTGTCTTGAGATGTGAATAGTCTCACTGAATTCTGTGCCACTTGGACATCATCTGCCAATTCTCCACTTTCATTCATAATGCTGCTTAAAAAAAAAAAAAAATCCCACCTTCAGAATGCTGTGAAGTTACTGACTTACAATTTGGTTATATTTATTGACAAGACAGTGTAAAGTAGGAGGAGAGCTTACTTAAGAGCTTTTGCCAGTAAACATGGAATTTAAACTGCTGTTTATTGCAGTATTTATTACCCCTATTTATTTAATGCCAACTTTGTAAAGTTAATGTGAGGAAGAAAATGATTCTTGATAGTGAAGTTTTTAAAATGTGATTCATGTGAAATAGTTCTTCACAATTAAATTATTTTTTCAAATTCATAATCTAATGCAAAATGACAACTGATTTTCTTATAAAACGTGGAATTGACAGAAGCAACTACTTTGGCACTCTGGCAATGTTGTGATGAATAGGGTAACTTGCTTACTGAACTTTTATTTCTACAGGCAGTACACATGTAAGATTTTCAGATTTGCTGTTTACTGCTGTTCTGTTACTTAAAAATTTGATGTAAAAATTGGAGGTGTATTTGAGGAGTACAGCACACTTTACTTAATGCCTGGGTGTAGACCTATTTGTAGTATTCTCACAATGGTAGCAGCATTTTAGTATTTCTAATATTTATAAATTTAATTACCTAAAAAAATGAATCAACAAAGAGGAAGAGCATGGTTTTGACACTTTCCAGTGTTCCTGCTCTTTCCTTTCTAGCACACGAATGTGTAATGTAATAGCAAGTCCTTATGAGCGTGGACAATTCAGTATGTGAAAATAAACTAGCTTCGGGCATATCTGAGTACAAAGAAACCTAGTACAACAACATTTCAATTTTTAGTGAGGGGAAGGAAAGTTAACAGGATTTTATGAGGCTACACTAAGAAAATCAGTTGCTTAGGAAGCATGGAATTTTTATTGTCAGAAATCTTCCACGTGGGTGTCTCTACATAAGAGATTTTTATAAAATGTAGCAAATGCTGAAAGTAAGAAGCAGCATTTTATTGACCGTTAATGTCACAGAGCCTCATTCAGCAAAGATAAAAATAATTCAGTGGACTTGCACAACATGGGATCTGTGGAACTTGATGCAAGTGGAAGCTCTCTTGACCAGAAGCTTATCAAGTCCTGTCTACACCTTTGCTTTCTGAGGGAAAGTGGGAAGGTGTCTTCCCTCTGGCTGTGCAGTGTTTTGTTTGGGGGTTTATGATATTTTCTTTCTCAAAGGCATTATGTGTGTAGCATATTGCCTGCTTTGAGACATTGTGGAATGACCCTAACTGTGTTCCTGGCTGTGGGATCACTCTCCTCTTACACAGGTGTAGCAACAGCAAGATTTCTGCCACCCTCACTCCTGGGAGGGGCACTCCTGTGCTTCTGGAACTCCAAGGTCCCCGTGGCAGCGTTAGGCACACACATTACAGGCCTGCTCCTTGGTTCTGTTGGTGAGAACTGAGCTGTCCCGTTGCAGGATTCACGTGGGGAAGTCTTAAACCTGGTCCTGTGCCACTACTGAGCTGGGTGAAGGATTGGTGACTATACCATGCTGCTGAGTGTCAGGCACTGAGTTTCAGTGCTTGATGGCTTTCAACAAATACCTGTCAGTTTGTTCCCCAGTATGTTTTTTCTGCTGGCTACATAAGGACTTTTAAACTTAAACCTTGTTAGAAGCTGTCTTTTTGTTTTGAGTATATTTTTCATTTATACTCCTGCCCTGCACAGTCAAGAGGTACCCAGCAATGGCAGTGGGGAAAGCACGTCACACAGTAATAGTCAGGATTACATCTCTTGCCGTAGAATAGTACATGTTCCCTCTTCAGCCTGTGTGCTCTTCTGTGAAACAAATAATTTAACTTATTGTTTGTGTATGTGACAGAATGCATTGTTTTGTGGTTGCCAAAGCAATATTTGAGAGAGACTTCATGAGGAATTTGAAGGTGAAGCTGGATAAAGAAAACATTAGGTGAGAATGGAAGGAGTGAGGGAGGACTTGATTTCTTACCTCATTACATTTTTGTGGCTGGCCATGTTTGGGTTTGCTTTCCCTAAGTGGTGGTCTTTGAGCCACATCCTGCCTACAGTGAACTACAGTAAGCAGCATCATGCTGACTTATGGGGTGAAGTACAGGAACATCAGTTTCTTTTGACCTCATGGCTGAAGAGCCTGATCCTGCAGTTACGACTGTGCAGGTGAATTCCTGAACAAAAAGCCAGAACCAGACCTGCGTCAGCAATGTGCACCCCTTTGCAGGTTTGCTGGCTGAAGTTCCTGGTGGCCTGTAATTGCTCAGGAAAGCTGTAGATGTCACATTATTCTTAGTTAATGATGTGCAGATAGTCCTGCCAGGGTCGTGCACCTGTTGTACTTGGTGATCAGCTCACAAGGCTGCAGGCCATCCCTTCCCTGATGGTGAGCCGTGTAGGAGGTGCTGGGATAGAGAGAGACATTGCTGAAACATGCTGAGTTCTTGTGAATGAGAAGAGGGTGGACGAGCATGAAGTCTGAGAATGCCATTTGGTAGATGATAAGTCTTCTGGCATGTAAGCCATTTTGTTCAAGTATGTTTGCTTCACAAGTTGGCTGGCTGTCTAGGGAAGGAAAGCATTCTGATGTACTGCAAATCAATGGTCAGAGATGATAGATTTGGAAAGAAGTACCATTTTCACCTCCACTTCATTGGTAAATCTGTCTTCAGCTGTTCTTTCCCTTTGCAAAAGGTTTCTTTATATCCAAATTTCATGTTGAGTAGTGCAAACTTTCTGCCTAGCTCAGTTCTAATCAGTCAGTGTTCCATGCCACAAACTTGTGAGGATGTAGCTCTTGTTTGAATATACGTGTCATTCTTTTTCTTATTTAAGTTTCTTTATTTGTATTCCCTTTAATTTGTTTGAGATGCTCTTTTATACATTGTGTTAAACATCAGTCATCAAGTGCTCGTAATGTATTTTGCAACAAGTATGCAAAATTGCAGCATGATCCTTCACTGATTACAGAACTATAGTATATGAATTAATAAGAAAATAAAACCAGCATAATTAATTTCCAGCTGCTTTTGGAGAAACAGAGGTGTTTATAAGGGGAAGTTTGGTGTGTGCAAATTAAAGAACGACAAAGCTGGTAGCAAATATATTAACGCAGGCAATTATTCACAATTTACTTCCTCTGTTCCATTGATTAGAAATGTGTTTTAGTGCTGAAATTGTAAGCAGAAGCTCCAGTGCCATTCTTTTAAAATGGTTAGATTAAATAAAAATCACAAGTGTCAGAAGTAGAGCAAGGGAAGGAAGTTTTTAACTTTATTTCTTAGTATGGAAGACCTTAAATAAGGGAAATAAATGACAGATAACTAAGTGTAATGGTTGAGTTTTTCCATTTCTCATTTAATGAGATTTCCATTAACATGAGATAATTGCCTCTGTGTGTGTGTGTAAAACAATTTTTGAGTGTTTTTTTCCTTGCATTCTCTTATATGTGCTTGTGCTCATCTGTCTTACCTCAGCACTGTGTCCCAAAGCAGCAGAAGGGAAATAATGTCCATGTTTAAAAGTGACCCAGGCACAATCTCACACTGAGTGCCCTCGCCATGGTTTGGTCCTTCAGAGTCCTTTGGAGGAAGCTGTTGAAGGGATCTGGATACTCAGTTGCTGGTTTTGAAATCCCTTAGTTTGCTGCTGCTCGGGGCTGGCCTGTTGTTCAGGTGGGAGCTCCAAACAAAGCTTTGGGTCTCTGTGCCTGCGACTTCTTCCTGGTTTTTAATCAGCAAAGGAAGATCCTGCCCTCCTGAGAGATATGTGTAGAGGAAATGGATTATTTATTTATATAGAGGACTCTTGAGGATGTCCCTGTCGAGCTTTCTGTTTCGCTGCACCATGTGCTGATGGGGCCAAAGTGAGTTAGAGGATGCTGGAGTGCATGGAGGGAAGCACCTGACAAAACTGACCAGATACTGTGTTTTGTCTAAGAAGTGTTCTGCTGATTTCTCTGCCACAGCTGATGTGGTTTCTATATGCAGTCTTGCTTTCCTGGATGGACCCACAGGGTTGCATTTGACGTTTACTGTTACTCTTCACAGAAAGAAGGAAATCAAAATGGGAGGTGAGGCTGTCATAACAGACATCTCCATGCAATGGGTTACATGAGAGAAGGGCACAGTGCAGGTCTACAGTGGGGACAGTTTGTGTTCTCTTCTTCAAGGATCCTAAAGGGGGAAAAAACCAATCTTTGAATGGGGGATGGTGTTTGTGGAGTTCTAACAGGCTTTGCAGAGTAGGGCTGAAGGAGAGAGTAGGGGCAGGCACGCTGAAAGCATGGGAGGGTTTTATGCCTCCTATTCCTTGTGAGCCCCTCTGTGCGTACACTCACGTGTCTGCTGCCTTGACATTCCAGTTATACCTATTGAACTGATTTGAATCAGGATTTCACTCAATAAACACTTGGTTTAAATCAGTGCTTGTAATCTCATTTTGCTTTGGTATTTTTGTTTTTTTTCAGGAGCAGTCTCTATTGGTAGACAACCATTAAAATATGTTGCTAAATTTAGCCTTTACACTAAATTAGGCGCTACTTTTTTGTTATTTCAGAGCATGCACTATACACTTCCTAAGTGATTCATGGCCTATGTGCATTTATCTAGATTGCAACTGTTAAAGTTTTTGTTTAGGACACGGCAAGTTATGTCTTTTTTTGATTGTGGCCTATAAAAATGTCCTACTTAATAAAATTACACTGATGCACAAACACACAAGTAAACGCAAGTAGATTTTGCACCTAAAATAAAAGTAAGGTATTATCCCTAGTAAGGTAACTGATTCTGCTTAACTGAATGCAAGCTTTTAGAACTAACAGAACACAAACTTCTTTGTTTTCTCAGAAGAGAAGGAAACAAATAATCTTACTCTTTCAATTCCCAATTAGTTTCCCGGCTTTACAGGAAGTGCCATTGAGTGACTTACGGAGCAAAGACTGCAGAGGCAATGGAAGGTATTAGTTTCAGGTAACTTAGTTCTAAACTAAGGAAGACTTACCTGTTGAGCTTTGAGCTTTGTTTACAGTTTTGACATCAAACATTTGCAATTTATTGTAATTTAATAGAAATCAAATTACATAATATTACAGTGGAATTTAATATTGGTTTGTAATAATTTAAAGGCAAATTGCAATTAGGTATTTTTTTGTTAAAATACATCTAGCAACAATAATATCCGAAATGTGGATATGATTTCTTTGTTCCGAAAGAGTTCATTTGTAAAAGTATCTGTTTCTGTTAAGCAGAATATATTTTTTAGATGTCTTTAACGTCTATTATCCAATTCCTGTTTGTAATAGCAGATGCCTTGGGCAGTATCTTCTGCCATTAAGGAATGCAGAGTAGCTCACTAGGTAATACTGTGACCATACTAATTTTTTTTTTTTTTTTTAAATTTGTGGGTTCTAGACCCCTCTGTAGCTTCTAAAAGGTAGAGATCAACAGATCTCTGTTTACACAAATACATACTTAACATTAAAAAACTAATTCTTTTTAATTTGCTGTTACAAGCTTCCCTTTTGACTATGTGGTATGTGATTGTGACTTTAATGGTTGAGGGGGTACTTTACAACATTCAGGAAGGAATCTAGTACTGCTGATGAGAGAAAGCAAAACATGAAACCAAGTTATTACTGGATGCTGCATGTATTGCTAATGTATTACAGGGAAAAGAAGTAAGGAAAAAAATTTGATATATATACCATGGCAACTCTGTGGCTGTCACAAATTCTAACCCCCACCCTACCAAAATATTAATAGCATCTGAGCAGTCAAAGAGCTTGATAACATGTATTGACTCTGCAGCTCCATGCGTTTTTTTCTGCAGCAGGGGAACTGTGTAGCAGTATTTGTGACCATTAAGGAATGCAGAGTTAGATCTCAGGTAGGAGAAGAGTTGTGCTCAGAAATGCAGAGTGTGCCTGAGGCCTGGTAATACTGTTACACAGACTGTGTACAAATGCAGTTTTGCCCCTGCCACACAAAAAGGAGGAGTTACACACTTCAAGAAGTGGTTTTATGGCCTTCACTCCCCGGTGCAGACATAGGTTTCATGATCCTTTGTCCTGTTTTTCTGTATTCTTTTATATCAATGTATAAGGTATTCAAAGTCTCAGCAGTTATTGTGGTCTAGTAGAACTAAATATGATAAGATTAGAAAGCTGAATAGAAATCAGAGGAAAATTGAAGCAAAGGTCAAAATACTGTTGCAGGTTGCAAATGTTTAAAGTGGTTAATTTTTATAAAGAAACAAAAAGAAAACCTTCCTTAAAAATGGAAACAGGAAAATCACTGAGTATTTCTTACTCTTAAGAGAACAAGCCAAAGTGAGATGAATCACTCATCCTGAAAGGGTCGTTGTTTTCATTTTCACATACATTTGATTCAAGATCAGTTAGAAAATAGCGTAGTCACATATTTAGGTAACTTTTTTGATGGGAGCTGTTTATTGCTGAAGCATTCATGTTTTCAACTGCTTTAAATCAATTAGCTTTTTTTAAACATAAGTGTTCCAGCAGAATGCTTTACTTCTCAGCCACTGTGCTGCTCTTGTGACACTCCACCTGAAGAACTGCATCCAGCTCTGGGATCCCCAGTATAATAAAGGCATGGACCTGTTGGAGCAAGTCCAGAGGAGGGGTATGCAGTTCATCATAGGGCTGCAACACCTTTCCTATGAGAAAAGGCAGAGATTTTTCAACTTGGCTCCAGGAAGACCTTGTAGCAGCATTCCAGTACCTCGTGTGGCCTATGAGAGAGATGGAGAGGGACTTATCATGAGAGCATGTAATGACAGGGCACAAGGGAGTAGCTTCCAACTGAAAGAGAGAAGAAATTCTCTGCTGTGATGGGATGACTGCACAGGCTGCCCAGAGAAGGTATAGTTGCCCCATCCCTGGAAGTGTTCAAGGCCAGGCTGCATAGGGCTTGAGCAACCTGGTCCAGTTGAAGGTGTCCCTGCCCATGGCTGGGGAGTTAGAATTAGATGACCTTTAGAGTCCCTTCCAACCCAAACCATTCTGTGATTCTACAATGTGGCTGATTTTATAATTACTGCATTTTCATAGGGTTGAATTATTCTTGTCATAATTTGCTTTTTCCTCCCCACACCCCCCCTTAGACATGTGAAATGTTGAGGCTTTCCTTCCTTTCAGAAAATAAGTATTGGAGCCAAGATTTTATCAGGAGAATCAGTATCTTTGACAGTGTTCTGTCTGAAATCTCTCAGAGAAACCTATGAATCTGCATGTGCTTAGCAGTGTTCTTCTGCTAGGTTGCATTGAAATGGACTACTGGTCAGGCTGAAAAATCTGGATGTAAATTTGGTCTCAAATCAGAGTTGATGTGAGCTTGTGCAGTTCCGCTGAGGCTTCTGAACAGAATTTGGTTGTGTTAAAATTTTGTGTAAAAATTTTGGCAAAACCAGTTAGGAGAAGTGTGTATTTAAAACATTGCTGAAACTACATCAGTAGCACTTGATCAGAAGAATGAGACACCCTCAGTCCTTTTTATTTTTTATTGGGAGCAGGGGAAGAGGTGGCAGTGGGTAATGGTGGTGGTGGTGTCTCATCACTGCAATTAAAACTCACTTTTTTCTCTTTCTTTGGAGAGGTAGTCAGATGGATGAACTTAGTGAAATAATCATCGTCAGTCCATATTTAGATGATGGGCCAGTCTGTTTTTTGAAGCAATTTTAAACTGAGGAACCAGAGGCATTTGTGGTAGTGCTGAACCACAGTAGTGTGTCTGCCAAGCAGTCTGCTTTTGTGGTGGCTCTAGCCAAGCATAGAGGGAGTGAAAAAGCAGGTGCACTGTCTTAGCCTGAGCACTCCAAGTTTGTGTAAGGTAAACTGCAGAGGAATGTCCTTTGCAAAGTATCATATGTGTTGTGCACTGTCTGCAAAACAGATTCTGTTGCTTCCCCAAGTACTTCTCCCACACACCAAAAGTGATGGGGGCAGCTTAGCATATGTGTGATTTCCCTAATCTCCTATCCAAAAAAGAGCTATGCTGTTGCCCAGGAGCTGCACCCCATTAGGTGTAATCACTGTCATGCTGAGTTCTGGGAGAACTTTGTTACAGACTTCAGTGAAGGTAAAGATTTTTCTTACAAGTCAGAATTTATAGATATCATTGAGGTTTCTTGAAGAATCATCTGTGCTTTACCAGTATAATGACACTGATGATTGGTGTGAATTTCCCAGTTTTACAAATCTGGTTGAAAGTAAGCAGTAGCCTTAGAATAATGGTAGAGTATGCCACTAGAGCCTTTTCAGCTACTGAGACCAAATAAAGCAGTTTCACCATTTACAAACTTGGAGTGGTGATAACTTCTTCCCATGTAAAGTGTTGTGCAGTTTCTGAAAGAAAAACCTGTTAGTGAGTATCAGGGCATAAAGTTGAGAAGAGTTGTCAACATTTGTTGTTTGTTAGTTTTATTTTTTTTTTTTTTGTTAGCCCTGTCAGGTTAAAATGGCAGTTGCATTAATTGTAGTTGTGTGATTAGTACTTGGGGAAAATTTTGCACTGAGGCTTAGTTTTATTTGATTATGAAGATCTAGAAAAAGATTTTTCTCTGCTTGTTTCACAGAGAAGGACTTCAGGTCCATCCTACCAGGGAATCAAAATAATTCACGTTCTAAACAGGTATATAATAAAATCTTTTAAGAGTGTGTACTGTACAACACTGGTACTGTTGTTGTTTATATAGTACATATTTTGTTAAACAGCATGTTTTTAGGGTATAATAACATTTTACACTTCTGTTGTATGCTTTTGCAGGCATCAACTAACTACATTTTACAAATATTTCAGAACCAGTGCTACCCATCCCCATTTTGCAGATTGCAGAGTAGACTCAGGGATATTCAGGTAAGACCACATGACTGGTGGCAGAATCAAGTACAGAATTCCTAAACTTCCTGGAAGTTCTTACATGACTGTTAAACTTACTACACCAACTGCCTGTTTGTTACTAAAATATCTGTCCTATGCACATTACTTGGTGAAAAAATGATGGGGAACTGTTACCTGTTGATTTCTAGCTTACTGCTTGAGTACTTGTGAATTTAGAGACTTGAGAAATCTGTTGGCATCCAAGTTCAGTTTAGGATTCTTCCTCCACATCTAAGAGCCTGTGCTGCCTGATAGGAAAATACCTTTGCAAGTCAGAGCTTTTGGGACTGATACTTTATTCTTCCAAGCCAAGGTCTCTTAATGCAGTGCTCTGTGAATATTGCCCTCTGTTCTTCCTACTTCTCTGAAAATGACGTTTGCAAGGATGCATAGGCATGTTTTGTTTGTTGTACAGGATGTGTAAAGGTGGTAGAAACATATTTGTGCTGGTTCTAAGAGCGAGCTAAAATGTCCTGTTGCTCAGAAGGACTTCATAAAGTCAGGCTTTGTCTCTGCCTACATATTTCAGTGTGTTCAGTTCAGCCCTTCAGCTAGACCTTCTTGCTCTAAGGTTTGGCACAAATGGCCTGGAAGTAAGTCAGCATTGTGTCAGTCTGGGGTTTTGCATGGTACTTAGTAATTCAGGTGCCAAGTTTGAACTTGCAGTTTCGTATTGGGTCAGTAGCAAGCAAGCCTAGTGATTGTCTTTCAAAGCAGATTAAGACTGAGAATCCATGGATCTTGTGCTTTCATTTCTTAGGCCAGTACAGTTCAGAACTGTGGACTTGCATGTACCTAGGGTTTTAAATGACTTCTGTTTTCTCAGTTGATACACAGTCTTGAGCATACCGGAATCTGATTTACAGAAAACTCTTAATATCTTGTTCACCTTCTGGTTTCAAATCCAGCTATCTGTATGCTATACTGTGAATTTGTAGATCCCAAGGGAGTTGTCTCCCATCCTTGCTCTAGAGTTCCAGTCAGCACTATCAGGTATTTTAATTGCTGACCTTTTATTAAATGTGAACAAACTTTCATCTTTTGGACTGAGTTTTTTTCTCTTTTGGGCTTATTCTTTGGACAGGGGCCTTGCAGGGTTATTCTAGTAATTGTCTGCAGGAAAAAAGCCCTAAACAGCTGAAAAAAAAAATTCTAAAAAACCCCAACAAAACAAAAAATGGGGAAACGGCCTGTAGATTTTAAGGAGCTTGTCCTGAAGAATGCTGGTCCTGCTTGCTGTCCAAAGAATTGATTTTTATTTCAGAAATACAAAAGTTTTTTGTTCCATTCATTTTTAAGAATTGTGCTTCAGTTGTGGAGAGCACAAAGATCTTTATATACTTGATTATTTTAGGGCACAGTCCTGCAATGCCTCTGTCATAGCAGTTTCCTTGAGCTATTGCAATTACAGGATTGAAGCTGTACATGCAGCTAATCTTACAGGGGCCTGATCCTGCTCTGAGACATTCTGGCACAGATCCTTGGGCACGTGCACAGTTCTGGGTAAGCTCTTGTGGTTTGGCATCAATGAAACAATGGTGAAGATGGATCTGATTGTGTATTCCAGTTTATGAAGCAGTGAGGTTCCTCTTGGAAATCTCATAAAGCAGGCTATGTACAGAAGTTTGTAAAGTCTGTAACCTGGGTGATTTTTAGAGGTGTTTCTCAAGAAATAAGACAATTAGATTCAGAACTTTCCTCTTTTCTCCTTGAAATGTAAGGCTAGACAGTTGACAGTGAAAGTAGATCAATAAGAATATAGATAAAATAAAAAACAGAAGGAGCAAGTGGCCTAGTAGTGTTTGGTTTGTTTTGTGGGTTTTTGTTTGTTTTTAAAGACTTCTTTCTCCAGTAAGTACATGAATAAAGTAATTAATTTATGTAACTTCTTGGAAAGTTCCCTCAACAAAAGTTTGCAAAAGTCAAAGAATCTTTTTGTAGAAAAATAAATATTCTGAGAAAATGTAAAACAAATCTTAACCTGACAGCTAGGCAGTAGTTGTTTCAGATGGGAGCCAGGCTCAAGCCATGTCATGACTCTTTCTTGACCTGGACCAGATGTTTTTTTTTCTTCTTGGAGAACTCACAACTTTAAGCAAAGTTAATGCTGGTCAGTTTTTGCTGCTGGTGTTCAGAATACTGTGCAATACTTTCAGGAAGAATTGAAAAATCATCAGGCACTTTTCAGTCTGCTGCTGCTTGGGAGTCCTGTATTGTCAGGTCCAACTGAGTTTCCAAGGAGAGCATGTCTAGTCTCAGGGTATGAGAAGTGTGTTTGTGCTTCCACTGTTTTCAAAGCATCCTGAAGAATAAGGTACTAGCTCAACTCTGTTACTGCAGTTAGACTGAAGTGGGCATGCAGACATGCAGAAAGTTAGCTCAGGGATCTTCCTGCCAGATCAGTAATGCAGCAGAATACAGGACTAGTAGAGAAATAAAATGAAAATAAAGTGATATGGCAGGATACTATTTACTTGCATCAAAATGGAATTTGTTATAAGGTCCTAGTATTTACTTCTTAAGCTTTATTGGTGTTATTGAGACCTGCAGTGGGTGTTGGATCCAATCACTTCTGTTGCTAGAGTGTGCTATTTTTTTTTTTTTTCTCTGTAGCCGAGGACTGGAGGTGGCTCTTAGATGCACATCTGCAGTTACAGTGAGGCTGACATAACATCAGGGCACTCCAGAGCAGGGAAAAATCTGAAGAAAATAAGCTCTGGGTAAGGAGGTGTTTGTATCCCTAACACCTGCAGTTAGGTAGAGAATAGTGGTGCCTGTCCTGTCTCTGCAAGGTGCTGGCTGTGTTGGGGCCAGGTAGAATATGCCCTGCAGTTCTGATGCACTCATTATCCAGACTGATGACTTGTAGAGCTCCCTACCACACTGTCTGTCTGGATTTCCTGTAGTGGAGATTAGGATGGGTAAGGACAGCTGTGAGAGGATCGTTTTGGTGCCTTCCAGACTGTCAGGACACTGACATGCCTCAGTCTGGGAGAGATTCTCAGTGTTGAAGCCAGAGGTATGGTCAGAGATTGTCGTGAACACCTATGAGCTTTGCTTTTTAAGTTAATTGTGTGGCTACTAGGACCTTAAAATATATTTATGAGAAGAGATAAGAGGCTGTGTGTGGGGAAATATGATGGCTGTCAAAGACAACCTCACTTCTAAAGTTACCAGAGAAGCTAGTGAGATCCTGAAACTTTCTGTGTAAGAACATACAATTCATGTTCCTTAGGTATGCTGTGCCAATTGATTCATAGCCTGAAGTTCTGTTACTGTTTCAGTCTTGAGCAAAAATTCATTCTGTTTATGGATTTAAAAAGACTCTCCTGCTGTATTTCCTTTTGCTGTGGATTTGTAATTATTGTTCTTAAGTCCATTTATGAGCTAATAAAAGCCTTTATTGGAGATGATTTGCTTTTGACATTGGGAAAAACTGTTCCTGTTTCAAGTCTGTCAACAGTTTTTTCTCCTATCAGTAGGAAGTTCCAAGGAGTTAAGTTTGCTACAGTTGGCGTCAAGTACACAGCATCATAGATCTCCCAAGTTCACTGAAGCAGTTGTGGGATGGTGTGGGGGGAAGAAGTGCTCCCTAAACTGGTCTTGCATTTTTGTGCATCTGTAACAAATCACTCGACTCCAAGAATAGACCAGGAGCAGGTTTGTTGAGGTTGTTGATCAGGTTCATGGAGTTACATCATCTGCAATCCTCTGTGCTCTTTCAGTTTTGATATTTGGAGCAGCAGAGGTTTGGCTTAAATAAAAAGAGAACCTCATCCTTTCTCAGTCATTGCAGCTGCTGTTGTCTTTTGCACCTCCACAAAGGTGGAGTGACAAATTACCTGTCAGAGGGACAGCAGACAACATGTTAGACATGAGGATGAGGATCCAGACATCTTCACCTTCTTGTTACTATGGTGCAAAAGTCTTTCTATTTCCAACTATCTAATTCTTTGGAGAACTTGACTCGTTCATTAAGTTGGCCATGTATGATAGAGGTGGTGCTGGATGAGGAGAGGAAAAACATAAACCAGGAAGTTTAAGCTGCAGTTAAAAAAGGGTCTTTTGGGAGAACTAAACATGTTATCACCATATAAAAGGTTAAGCGTATATGTAATTCTTTATGAGACTGAGGTTATTATTTGGTTTCTGAATGCAAAGATTTTCAGTCTAAATTTGTATTATTTCTGTGTAGAATCTATTTTGAATATGTGAAATTTGCTAGTGGTGACAAGTATTTGATCATAATGTTATTTTAAACTTGGACACATCAGCTTCCAAAACTTAGGATTTTTGACAGATATTTAAATATTTAAAACACCCTCTGTAAGATTACTAAATCCAGCAGTTCAGCTATATAAACAATGCTAGGGATAATGAACCAGAAAATATTCAAAATGGCATACCCTCTCCATAAATATTTCTCTCTTATTTCAACATTCACCAGGGTGAATCACAAGAAAAGTAACTCCCAAATGTTTATTTGCTCTAACTCATTCATTTACTGATGATCCAAGCTTTCAGGGAAACTCATGAAGTCCCACAAGGTGGCAGGAGCTAACTGTTCTATACTAGACCATTACGTGATCTGAAGGGAAATGAAGGTAGTAAACTCACTTTGCTAGTGGCATTTGGATCATAAGCTGGTTAGGTCAAAATTTCAAAACCCCACCTTTGTGTTTCTTAGACTTCTGAATAATTTTGGCAAATTAACAAGATTCTATCCTCAAGAATCTTGCTTCCAGACAGACAATTCAAGGACTCTTACTTTGTCAACAAAACAGGACCTTTATTTTCAGTAGGTGGTGGTAATTTGCTTATAATGTGCGTTGTCACTGTAAGGGGAGAACAGGGATGAATCCATTTAGAAACTTGGTGATGAATGAGATTCACAGTTTAACTAATTGGCAGTGAGCATCTCTAACTTGCAAACTCACATTGACTGTGTGGGAATGCTCATTATGAGTTGGGACACAGGGCTGAGGAACTGCAGAAGAAAAGGAATTCTCTGCTGCTTAAGTGAAACTGCAGAGATATTTTACTTTGGAAACCGAAGAATCAAAACATCGTGAAAAGTGTCAGAGTTGGGGGATTGTTGGCAGTACTTGAAATAGCTTATCCTTACTAGTGAGACTGTGTTGGCTAGTATATAGAACATAAGGCTGAGATTTTTTTTTTCTTTTCTTTTCCCAGTGCCCCAATCTTTATTTAGATTGCTGAAATTCTTCCTTTCTTGCTTTTGTTTCCATGTACCTGCTGATGGGTCAGCACTTTCCTGAAACATTCTGTGATCAGGATGTAAAGCACAGCAAAAGAGCAAGTATGTCTCCTCAAATGCATGATTTGAGACTTGTGGTTATATCCCCACACTTGCTTAGCCTTGCACTTGGAGTTTCAAGTCTCATTTTTTAAAAAAATTTCTCTAGCCTGCCTTAGAAATCCATGGACTTGAGGGTTTTAGCTGGCAGAAGTAACACTGAAAGAAACAGTAATAAGATGAAGTGATTTTCTCTGATTCAGTGGACCACAGTGTTGGTTTGAGACTTGTGAATCTCTTGATTTGTGTTTAGAGAATTTATTTTAAATCAGCTAATACTCATTTTTGTTTTTTTGAATGAGAGGATAAATACATATATTAAGCAGGTATCTTTGGGAATGTGAACAGTGCTGCTTAGGTGGACAGACAGTGCAATTCAGTAGGACTAAGGTGAAACAGATTAGGTAGCTTTCTTAATCAGTAGACGGATACTAGGAGTAAGAACAATTCAACTGTCATAAGAAATTTAACTTTCTTCCTTGCCACTTGGTGTCAATTGCTTGTCATTATGATGTAGAAAAAATTTCTAAGCCTGTGTTATATGGATATCTGTAATAGCCATGTAAGGTGAGTGAAGTGGAAATCCTTCCATGCCTGATATGAAGTAGTATTGATGGAGGGAACTTGCTATACAATTGATTTTAAATGTTGACTTGCAGACCTGTGTGTTGTCCAGTAAAATATCTATACCTCACTAGTGACAGGGGTGAGCAACGATACAGAGATGAGCATTCTCAGCAGCTGCCACAAAGAAGTAGCATGAACCGTTGTCCTGCCAAAAAAGGTGAGCTTCAGAAGCATTTACTTTTATGCCCCTATTTGCAGGAATGCTTGAAATTCAGAAAAATCTTTGTGTTTAGAGCTGACTTAAGTAATTTTAGTGGCTGCAATAAGATTAGATTTATAATTTCAAGCAAAAACGCTGTGATTTTCAATGGTTACACCTTTCATTTGCTTCTAATTTGAAAAAAATTCTAGTTCTTACATAAACATCTTAAAATAATTATTAAAAAGTAAATATTTATCAAAGATTCAGCATTTGATGAACATACTAGTGAAATTTGTTCAATGTAGTTAAAAAGGTGCATGATTTACAGAGTAATATACCGGTAGGATCAGGACTCAGCTCTGGATTATTAAGTAATTGTTGCTTATTGAAACAAGCCTGGCTGTATCTGTCATTTCTTCTGTTTGACATTTTCAGTCACACAGATGAGATAGATGCCTCACTTCTGTTGGAACTCAGAAGCAGTGATGTGCCTTGCAGAGAGTTTGCTACTTCTGCCTGTTCAGAGCACTATGTCAGTTTGTAAAGTTACAGGTTGTCACTATGTTTGATTCTTACGTTTCTTTATGCACAAAAACTCAGTGATCATGATAATACCAGGGTTAGAAAGAGTACAAGCGACTCATTTTAATTTGACCACACAGTCAATACAGAAAAAGGCTCTGGAGTTTATGGTTACATATGTCCTTTTGGGCAGAGGAGTAGCTTTCCAGAGAATGGTGGATGCTGGGGGATGGTGTTTCTCAGCAGTGGCAAATAAATGATCATGAGAGATACCTGCTTCATGGTGTAGTTAAAATTGTTATACTGAACTGAGAGGCTTAGTAATGATTATTGGATGGTTTGGCAATTGGTGGCAATTGCTGTATAATTCCAAATTAATGACAGTATTACTAGAGCAAACGGGTGAGAGGTGAAGAGGACTGAACAGGGTACGTGCCCCTCCAACATAGGTACCTTCTTCTAGGAAACCCAGGGTCTTCCCTAGCTGCCAAACCCTGTCTTAAATGCCTCAGCTGTTTGCTGACTTTGGTTAATTTAGGGACAATTGGAGTTGCCCCATCCACCAGATTCCCTGCTGAGGTGCTGAGTGCTTTTTCTTCTCCGTGACCAACCTGGGAACGCAAGGCATCACTGGCCTCTGGTAAACGCCCAACTCAAGAAAGAGTCCAGGCAGACAAATGGGCAAATATATACTGCCTGTTTGGTAACTAAGCTAAGAGTTTTGTGTATCCCTCCCAAGTCTGATTTGAGGGATTTTCAGGTCTAGAGAGTTGGCTGTGCAGCATGCAGGGTTTTTAAAGAAAAAGGGGAGAGATTCTGTATTATAAACTTTTTGGAAACACCTTGCTAAAATGTAGCATTTAAAAATGCATACTGATAAAACCTGGCATCATCTCAAATATCAAGAGTGTGTCCCTGCATGGTTTTGGGGTTACCCAAGGGTTCTTTCAGTAAGGCAAAAGAAGTATCAGAATGGGTTTGGCAGTGATAGCATAGAGCTGTGAGCGTGCTAGTTTAATTTCCATTGAGTAAGGGGAGGTTAGATCACGCAGAGTAGGGCTGGGCTGCTGCACTTGGAGTTGCTGGTACTTGATTAGTTGGTTTAAATCAGGTTGCTGTGTCTAGGAGCTACCAAAACTATCGAGTCTCTGGGGCCAGGCACTGATGGTGCTGATGAGACAAGGACATGGCCTGGACATTCCTTCAAGAGGCAAGATCTGGTTAGGCTGCAGTAACAACTCTCTCTGTGCTAGGAGGTTGCAAATTCTGTTTATGGGTTTCTTTCAGAGCACTGGATGTTGAAAACAGTACTTTCTCTTGGGAAATGATTATTTAATTAACTGAGTATTTATTTTGATAATAAGTTTTGTTGTTGAAAGTGAAAACTAGTTGGGGATAAGATCTGCTTATTAAAGGACTTGTTCTTGGGTTTTATAGGAGTGGGGCAGGCAGGGGGAGATGAGCTTACTGCCTTTGGTGCTTGGGGTAGAATTTTTGCCCTGTTTTTTTGCCCTTCCTTAAAGAAGCTGTCATTTGGAGTCCTTGGGAATGTGTGGGAAATGCAGAAGTAAGCACTAAAGTCTCAGCCTGAGACCAAGTTACCTGTGTTTCTCTGAAGTATCCAGTGTTTGCCAGCTGATTTAGTGTCTAGGCTGTGTTGAACATTCTCCCCAACCCTCCCTCCACTCTGGTAAAAAAAGTAACATTAGAAAAACCTAATAGAACAATTAGTTGCTGAAGATTTACATAGGTATCTGTTGACAGGGAGTTAATGTGTCTTTGTGGTTTATATAATGCATTGGTTTACAAGTGATAACTGTTAAATTCAGAGGCCACCCGTTCACCCAAGCAGAAGATCAAATTGTAATACTGGAATCACTTTGATGTAAATGTAAATGTTGAAGAAGATGTTGAACTACACCAAAGCACCTGTTACAACAGTCTCTTGCTTCTAGAGGAGCACACTTACCCTTGCACAGGTCTTTTCAGCACTGCTTTGGTTCTCCTGCCTTTTCCTGGGCTGTGCCAGGCAGGGTCCCAAAGAGTAACAGTGGGGATCAGCTAGCTGAGAGATGCAGGGATGCAGCTGATGACTTCTCTAGAGTTTAACAGCAGTATCTGGGAGATTTTTGGTCTCCTATGGCCACTGTACCTCTCTGTTGCAGTTCAAAATGTAGTGGTGAAAAAGTAGCAGTGGGTCAGCTCTGCAGCAACTGCATTTCACAACACCATGTTTTTGTGTAAATATCTCTTACTGCTAACCTGTGTTTAACTTAAGGAGTGCAGGACAAGTGCTGGAATAGGAGAGTTTGCATGACTGGCAAGCCAATGTTGTACCCTAACAAGTATAGTGGCTCTTCTGCACATAGAGCAAGGACATGCTTGGGATCTGTAAAGCCTCCTCTGGTAAAGAATAGCCTATCTTAAACCTATTCTTTCTGTCAGTTAAAAACAAGCAAAAAAAAACCCAAAATGTTTGCATATATTAATGCTGTTGCTGTGTTGTATTTATACAGGCAGCTATCTAACATGTAGATTAGAATCTGTGTTCCTTGCATTCATGCTGGAGTGGCAGGAAGAGACCCACCCTCTTCTATGGTGTCCCACACATGTATTTTAGACTTGAATGCAAGGAACCTGTATGATTTTTCTTGATGAAGAGATCTGCTGTATTATATGTGCAGTGTCACTTTGCATACTTCATTAACTTCTGGTGAGTGAACCTAGAATGTAGAAAAAAAATTAGTTTGGGAGATTTTTTATTTTGGGGGGAGAATTGCATTTTTGAAGTAAAATATGAATTTTGACTTTTGGTAATCTGTTTTGTGTTCTCTTACAGTAAAGTGAATTCTTGTGTAGTAAAAACTTCTTTTAACCCTGAGTCCCACACAAACACTGGAGAAAACCACAGACCAGATGATAAAATAACATCCTTTTTAAAAATTGAATGAAAATTGAGTGAAAAATTTAAAAATTTCTCATTTAGTTTTAGATAGTGTGTGTACACAGCATAGAGAAACATTTAGAGGAGACCATGTAATAGCCACTGATTCACATCTGGCTTTGGTGTCAGGTCTTTAGACAAGAGCAGACATCATCCCAAGGGATGCAGATACTTTCAGCAGGTATTTTGCTCTGGTGTAAGAAAAATAAGTAGTAAGTACTGGAGATGAAATGGCACTTTTTTTGAAGTGAGCAAATTTTGCTTTTGCAGAAGCACCTTGAGTTCAGTTGGTCTGAAGTTATTCAGAGGAATTAGTTGCTGCTAAAACAAAAGAACAGATAAAGATTGGGTGACATCTCAGAAATCCATAGGGATAGTTGAAAATTTTTCTTTTTTTTCTGGATTTTCATGTTGGCTACTGTATTTATACGGTGCTTTCATGCTGGCATAACCCCCCTTTCTCGTTTCCAGGGAGGAGTCCTCTGTCCTTGCTCACAGCTGTGGTGGCCTTGGCTGAGCCCAGCCATCCTGCTGCAGCTCTGCTTCCCAGGGATGGCTGTGCCAGGCCAGCTGTTTCCAAAACCATGATGTGTGCTGATGTACCCCTGCAGGCACCCTGGGGCAGGGTGGGAGCCTCTGCCTGGGCCCCCTCTGCCAGAGGGCAGGGGGGGCTGTGGAGGTGGGAGAGCAGCCGTGGGTTAAAGCAGCATAAGGACAGCTAAAGGTCAGGCAGGGTTTGCTCTTAAGTAAAACTGAATGAAAATTATTTCCCTGCTGCTTTTGCTGCCCTGCTTGCTTTTCCAGCAAGCATGTTTATGGAGGAAAATATAACCTGAATATGCCAGGAATGGGATGGCAACCCACCTGCAGGGACCTGACCTCTCCTCCATGCTTGCTCCCTCTCACTCAGTGCTGCCACAGAGACTGATCTCATCTCCTGCCGTGGCTGGCACAGCTGCCAGCTGTCCACAGATGCAGATAAAATATATTTCTTTAAGTCACTTCCCTGTTTTCTGAATCTTGCCCACTTTGTTCTCCAACTTTTTCCAGTGCCTACAGAGGTCTGTCAGATTTTTGGACCTTAAATGTAAAAGGAAATCTAAAGGTCACAGATTACATCCCCAAATAAAGCTAAACCTCAGAATTCTGGCAAAAATGACACCAGTGGGATCAAGCTCCAAAAATCTGAGCTCTAGTTCAGGTGCTCAAGTCTCACATGGCACTTGATCACTGTCTTAATATACAAATAGTTGCCCAACTTGGGCTTTCTAATGTGTAAGCTAATACTAAAACCGGATGAAAATTGCAAATGTATCCTGAAAGCAGAACTCAAGCTGCCATAATGGTTTTTCAGCATTTCCTTAAAATAGGTTAAATTTGAAAGATACATATTTTATATATATAAGGGTTTGAATTCAATGAAGTACTTAGTGAATGAGATGTGAAACTGGAGGGAGTGTGGGATTTTTTTCCCTTTTGAAAAGATGACAATATTTGGCCCCAAACACTAGAGAATTCTGTAAAAACAATTGTACATACTCTAAAGGAAATACTCAAATAAATGGTTGTGTATAGTGGCTGTTTCTAATTGAGCTTGATGTTTTGTCACAATTAGTTTTCCATTTAGGAGGGAGGATAGGAACTGTAAAACTTGATGCAAATTAGCGGAATGAAGTAGTGTTCTTTTCAACTGTTCTTTGACTCTTTGCACCCCTTTTAAGAGTATGTTTAGAAAATATTGCAGCAGTACATCGAGGAAGAAAACTGGGTTGTTTTGGAAATCAGAAGTGTATGTCCTGATAAATTGTTTCTGATAGAACTAGAAAATAGAAAAGATTGTACTAATGGAAGTTTCTTTTTAAGACTTTGGATTGCATTTTAACCTTATGGAGAACAGCTGTCATTATTCTTACAGTAAAAACTAGACAAACCCTCCTAATTTTAAGAAACTTTGATGCTGGAAATGTGTTGGTGTTTTAAGTAATATATGATTTTACATTGTGAGAAGTAAATTTCTGCATCTGTAAATTCGCCAGTAACTTGTTCTCGTAATTCTTAAAAGGGGGCAACAGTGATAAGATTTTATTAATTGTATGTAGTATCAGAGTACCTTCCACCTATAGCAGAGAAGAACTGGGATTTAACTTCTCAGGGATAACAGTGTGGGGGAGGGTTAAGAAGAGACAGCATGCTGCTTGTTGGTAGGATTTTTGGCTTGGGTATTTTGTGCATTATTTAGGTATGATGTTTGTAGCTGAAGTTTTTCTGACGTTTGAGATGTGTGGGTGTGTGGAATAGGTAACAGGGCAGTGGCTTTCTGTGATAGAAATGTGCTGTAAATGTACAGCATAGCTCAGAAAGCACTGCTGGGGACATGCATATATGAAAATATTTGATACAGCTTCTAAGAAGTGCTGAGATCCAGGAATCATAAAAATGGTGATTCTGCTATTTCTAAATACACAGACTGTCAATGTTTTCTGGAATGCTTTATGAATTAATGTATCTGTTTAGTGTAATATTAATTGTGTGATATTGCAGTGTTATATAAGCATTGGATTGGGAGACTGCATCTGTTTTGAGGTCAATAGTGACTTTGTTTAGATTCAGTAACTAAAACTGTATTTCTTTATGGAATTGGAATAAAATGTGGAGCTTCAGTGGAGATGCTACTTCATTAGTATTGCTGCAATACTCTCTATGTACGTGTGAGCACAGTTCTGGCCTGAATTTTACAGGAGGTGGGGTTACAATAGTAGACTGAAATTGCAGATTTGATTGGAGAATTGTTTGGATGTCTTCACTGATAGTCACTTCCAGGTTAAGTTTTGGTGTGTTTCAAGCATACTCTCAAGATGTTTATTTCATTAATATCTTTGTTTGCCGCTGTATTTCCTTGCTATATAGCAGGAGAAAATCTTCACCCAGGCAAGATTAATCAGTGTTACTTTTTTCCTGTCTTCTTTGACCAGATCTTCTCCATCCTGGTCTCTTACTAATTCTAAGGCTCATAAAGTACCAGAGCAACAAGCCAGGCGAAGTCATCCTGTCATGTCAGTTCAGGACAAGGTAGACAAACTGATGGAGTGAGTAAATGTGTGATCAAACTACCTCTGGCTTGGCTTGTTTTAAATAAATATAGTGACAGTTAGGTGCCTAATCTCTACCTGCCATTAGTGTAGGGAATGAGAGGTGAGAAATTGTCACATAGAAATTGATTTTGACAGCTGTAGTTTAAGCAATACAAAACATCAAGTTAGTTTTAAAGCAGTAACTGCTTGACTGAAAGTGCTTGGACTTCTAAGTGTGTTCATACCCACACTTGCAGTGCTTGCTACTTCCTTCCTTATGCCTTCTTCTGAGGTAGTTTTTTAATCTAGCAGCTAAAGGATGATCCCTTTTGACCACGTTCAAGCTCTAAAAAAAGTCTGTCTCCCTGCAAGAAAAAAGCTGACACAATTTAAAGTAGTGGGTCTTCAACTTTTCCAAAATTACTTTAAAGACATTAAAACATTGTTCTGTAGATGATATGGATGCCTGAAAAATGAATGTAAGCCTACCAATAGACTAATCTTCTGAGTTCCTTTTGCAGACCTGTAGGAAGCAATGAGTGCAGTGCTGAAAACTGCTCATGTAGTGCTGTATCTGTACTGCAGCTGGAGACCTCTGGACAGGGTAATAACACTAGTCAGCAAAGATAATGACAGAAGTCTGACTGTTTGGTAGTGTTAAGCACAAACTGTTTTGCTTTGAGAAGAATGGTGGCATAACATGACTTTAACAGTCCTGGCTGTGAAATCCTACTGAAATGGTAAACTTTGATTTTAAAATGTACTTATTCTTTTCTTGATCTCAGTCAAGGAGACTTAGGAGAGACAAAGGAGCAGAGAGTAATTATTTGAAGTATAAGCAGATGCTACTCTGGTTTCTCAAGGAAGTTTCTTGCGTAGAAAGGCAGGGTTAAAGAAATTGAGCTTTTTGTACTGAAAACAATGCAATACTTTAGCCTGTCTTTCCAGCTTTTTCTTTGTATGACCTGTCATCTTAAGGATGAAGTGCCTTTAATAATAAAAGATTGAAGTGGGCTGGTAGAGGAGGGTCTTTCAGAATAGTTTAAAGTCATTTGCAGAATAAATAATAGCAGTTACTTAAAAAGATGTAAGAAAGTTTTATTTTGTTATCTAGTCAAGATAGACTGAAGATGTCCCTTAGTTGTTAAAGATGTTCCTTAAGTGATTTGTTAGTTAACCTCATAACAATGGTCAATGATACTTATTTACTACTAGAAGTACTTTTAGGGAAAAAAAAAAGGTGCTTCTGTTGCTTTTGAGGTTGCTGAAACAAATTGTCCTTGTCTGTCATGTCAGGAGTGCTAGAGCCTGCTCTTCTGTATCTAGTGAAATACTCTCAGGTGTACCTGTGTACTTGAAGAAGTAGAGGGGAGGAAGGAGGCTGTACTGTGCACTGTAAACTGTAGCAATGCATTCCTGTCCAGTATTGGTGAGGACTAAGAAGTGCCCTTTCAAAACTGAGTATCAAATTGAGAAGCAGGGGGAAAACAGCGCTCATTGCTATAGAATCTCTTCTGTACAGCAGGTAGGAAACAACTTCTCTGAAATACACAGATTAACACTGAGATTGGTGGTGGGCTTGTGAGCTCATTTATCTCAGGTGTTGTGTGGACTCCCAGAGCTGTGAGTTACGCGGGGCAAGTGTTGGTTTTGATTTGAAGAGAAGCCCAGGTATTGATGTAACAATAATTGTATCAGAAAAGCTTTGTGAGTATCTTTGCTGTTTCTCTTAAGTTGTTTACTATTAAACACTCTTACCTGTATTTTCACCTTGTCTGCTGTTGCTCCACACACCACTGCAGCACAATATTCCATGCAGGTTTTGTGGTTCCTTGGTTTAAATGCTCATTAAATCTGTTCAGCTGAGTGTGTAAATCACACTGCAGCTTTGATACAGTTCTGGCTCTAAGCTGTATGTTTCCTTAGTAAGGAAGCAGCTGTATATCTCTCCAGTACTAATAGTTTCTCCCAAAAAGAATTATTAAGTACTCGTGGGAGTGAAACTAGCGTCTCAGTTTATGCTTGAAAAGGGTTGAAGCTGCCAAACTACAGGGACACTAGTGCAGAAGTGGCATTGATATTAAGGAAGATAGGATGTGGTGTGTTGCTGCTCATACACTGGCTGGCCTAGGCTGCACGCTGAGATTTGGGCTGCCTTTGGTCTCCTCGTGGCTATTGTGATGTTGCTGCAGCACCTGAAGATCCTGCTGCAATGAGGCTTTGCATCTGCTCGTTCAGAGCTGCCTGCTCCGTTGGAGGAGCTGTAGATGGGGATGTGTGTCTGCATCAGTGACCTTCAGCTTACAGCCTGAGGATTCTGTGTAACTGCAGTCACCACAGGCACGCTGTGAACTGGGAAGCCTTGGGACAAAGGCATGGGTCCTGTGTGTCCACTCTTGGAAATGACGGCCACAGGCTTTGGAGAGAGGCCAGGAGAGAGGTGTGATTATGTTTCTAGCTCAGTCTGGATTTGTCTGCACACTGACTGTAGGACATACTCTGAAACAGTGTCAAAAAGTGAACAAGCCACAGTGAATTTAAAAATGTTTTCTTAGAAGTTGCTGAGCTTTCTAATCTGGCACAGAATCTTCCAAATGTGAGTTAGACGTGCTATAGGTTCCTGTACTGAGAAAATATATGAAAGAAGTGGTAAAAATAAAATTGGTTGGCCACCTTGCTCTGTATTCTCTTCTCCTGTCAGTATAACGTAGAGGACATCAGATGGGATTTTTGAAAGTGTAAGAACTTTGCTTAAACTGCTTTACTGCTTTATTTTGGCCCTGTATCTGCTCTGTACCCACTAGTACAAAACACTCTGCATCTTGCCATACAGAGCTAATGGGGCAAAACATTGAGACCTGAAAGAGGGCAAGACAAGTGTAAAAACCATGCAGTGTTCCTACTTACCTTCACAGCCTCATTAAGAAAAGCCCTAAATGCATGGGGATTGTCTCCTTTTGGCTTAGAGGTACAGATCGGATCCTGGCCGTGCGAGTGTTACGAAGTTCCACTGCCATGCTGTTTCCTGTTACGAATTTTAATTACTGCTTTGAAACACTGGCTGATGGCTCTCATGGTAGTCAGTCCACCCTCCCTGTATTTTTTTTGCTTTTGTTTTCCAAGCTCACGTTTATTTAGAATGTTACATATCGCTGTTTCCTGTGGGGTTTTGTAACGCTGCCCTAGTGACACAGAGGAATGTGGGGGACAGGCAAGCAGCAGAAGCAGCCCGACTCTTGCAGGGCCAGGATGGCAGCGTGTGCCTTGCTGCAGGGGCAGAACCAGCCTTCCTGGGGAGCCAGCTCCTGCAGGGAGCCAACGGGAGCTCCGTGGAGGTGGAGCAAATTCTTACAGGGTGCGAGATGCTGCTGTCGAGGTTAAGCCCTGCTCGGAGTCAGTTTGAGTTTCAGCATGATAAGCCTCTCCGTTCTTGAAGCTGTTTTCCTAAAGAATCCCCCCGTTTTTCCTTTAAAGTTCATCAGAAGAAGTTATTTACGCGCTAGCCACGGCAGCTCGGTCTCGGAGAAGATGCCATCATCTGTTGCTGTCAGCAGGCCAGTGGAGTTCCCGCAGTTGCAGGCAGGAGCGCTGAGCCCGTCCCGCAGGACGGGCCCTTTCAAAGCGGCTCACGCGTGCCGGCGGGGTGGGCAGCGCTCCGCCCGGCCCGGGGCGAGCGGGAGCGGCGGGGCCGCTGCGGGGCCGGGCGTGCGGCGGCGGGGCGGCGGCCGGGGCCGCTGGCGCAGGGCCGGTACCTGCGCGGGGCTGCCGCGGGCCTGCGCCCCGGGCCGGGGGTGCTGGCGGCCGTGTCAGCCCCGGCGCTGGTATTCCAGCAATGCGGGGCTGGCTGCTCGTACTGCCGGAGCCAGGCTATAGGCAGCGAGTATTGCTCCACTTTTGCTCGCTCCGTGCCTCTGCTCCGCCCCGTCCGCGCTCCCCGCGCCGCTGAGATCAGCTTCCTGCTTTTCGTTTCCCTCGGAGCAGCGCTTTTACTCCTCCCCCGAAAGAGTTATTTCCATCGGTGCGGAGTGGCTCGGTGCGTGTGGCGGCGGGCTGGAGCGGCGGTGCGGGGCGGGGCGGGGCGGTGGCAGGATGGCAGAGCGCTGCGCCCGGAGCCCCGCCGTGCCGGCGCGGTGACCGAGCCAGAGGTGAGTGAGCGCCGCCGGACCCGCCTGCTCCGGGCAGCCCCTGGCAGGAACCAGTCACAGCCCGGCCGGGCTCAGCAACAGCCGGCGAGCAATCATGTTGTTACCGGCTCTGATTCGATGCTTGTGCTCCTGCTAATACTGTAATGGAGTATGCTCAGGAAATGATGCATTTTGCTGTAGCAAAGATCTGTAGTCAATGAAAGTTGATAGTTTGTAAACTAATTTTTTCTCGCTACGACACAAATACAGCCATAAAGGACAGACGATAAAGGTAAAGTTTACTCTAAACAACTTTAAAACTCCACTTACATTCTTTCAGAACTTCTGCATGGATTGAGTAATGTAAGAGAAGAGACTTTACAGTGGTTTAGTAATAACCGTGGATCTAGAACAGCGTGATGTATTTGAGGGAGCGATGTGATGTTATAAAACGGAAATAAAATTAAAGACATGGAAAGCAAAAGAAAAAATACTTTTTACAGTTACCAGCATCCCTCAAAAAGGAAGCCAGGTTGGTTGAGAGAAAACAGTGTTTGGAATAATGTCAGTTGCAACAGACGGGCAACTTCTACGGGAAGATGTTTTCTTACATTGTTGCATTGTTTTTTTAAGTTATTTTTTCTTTACAGAGCAAAGAATGTAAATATCACAGGTTCATTAATCAATTTTCAGTTTTTTTAACAGATGAGCACCATTCTCTGCATTCACTCATATAAAGTTCTGAAATTACTAATCTGTAAGTGATGGTAGGCTACACAAATACTTTGTCATATTCTGCTTTAGCTGTGTTTCTATTACTGCCTGTTAACAGTCAGATTAATGGGATGACTTGGTTTGCCCTGGCCATGATACTCTGAGTGATTTTGCAGAGGACCCTACATGAGAAGCCATTCAAGCACACAGCTGTGGTGGGCCAGCCTGGTGCTGGATGCTGCCACCACAGCTACAGGGCACTGCCACAGGTCAGAGCTGCTCCCCAGGTGACAGGGGACAGCAGTAACTAATCAAAGATCTTGATCAGAATCATCTGAGGCCTTACCAGAATTGCTTGTGCTCTTGATCCAGACAAGAGTGTGTGATTTGAGTAGCTGTTTTCTGTTCTGACAAGTTTAATTCATTGATTGTTCTATAAAATGAAAGACATGGAACCTTTTATTAGATCTTACAGTGAAGTTCTCCAGTAGCTTTGCTGAAAGCCATTCTGGAAAAAGACATATTTTAAATTTTGATGCATTTTGGTGAAAAATGAGAGAGATACAGTAAATTAGAAAATGGGAGTTGATTTCTGGTAGTATTTTTGGTTATGATTGACTTGCCATTTTTCCTTGGTGGAAGGTAGCTCTGCTTCTTTCCAGGAGAGCCTTACACTTTAAGGGGGCTTTCAAGAAGGCTGGAGACTTCAAAAAGAGCATGTAGTGAAAAAACAAGGGAGCATGGCCTTAAGCTGAAGAAGGGTAGGTTTAGATTAGATATTAGGAAGAAATTCTTCACTGTAATGGTGGTGAGGCACTGGAGCAAGTTGCCCTGAGATGTTGACTCATCCCTGGAGGTGTTCAAGAGCAGGTGCAATGGGCCTCTCAGGAATATGGTCTAGTTGAAGGTGTCCCTGCCTGTGTTAGAGGGGTCAGAGCCAGATGATCTTCAAGGTCCTTTCCAACCCCAACCATTCTGTGATTTTATGCTTCTGTAATTCTTCAAATCTCAGGGCAAGTAGAAGTCATAAGGGTGTTGTATTGCTGCCTCACACTACCTGCTTGCAGTTGAACAGCTTTGCAGGTAAAGGTGTAACACCAAAATAAAAATAACAAACCACTTTCATAGCGCAGTCTGTGGCATTCACTTGAGTATTGCTGGAGGAGCATTGTATAGGAAGTCATGTGTGGCCTTGCATCTTTTGTATTTGTTTTCCTGTGCTGGGTATACTAAACTGCATGGTTTTGCCTCTGTACAATCTCTAAATTCATTGCTGCTAAATCTACTTCTTGGTATAGACTTGTGCTCAAGAAATTAACCCTGTGTTATGTCATTACTCTGAGGGATAAAACAGTAGCTAAAGACATTTTATGTGCTGTGCACATTTTATCAGTGTGTTAAAAAGACAACACAAGCGTATTTGCTTCAGTGTGTTGAATCTAAAGATAATTCTACGTGCTAATGTTTTCACAAAAAATGTGTGGTAAATGTGCTTATGCTATAGATGCAAATGTATTTCCTATGTGGGCCCAAGCATCAACCCTTATTTGCCAAAGTTGCTGCTTTTTTACTTGCATTCTGCCAGTAAAGAAGCTCTGTACCTCAGCATAATGTGAAGCATCAAGCACAACAGCCATTGGACCTTTGTGCTGTTTTATTCAGTATGTACCTATTTTTAATATTTCAGTTATAGCTGATAGGAGGCTGCTGTAAAAAATCCTACCTGTATCAATAAAGGCTTCCTACCAGTGGCTCTACATTTGGTTCTTAAAACTGATTTTCTTGCTTTACTGACAGCTAGAGTCAAAGCATTTGCTGCTTCTCTGTCATACTTTGGCAACCTAGTTTTCTCTTAGCTTGTAGAAATTGGTTAATGTATCTTGGAATCCACCAAAGGGCGATGAGAAGTTGTGTCTGAAAGCTGGATACTTTCTCATTGGAGAGATCACAAGGGTACTAGTAAGTGATCTGTATTTGTAGGCATGAAGAGAAGAATGACAAGAGTGGCTCCCAAAGTATTTTTTTTCACCTTCAACATGTGTTATATTGACCCCATTTTCATCATAGATGGAAGATACAGACATTATTTGAATTACAGCTCCTTGACAAAGAAGTGGAATAAGACATATTTGACAGCAGTCATAGTGAATCACTATATTTAAATGGCAGCACTGTTACTGAAAGTCCAAGCCTCAGACACTTGCATCTTATCTCATGGGGCCACACTATTGGTTTTTTTTGTAAAATGAACAAATTTTGTTGCATAATGGAGGAATGATCATAGCTAAAATTAATAGTTTTGATTAGCTTAACTCTTTCTGGCTAAAGATAGAACTGACCACTACTTGGTGGATCACCTAATGTGTTGTGAATCAGACTTAAGAACTGGACAACTCTCTTGCCCCTTAAAAAGGGGTCCAGGAATGCATAGTAGAGAGCAGGACAGGGGATACGACTCATTTTGGTTTCAGAGCTGGCCTATGCTTGCTGCTTGTCAAGCTAGAGCCTTAAGGGCAGGCTAAGTAAAGTGCAAGAGGAGGAGGAGGATGTATCTCCAGAAATAGAGCAGTACTGTCTATTTCTTCTGCTAGGGACTTGCATATATTTTTTAAACATGATTTTGCAGTCTGGATAGTTTCCAGAGCAGATAGCATCAGTTAGTTGCTGATGCTGAAGATAACATCTTTAATTGTGATGTTGTTTTTTATCTTTCTCCTGTGATCCTTTCTGATGTTGATGTTGTAAAGTGTTAATTTCATCAGTTACTCTTGAGATTTTCACTAGTGGTAGACTACCTGAAAAAGAGCATAACTTCTCCTCAAATGGCCTGTAAAAAATACATTTCTCCACATAATACTCTAATATTTTTTTTGTTTCTTTTTTAAATGGCAGGGTGATATTAGTTGCTCGAGTGTGATTTGTGGAGTTCAGGAAGTTTCTGTTTTCAAGCTTTTGTCTTGTGTCAGGTGCTGGCAAAACCTACGAAAGGTATTCATCTTGCATTCACTGGGGCTGTGTTTTGGCTAGGGAAGTTGAATGTTGCATCCCAAGGTAAAGTTCCTGTTCTGGGATTTGCTAATGTAGACCTATGCATTTTGTTTGGGGCCTTGTTACTTTATGTGAGACTTTATGCAAGTACAGAAATGCATGGTAGTGGATTTTTACAAGGGATAAAAGGATCAGTGTTTGCTTTGCTTGGAAATTGGTGAGATGGTAGAGTTGGGAGTTGGAAATGTTGTCTCTCCTCTTTCCCTTGCCCTATGAAAGTGAACTGAAAACTATAGAAAAATATGGCATATTGAGTCTTCAGATTTTTGTGTAATATTTTAGGGTACCTTAAGGTGCAAAATTATACTGTTTAATGAAAACTCCATACAAACCAAAAATTATATTTGTGGGAGAGTAACAAGAGGAATGATAGTTTCAGGATGAGAAAGAAAACTTACTTTAATATCCCTGTCAAGGCTGCACAGCTTTTTTAAAGCCAAAAGGACTGAAACAAGAAAACCTAGAAACACTAAAACAACAAAAATTATAGAATTGGCAACTTGATTTGATTGTATCTTTCTTCCAGAGGGAAAAATAAGATTGTCTCTTTTTGCTGTAAACAGAGTTAAGAGTAAACCACAAAAATAATACTTTCTTTGGTAGCCAAGTTATGGCACAATCCAAGGGACCATAAATCCTGGAGAATTGATGCATCTGGGCCAAGACCATGGCTCTGTAAGAACACAGCTTCTGCTAGTGGGGACTCAGGGGTGCTGCCCCTGTTGCAGCACCTTCTAAAAGTGCAGTGTCCACCCTCCTCATGGACGTGGAGTAACTGCAGCAGCTCGGGCCGTTCTCCTTGGACTTGAGTGTGGGATGATGCTGGGAAGCACGGTCACAGCAGTGGAGGGACTCTGCAGGGAGCTGGGGGTGTGCTGGGACAGTCTTCCCTGATGGCCAGCTAGCCCGAGTTGAAACCCCAGCAGCATCTGAGATTCTTTAAATGAGAAACTTGAGTATGGAAGGGCATGGCTTTTGTAATACTTTACAGATTACTTCTTTTTCCAAAAGCAGCTGCAGAAGGTGCTGCCAGAAAAACCTGTGGATTTCAGCTGAAGGTGAGCAGGATCTGCTGCAGGGGAAAGCTACTCAAAATGTATCCACCCCTTTTTATCTGTTAGTTCATGACTGTACAGTAGAGTGCTTTTTATGAGATCAGAAGGTTAAAATACTTTCAAATTAAAGGGATATCTTTATGCAGGTATTCAAACAAAATCTTTTTCCCAAACTAATTTATAAATTAAACTGTCTGTAGAAATGAAAATAATTTGAGTTTTCCTGTTCCCAGCTAGCTACAAGAATCTATAAGGGTGTTTAAAATTTAAAATTGTAGTAATGTAGCTGTGACTGTTCCAAACTTTACTAAATTACTTTCTTGTTGTAACTGATGCTGCCCCTCAAATCTTGTTAATGTATGGAATAACTTGGAAGTAGCAATCAGGTGTGTAAACACCTGGAAGTTTTTTGGGTAAAGATGCAGGCAAATTCCACATGGGCCTATTGTGCATTGACGAAATCTCAGTAAGCAGAATTTTGGTGGAACTCACTCAAGAAGCAGGTTCTTGCTAGTCAGGAGCAGTAAAGAGTTACTAGATTTCAGGTATTTCCTTCTCCCTTCAAGGCTCCAATAAGGCAGGCAGCTAGCCAGGCCCCCTGTGAAAAAAACCAATGGTATATTCTAACAGCCCAACTGAGGCCTTCCCATCTGTAACGGTGCTCATGGTTTATTCAAAATGATCACAGGAATAAGCTTCTGGTAGTGATTTTCTGAATTAGATTCTGAGCTTTCACTGAATATCTGACTTGAGTCACTGCTCTGTGCATTCTGAATCTGCAGATGGAAATGTTTGCAGCAGGTACCAACATCTGATTTCTGGTGGACCTCTAGTGAGACAAGGAATCCAGATTGATGTGTTGGAGTGGTGGTTAGGCAGAGGAAAAATAGGTACTTTCCTGGTGAGCTTTCATGAGAAGTGAATATACTCTAAGTATTATCATCAAATTACACTGTTGCTTCTGACTAAATTTTCTGCAGTATGAGTTGACAAATGCACGTGAAAACAGATGAATCCTTTGCTCTTGGCAGTTCTAAGAGATATTTCAGCTTGTCCTGCAGGTCCTTAGGGAAAGACATCTTCAGTTGACTGATAACTCTTTAGCATATTTCTGCTGAGTGATTAAAGTGCAAATAGGGGCTGTAGAGATGCTTAGGCTTCAGTCAGTAATGCGTTTGTTTTAAGATGGTCAGCCTCCTTGATTTATACCTAGAAATAATTAATTCTTGAACATTGTGCCACCTCTTAAGATGATTAAAGAGCATAATATGCTCCCTTTGTCAAACCTGGTGGGGAGCAAGGGTGCAGGCAGCTACCCAACTGACCAAAGTTCCCAGGTAGTCTTCTAAGACTTCTACAAAAGGCATATTATGGCTGTCTTTTGGGGTGATAGAAGCGTGGTCAATATCATAAACCATTTAGTAAAACAAAGTATGCCAACCTATGTATTTACAGCAATAAACAAAGTACATGTTTTGTACCAAAACATATTAAGAAGTAGTAGAAGGTTCAGAAGGAGCTTCCCATTTTAATGCACAGAGGGAGGGATTTAAAGAGTGGCTGTGGTATTTTGCAATTTCTTGTGTTTTTAAGTTTGCTACTAATTTTGTTCATTGCACATCTCCTTTGCAAAACAGGCCTACTGTGTGGTGTTCACTTTTATCTTGCATATACCTGCAGAAAAGTATGTGTAGATACCTACACATGTAAACACATATGTATGTGTATGTAATAGAAAAGGTATGTGCATCTTTGCTGTAGTGACAGGATAAAATGAGCTTTTGTGGCTGTTCCTGATCCCCATTCACTCTTGCAGCTCACTGAAAACATGAGACAAGGCAATGAGACCTGGCCTAACAGTAGACAAGAGTAGATCTCTGGTACTGTCTGCTACTCATTTCATCAGTGACCTTTTTTTTGGCGTTCTGTTTTAACCACTAGTGAACCCACTCTGTCATGATTGTTACCAAAGAGCATCTTATTTTTAAAATATATAGATAAATAAAGCTAGAGTGAGTTAAATTTGTGTATAAATAAACATTTGAATAAAGTCAATGTTAAATGAAGTCTTAAGAGTGGCCTTATCTTTCATATGATTCTGGCCAGTTAAGGCTGCAATATATTGGTACTATTTTTATTGATAGTACAAATTAGGCCTGCTTAAGAACTGGAGAAATAGATCTGGGTAGTGCCTGTACAAACCTCTTAGTTGCAGAACAGTTTTCTCACTTCCAGATACCTCTGTGACTGGACCACTGAGCAGTGAGTAGCAAGAAATAGCTCTTGGTGATTTACTGACCTAAAAGGATAAGGTATCCCCCATACTGGAAAAATAAATGTGATTTAGAGTCAGTCTTTCTGCAGGTCCTCCACGTAGGAGCAAATCTGAGCAGCACTTAAATTGTTAGGTATGTGAAGCAAGGTGGAGGTGTTGCCTGCTGAGATCAGAGCTTTAAACATCACTTAGCTACTGCTCATGCACTCACCATTTTGAAGGAATCTTCTCTGTTTAATTCTGACATTAGGGCTTGCAAGGATCATCTTGCTTTCGTCCTTTTGTCCTTTTTTCCACGTTTTTGTATAGTTGTGATACCACTGTTTTCCACTTTCAACTGCATCTTGAAATAGGTTGGAGCTTCTTGACTATACCAAAATGATAATTTGCATTTTATAGTAAAAATAAATATTTCACTTGCTTTACCTGAGTGATGTATAGGATTGATGGGAAAAGCTAGGTGATACCTTTGTGACTGAGGCAGGTAGAAGCTCTGAATCAGAGGGAGGTTAAGTATGAATTTAAGAAAGTCCTTTGGTTTCCTTGAAAGGTTTGGAGAACCTCTGGTTCCTTAATTTTGGGGGTGGGGAGGGGAAGCTGCTGCTGCTGGGATTAAGGTAGAGGATGTTAAACTGCATGACAGGGTGTAAGGGGGCATGTTATAAAATGGTGTGGAAGTTGTGTGCGTGTGATGATTTACACCTGATGCTCACTGTATTAGACTCACCTCTGATCAACAGTGCAAACATTCAAAGAGAAAATATGCAAATAGCAATCTCTAGTCTGCGAAGGAGGAGTAGCAACATGTTCTTCCAGAGTCTGGCATTAGTGTGGCAGCAAAGTGATTTCCAGGAACAAAAAAAAAAGCTTAAGACAATCTTGCCTAATTGCCTTGTAATTCAGTCACTCAACAGATAACACATTTTAACACAGAGTAAAAAGAATGGATTTGAGTTTGTTTTAAAACTAAGGTGTTGATATGAAAAATCAGTACCAGTTTTTCACTTCTTACATAGCTGAAATGGCCATTCATTTGAAGAGTGAATATTTGATGTTTTCATACAAAATTATGCACTTAAATTTCTGGAGCATACCTGGCTGGAGGGATTGTACAGAGAATTGATAACACATTACAAATATTTATGAAGCTTAGTAAGATTTTTATAGATGTTAATACTGTTTATCAAAGTTTTATTTTAACTCATACTTCAGACACCTGTTTAATCTATTACGGTTCTTTCTTTTGCATGTTATTTGGTAGATGATTCTCCCACGGCTGAGAGACCATACCTAAGTACCCATGTGCTTTTTCCAAGCCTACACAGTGGGTTTGTGGCAGAGGAGGGATGTGGGCCAGGGAAGATCCCTTGGCTTGCCCTGCTGCTGCTTAGCAGTTTAATCCATGTCACCTGAGCTGGTGCTTCCCAGGGGTAACAACATTACTCAGAACAGGTTTGCCCACCCCTGAAGAGGAACAGGCAGCTGCACAAGGGTTAGAAATAACATAGCCGTGTGTCCTCCCGAGCATGTTTAAGGAGAGAACTTGATTTTGGCCTTGACACGGGCTGGAAGTGGGAAACTGATATGTAGGAACCCTAAGGAACATCAACAGGGAACGTCATGAGCTAGGCTGCAAGGACTGTGTTCAGATACTGGACCTGCAGTGGACTCTTGTCAGTGCTTATGTGCTTTAAGGGGTAAAAAACCTTGTCTTGCCCTGACAGCTGGACTACAGAAGCTGGTGAGGCTGCAGGAATTGTTCGTGGCCACTAGATGACTCCTTCAGCCTGCTGGTGGATAAACTCAGAGCTGAAAAAGTCTGAAGAGCTGGTACAGGAAGGAGGGACTGTTCTGGGTCCGTTCTGAGAGAGCTGCACCAAAATAAATGGGTTATGTATCGTCCAACTGATGGAAGTGTTAACGTGGTTTTTAGTTTGAGTAGGTAAGGTAATAAAACTACAGATGACTAATTTGGGATGTTTGTTAACAAGTTTGCATTTTCAAAACAAAGGTTCTAACCTTTGTAAGGTCAGGCTGGATTCACTGAGGCAGTGAACATGTGAAGAAGCTAATTTTACAGGTTGGGCTACTTGTTGACTAGACTGCAGGTGACACCTGGGTTTGTGGGGGACTCTGGCTCTTACTTTGCAAGCTTTCATAAAAAGAAAACTCACTAAACACTCCACCCAAACCAGCAGCAACATAATGCTTATCTTTGCCTCTTCTTTGTATCTTGTAGGTGGGCAAGACAAATCCTGTTAGGCTGGGAAAAATGTGAGCAGACTCTACTGAAGTTAAGGCCTAGACAGAATTCCCACAAACTCACTACAAATTTCATTGCATATGTAGAGGATCCACTCACCTTATGATGCCCAGGATTAAATAATTCTCTGGTCATTTAGAGAGAGTGTAGACAATGCTTTAGTTTCATAAACATGTATCTGCCAATGTCTGTACTAAGTGTGTAGTCCTTTTATCAGGGTAATTAGGTGATGAGGTGGTTCTGATGTTGTTCCATGTGTTTCCTCACATCTGTTTTTATTTCTGAGATGTAATAATGAATCAGCAGTTGCCATTAAATGTGACCGGTTCCTGGTGGAAAGTATGTGCTGGATAAAACAATAGTGCCCATGGCACTATTCTTGAATTTTTTAAATTCAAAACTGTTTTTGTAAGCCAAGAATCTTACAGCAATAAGACTTGGCCCTGATCTATGGCTTGACCTCTAAAGATTTTACATTATTCTTTGAAGCTGTGAAGTCTGAGTGCTTCAGTGTTTGTAGTAAGCATACTATTAATCTTTTTTTAAAACTTTATGAGCAGTAAGAGTGTCATGTTTGGAAGTTTTCTTAAGCTGAAGTTTTTTCTCTCTTAAATATGTAAGACCTGTTGGTAAGTCCAAAACAACTTCTGAATTAGCTTCCAAAAATGCAATTCTGGATTCAGTCTTTGCAAACCAGGACTAGAATTTTCTTGACCCAAACCATGTTGCTTTTGAGGGTTATGTTTACCCAGTGACATATTGGGATTTAGTTCTTTGGATGTGTCACAAAGACATGATATAAAAGCAGCTATTCTATGAGATTTTTAGTTACTTTCTATTTATGCATGTAGGATATGTATGTAATACAGTTCTTTGTATGAATGTATACAAACATACCTTGTCTCTTGCTTTCCAGATATGCATACCTTGCCACATATGCACAGGCATCCTTCCCTTCCTCCCTTGTTTTCTGCCCCAAGACCCTGTTTTTGAGATAGTGTTTAAAAGCTGTGATACAGCAATTTTGTACTGGTCTAAAGAGAGACTGCATAACCTGTAATTTAGACTAATCATTTGTAAATAAACCATGACAGAATTGATGAAGAGAAATAATGAAAAAAGAAATTGGATTTTGGCTTTTGCTTAAATAATTTCCATCTGTCTTGTTGCTGTGTCATTATTTTGTTACATTAAGCGTTCTGTTTAACTTCTGTTTGAGATTTCCATGTTTTTATCTGTTTACTTAAAAGCTGTAGTTCTAAGGAGATGCCTTGCATGATTTAATTGAAAGGCCAAGAAGGAAGATTGAAGGGCAAGGCCAGAAGCAAAGCTAATGGCTGTCTGTTTAAACTTACTTGGTTTGGGTGTGTTCAGTGCATTGATCTCCTATGTGCTACAAGAGAAATAAAACTGTGCTGCACCATGTTAAGATCAGGCTAATAAAATGTAAAGAAAAAAATTAAAGGAAGAAGTACCTAATCCTGTAGTTCCCATTAGCTTATCACTCTGAAAAGTGTTTTATTGTTGGATTTATGCTTTTTCTGCTGCTGTCAGTGTTGGTTGTAGATATGAATAGAAGGCAGCATGTGTAGCGTGGATCAAAGTGAGGTGAATGAGCTGAATTGGAAATTTACCATGCTTGAGCTAAGCTGGCAGTGGAAATGACATGAGCAGCTTAGTTTTATTTAGAGCTGTGTAAAGGGAGAGGCGTTCATGTGTGTGGCTCCTATCTCCCCAGCCTCTGCCCTGTCCCTCTTCTCGTTCTCCTGGGCCCCAGTGACGTGCTGGGACGTACAGGTTATCAGGTCTGATAATAATGCATCTGGCATTTCAGGAGTTAGCTGGGCTGCTGCAGCAGTTGGGAGCACAAGGGATGGTGGCATATTTTATGTTCAGCTTTCTCTCTGAAGTGGCTGAGCTGAGTCAGGCAGCAGGGAAAAGGCTGAGCAAGGCACTGATGTTCCACTGCAGACTGCTGGTGTGCTTGCCTGCCTGCCTGCCCTGTTCACTGACTGTGATCTGGTGATGGAATAGCCAGTCCCTTTGATATTTCTTTGTCCCAGCCCTTAGCATAGTCATTGCTCAGAAGGGTTAATAGGCATACTTCATAATGTTACGTCTTGTTGTAGAAACACCTGGGGGGTACTGAGAGTTTGCCTGGGGAAGGGGGGAAAAAAAAATTCAAACTGTCTCAGAGTCTGAGAAATTTCTGAATGAAGAGAATTTTGTTTGAGGCAAGGTCATATGGCAATTTTACTTAAGCAAGTTACTGTGTTTAGGGTTAAGAAGGAAAGCTTCAGCTATTACTTACCACTTCTATTTTCACCTCAAATGCAAGCATTTGATTATGAAGCAAGATTTAACTGGGAACTTGAAATACTGTTGACAACTGTTTGCAGAAAGTTTCTTTCTCGTTCATGCATTGAATTACATAACTGTAAACTGAATATGTCTTAAGAGCTCCTAAAACTTTTGTCCTTCAAAACCTCGGGATATCTTCATACCTTAATATTGTATTTTGCAAAGGTTTATTACCTCTATTACCGTCATCTGAAGCACAGGGAACATTGCACTAGTGCTCTCATGAAGTTTCTGTCACCTGGAGTCTTTCCCAGCATCAATTTCAGAAGTCAGGTTTCATTTCCTAGTGCCAATATTGACACAGTTGTGATTCGGGTGTATTTAGTGTTCACTCTGAAGAGGGTATATTCTTTGATGTGCATCCAGAAAATTGTTTTGTTGTGGGTAGGATTTCTATTGTACATGGGCACCAGGGTTCCCTCTAGGATTAGATTTCCTCATCCTCCCAAAGCTGCTTTGAGAAGAATGCTTTTTGTACTGCTGAGAATTGGATTTGGCGTCAAAGCCTGTTCCAGTGCATTGTGTACCAGCTGTGCAGGGCACCCGGCGGTGCACAAGTGTCCTCCCAGCCCTGGTGACAAACTCCTGCCATCTTCTTTACCCTTCCTAGCTCTTGGAACAGGAAACCTATAGAAAAAGACTGCTGAAATGTTTAAATTGCAGTTGTTAGTACTAATACCTCATTTTAGGATGATACCAGTGCTGATTTCACTGGTTTATTGGGAATCCTCTGAAGTTAGTCGTAATTTCAGTCTGTCTGCTTTCCAGCATTGTATTTCCAGGTAATATGCAACTAAACAATCTATTTATGGCTTGTGCCAATGCATCATGCTGAATAAGATGACATAATTTTTTGCGTGTGAATTAAGGAGGAGATAAAGAATCTGTATTTATTTAATAAGGCTTGTTGTGGCAGAAACTCTACAAGAGGTGGTACTACAGACACAAAAGTAACACCTCACACTGGCCAAGCCCTTCTAGAACAGCTGAAAGTTGTAGATCAAGTCTCAGAGATGAACTATCCGTGGCAGAGCTTTTACAGCCTGAGATGGGCAGATCCTGTGTGAAAGTGGGATGCTGACAGTAACTAGTTGAAACTTACTTTGGATTTCTGAAGTGTTACCGTTTTTCCCTCCCAGTTGTAAAGAAGCAGGAGCCACACTTGAATACACTGCTAGATGTTTATTTGTTTATAATAGCCATTACATCTAGGTGATTGACAGGTTGTCTCTGTTTATCTTGTGGTATATTTCTGCATCAAAAACTTGTTTTAATTTGGTAGAGATCTGTAGCTCTTCAGTTTGTGGTAGACTACAGAGCAACATCCATAGATGTGATTGTAGAAACCTGTTAGGTGCTATTCATCGCAAATTTTTAAAAAAACCTAACCTAAACCTAAAAAAAACCTAGCACTACAAAACCAATCCCTCCTGCAAAAAAAATCCCCCCAAACAGCCAACAATTGAATATGCATAATTTTGTGTATACAATGGTTTTCCTGTCATCCTTGATGCTATGCTGCTATCTGTACTGCTATAATAGGTAAAAAATGCTGAATAGTGTCCTTTACATTACAGATCAGGCATAGTAAGGAAATCCAAGTGGAAATTTGAAGAATTGTCTTGATGACACTTTTTCCTGTGCAGGTGTCGGCACAAGGACTGAAGCTGGGGTTTGGAGTAAAGGAGCAGTCCCACATTCAATTACTTCATTTCCTGATAAAATTTTATTAAAAATTGTCATTTTTATTTTGAAAAGTTTAAATAATAACAAGATATTTGTGGCTTTTCTTCCCACCCCCACAAAAACTGTTTTAGCATTCTGATAAGGTCTGTAACTCCATGATTACATAGCATTGAGGAATGAAGGAAAATATCATGCTGTTCAGCAAATACAGTCTACAAATGCAGGTTAATGGTTAACTACATTTAAGTCTGGAAATTATTGGATATTAATTACAGTTAATTATGAGACAATACAAGCACATTGCCGTGCAATGTGCTCAGAACGCACTGTAACTCAGAGTGTGTTTTAGGGAAAGGATTTGGGTACTACCACCTCATTTTAGGACAGAAAGACAAAAAGAACCTTTGTGACCCTGCCTGGTCTTAACGTGCAGGCTTGTATTCTTTAGTGTGCACCTCTACAGAAAAGTTAATCAATTTCCATTTGAGCCGCAGTGATAACAACTTGCCTGTGTGATTTGCTACCTGTGATTGGCCCCATAGAACAAAGGTAGTTTCTCCTGATGGATTTTTGGAACCACTTTGAAACTTGTCCCTGTTAGAGTTATGTTTTGGCTTCTGCATATCTATCTTCTGGCTGCACACCAAGCTGTGATATTTAAGAGTGTGCTCTGCTTCCCTCCGACTCTACTTCTCTGGAGTAGCCTCTGTGAAATCAGATTTTTATAGCCAGTTTTTCCTTACTTTCTGCCCTTTATTAGAGGCTGTGTCAGGAAAAAAAAGTTTGTTTTCCAGATTTTTTTTTTTTAAACAAAATTAATCTGTTCTTCATCCCATGGTCTTTATCCTTTTTATAATATTACTACTAATAATACTTGTTATTTTTGGCTTGCACCTTTTGCTGACAGTCAGATTCTAAAAAACAAAAAAAAGCTTTTATGACAAGAGACTTCTGTGTGCATCCCATCTCACCGAAGTTTCATAAGGTCTGCAGCAGTGCTGCAGCATGTGGGAGCTCAAAGGCCACAGCTCTTAAGTCTTGATCTTGAGAATATTTACATGTAGGCATAACTTCTCCACCAAAGCTCCCTCCTGTTGACCTCAGGGCTGACTTGTATATTTGAATTGAAGCCCAGATATTAACACTGGAGTGTTTGGTGACAGCAGGAAGCAGGGAGGCAGGGTGTAAATGCATTACTGTGAAGGGTGGCATTCACTTTCCTTCCCTCAGGCTATTGACTGCCCATCCCGGTGGTCTGACTACTGTCCAGGTACTGCTCCAGAAGGATGGGCATCTTCTGGGGCTCCACTGGCATATTTGCCAACCCATGAAGACATGACAGGTACTCCAGTCCTTCTTACATGCTCACATGTAAGGTACTAAAGGACAGATTTTGGGAAACAGCATCTGTTTCTAAGTAGCTTGACTCTATTTCAGAGTAAAAGCAACTTTTCTGAAGCTCTTAATAAAAAAGCAGTAATTACTGAAATTATTGTCAGGGTCATGACCAGCTGCTGCATCAATCTCCCAAGGCAGACATGATTATCCAGTTTTCTTTATTATGCTGGGGATGCTCATGGTGTTGGAACTCATGGTGATGAATAGATGCAGGGCTGAGGGATGAGAGTGGTTGAGTTGGTCTGTGTGTGATGTTGATGGAGGGGGAAACAATGCTGTGCTTCAGCCATTTCAGGTGGCTTCAGTTTTCTGTCAGCATTCCAGCTAATAATGTTGTTTAAAAATACAGCTCTGTGATATCTGTAAATGCCTTTTATGAGGTGGGGAGAAAGTACTTACATACCCTTACAGAAGACGCTTTCAGTTACCACGTATTACATAAATACTTGCACCTCTGAGTGTGTGCACAGAGCAGGTAGGTACATAAGACATCAACACTTCCTAAAAAAAAGGGGATGTTTTTTACTCTTTATAATTTTTGCCCTTTTTACTGTTTGATTTGTTTTCAAGTGGTTTGTAACTGGCCGCTCGCTATTATGGTGCAACTAATTTTGAGTACCTAAGGAATGAATTTTTTACATCATAAACAGCTACTTCTTCAGTGAATTTAAAGCTGATTTCTGCTGTATAGTACAGAAACAAATATATGACTTGGCAGTGGGGAATAATAATCCCTATCTGACAGCTAATGCTCCTTATTGTACTGCATTACTGTGACTCCTCACAGGGTAGTTAATAAGTCGTGTTTCCTGTTTTTCAGAAAGCTGGAATAGGATGTATGTCCTGGATTGCCAGCTAGGTAGATAATGGGGTAGAACCCTTTGAACACCTCCAGTGCTGTGTTGTCTTCCATGGCCTCTTGGTTTTTACAGGAAAAGTCAATGTGACCTGGAGCACCAAACATAACAAACTTCCTTATTTAAGATCGAGGACTGGGGAAGACTGGAAAGTGGTGCCTGTTGACAGGTACACTTCCTTAAAGATTCATGTGTTAGGAGGATTTTCCTCATACAGCTGCCTTTGCAAAAGAATGGGCATTGTCACTACCCAGCATCCAAACAGGTCTGTTTTCATACATCTAAATGGGAAAAGTTTTTGGGAAAGCCATGAGGACCTATGTAGGCATATGGACTACTTGTCTTCTTGCCAGTGGACTCGTACTTGATCCACAATAAGATGATGCTCCCATCCCAGCATGTTCCCTTGTTGTTGCACCCAAATTTATATGAGGGCTGCCTTGAAAGTTGAGCTTTTACCTCTTCTGCCTAATTTCCATGAACCTGAAGAGGAAGGATAGAAATGTAAATGTACTGAAGGCACACTCTGATCAAATTTGTCAAATATCCCAAAGCAATACAAATCTACACAATTATAGCAAGTTTATGTAATTTTGTAAAACTTGGTGCCATAGTATAGTTTTAATGCTGTATTCCCGAGATGAAACAACAAAACCAACTAGAATTATTTTTATCTGAAACCAACTCTTTTAGGTCTAGTTTTAAATACATCTTTGTGGAGTTGCAGTCATACCTAGTACATCTTCAATTTCTTGAATTTAAATGCATGCTTCCCATTTTGAAACGAAGTTGGACTGGAGAAGGGGTTGAGAAGAAAGCAAGCCTCACTGTGAGAGTTCCTTCCAATTAGTTTGAAACAGAAATCTTGCTCACGTGGTTTTCAGTAAGATCATTGACTCTACCAGAGCTAATATACTGAAAATGTATACAGACACAAATACATTAGGAGAAGGATGGTTTTCTTTTCTTGTTATTTATGTTGATTGTAACCTTTCTGTATATGGGTTAATCCTGCTGCTCTCAATATGAATGGCTTTCATGGAAAGCCTAATAGAAGGTGTGCATATAGTCTTGTAAAATACAACAACATGGGTAAATGTAGACCTTCTAAATGTAGACTAAAACAAGTCTTGTCTGCACTAACTAGAAAAATATTTTTCTGCCTTTTATTTGTTCATATTTCTGTGCTTTTCCAGATTCTCAGACTGCCTAAAGTGTAAGTTTTTCACTTTTTTTTCATACTTTAAGACTTCTATTGAGAGTCAATCCAAAAAAGTTGAAGACAACTTGTTAGAAAAACAGTTCTGAGATTTTATTTATTTTTGTACAATAAAGAAGAGACTGCAAAGCTGTTGACTGATACTGGAACAGCATGTTTGGGGGCAAAATAATTTCTTAATGCTAAACTGAAGGTGTGTCTACGTAGATATTTTTTAATATCTGGTGCCCATTATTTAGACTACCTTTTATAATTTGGTTAATCACAAGGCATGAAAATAAATGTAGCCACTCTAGTTGATTTTAGAAGCTGACAGGGGCAAAAGAAAAACTATTTTAGTGTTGAGTATTTTGCTGTGCTATGGTTTTTGAGGTGGTGGTTTTCTGGTTTAGTGTTCTGAATGTTTTTTGGTTTTTGCTTCAATATTTTGTTCAGAGAGATTTTAACATTTTATGTTTTTTTCCTTCTTCCCCTCATGCATCATCATTCAGTATCTAATTGTGTTCTGTAGGATCAAGAAGAATTAATAGTCATTATTTTTCTCTTCACTATACTGTTTTCCAGTCTCTTGTAAAAGAGCTTTAATTTTTTAATACTAAAATCTGTCAGATGATTTAAAAACAAAACAATGGAGAATATTTTATCATTTCTTTCTGTTATGAGAGCATATTCATTTCCAATTTATTTTTGACATTAAAAGAAAATTGGATCAAGATAAGGATCCCATTGAGCTGAACATAGTAGACCTCGAAAGATATATTGTACTCCCAAGCACTTTACAGAACCACAGTTCCTTTAGGCTGATAAATGCTGTGCTTATAGTTCCAGACATAGGAATGCTGCAGTGGTTTGGACACCTGTCTGTCCATTCCACCAAAATGCTTCTGGAAAACTAGAAATGTGTCTTGAATGTGGCTGGTGTATGGAGCAACTACAAAAGCACGTTGGTGGGAGGGAGGTGGATGTTCAGGAGTTCCTGGCCAAAACCAGGTTAAAAAAAAAAAAAAAAAAGGTTTGGCTGCAGGCTGGTTATAGGGTTTCTGTGACAAATCTGCTGAATGCAAAAGCTGGAAGAATGATAGGAATGCGCATTGTTTGTCCTGCACAATTCAGCTGGGGGAGCAGAGTTAATTGGGTTCTTCCTACAGTTTTACTGTGCTTGATAAAGTTAATTTTAGGCCTGATGCTGCCTTGTCTGGCAGCTCTGCTATCCTGTTGGGCCGAGTGTGGGAGAAAGGGAAATGGGTCACATGCACAGAAACTGGTCTTGCAGACAAAACCTGGTGGGCAGCTTTGGTGACGCAGAGCTGAGGCTGCGATCTGTTTATCCGCTTGTTGTTCCGCTGGCTCGGCCCGGGAATAGGACTGGGAGCTAATGCTGGGACTCTTCTGTCCTTAAACAGAGCGCTGACAGGGAGCCAGTCTGCTGAGTCAGGAAATGGCAGGTTTGCATCACTGCTTCTAGGAGTGCCTATTGAGGGAAAGCGTATCTACTTCTAATGCAATTTTGTGTACATACACTTTCTCCATATTTATTAGTAGACAGCAGGTTGGCGGTGCAGAATTTTTAATTTGGAACAATCTGCTTAATGTATGATGTTAAATAAATCCAGGTGAGATTTTTAAATGGTTCAGAATAATAAAAGGGTATATGTGCATCCATGCTGGAGTTTAAAATGCTTCTCAGTACTACTGTTTGCAAAATTTGAGACATCAGTGTATTGATCTATTTATATATTTTTTTAATAACATGTAGGTTGCTGTTGCAAGTAAGAGTGGAAAATTTAACAAGAAAATGTGTCTTTTGAAGTATAACGTAGCCCTATAAGATTTCACAGAAAGCTTACATTTCGTTCTTTTGTGATCTCTTTTTTCTTCAGGTTATATGTTTGTGTATATATATATATATGTATCTCTAAAAGATAATATATATATATGAAGTTTTTTACTATATATATTTTTCATTCTTGCATATTAAATAGGAGGTTTGAGAATTTTCCCTCCAGGTGCTGAGCTTTACTTCTATAAGTAAAATCTGACCCCTTTCCAATGTTTTTGTATCTTCATGATACTGTCAGACTTTGGCCAGAGTGTTCCGAGCTGGAAGGAACCCACAAGGATCAATAAGTCAAGCACCTATGGGAATGCTCAATTCTGTGCTCTGTTATGTCCTTGTGCAGTGTCAAGCACAAGAGTCCCGTGTCTCTGGCAGCAGCTCTTGGGCTTGGGGAGGTTTGGCAGGGCAAAGAGACTGGGCCCAGGAATTCCTGAAAGAGCCCAGGAATACACTAGGGAAATATGAGTAGTTTTTCAACTTCTTTTTCACAGCTGTGTTTGTAAACATGTCCAAGCTATATCAACCTGCAAGTGGAAGTAACTTCTTCTTATATGGATAATATTAGGAATTAGTATGCCTTATGCCAGGCTTGTCTTAAAGGGAAATTCTGTTTCATGAGAGAATTAAGCTATGAAACTCAAGGTTTTTCTTTTAAAATTCATTATCAATTAGGTATCTGAGCAGCTTTTTTATTACTGATCATGTTCTCCCCAAAGGGAAAAGCTGTGGAGAAAGGAGGAAGATTTCTTTTGAAACTCTGGATAAACCCACTTTCTTCTCAGTCCTTTCTCACTCTTTCTTGATGTAGTGTAAAGCAGGTAGCAACAACCCGTCCTAATTCTGGTAGATCCATGAGCAAGTCAGTGAGTGTTCAGATGCGTTGCTATGCCTCTGTTACTTTCCTTTTTTTGTCTTTTTTTTTTCTTTTTTTCCCTCACCCTCCTAGTTTTAAAGTGTCTTAGGAGTTACCAGGCAAGATTTGGGATCCATTGAGGGGGAGGGGGGTGATGTTGAAAAGCGTTTCACTTTCCTCACTGATATACTCTCTCTTTGATTTTCCAACAGTCCGTGTGGATAAGCCCCTAAGAGTTTGAGGGAACTGCATTTTCTGGTTTGTGTAATTCTGTGCTATACCCAGTATCATAAAATATACTGTGCTGGATCGGGATAGTTCTCAGATATCTGGCTTCTTTGAAAACCTTTTCCAATTGGAGGTTGGTTTCTGTGTCAGATACTCTTTTTAAGCTGTGAGATGCTTAGGTCAAGGATTTTGTTGCTTGAGTATTTGGAGAAGACTATATGTGAAATGTAGAAAGTTTTGGTATTGTACAACTCTCTCCTGAAAAAAGCTTTTTCCTGGGGGATTATGCTTGATGCAGCAGTGGCTCTTAGTGAGCCAGTAAATGAGCCTGAGCCTCTGCTGTGACTGTTGTGAGCTACAGGGATACACCTGCAGGTCTGCTTGCAATTCCCACATGTTTGGTGGCTTTTCTCAAACTTGATCTCTCTAGCCTACACTAGCAGGCTTGGTCATGGCTTTCGTGCTAAGCAAAAAGGTGAGGAGCATCCTGATGAGCCTTGGGAGTGGTCAGTCAGTTCACAGTTACCTGTGTCTCCGTGGCACTTCTGTTTCCCCTGGAAAGGGTGCCTGCTTGGGTCCTGGGGGGCTCCTGAGCCCTTGGCTCCAGCCTTGAGCAGGCATCTCTGGCTTGCAGCACTTCCAGACTGTAATGCATTCACCAGGAATGATCTCTTTGCTAGAGATTGATGGATACCTCAATATCTTGAAATATTACTTCTCTCATTAACACTGGATTTAGCAGCAGTTGCCATTCATCTGAGATTCCTGATGGGGGGAAGAAGGTGGGTAAATTCCACTGCTGTTAAGCCAGAGATAATAATGGTTTTAGAGCTCCAGCTGCACAAGGAGTTCATCAATAACATGGGTCAGATCCTCTGGGTACTGTGAATCAGTGTAGTCAGCTGGAGAAAGTGGCCTTCCTGGGGTTGTGACCTGTGACTTAAAATAGGTAACAAGATTCAAAAGTGTGCTGGTTAGTTATTGCATCTAATACTGTGTCTCTGTTCAGGGAGATGCCTGCTTCCCCATTTTCCTGCAACTCAAGCTTTTAACTTATGTCTTAATATTGTCTTAAATTATGCCTCAGCCAATGCAGTATTGTGCCATTCTCCTTTAAGCATAAATTGAGGTGTGCAGGACACACACAGAACTCCAGATAATCCTTGTTTGCTTTTGACTCTGGGCAACAACTTTGTTGAGTTAGGATGAATTGGATCACCAGTATCTGGCCACCATCTGATGATGTGTCTGAGCCTTTTAACAGTGTGTTCAGTCATGAACAAATGGGTTGTGTAATGTGTCGCTGATCTGCAGCCCTGTGTGGCAGGCTTCAGCTGTAGTAGGAGAGCTGTCTGTCTCTGTGGCAGTGGGCAGCCTACTGCAGTCACTTAGGAGGTGCTGCTTTGTCTCTCTTTGTGTCATGAGAGATGCATTAGGAGCTGGCTGTTGTGTTAGGTACATGGCCAGGCATGTGGTGGGGCACACCATGCGGAGTTTTCACACGTGGAGAATTCCTGATGGTCAGTGCTGGTGGATGTTATGGTGTGAGCACCAGTCTGGTGCTCCCCTCAGATGGACCTTGCAGCAGATCACTGGATAAGGATGTTTTGTTGATTGGGTATTTGCAGCTTCTGCTGGGAGTACTGTTGTCCCAGTGGTGAGGTAAAGTGAGTAGACTCCATAAATCCCCTTTCTCTGAATTTTCTCCTTTCAAATCTCCTATCATTTGACTTTCATAAAGCAAAAATGTGCTTGACCTGGCTTTTTCTATAGGCCAAAGTCTGCATGTATAGTCAGCTACACAGCTCAGCTGCTCAAATTACAGTAACTTAGTCCTGTTTCTAAGCTCATAAATCCATTTAACCTGATTCAAAGTAGTGAACTCTCTAAATTATTTGTCTTTTAGGATTCTTTCATCAGAAATCAGCCTGGTTTTTGTGACATGTTGCCAGTCACATGTCATGGATGTAAATTCCAACATTTGGTGCGGCTGTATTCCCCTGGCATCCTCTGAGCTTAGTGGTGTTGAGGAACAAGCCTAAACTATCTGAGAGTAAACAAGTCTGCCTGAAATAAGAACTGAAAACATCCAAGTTAATTTTAGTGAACTGTTCCTGTGTAAATAAGGGCTTGTTGTATATGTAAGATAACTTCCATAGCCTAAAAAGTAGGAAATTTTAAATTCTCTTTGCTGATGTGAATTTCTGTAACAGCCTGTGAAATTACGTGACACAGGTAATCCAGAGAAAGCAAAATGTCAAATACCAAACACTCACTGTGTGATGTAATTGCTTTCTAATCTGATATAGAGCTTGGATATAGTGCATCTTAACAGTGAGCTCTAGCAGGCTCCATCATAAATGGTCTTCTGAGATGCATCTTGTTAGGATTTAATGTCATAAAGCAATTCATAATTCAGAGGAGTCTCTCTCTCTCCAAGGATAAAATTCCCCTCTCCTGGTTCTTGTAAATATGTATATACAGTAAAATAAACAAGTTTGATAGAGGTACAAAATGCAAAAGTTGTACATGTTAAACTGTATCCAAGCTGTTTCAATTTAGTAATTTCACTGTATGTATAATACAACAGAGTAGAAAGTATGGTTTCTGGCAAATTACTTATTTTATACTTTCTCCAGTGAGACCATTTTAAAACACTGTGCATTTCAGTATGCTTTTATTGTGCAAAGCAACAAGAACTGCATTAGAACTTTCTTAGATAGCAGTTAAAAAACCAGCAAAGTCAGTCTTTCTTCACTAAACACCCATTCAAAGTGATAACAATGCATATAGGATGCTCAATTAGAGTCTACAGAATATGAAATTACAAACCTGAATGTATTTATTTTATTCATCCTGACTTCTCTATTTTATGTATCTTTAGCTTTGGTGAGGACTGTGATGAAGAGCTGCTCCAGAATAAAGTAATTCAGTAGAGGTGTTCAGGCATTATATAAGCTGTCAGTTTGCTTTCACTCTTTCTGGATCTTTCTCCTTCTATAAGATTTTATTTCCATAACCTGGAATAGGTATTGTAGGTCACTCTGCATTGTGAAGGATGCTTTTCCATGAAGCAGGGAAGGCACAATCTCAAGTTGCTGAGGTTGAATAAGAGTACCCTTTGAATACAATGGTGTCAGTAGTTCAGTAATGGTCTGTATTCCTACCTCTCGTGCATGCTGATTTAAATTAGCTTTGAGTCTAAGCTTGGTGTAACCTTATATATTTGTATATGGTTTCTCTGGCATCATAATAGAGACTTTTGGGCTTCCTTAGGGAAACAAGACAGGGAGGTGGAAAAGAAGGTAACCTGGGGTTTTTGTTTGGTTTGATTGCTTCTCTTCTCCAGAGAGATGGCTTTGTGGGTCTGGGTTTTTGAATGTGATGATTACCGCACTCAGCTTGTTTATAATATTTTCTGTGAGGATACTGTTGTCTTTTAATGAATGTCTAGGAAAAAACCTAATTACTTAAAAGCACACCTTTTTTAATAAGGAGATGTTTTCTTATGCATCACACTGCTTTGTAAAGATGTCTCTGAAGCTGAACACATTAAATTCAAGTCTACAATGCTCTGTTGCCCAAAGACCTAATAAGATCTTGGGACTTCAGGAGACAGCCTCTGAAGTTATGCCTGGAGTTGTCCTGATACTTGCAGATATGAGTATACTTGGTGTGATGTTACTTGCATAGCAATAACTGATGGCAGCTTTTATTACAAAAAAAAGATGTTCTCCAAGGTGTGCTGTCCAATATATCTGCTGTCACATCCCCCCTCTCTGCAGATACTCTTGTACCAATCTCAGAACAAACATCTAAATAATAACTGGAAGGAGTTAATCCTTAGCGCCTTTTTTGTTTTGGTTTGTTGGGGTTTTTGTTTTTTTTTTTTTTTTTTTTTTTGTTTTGTTTTGTTTTTTTTGTTTTGGTTTGGTTTGGTTTGTGTTTGTTGGTTTGGGGTTTTTTTGGCTTTTTTTTTTCTTATTTATTATGCAGCTTCCTCTCTCCTGATGATTTTGGTTGCTTTGGAGTCATTTCACTGTTGCAGGTGTGAGTCTTGCAGATGGGAAGGTGTGCAGAAGCCCTGGCTTTCAGCCCTTGGAGAGAAGGCTGGCAGTGCCCTGAGAGTGGGCTTTGTGAGCAAATGGGGCCATGCATGGCCCCAAGCTTGGCATTGCTGTGCAGGCAGCTGAGGCTGTTTCAAGTGAAATCTCTGCTGACTTCAGTGACGTAGGAAGAGCACTGAGTTATGTAGTGAGGAGAGGAATCTGCAGCATAAAACCCCCCAGTGCCTCAAGGCCGATGATGTAGCTGGAAGCACTTGTCATCCCTGCTGCACAGATGTCCCTCTTGGACACTGGAGGTTTGCCCACACTCCTCCTCCTGCAGTCTCTCATGCAGGGAAGGGAAGGGCCCCAGATGCTGTTCCTGGTGTCTAACTGTGTTTTTGCCCAGTGGTAGCTGCAGGCAGGGGTGTGGGTGACAAAGCCACTCACCTGCCATGGGGCAGTGTGATAGAAGGAATGCTGAGATGGCAGCTGCTGTATTTGCTGGGGTGTTTTCAAAGAAAGCTGTGTTCATAAGGGACACAGCAGGAATGGGGAGACTTTGAAGTTACTGTTGGGTGCATTGTGGGGTGTTCATTATTCTTTATTTATCAGCACTGGGTGGTTGGTGTCCTGTGCATTGGCTTCTTGTTCCCTCTGTTCCAGGTGGTGGGTGAATGTTCTGAGCAAGGCAAAGTTCGAGGGAGGGTTGATGGGCAAATAGTTTTCCTTCTGCAACAGGTGAGTTCACTGCAGAAAAGTAAAAAGGTGGAAGGTGGCTGTTAATGTTCTACTCTGTAGTTTAAATCTCTCTGCTGTGGTTCTTAATGCAAACAGAATAGACAGTCTGATCAGCTTTCAAGGAAAACTAAAAGCAGATTTGCCACATTTGAGTAAACCAAATTTACAACAAATAGGAACTATCCTGTGACCTGTGACTTCATTGTATCATTTACAATTACTTGGACATGATCAATTCCTTAATTGAAAACTGACTATGCAGCAAATCATTATTAAAAAGATAAACCTCAATGACATTGCTGTACCCTCAAAAGAAAAGAATGGAAAATTCTCCTCTACTCAAAGAGATTCATTTCTTAAATGTAGAGGGAGGGATTTCATCAGCAATTATTCTCTTTACATGAATAGTTTTGTATTGGTAGTTTCATTTCAGTAAACTATATTTTGACTTGTCTGCGGGCACAGCTGCCACTTCTCTTGTAGCAGATCAGCTGGATGTAAAACCTTGAGTTTATGACTTGACATGTATACATAGTGAGATGTAGATATATCTTGTCTAAACCTGTATCTGTATTTCCATCTAGGAATATCTGCATAAGCATAATAATACAGTTTGTAAAGCTCATTAAAAGTTGGGAGGCATTCACAAGTACTCAATTCTATACGTGTTAAATAATCAGCAGAAATTCCCAGTAGTGATCAAAAGAACTAAGAAAAACAATATTTCCACCTTTGTTTTTCTGTGGTTATAAAGATGAGAAGATAAAACCCATAAAGCCTACCTGTAATCTTAACAATCCAATCTTATTTGAGGTGTGGCTTACATGTGAAGTGGCTTTTTTATGTTGGCTGGAGGTTTATTGTTTTGGTTTTTCTGTGCTGGAGAACTACAGAAGCAGTTTTCACCACCCAGCTGGAGCCAGACTGTTGGAGTATTTTTTTTTTTTTCATGAAGCCACTTCTTCTTTGACTGTTGGTTAAGAAATGTGAGTTTTAAATAGGTGGCAATATAAACAAAATGAGAACCCAAAGTTTAAATAATCCGTTTTACAAAGAGAACTTCTCCTTTCAGTTTTTATGGGTCTCTGGTACTTTCTTGGTGGTTCTCCAGAAAATCTTGCCAAAAGGAGATATAATGAAACAGTACAGGGCAATATCCTCTACATTGTTTTTGACTACAGCTCTTCCAGTTTACAATTATACATAGTATTTTTGAGGTGTACAAGGCATTATTAAAAAAGAATAGCTGACAACAACAAAACCCCAAATTAAAAGGCAGATGTTTTCCACACTTTTGATATTCGCTCACACATTTTCATATGCCTCAAAGAGCTGAATCACAGACCATGGGACTTGGCAGCAGAGGGAACCTGTGTTTTATGTGTTAGTGCTCTCTTTCCAGACCTCAGCGTTTCTTAAGAATGCCTACATCAAATGTTTTCCTACAGTTCTTCTTTTTCTTCTGCTTTTTTTCCTTAAATCATCTCTCTGGCTGGTTGTGTTGTACTGGAAGTTGCTATTGCTGCCATGGGTGGTCCTGAGGCATCCTTCTTTTCAAGAAAATAATCAGTTTGTAGATGTTTTATATTGAGTACTTTGCCTTACATTTTGAGAATCTGCCTTTGCTATCTTATGTCTCTGGATTTCTCCTGCAGGGATAGGCCTGTGCACTGGAAGTGTGAATTAAAGGTTATTGACTGTGGAAGTGGTGTACTTTTTCCTGTGAGCTGACTTAGCCCTTGTACTGAGAATGTTTACAATGATGAGAACTCATTTGCACTTCCTAAGCTTTAGCCAAATGTTTGACTTGTCATAATTTAACTGTGATATAAAGCAACTGAGGTATTTAATGCCAACATCAGAAAGCCAGTTTTCACAAATCCAGTTTTAGTCGTGGACTGGGATGAGTCATTTAATCTGATGCAATGAAAACAGAAAAGATGTTGAAGCACAGACATGTGAGTTCATCTTCCACTTTTCATGTTCCAGAGGAAGAATTTTCCTATCTGGAGGAAATTTTTAAGCTGTCTGCGGTGTAACTTACAACTTCATTAACATCCCAAACAGCAAGAATTCAGGGCAGTGTTAATATTGATCTTGGAAAAATAGGTCCTTAGAGCCCACTGAACTAAAGAAGTCTCTCTTCTGAGTTCATATAGTAGTATGAAGAAGGTAGGGTTGGTCAAATAACCTGGTACACCCACAGTTAAGTCTGCTTCTTTCCTTCACCACAATATTGCAGTTTACGTCAGCAGAGGAGCTTGGGTCATAGATAATGACCATAGGTGGTAGGATGTACTCATTCCAGAAGCACAAAGAATTGTAAACTGCATAACAAGTATTTGCTTGTGTTCAGAAGCCTGCCATCACTGATACCCAGAGTATTCAGGAGAAACCCATCTGTTTCTCCAGTCTTTTGAAAATGTTAGATACACGTGGAGATAATTTTTTGAGAGTGATGAGAGCCTAAATGAGTTGTGGTTTGTTGGCTCATATTTTTAAAACTTTTTATTAATGGAGTTGGTTTTGTTTGTTTTTTGTTTTTTTTTAATTTGTTTATTAAATGACAAAAAGGGTCCAGCATTGTGAGTAGCACTGCATTGTGAATGGACATCAGAAGATGAAGACAAAGGACCACTCAGTGTTTCTTAGTTGCTGCTTAATGATGGTATGTGTTCACGTTCACATAGGCATGAAATCCATCCATTCTAAGAGAGCTTCATTAAGGGCCCAGCCCTTAATAAGCAAGAATCCACAGCCACATTTGAGAGCTTTTTGTGTTCCAAAGTGTTTCTCCAGTTAAAATCTTTTTTTTAAAAAAAGAAAAATCTTTCCCTGCTTCCTGCAGAGGTTTCAGTGCAAACCTGGACCACTCATAGAAGGAACTGTCTCAGATGATTTCAAGTGTTTGAGTCTTGAGTGGGCTGATGAGTCCCTTGCAGTGAGATTCTTTGTGCCACATTTAAGGCTTGTGAAGGACTTGGGCACCCCAGAGATTGCTGCCAAATTAATGTATCCTATGGCAGTTCTAGAGTATTGCAAAGGCCTTCCACCTATTTTCTCCCAAACCACAAACTGTGGCAAACAGAGAAAGTTATTTTCAAAATTACATTGGAAAGTCCTGTTCAAGCTCATTGATGTCCTTCGGAGTCTTCACTTTCTGATCAGTTTTTGGGAGCAAATTATGTGCGGTTGTTTGTCCAGCTGCTTAGCAGCTTGTCAGGGACTTAGACTTTCAGGGAAGACTTGTTTGTGTTTAGATCCTTGAGCCTAGAACAACAGACTTGTGAATAACCTGTCCCCTGAAGACTTCCCAGGGTGGCAAACATCTGGATTTTAGATTTTGTTCATTAGGTACTACACATTATTTGATGAGGAACCTCACCTGCTTCCTCTTGCTCTCTTGCTTGCTGAGGTTTTTTTAGAACTTGCCTCAGAATCACAGTAACTTCTTGCTCTTTCCCCAAGCTTTTTAAAAATTTAGAATGTAAAGGAAAACTTGGGACTAAATTGGACTCATATTTTCAAGCACAATTAAAACACCTTGCAGTGTTTAGATTTCATCAGTTATTAAATTTTTTTTTAAGTGGGGCAGAGGTGTTTGTAAACTTCAGTTTGTAGTATTGAGTAGCTTCTTGAAAGAAAACAGGAAGGGTTGAGGCGAACTAGCTGTGCTGCTTGTTCTCCACATACCAGTATTTCCAGCTCTTCAGCATTTGGAGTTGCTGGTAGACAGGTAGTGTGGTTGTAATCTCAGGTCACCATAGGTCAAATGAAACAGGGTCATCATTCTTGTGGATCATGCAGGTAGAAGAAATCAGACCCTTAGGTGTTTAATTGTGCTCTAAGGCACTAAGAAACATCTGGGAAAACAGCAGGCTGACTGACCTCAGCTTGGTCACTGGTCCTCCTGGAAGTCTGGGCACATGAAGAACAAGAAGAGGACAGGAAACAGCCAAACATTAATTTACCATGGGGAAAATTCTACCTGGGTGTGAAGAAATGATGGAGAAAAAAAAGCTGTTGGCAAAAGGAGAGCAGAGGACTTTGTTTACTTTGATGGTATCAAGTTTTTTGACACTCTCATTAGCATCCCTGGAGCCAAACTGAATTCCCCCTAGATGGATTGTTGGATAGGCTGCAGTATGTGAAAAATTGGCTGAGCCAGTATTGAACTGGCAGAGAGTTATTGGTGGTGTTCCTTAGGGACTGGTATCGGTGTCAGTGTTGAATATTTTTGTTGGTGATACAAATGATGGGTTGGAGTGCACCCTCAGCAGATTCAAAGGTGACACTGAATTGGTGGAAGCAGTGGATTGCAGGAGCTGCCATTCAGAGGAACTTGAGAAAGTTGATGTGGGCTGGCAGGAACTCAAGAAGTTTAACAAAAAGAAAGGCAGAAAACAGCTTTGCAGAGAAAGGCCTGGCCTGATGATTGTAACAGGCAGTACGTTGAGTAGAATTCAGCAGCAAGACCTTGTAGCCACTGAAGCAAACTAGGCTGGGGTGTGTGAGCAGGAATGTAGGCAGCAGGCTGAGAGAAGGGTTTTCCTGCTCTGAGCTCCTGAGACTGAATACCTGTACAGAGGGACTGTAGGGAGCACAGTCAAGGACCACTCAGGGAGTTGGGTCAGAGCATATGACTTATCAGGAAAGGCTGAGTGAGAGCTCCTTGTGTTTCACCTGAGAAGGCTGAGGGGATGCTCCAGTTGACTCCAGCTGTCTGTAGGATCATTATGAAGAGAAGGAACCTAAACTCCTTTTAGAGGTGCACAGTGAAAGGACAGGCACGAGGTGATTGTCAGAAGTTTGAGGTGGAGAAATTTGGGTTGAGCATAAGGAAAAATACTGTGAGATATATAAATACTCCATCCCTGGATGGGGTCCTGAGCAGCATGGTTCAGCTTTGAAGCTAGGTCTGCCTTGGGCAGGACTAGAGACCCCCAGCTGCTGAAGTTGGTATTTAATATTTCCCTTTTCTTGAAATAATGGTTTGTTAATGCATGAAAATTAATAACTATGTTATGGCATTTTAAGAGGAAAAATGCAAAAGTCTTGTTTTTCCTAAATCTTTCACATGCAGCTCATGTCACACTTCTAGCTTTAGATCCTTTGAAGTGGTCATTGCTGAATCCTGTGATTGTCTTTCTATGAATTAAAAATAAGCCAAGTCTTTTTCTCCTTAAAAGAGACTGTTATGTTCAGCAGAACTCGAGGTGGTGATGCATTTTTGCATATGAGCATGCATATGGCTTGAGAATGGGAGCATTGTTTACATCCCTGCTTACTTTTGATGGTTTAGTTCAAAGCTTGAGACAAATTGTTAGGGAAAAACTCTGAAATGTCTTCTAGCATCAACTACCTCTCTGGCAAAGAACACATTTTCTTGGTAGCTTGTTTTCTTCCAGGAATTTGAAATCATTCGTACTCAACATCCACAGAGCTACAGGAGAATATGGCCATAATGCTACAGTGAATTGCCATCAGTGAAATATGGGCCTACTCAGTTACACACACATTGTTTGCCAGTTTACAGTGCTTTCTAGCTCATACTGTATATATGTAGCTCTCAATTAAAGCAATTTTAAAAATTGGGGTATGAAAGTAAAATTATTTTTTTAAATTTTATAAACTGTGTGGGTTTGATATTTATGCCTTTTTCATCAAGTGAAGTAGTGTAAATCTCCATGCAGAATTTTAGCTCATATTTCTCCTGCAAAGAGAGCAGTAGACTTACTGGTGTTGTGTGGCATCCTGGGGGAACTGGTTTGCTAACTTGGCTTGTATCACATAGGCTATTAGAAGGAATACACAAAATGCTCTCATCCTAGAAAGAACTTGAAGCAGTGTAGGCCAGAATTTTCATGCCTTTTTAATGGATTAACTGAACTAGCCAAGTACAACAATTTAGGCAACGGGATAATGGAACCATAGAACTTCAGATTATTTTGATAAGGAGATTATTTTAAAGGGATGTTTAATGTGCTGAATAGCTGAGGCTGCTTTATTGAGATTATACATGGAATAAGATACCATTCTACCTTCTGAGGGCTTTTTAAGTAACACTGTTTATTCCTTTCATTTTATCTCTGTGTTATGTAATTTTTTTTTACTCTCTCAGGCACTGTGTATGTGTGCCCTGTTCTTGTACTCAGTAGGAGCTTTGTGATTTCCTACACCTGCAGATCTTTGTGTTGCTTATTCAACTACACTATACCATGGGTTTTCCAGGACCTTGGGTGGGTTATTACAGTGAGGATGTGGGATAAGCCCTGGATCAGGCAGGTTCAGCAGCGTGTGTAAGGGGTTGTATGCACAAGGAGTGGGACACAGGGCTCAGAGTGCTGGGCTGCACGAGCAGGGGCTGTGGGGTTATGCTGGTTTGGCACAGAAGAAGTCACTTCCTTGGGTTGTCTTTAGTGCCAAACCAGCACACTGGTCTGGTGCAGGGGCAGCAGCGTGGCCCTGCCAGGGGGATGAGCTTCCTGATTCCCCCACTGCATCCTCTGAGCTCCAGGGATGCCTGCCTGGAGCTGCATCCAAAGTGTGCCTTGCTGGGCATATGTAATATCTCTGTGATTACCCATGGAACAAGCACACAAAAACATTACTGAATGAGAAAGTTTTCTTTTCAGTTTCTTCATTTTCTGGAAGGGAGAGACAGCAAAAGGAAGCAGAGACTAGGATCAGAGTTAAAACTCTCTTCCCAGTTGGACTGTGTATTTGTTTCTGACCTTTTGTCCAAGATTTTTCATCTTAGAATCTTTCCAAACTGCAAAAGTTAGGAAGGTAGCAATGTTCCCACCATTTATTAAAGTGCTTTGAATTCAAGACAGAATTAATAAGATCTATGCATTTTTTTTCCCCCCAAAGAATTTGTTTCTGCCACAGCTAACAAGTCTTTCAGTAGAATGATAGCAAAGATGTTTGATAATGGTGTATTTTTAACTTTGGCTCCATCTCAGACTCTTGAGTTCTAAAGCTTCTTCTGTAGCCATAGGTGGGCACAAAATTATTTGTGTGTTACTGTAGTTCTGCAAAAGTGTGTTCCAGAAATAGAGCTGTTTTTTCTTTTAGGCTCTCAGAGGTTCATTGTCAAGAAGCCCAGATACTTTCCTTGATTGATTGGCTGCCTGACACAGTCTTCCATAAATTTCCAGTTGGAATGGAAGTACATAGCATGTCTTTCCATACATACTAATTCAGAATCTGACATGCTCTGCATGTGTCACACAGGCTGTCTGCATGGTACACCCTGCAGGTTTGATGCTGTCTTGGGCACACTACTGCATGTGCACATTTAGCAATTTTCTGGGGTGCCTAGTGGGCCCAATTCCTTACACTTGGAGAATAAGAGGATATTTGAGATGGGACACAGAAGACATGAAGCAGTTGTTCCCATTATGAGAGTAGTATGTTAAGTGGCCAGATTTTGCTGGGTATTTTAAGTTTTGAGCCTGTGTGATATCACAGGTTGGGTTGAGTGTAAAACAGAAACCTTTTTATATGGCACTGTGGATTTTTGGCTTTATCCAGTGTGAGGAATGCTTAGAACATGCATCTTTCTTCATTATTTTCTTGTGTGTTTGACACCCTAATTATTTACAGACTTCTAGCAAGTCAGAATTTTCTCATTATAAGAAATCATTAACTTGTACTGAAAAAGCTCTATATAATGAACTGACATTTGTGCCTTGTTTCCGTGGATAAGATGGATAAGGTTGGGGGTTTTTTTTCCCCCTTTTTCTTTCAATTCTTTAGTTCTGAAATCAGCTGTTTTCTGGCCCAAATTCAGTTCATCAGAATGCTCAAACTTAGGCTTAATTCAAACATCTCTTTACCATTGCACCGTCCAGAGTCATATCATAAAATAACAAGAAGTGATAGAAATAACAAACTTTTTAAAAAGTTTAAAGATAAGGAAAAGGGAAAGTTTATTTTTAAATTCCAAATTGAAATAAAAAAGAAAACCACTAGATGGCACTTGAAAATTGTGTATTAAGATAATACATCTGCTTTTGAAATAATTACAAATGTTCAAAGAGCAAAAAAGTTTTCATGTGGATCTGCATAGTTCTGAGAGACAATGATACCTCCAAAACCAGAATTGAAGTTCCTTTAGCTTTAGTATCTTTTTCTGTGATCACACTAAAACACTGCATTAAGGAATCCAGTCTCAATTAAAAGCTCATTCCTGAGTCTTAAAATGCTACCTTTAGCAAAATGATAAATACAAATATAACTGATAAATGTGTGGAAATTAATTTGGTTTCCACTTACTTTTAATGGAATTACAGAATTGTTTAGGTAGGAAAAAACCTTGAGGATCATTGAAGTCCACCACTCAGCCATGTCCCTAAATGCCACATCTACATGTCTTTTAAAAGACCTCCTGGGATAGTGACTTAACCAGATCCCTGAGCAGCCTGTTCAATGCTGGATAATCCTTCTGGTGGTGAAGTTTTTCTTTATATCCCATCTAACTTATTTCTTCTTGTTGTTTGTGAGAGGAGATTTGTAGCCATTAAGCAAAATTCTGCTCTTTCTTGGCACTCTGTTTGCGTACTTGGGTGATGCCTAGTATGAGATATAATGTATTTTGGCAAAGTGTTGCTGCTTTAATATGGTCAAAAGCTTGGAAATTAAAGAGTTTGGTAGGGAGGGGTTCGTACAGGGAACAGTCTCATGAGGGTTCCCTTCTCATTTTTGGCTTTACACAGTTACCCCTCTTGGTAGGGGAAGAGGATGGAAGGTGATTGTGACAATTTGATTCTGAAGAAAATATTTCAGTAGCCTGGAATTTATTATCAAGTCAGTCTTGCGGTATTTCTATTAGTGGACGTGGCACAAGCCCCTTTTATTTGAAATTCTTGTGAAGCCTCTTTATGGTCGTTTCTGAGATGCATAAGAGTTACATTACCATGATTAATGGGCTTTATATTGAAGATGCATAGAGCTGAGTAAATACTTTCTGTAGCCATTAGTTTGATTCTTCTTCCATAGGAGTGTAGTAGCTGTACAAGGGAATGTTTAGACAACTGCCTTAGCCTGTTGCACTTGAATTGAAGAGAGCAGAAGTAGACAAAGTATAATATGGGGTTGTGCAGGGATATTTTATGGCCTATTAAATATGTATTAAGGGAGTAATTCTTTCATTTGCTCATACAGCTGTATATGGTTCCCCTGACACTGGTGGTAATTATGAGTGAATTTTATTATGAAGGCTCTGTTACGCACATGGTAGACCTTAGAATGGGTTACAGTAGTGATGGACACAGCTGCACTGTCCTGGTTTTGCAGAAGACACTGGGACACAATCAACAAGAGGTGAAAAGGAGAGTTGAACAATTTTACCATTCAGCTGTGCTCCCCCTGGGATGTGTGCTGCAGGAACGTCTCCTCTTTGTGCAGCTCTGCTCTGCACAAAAGCACTTGGCTGTGTTTCTGCCATGACTGCACCCTACAGTAATTTGTATGCCTGCTAATCACAGATAAAAACGGAGCTTTGGGAGTGGCAAGTCTAGAACATGTACTTTTAAACTTTTTTTTCCTTTCATTGATATGGTCTTATCCTCTGAAGGCTGTGAGCAGAACTCCAGGCCATGGTTCTTGCTCACATGAAATTCCAATTTGACTTTGATTTCTTACCTGATAGGCTCTTCGGTGAGGAAGCTGTTGCTGAATTGCAGGTGCCCTCCTGGGAATGATCTGATGACAATGTTCATGCACTGAAATTCAATTAGTTTTTTCTGTGGCCATCTTACCTGTGAGCTGACTGGCTCTAAATCTCTTTAAGCTGAGATTAAGCATTTAGCAAGAACTTCTGGTGATCCAGTTGACAAATCACAAAGATTTTCATTTTGCAACATTGAAATAATGGAAAATGCAGAAATGACAGCTGTCTAGAAAAGCTGCTCCCCATGCAGGCTCAGGTAGTCCCGCTCACACAGGAACACAAAGCGAATATTTCATGGTGGCTCTCTCAGCTCTAACTTGCTGAAAGTCAGTGGTTTTTTGGATTGTGCTGTTGCTATGGGCTGTGATGCTCTGCAGGCAAACACTCATCTCCTGTCTGAGAGGTGGTTGCATTTTGCAGTCTATTCTGTGTTCCTGGAGGAAAAGTGCTCTGCTGATAAATTACTCTGGTGTCAGTAGAGGGCTTTGAAGCGGTTGTTGTTATTATCTCCCCTCTGTGGGAGGAGGTATTGCAAAGTAGGTTGGGCTCTGCTGCTTCTGTGTTTAGAATTTCAGACATTTATTCTGCTCTCCCAGGTTTCTTGGTGCTCTCTCCTGTTGTGGCAACAAATGTAGAAACAAAAAGAAATGATGCTTTGGAGCAAAAGGATTGCCAGAATTTCCAGGCTTTCTGGGTTACATCTCCTTCACCTCGGAGCAGAGCCAGGTTTGGTAGTGCAGGTGTCACAGTGTGTCCCTCCCCGGGGTGAGTGACCTCACCTGCCTGTGCAGGAGGCCTTGCCCTGCTCCCCAGTGCATGGTTCCTTTCTGTGGGAGAACCCTCTGCTTGTTCTCCAGGAGCTCCAGGCTAAGGAAGTTGCTAGGCTAATAATCCAGGTGCATTATTGCAGCAGATGCACAGGGTTGTAGGCAGACCTGCTGGTGATGTTTTGGCATGCAGGGGGGTTAGCACCTGGTGTCCAGAAGGGTGGATGTCACCCTGATGAATGCTTGTCTTCTGCACTTTGTGACCCAGAAATTTTGGCTAGCAGTGTGTGTCACTGGAGTCTTGCTTGGTGAAGTAAATATAGCTGTAGCTGTGACTTACTGGGTTTCTGGTTTTTGGGTTTCTGCCTCTGCAGCTGCTAAAGTCTGAAACAAGTCCTACAATAGCAACTGTCCTACTGTAACTTAAATTCAAGACAACAAAAAGTCTTGTTATGGTTAAGACCTGAGCCTTCAGACAACTGCTTTTACCTATGTGACTCTAGGCTTCTGTTAATATGCTTCTCTTTGAGTAAAGATGTTAGTGACTTGCGGCCCCAGATCTTTTTCTACAAGGCAGACTCTTCCATCAATTCCTTCCCTTCATGTGCACCAGTGAGCCACTTCACAGAGGCAGAAGGTGCTGCAGTGAGTACAGTTGTTCAACATAGTGTTTTTTCATACCAGCCAAAGCTTGGTTGATTGCATCGCATTAAAAAATGCCAAAGAAAATATTTCTCATTTTGCATGTCTGAATGAAAAGAGTAGAGTTGAAGTTTAAACTCTATTGACTTGTGATATATGTTGCTTTTCTTCCTCTTCAGCAGGTATGAATGGGATACTTATAAAAGCCCCCCCAAAATTTACCAAAAGTGCTGTTGACATTTTTCTATGATCTTGGGGTTTAATTTTATATATTAGAGAAAGAAAGCAAGCAACTGGTATCTGAGTTTGAGAATAAGGAATAGTTTAAAATAATTTCTGAAGATGGAAGAGTGTGTCATTAAAAATTAACTAACACTTGTAGCTGTGTTGCTAAGTGTTTCATGTGGTGACAGTCTCTCCCAAACCTCCGCTGGCAAACAGGACCCCATTGAGTCTCAGCATGTCCCCCATTAAACCATCACATCTCTGAAAATTAGAAAGCTCATTAATGGCTTTCTGCTGTGAAGCAATAAAGAGTATATTCACTGACTGGTCAGCAATTAGTGCCAACTAGTTTTTGTCATACATTATAGAAATATTCTGGTTCATTTATTTCAGAGGTAAAAAAAACTTATTTAAAAAAAAAAAACAACACTTTTTGTATTTGTGTAGATGTATTTTACAGCCAGCAATCGACTTTTGCTTTCATGTGAAAATTCAAATACCTCTTCAGCCCACTAGACTGCTGAGAACATGAACTCATTTCCCAGTCTCCTACTTCTTCATTGAAACAGCTCAGTAGTACCCAAAACAACAAGCTATTAGTGTCATAGTTCAGTTCCCTCTTTTCTTATTAGCGTTTGTTTTTATCATGTAGTAGAGAACTTAGATAGTACAAAACAGAGCAGAAAGTGTGGAAAATCCACTTGAAACTCTGCCTTTGCTCCTTTGTACCAGTAATCTTCATTAAGTCAACCAAGGGCCAGGCTGGGCTCCAGGAAATTCGGGGGTATTTTTAAGGTAACAAAATCTGAAATTCTGAAATTCATTTCCACTGTTCTCATGGAAATGAGAGTTGCTGAAGCTCAGATGTTGTTCTATGGAGAATCTTCCAACAGGGAGTGCACCATAGTCACAACCCATGTCTGTGGGGTTCTGCTTTTGCAGGTCTTGCATTTCTTTCTAACGTGTATTACAATGTGCCTTATAGCTCTTGGCTGCTTTTGAAAGCCTTTATAAGACCTTTTTAAGGATTTTGGTGTTTGTGGACATAGTTTATGGAGTCTAGCTTATTTAGCACAAGCAGCATTCTCAGTGGCAGATCAACACTGGGATGAGATAGTTCCAAAATTGGTACTGCTGAAGTTGGTCAGGTCTGTGTATAAGGCCTTATAAATAACAGAGGAAGATAGAAGAAAAACAAAACTTAACATTACCAAATGTAATTAAATGCTTGTTGTTAATGAACACTTAAAAAATGAAGTATTGTAAACAGTTATGTATTTGAAGTAGAAACATAGGCAGTAAAAAGCTTAACAACCTCTTCTCTCCTGCTTTCCTTCCATCCACCTCTTAAGGATTTTTTTTTTCTTTTGAAGCTGTATTAGCTATACATATTTATAAGACTTCCAAGAAGACTATGCTTCTTTGCTTAATGTTTCTAGGACCAGAAGGGCAGCCAGCACACACAAGAAAATTCTTAAATTTTTTGTACTGATGTAATATTTCTGTAATGTTTGATCTGTATATGCACTAAAAGTAGATGTAGAATGTCACCCTGAAGGTATCTTGCTGTCAATGGATCATGAATGTCAGCCTTGACAGGTATCCTCGAGTGACATTATAAAGCATATGTGTCTTATTTTAAGGAAAGCTGTCCATACCTTATCTTGTTGAAATATTCCTATTTTCTCTCTAGTGTCTGTCACTTCATTTCTGTCATCCTTAAGCTGAGAAGTGACTTGTAAAATCTTGTTGTCTGGTTTTAGTAATTTTTACACTGGCAAACTTCTAAAAGCCATTCCATCTGCCTTAAAAGATACATGATATTTTTACTGATACCTGTAGAAGAAAATACCTTTTTTGTGTGTTCTGATTAATAAATTCCAGTTATTACAAACTTCGCACTTCAGGTGTTGTGTATCTTCTCTACTTTTAAGCCCAAATCTCTCAAAGACTGCACATGGCTTGTTCTGTGACTTTCTATGGAACTTCCCAATTGCCAAGCTTAAATGTGTGCTTCAGTTCTTGTAGGGTCCAAGTCCAGCTCTTCCTTTAAAAGCATGCTGATAGAGATGATTGCCAGTGCTTGGGAATCTCTGAAAGAGAAACAGGTCGTATTTTTGCTTGCTTCTGTCTGCCAGCTTCCAATGTCTCATTTAAAACATGCAGCTAATGTGCTATTGACTATGTGTCAAGGGGAAAAAAAATCAGATAAATAAATAGAATCATAAGAGTCAGGTAACTGGATTCCATTGATGTTTTGCCATTCAAGAAGTAAATAATGCCAGTAAAGTTTCCACTGTTGTTTAATCATAATCATACATGCATTGTGCTACATCTTGCCAAAAGAAAAATGTCCATGTCCATGTTAGCTGTATTTTGCATTTGCCTGGATTTTTTTTATTTTCATAATTATTTGAATATATCAACAATAAGGACACAAATACTCATGAAGTGGGGGTGTAGTTAAATAAAAAATTAAGCAATCCAAAGGAAACAAGGTTACTACACTATGTTGGCATCCATTTTTAACAGGAAAAGTCACATGTGATGTAATAAAGAATTAGAACATTTTTCACTATGCCGCTCCTGTATTTGACCGCGTCACCAAAAAGTGCACACTATAAAAAAGTCTCTGAAATGTATTTCAAAAATTATGAGGACCTGAATAAACAGAAATGGGGAAAAAGGAATTGGAAACACAAAAGTACATGAAAATAGGATATGACCCACCCTTAGGGGGAAGGAAATAGTTTTAGGTGTTTGTATTATGAATTACCCCCTATTTTAGAGAAAAGAAAAGCAGGCATAGAGGGTAGAATGCATAGCTTGACTTACTTAAAAAGTGAGGGACTTCCAGGCCATGATATAAGCATAGTTTGAAGTCTGCTTGTGGCTTTAGTCCTTCCATCAGTGAGGTCAAAATCAGGAGGGTTTTTGTTGTTTGCCATTGCAGAGATTCTCTCCAAAGCAGAAGCAAAGTGACTGTGTTTTCTGTGGTAAACGGTGCTTGTATGACAGCCAGGATCTGTCTTACTCTGTGTAGTAAAATGGTTCACAATTTAATAAAACTACCTAATGAACATCCCTTGAATTCTTGAAGCTGAGTGTACATTTTTATTTTGCAATAATGTGTGATGAGCTTTGATTATTTTAGTGGTAAGTGTGTGTTTAATACCTAGCCTTCATGCATGGAAAACAAGAATTATTTGTGAGCTCAGCTGTGGTGAAGAGATGTAAGGTACTGAGAGCCCCTTTGGGATTTTCAAGGTGACTGGTGCTGGCTGTGCTGCCTTGCCCAGACTCAGCATAGAGCATAGGCAGAGCCTCAGGGGTGATGGAGAACACTTGTAAAATACACCCAAGTCCTGTGAGTTCTTCCCTTGCTCGTCCTTTTCAGGGCAGCAGGCAGGGAGGTGCCAGCTCTAAAGGCAGTGCAGTTGTTGGAATAGCCCTGAGACTTCCTCTGAGCTTTGTAAAGGAGGATCATGGAGCACTTCCCAAATGTTGATCGAGTTTCAAACTAACAAGGTAGAAGGCTACTAGTAGTACTTGTCATACTTAGGACTTACTGTAGACAGAAGCCATATGATTAGCTCATGTACAGAGTGAGTGGTGAGGGCTGGAGTAGCTCTCCATGTTGTACTTGTAGCATATTAATCCTGCTCAGAAATAGGCCACATGCTTTATTGGCTGCAGAAATAGGCAGATCTGTATCATTTAGCAATGTCCGAACGAGTCTCTGCTGCCCACAGGAGCTGAAGCTCCTGCTTGAACATTAACTAAGCTTTGTTGATTTGTGTCTGAAAATACCCCAAACAAAAGCCAATGGTGGTTCAGCACTTTAGGAAGAGAGGCAGATGGAGAGCCCAGTGCAGTGTGTGTGGTACATGGCAGAGGTAATAGTGGGATAAAAACAATTTCAGACATACATTTCATGATACTGGATTGTAGCTTAATTTTCTACACCTTAATGGTTTTTTTTAAGCCGAAGTGGTTCGTGTATTTGGATCTGCTTTGCAAGTCATGGACGAAAATTTAGGTGAAATAGTGCATGGTTGTGTACTGTGTAAAACTTGCTGTAACCTACAGGAGTTGGTTACAGAACATGAACAGAGGAGGGAGTGATAGGAAATCAAAGTTCAAATGTTTTCCAGGTGGAAGTGGCATTATGTGGATAAAGTAAAGTATGTTACTTAATGGGACAAAGTTACTACGAAGTTATAGGGTTAATTAGTAGGGGGGCAGGTACTGATGACAAGTGGGGAGGATCTAACAAATTCCAGTATACATCCAGGAAAAGCCATTTTAAAATGTAGCTTAAAATTTGTGAATCTCCTTCAGTTCACAGGCTTCAATTGTTCCTCCAGCAAGCAGTGTATGAAGGTCCTGCAGCTTTCTGCACTGTTGAGGTCTGCAGGGGAAGCAGCTGCTTATGCACGTTTTTGGTGCTAACAAGGGCACATTTCCAAAATGCCAGTGAATTAACCAACAATAACCAACAAGAAACACCCGGAAGAGATCATCCAAAACCAGAAATAGTGCTCACTAAACGTGGGAGCCTGGCTGGAGCTGTGCTTAGATGGTTCTTGCGGGGCATTTGCCCCAGAGATGGCACAATGGCTCAGGCAGCTGGTCTAAGTTGCTCCACACTCAAGTGCAAGTGTGGCAGCTTTCTCTTGTGCCATTGGAGGCTGAAACATTAGTGTTGCACCGGGCATCTTCCAGAAAGCAGCATCCTAAAATGGACCATGGCCTTGCAGTTACAAGGTTTGACTCTTTCTGTGCCCATTTTCCTGAAAGTCTGCAACACAGCTTTTTCTGGCTTTGCCTAGGGGCCCAGGGCTGAGTGCTGGTGAGAAACTCCTATGAGACTTCATCAAATATATTGGCTTTATAAAGATGTAGCTGGCTAACCACTCTGAAGTTCAGTTTGTTTTGATGTTTGTGTTGTTTCCTTGGAAAGCTAGCCATGCTCCTGTCAGGATTGCCACTGATACTGCACTATGCTAACAGAAGGCTACAAGGGAGCAGACTGTGCCAGCAGCACTTGCTTGCTGTGTGCTTCAGTACTTGGATGTGATGTGCTGGTTTTATTTCTTTATATATATATATATTCATTTGTCTCTTAGTTGTGTAGTTTAAGTCAACCCTTAAACTGATACCTTGGATGTGTTAAGCATGTATTTTTATTAAGAGATAGTTCTGAGGTATTTTTTAGATAACAACACACACACAACTAAATATGATTTGTCTTCTGCATGCCCTTGGCTCAGCACATGCTTTTTGTTTCCTGTGCGGTACTTTGGAAATGTCAGCATAACTATCTCTGGTTATTTGCTTCAAATTTGTGTGTCTTAAAATTCACTTCTCTTAGGGACTCAAATTTGCCTATTGCACCTTTTAATGGCACTGGACAAATCCTAGCTCATAGTATCAGGAGGCTCTGTATCAACACTGGTGTATGTATATATGTGTATATAAGTGCATGATTAACACATGAATGGCTAGTGATACCTTTCACTGCGAGAAAGAGGGATGTCCTGACATTGACATTTGCAGTGGCAAAATATGAAAAGCTGCAGTGGATATAGGTGTGAGAGAGCTGTGGAGTCTCTCACTCACTTGGCTAGTGAAGGGCTTCTCTGCTATCCTTCAGACGGGCACATTTCAGAGCTGAGCTAGCTAGCATCCTTACTTCATGCTCTTAAATTGTGTATTGCTAGTTATTCTAGGCATTACATGGAAAATTGCATAAAGTACATCCATGCTGATGTTGATAATTGGAATAAATCTCTATCTAATATCTTGCCAGAAATTTCTGAGAGTCTTGCATTGGTGCCTCATATATTTGTCACTATTTTGATGGTCATTTATGCCTAAGGGTTTGTTGTGAATTTATCAATATTTTTGCATGACAGGTCACAGTAATGAAAGGCAGTAGTAGGAATAAGGATCACTCAACAGAAGGTGAAGGAACTGGGAAGCGACCAAAAAGGAAGTGTCTTCAGTGGCATCCCCTGCTTGCCAAGAAACTCCTTGACTTCTCTGAAGAGGAAGAAGAGGAAGAAGAGGAGGAAGATATTGATAAGGTAGATTTAATTGGATTCTTTGACCATAGATGGTTAGTGGGGGATCAGATTCTCCCTAGCTGTGTTTTTTATTTTATGTCATCTTGTTCTCCTTTGTGGTGAAACACAGCCAATAAAAAGTGATGTGATGCGGTGCCCGTAAGGCTGTAAAGGCAGATAGTGACACAAGAAAGTGAATTGTCAATCATGTATTTAAAATAGTGGACAATTTTTTTTACATTGCAATAGTTTTATCTGCTATATTTTAATAATGTGTTGTACATCCTAATCTTGATTGCTCAAAGTGGGTTTTTGATGGGCTTTTTATTAATTGCTAATTTTAGATATTAAGCTGGCTTGTGCTTGGTATGTGCTTCTAGTGGCTCTGAAGAGCATACCAAACTAAAATTTTCATTCTTCTTTTTTAAAGATTAAAAAACCACAAAGATTAAAAGGGAAAAAGAAGGAAAAAGGTGTCTACAATTTTTACTGTCTTTGCACGTGAAATTCAACTTCTCCCCCAGAGTAGTGAGTGCACAGCTAAAATAATCTGTCTCTGGTTTGACACTTGGTATTTTGGTATTGTTCAGTGACGCTGACCTTACCCTTTTTTCATGCCATGTGACACCTCACACTTCTACAGCTGGACTCATTCTCTGTAACAAGAAGCAGGAATTGTTTATGCAGATGTGATGATTCCATCATGTGGATGGCATTCATATCTGTATCTCCTTGGTGTCTTGCTAAGGCAGGAATGGAAAGGTCAGTGCTGAGGAGACTGCCTTGAGCCATACACTGATAACAGAGGGTGGCCTTGACAAGGATGTGCAGGAGCCTGATTCTCTGACGGTGCTTCCTGTCGACCTTACAGGTCCTTTCACAACATGGTATAAAATAGCGGTGTTGCAGTTAGGTAGGAGGTGGTTCTCTGTCTCATGGAGTAAGTTCTGTGACTCGTCCCTTGTAGGAATGATATGCTTGCCTGTAAGTGGAGAAGGCACATTTTGGCCGTGTATTCTATTGAGATTTGACCTCTAGCTCTGCTGGACAGCTTTGTGGTGGCTGCACTGCTGTGCTGCTCACAGGCTGAGCAGTGACCAGCAGGAAATGGGGAAACAACTGACAAACTATTACCTGTTCTTCCTTGTGTGCTCTGTAGTTGCAAACACAGATAATCAAGGTCTGAGGTAGCTCTGCTTGCCTCATCCCACTAAAATGATTCCTAGATTGTCAGAGGGGGGTAGGATGGATCTCCTCCTGCCAGCCCCTTTAGGACTGTTACTAGAGAATGGTCCTCAGCTTAGAAGTTGTTCCACTTGGGAGTCAGGGATAAGTCTTGCATTGAGGGAAGCTTGGACCATCAGGTGAGGAGGTTTGATGTGGAACTCTGCACTGTCTGGATGGCATGGATGGTCTTTGGAGGTAGCTGTGTGCATCCACGTGCCTCTCCTTCACTCCCACATGGCGCACACGGTCTCAGTCTGTGCTAAATGCAGATAACTGAGCTCACACCCCTTCCCTTTGGTTCTGCCAGGTGCCCCTCCTCGGCCCTGATGGTTTAGAGCAGGATGCTGATGAGACTGAAGATGACGAGTCGTCAGAGCAGCGAGCTCGCCGACCAATGAACGCGTTTCTCTTGTTCTGCAAACGCCACCGCTCGCTTGTGCGCAAAGAACACCCTCGCCTCGATAATCGTGGCGCAACCAAGATCTTGGCAGATTGGTGGTCTGTTCTAGATCCAAAAGAAAAACAGAAATACACTGACATGGCCAAGGAGGTATGTTCTGTCTGAATGGTGGATGTAAAGGGAGTTCATTACATATTCGTCTTCTTTTTCTCTGTGTGTTAAATGCTTTCTGTGGGATCTTTCTCTTCCCTCTGTTCCTCAGCTTCACCTTGGGATTATGGTGCCCAGAGCAGCTGCTGTTCTTGCTTTAATTCACTTGATCCTTTGGACCAGAATGGAAAGCAATTGGTCTCTGTACATACACTAACCTGGTTCTGGTTGTCATTGGTATAAATAATGCACTTTGTAATTGTATGGCCTGATAATTTCTGCAGCTTCTTTCATTTATTGACACAAGGATAGTGGCCATTGTAAACAATAACACACAGTACTGTGTCAGCTGACACTTAGTGATACTTAGCTGTGCATTCAATATCAGTGATGCCAGCTACTGTAATACAGGTGGACCAAACCAAAGGCACAGTCAAGAGATGTTGTCCCTTTTTACCTGTGATGCTAATGGATTAAAAAATTACTAGTGTTTCTTGAAGTACATTCCCCATTAACCAGTTTCTGATACAGTAAGATTTGGTGAGCCCAATACTAAATCAGAGAGCAGTGTGTAATCTGAGTCCATTAATGAGGAGCAAGGAAAGGAGATTTATCCCCCTATTACAAAATATCTTTATGTCAACTTAAAATTTAAATGAGCCTTTTTAAGAAATAGCTTTCATGATAAGCTGTTGCCAAGAAGGCCGTCCGTGGTTATTGATTGCAGAGTGAGAAAGATGCAGCCAGTTACCTAGGCTGATAATCTGACCCCAAAACAGATCCCTGTGATTGCCTGTATGATACAGATGGTGAGCAACCTTGGAATTCAATCTTAATAAAAATAAAGGAGCACCCGTGAGAAGGAAAAACGTACCTCTCCTTTGCTGAGTATGCTAGCACACTGTGGGAAGTGCAGATAGCTGTGAAACGATTGGGAAAACTATTATCCATGCCTGTCCTGGGATCTGAAGGTGTCTGCTACTGTTAACAGGATATAAGGTCTCTGTTCAGTAGCTCGTGTGAGCATGGAAAGGTCCACAGGAAAATCCAAGTGTTTAGCATGGCAGGTCCTTTTTTTAAGCAGTGTCTGCAGGACGTCTGCAGTTCCTCATCTGTGGCACTGTATTGAAACATTTGAGTCTCAGCTTTGTCCAGCCATTCCAGTTCCATTCTGCATTCCCGTTTATGAATTAGCAATATTTCTCTAAACGTCTGGAGAAAGGGCAATTAAAAGATTCAGTACAGATGCAGAGAAAGGAAAGATGAGAATAAAGAAATAATTTTTGGAAGAAAGAAACCCAGTGTGACTTTTTCTTAGCCTTTTGTCTTGCTGAAGGAAACTTGTTCATTAAGAAGGAAAATAATTGCAGAACTTCTGTATGAAGTGACAGATCTGAAACTGTTAATCATATTGTTATAGAAATCATTGTTCTTGTGGTGATTTTTTTTTTTGGCATGAAGAACAAATTGGATATTCAATGTCAAAGTGGAACAATAAATCTAAGTAGTTTACATCATTATAAGTAGCTCTAAGAATGTGTAGAAGAGAGATAGCATATAATTTTTTTCTTTAAACAGTGTATGTTGCAGCAATAATTAGCAGCTATAATGTGCTGTTGAATACCTTGGGGTCTTCCTCACCTACAAGCCTATTGTATGCATGGATTGGTTATTTTATTGTAACACTTGCTTTTCACAGAACTACAGAATGGTTGGGGTTGGAAGGGGCCTCTGGAGATCATCTTGTCCAACACACTGCTCCAGCAGGTTCACATAGAGCAGGTTGCACAGGTTCACCTGTAGACAGGCTTACTGCTGAGACTCAAAAAGAGGTTAATGCCAACTTTAGTGACAACCACCTGTTGGCACTTGCCTTTTTCCTAAAGAGAATTTATTTAAAATTCAAGAAGGTGAGTGTCTTTGGAAGAAGATAAAAGTATTGTTGCACCAGTGGTCCTCTGTTTAAGTTCCTGTATAAGCTCACTGAGATTTAAGGTACAGTGAGTCATCTTTGTTGCTTAAATGTAACTTTTCAGTGTCCTTCGACTTCCATATTTCACTGAGCAGCCTTTAGCCCCTGTCCTGGCAGGACACACAATGTATCTTGTATACCCTGAGCATCTGAACCCTCTTTCAGAGATACAGATAAGCCTTAGAGAAATGGTCCCTGCTGCAGTGGCTAAAGTCCCTGCTCTTCTACAGTCTCTGGAATGTTTTTTTACTACTTGTTGCTGTAGCTCCTAAAATCATTTAGGTTAGATCACGTGCAAGAAGCTTTCAGTTTCTTACCTGCTTACTACTAGCAGTGATATTACCTCAGCAGTATGCAAGTCAAGGCACTTGTGCATTTATTTACATATGTCTAGCTGTATGCAAGATCTAGCATTTTGGAAGATAGTGAGGCACCCAAACTTTTTACCAGCTAGAATTACAAGAAGTTTCCTGGTAGACTGGACTTCTATTCCCAACTCCCACTGAGAGGGTCATCAGGTCTCTAGTTCATTCAGGCACTGTAGAAAATCCCATTATGTACCTGTCTGCACCTTGGGGTGCCTTAATTATCTGGAAGAACTGGCCCCACACTCCCTCTATTTTCCGTCTTGTGGGTTATGATCTCTTGTAGCACCAACTGCCCTGGAGACCTGGTGCTGCACCTGCTGATCTTGATGTCTGCTTTTGCTGGTATTACCTTTATGAGTAGACTTTTTGTTTCTATCCTGCAGCCTTCCTAGATCAGCTTAAATTTGAAAGTTTCACTGTCTAGGATATAAGCCCAGTAGTTGATACATACTCAAAAGGAACCAGAAGTGTTGCTGTACTTTTTAGCATTTTCCTTCACTGAGGGAAATTAATCTGGCCACTCAAATATGCACCAGCATTTTTATTCACTTCAGTAATAAGGATAGTGTTCTTCTGTTAACTCTTACAGGACTTCCTGGGAGTCTTCAGCTGCCTTAGAAGGTATCTGGTGAAATTGTTCAAGCCCTATTCCCTTGCTAGAAGACACTTCATTTTTAAATCTGTCTTTGCATCAGCAAGATCCAGGCAGTCAGGATTGTTTCCTGTAGGGAGCAGCCTGGTAAATATGATTTGGCATGGGAGTGGACTGTCCCAGAAGGTGGTGGAGTCACCATCCCCAAAGGTATTTTAGGAGAGACTGGACAAGGCTCTGAGTGCCATGGTGTAGCTGGCAAGCTGTGTTGGTCTGTAGGCTGAACTCAGTGATCTCAGAGGTCTTTTCCAACCTCACTGGCTGTGTGATTCTGCTGCCATTCAGTGGCTGAGCTGAACACTTCTCCCTGCTTGTCCTTGGCCGGTGGTGTCTCAGGTCCAGTCAGCCAGACTGGAGCTTGCTGGCCTTGTGGTGCCACTGCTTTGGCAGCTGCCTCAGGCTAGAAGGGGAGAACTGTGCTGGCTTGCTGGCTGGAGTCTGGCAAGTCCACTGGCTGACTGTGTGGACTGTAACGTGTGTAATGCGAACCCTGCATCCTTCAGAAATGAGAAATGGCGTGCTGCATTTCCTGGGGAATTTTTTTAATGTTAGGTCTCTGGGATTCATGTGACATTTAATAGCATACATTTCAAATTAAGCACATGCTAACAGCTAGCCTGAGGTGTAGCTGGAATGCACTTGTGAGCTCCTGTTCCTACCACAACTAGAGGAAGCAAATCTTTTTTTATTTGGTGATGAAAGCAACTTGGGGAGTTTTAACCTCAGTTCTGAAGTGGCACCAGTCCTGCTGCATAACACAACATTCTCCAGGCTTTCACAAAACAGAAATAAGGCATCAGACCAATCCACAAGTGCATCTTGTTCTATTTCTTACCTGAAACTTAAGAACATGATCCTCTTGGGCAGTCCCTGCCATTTGTTGTGGAAAGCAAGGTGGTGTCTTTGCATTCCAGGTTAGGTACTTATGTTTGGGTTGGGTTTTTGTGGTTTTCTTTGGTTAGTTTGGTTTGCTTGTGTTTTGGTGGTTTTTTATCAATTTTAGTCATCTACTTTGATTGGCTGTGTTAAGTTGCTTTACTTGCACAGTTGGTGGAAGGGAGGAAAGCAGTAGACTCTGCTGTTCACCTTTTCTTGTTACTGTGTAGCTCGTTGTAGTTATCTTCTCATGACCCTGTAAGCAAAAATCTGTTTGTTTTAGGCCTTGGTCTAGTAGTCACAGAAGTCAATACCGAAAGGGTTTTTAAGATTTGGTATACATTTAGAAAAAGTACTTCTTGGCCATTGTTTGACTTTTTAAATTTTCTCTTTTTTTTTTATCTTATGTGTTGAAACTGAACAGTTCAAATGAGTTGTCCTCTCTCAGCTTGCTCCCTTCCTTTCAAAAACTGCGGTTAACTTTTCACTTTTTGGCTTTGCAGAGGAAAAAAAAAGGCATTAATAGACCAGCTCACTTGAATTGCTCTTGTTGAAAACTGATTAAAAGCTTATTGCAGCCTCATCTCACAAATGGCATGCGTTCTTGTTCTCATTTGATAGGCAGCCTGTCGGCTTGTCAAATTACTCAATAGAATAATTCAATTACTCAAAGCAGCATTGCTGATATGGAGAGCTTATGTAGCTCATTGCTAGCGACTCTGCTTTTCACTCTGCAGGCTGGAAACATGATTTGTGAGTGGGCTGTGGCTTTAACAATGGGAGGCAAAGCTGCTTCGTCGTGTATTTCCTTTCCTCCTCTTCCCTTACCCTCCCCTTCCTATCCCTTCCCTCCACCAGGCTATTTTTGTGGTGTACTGAGCTCTCAAAGCAAACTGAGGGAAAGGGAAAAGGAGTGAGGTGAGCAGTGTCGCAGTCCTTACTTTGCAGATTTAATACATACTCTCTATTCAGAAAATACAGCGTGTATGTGGGTCAGTGATCCCTGCAGATTTTTATTATTTATAGCCATTTCTATAAATACAGGACTTCACACAGCAGGGTTCACACAGTGCTGTGTTTCTTGTAAACCAAAACGTTTTTATCTGTGCTACGGTCTGGAGGTAGCAAGTGCCAGCTCAGAGGTGAAGATAGAAATGAAAGAAAGCAGTGCACGTGCAGTGGTGACCCTGCCACAAAGCAGACTGTGGAACTGGGAAAACACTGTAGTAGCTCTAGCAGAGAACAAGGCTTTCAGTGCTATTTCTGCATTTGATGCCCAAGGGATTTTTTTTCCTCTCTGTTTCTGTGCATGCATGTGCATGAAACATAGGTGCTTCTCTGTGCCATGGCTGGGACTGGTGACAGCTGTGTGGGTGGGAACGTGTAATCACAGAACAAACTTCCTGCATCTGCCCTGCCATGTACTTCCAGGCACAAAACTGCTCTTTTGGTCGATTGCTGCCACTGAGAGCTGCCCAGTCCTGAAGGGGTGTTGGGTTCCTTCTGCCTGTGGTGAGCACTGGTACTTGCTGGGTAGGCTCCCGCAGCAGCAAGTGCTGCACACCCCTATCAGTTGTTAGGCAAACATCTGCAGCTGGAATGTGTGGCATGCTCCTCTGATTTGCCAGTTCTCAACCTTGCATAACAACACATGTAAAATACTGAAATGCCGTCTTTCTGGTGCTCTTAACATTCAAAAATCTTGGTTTAATGTGGGCAGTAAAATTCTTGGAAAACGTTGGTGTTTTGTTTTGTGAGTAAAATAGATCCTGGTCCTTTCCCCCACCCCCCCCAAACTGTGGCAATCCAGAATTTTTCCCCCACCCCAGTGTGTAGTTTGGCTTCCTTTAGTTTTGCTGCCTCGTACCAAAAACATGGCAAACAACTGAGATGTGTGCTGGGTGCTCAAGGCCAAAGAATGTTTAAAATGGTCCGAGTTTGTTTTTTGCAGCCATACAGCATTCGACATTTTGGAAGGAGCACTGGGGTGGTGTATAACAAGATACTGAATTATGCTGGTTGCAATTTATTTTCTGTGCTTGGTTTGGGAAGGCATATACTTAAATATTCTAAAATACAGAACTGTTAGAGAAGAATGAGTGCCAGGCATCATGCTGCATTTATTGCTAAATGTGTGTTTTTATTTAATTCAAACTAGCAAGTAAATCTGCAAAGAATTCAAGTATCTGTTTTTCAGAGCATGAGCAGACAAGCACTGGGGAGCAGTTTGCAGGATCAGGACTTCAGCTTGCTCTGGGTAATAAACCTCAGGAGAGAAAAGAGAAAACCCACTTTTTTAGATACAACTCTCCTTATCTTCTTAGCAAATATTTCTTCTTAGCAAATTGTGTTGGCGGTTGGACTCTTAAGTATGTGATTAAACTTCAAAAATCAAGATATTTCGGAGTTAGTTACTGTATTAAATCCTCTTGCATGCCCTTTGTAGAGTATAATGTCATGACTGATAATTTCTGTTTTCTTTTCCAGTACAAGGATGCATTTATGAAAGCAAACCCAGGGTACAAGTGGTGCCCCACAACCAACAAACCTGTGAAAACCCAGGCATCCAGTGTTACGAACAGGAAAAAGCTATGGGCCATTGCATCAGACTCTGCAAAAGACTTACCGAGCCCAAGGAAAGTAACCAAAAGTGAAGAAATGCCACAGCTTAACTTTGGGATGGCAGGTGAGATTTCCATCCATGGTACTCAGCTGTAGCATCCTCATTTTGTCTGAGGATGTGGTATTGAAACTGAATTGAGATACCTGGACGTGGTAGTGTAGTGTCCCAGACTGAGTTGCCAAAACTGTAGTTAAACCTCTGTGTAACAGTTTTCTAAAATTTTCTGTAGTGCAGGATTTATTTTCAAGAGCCAAATCCAGATATGAGGCATCCTAACTCATACCCCTTGTAGGGCCCAGATTTGATTGATTTTTGATTCCAGCTGATCTGCTGTTAGAGACTTCCATTCTCTGGTCAAAAAGGAAATTGCTGATTTGTGTGCATTCTGTCTCTCTGTCATAGAATGCTCTATTCTTTTTAGTAATTTACTATTTGCAAAAATAATTTATGAGTGTCTCAAGTTGGATATGTTAATATTCTTGTAGGTTAATGTACCAGTGGGACTAACACTTTTGTATTTAAATCAAGAGAAGTATAATTTAATTTCACTTAAATGTGCTCTTTTGCCCATAATACCTTGGAGGAGCAAATTCTAAACTTTTAACATTTGGGAAAAATAAATGTGAAGAAGTGTAGGTGGAGTGCCTGAACTGGTGAAAAGCAGATAATCTCTCACTGATATCCATAAATAGCAGAACTGTTGTAATCATGACCTTGAAATACAGGGACATTCATGTTAAGTACTGGCAGCTTAAGAACCTAGCAGTCAAGGTAAAAAAAAAAAAAAAAATATCCCTGACATTGTTTTTTCCCTTTTGTTTGGTTGGGGTTTTT
>JAOTQP010000001.1:97408417-97508908 GCA_026413545.1 Cichladusa arquata
TTTTTGGTTTTTTTTTTTTTTTGGTTGGTTGGTTTTTTTTTTTCCGTGTTTAAAGTTTCAGATGCATGATTATTTATAAAATTAGAAACATTGTTATATCCTACCTGGTTTATGACCGGTGTGTAGGAGGATAGGACTTTTCTGCTCAGGGAGATTGTGAGCTGGAGAGTAGAAAATGGTCTTATGGGACAAGTGTAAAAGAATGAAAAGCAATAAAGAGGCATGTATACATGAGTACACTGGTATGAAAATTCCTGTAATGAAATTTCTTGTGGCTCTTCAGGAACTGTGAAATGTGATCAAAATAGAAGTGTTTCATGCTGCATCATTCTGGTATATGGGAGAGCAGTTCCAAAAATCACAAGCCCCTGCAGACCATTCTGCTTTTGCTTTTAGAGGAGTCATTTCTATGCTCCTTAAATATTTATTGACTTAACACAATGAACAAGTATCCTTATTCTACCTCTCATCCATCCCTCAGTGTTCCTGCTGGGCTATCCTAATGTTGAGTTTTTGAGTACAGAGGTTTTGAATTGACACCCATCAGAATAGGGGACAGGGAAATTAAGAATTAATTAGAAACCAATCCACTGTTTTATCTATAGAGCCATTCATTCCTGAGGAAAGTCCTTTAGTGATACCTGTGATAGTTTGTTGTTTTTCTTCTGCAGGCTGAGTCAATGAGCATAGTAATTCATAAGGATCTTGCTCCAGTCCTCATGCCAGTGAAGGCTGGCAATATCTTGGGTATAAGAATAGCTCATAAAATAAAGACAGCTTCTGACAGAGATGTTAGCTGCATCCACATCATGACAAGTGTGCCATGCCAGATGGATTACTGCTTTGTCAACTACCTACCCCAGTTCATGTTAAATATGTTATTGTGCTCCTCTCTGCTTTACTTCACATGATGCTTCAGTTCAACACTCTTCTACTTAGTACAATCTCTTTAAAATCCAGGCTTTATTCTAGCTGATGAACTGAAATGTAGCTGAGCCACCTCAAAAACACTTTTACCTTTGAAAAGCCACTGATCCATTTGTATCTTCAAGCTTCCTCAGGACAGGGTTTATACAAGTCTAGAATCACGCCAGGAAATCTGTTTCATTTGCTGGTCATTGCTGATCATGTCTTAATTGCTTTTTGTGTATTACATTTTAGTTTGGAAAATCTAATATGTAGAGGGTAAAATCTTGCTTTGTTTTTCTAAGTCCCACACAGGCTGTTTCTGTCCTTTTTTTGGCTTTACAAGAGTAACCATGCCACATTTAAGTCTGTCATGCTGACCTACCATTTTGTCAAGAAGCTGAGGTGTGGCACCAGCATTTAGCTTCTCACCTGCAGATGCACTAGCAGTGTCCTTGTTCATCCAGCCTGGAAGCTGTAGTTGAGCATGTTTTTCTCATGATATGGCTCACCTGTGTAGGGTGCAGGGCAAAGAACACTGCTGTTTGCAACAGCTTTGCCATACAAATGTGTGAGATTCCCAGTACTTGCATATTTTTGCTTCAGAAGAAAACCATCCATGCCAAAATGCTTTTTAGTGAGGCAAAGGCCGGAAGAAAGACACTTCTAGAGTAGGCAGTATCCCTGTAGAAACACAGTTTCTGTTTTTCAGAAAGAAGCTCAGTTATGCACCCAGGTAAAAGTTGGTTGAGGGTGGTTCCTGCTGACGTTCTTCATGCTTTGTACTTCCTCAGTTTGTTGTTTCCTCTGACTGAGAAATGGCTGTGATGAACAAGCCAGCCTGCTGAGTCTGTAACGATCAGTACTAACAAAGCATGTCATTCCCAAACACAGAGATGGTTCTAAGTTTCATCAGTATTAAAAGCTATTGAGAAAGCCATTAATTGCCTGCCATTCTGCAAGTCAAATGTGTGTGCTATTTTACCAGTACTGTTGATTGAAGGATAAATTCTGTAAAATACCCCTTAAAATTCTTCTTCATACCAGTAAGCTCCTAGTGCCAGAAGAGAAACATTATTGTGCTGAGAAGGCACTATAAGCATATGGCAGTGTTTGGATATGTACATTTTGTCTTCCCTTAGGTCAAGTTATTTTGTGATTGGAAACCTTAGTGGAAGGATTTTTCTTTTTATTGTTAGCAGACATCTAAGCACCAACCCTCTGCTACAGCTGCAGCATAAGTGTTCAAGTTGCTTAAGCATCACATTAAACTTTTATTTCCAATTCATCTGTCATTTTTTACTTCCTCTTAATTTTTATATTTAAATAAACACTTTAAGTGTTTCCTTACTTGGGGAGAAAAACACTAAACCACACTTCTATCTTTCTTCTCTTATGATAAGCTACTTAATTGAATGGCAGAAAGCTAAAACTACCAAAAGGATATTTAGAAGAGGGTCAAGAATTTTACAGTCATAAACTGGGTGTTCTTGAGACAGCCAAAACTGGGGAGAGAGAAAAGGACCAACAGGTAACAAAAATAAAGCACGAAAGAGCAGCTGGGAGTCATCAAGGGGGTGCCAGCATAAGAAAGTGCTGTACTGCAGTTCATCAGGCAAACTGTTTTCAGGAACCCCCTCATCTGATATGGTTGTGCTGCTGGTCATCCATTTACAAGAAAGATGAACTACACCTGACTACAGAAGAGAGCTATAGGAATTGCCGAAATTATGGGAGATGGATGTGCTTGATGACATTGGGAGATCTTGAATTGTTTAGACCAGGAAAACAAGTGGAAGAGGAGTAGGACAAGTCCTGTAAATGCAGAAAAGGGAGATACTATTTAGGGAAACAGTTACTAATCTTAGAGATGCGAGTACCAGAAAAAAACATGTACTACCTGGCTCTGAGTATATATAAGCTAAAACCTGGAAGAAAGCCCTTAATGCTTAGAAGATTTGAATCCTGCAAACACCTTCCAAAGGGAGTAAAGAAAGTAGGAAGCAACCAGCCAAGGCTTTACTGTTTAATATGGGGCTCAGTAAGTTTATGGTGGGCCTGGAGATCTCTTACAGTCTCTCCTTTCTCCAAATTAACTGCCTGCTTAGTCATTATCTTTCAAGATATCCTAATTGCTCTGATGTCCTCTGGTTTGAAGAACTGAATGGTTTCTGATCAACTGCTTGGATGGTTAAAAAGTGCTGTTGCTGACAGGATCACTTCACTTTTGAATTGTGCTTAAATAGTTACTGGCCCTTCACATTTTCTGTGTCTCTTGTTACTAGATCTTACACTTCTGGTAGTGCCTTGTCTCTTCACAGAAGTCTGATATTTTTTTCCCCTTTTTTGTTAAAAGGGCAAACTTAAAAAAACAACAAAACTCCCTACCTGTGCTCTGTATGTTTATTATGGTAGAGGAAAAAGTTAATTCCAGTTGAGTATTGGGTTTGAAGCTAGGTGCTATTTAGGATGCCTGTTCAATGTTTTTTAATAATAAGCTACTCTTCTATCCGTGAGGTAGTATAAGAACTTGGTTTATTTCCATTCCTTTCCTCTGTTTCTATTTAATGCCCTTCTAAAAGACTATTGAAAAAACTTGCCTTGAGAATGTCAGTGAGAGATGCTGTGTGGAGGAAAACTTTGGGCAGCATCTGTGGTATTGAATTAAACAGCATCAATGAGTATTCCCATGAATTGGACTATGATCTTCTGTAGCACTAAACTATTTGGAGGTTTACAGGTACAGATTTGGCCCATGTCAGCTGAAAAAATCCAAAAATTCCACTCACATTGTGGTTGTTGGACGAGACATTTGGCCACTGTCTGTCTCCCTGTCTCTACATGGCACTGTTAAATCAGGCGCCTGCATTGCTCCCAAGGCATTCTCCCAAAATCAGACAATTAGTCTTCATAGTGATGAAGAGCAACCACTGTTCTGAGGGGAAAAGCTACTCCATGAGTAATGCAGTGTCAGAGTTTATTGCTTTCACTTCTTGTCATTTTCTGAGCTCCTGAGGTGCAGGAAAGCTGGAGGGGAAAAGCTGTCAGTATCAAATACTTGGAGAAAGAACATTTATATCTGCATTTTACATTGCTCAATTATATATTGTATTGGCGGGACAACAAGTAGGCAGGCAGCTTGCCTGGCCTGTGCTTGTGCTGTTCTGGCTTCGTGCTTCAGAGCTGTCAGGCTGGCACTTTTCACCACTAAATACAGCTCTAAATTAAAGACAAATGAAAATAGAAATTTTGTTTCAGAGCTTGATCATGTTGTTTTGTTCCATCCTTTTATTTGTTCAGTCGCCAAGGAAGGAACCGCTCCCTTGGTAGGAGCATCCACTGACTTACAAACCTGTGCATTATTAGAGCATCTTTGTGTATATTTATGTATGAGATCATTACAGTTGCTGTTTTAAAGATATTCATCTCTGTAGTACATAAAACCTTTGGCAGTAGAATTGTAAATCCATGCAATGGGGTGTTAAGCACACAAATCCAATTAAATCCTTCAAACAGCTTTGAAAGCCTTCCCAGAGGGTACAGAAATGGTTATTTGTGATTCTCTTGAACTGCCTTTTATGGCAGCTTGCTGAGAGTGTCTGTGACAAGTAGTCTTCTGGGGCTTTAGTGGTGCAAGTGGTGGGTTTTTTAAACAAGTAAATGAATCAACTTAAGACTTTGTTTTACTCTTTTAACAGATCCTACACAAATGGGAGGCCTGAGTATGCTGCTTCTCGCAGGGGAACATGCCCTTACTGCACAAGAGGTAAGGAACTCTATTCTCTCCCTAACCACAAGCTCTCAGTTCGAAGAGCTTGTAAGAGGAATATTTGACCAGTGAGGAATAAAAGGTAGGACACATCTCAGGTAGCCGCAGCTGGGAATGAAGTGTGAGTCTTGTATCCCAGCTGTAAATGCAGAGGTTGAGCACAGTTCAGTATTAACTCTGCTGATACTTGAGCACACCAGTGAAGCCTGTCCCATGAAGAACATTGTCAGAGGTAAAAGGGTTGAAATACAGTGGCTGTCTTAAAAAACAGGTGGTTTTCAAGCTTTTCTGGGCAAGGATTTTGTATGGTTGTGCAGTACATCGCACAAACTGTGGCCTTGCCACTAACAGATAAATAAATAAATAATTTCCTACAAAGTCAGCCTCATTGTATGTGCATTCTGAAACCATGCAAATGCTAACAGGATATTGAAGAGTTACAGTCTGCTCCTATTCACTAAATCCTTATGTCTGAAAAGAAGTCTGTAAAGTTTGTAATTCAGTTGCCATCACAAACGTGTTTTACGTTTTTACAAAGGAGTATAATAATTATTTGTGCATATCTCCAGTGGTGCAGAGATCTCTGGTCTTTCTTTAGACTGGTTATTAATATAATCTGTTTTTTAAGCTAACTTTGAAAATTGTTCAAAAAGTGGCTTCTTTGTTGGGTGTAATAAGTAGTCACTGTCATAAATTACTAGCTCTAGGAAAGAGCTCTCTTTCATTGTTTTTATTGGGAGGAAAAGTAATAATTAACTTAATCTGTATGTGTAGTGCATTTGAGATGTATTGTTCCTGTACTGCCAGAACTCCTCAATGCCCTTTGCACACCAGTTTTAACCACGGAAGTTTTGTGCTGTGTGGGTACTGGCCTTCTGTGCTCCAGCATGAAAAATAAGAAACATTCAAGCCAAGTTGACAGAGAAGTGAAAAGAAATATAGTATTTTGTGCTAAAATTATACTGTCCTGTAGTTCTCAAACTTGTAATCTCTCAGTTTGGAAGCATAGAAGCTGCTTTTACTAGGCTGTTACATTTAAATGTGAGGGAAGGTATATTGTAGTCACAGATACTGCATTCTTTTAAAAAAGGTCTTTGCTATGACCTTGAGAGCTGAGGTGTCTTGATTTTATGAGAGTCTCGGTAGTATGATTTCAGATGGCAGTGTAAGAATAAAATCTACATGTAGATTTAGAGTCAAATCAAAAAGCATGTTGTGTGATTGTTTTAGTGCATGAAAGTTGGTTTAATCAAAACTTTCTTATTTTGAGCAAAAGACACACTTCCCGTGTGCCTCCATAAATTCCCTTTTTCCTGATAGAAGTGTACAGTACAGCTTGTGATGAAATATTCACTTCATGTGTAAACTAGGCTCTACTCTTCTGGACCTGTAGTCTTGTTTTGGAACCTGGCCCTTCACATCAAAGAAACAAGCTGTGTAAACTGCTTTCCCCAAAAATGTAGAGCAAAATAATTGTCATAAATACAGCCCAGACAAAACTAGTTGGGTGATTGTTAGAATTGTGATGGGCCATAATTTAGCTCATACTTCCTAATGAGTTACCATATTTTAATGGGCCTACCCTATCTGACAAATGGTTAAGGGACAGAGCACTTTTCCAGGAAACTGCACATCTCTGGTTCTTTTTGAGGGTTCCCTTTGTAAAATACCTCCTCCAGATCCATTGGGGTAATTGGTATTCTTAAAGGGACCCAAATGTACAAAGTTCAATCCTCCCCATTGCTTATTAGCAGGAGTTAAGTCTCCAGCTGTATGTCCAGGTGCTGAGAGACTTTCATAGTTTCTTTTGTGTAGCAGCCCTGGTGTGTCTTCCATTTTTCCTTTACTTTCCTTTGTTTCAGTGGTGAATAGATACAGAGTAAATATTTCTTAGGTATGTGTTGCTCAAATAGATCCTAAGTATTATTTAGACTAAATCTATTTGGACTTGAATAACTGAGCAGCTTTTCTGTCTTCCCACCCTCAGGCGTGTGGACAGAGGTAAGATGGTAATTTCTGCATGCCTTTAGGATAATCTATGGTTGGATTTCCATGCTTATGGTCTCACACTTAAACCAGCATCTGGGAGGTTAGCAGAACATGCTAGGAACTAGTATGACAGACTCAGAAAGTGCTCAAGAATTCATTGCAGAGTTGGGAAGCTGCTTTGCTCTTCTCTGGAGAGGAGTCAGTTCTGTGTTAGAGTTGGTATCCATGTGGGAGAGAATACGATGTACTAAGGTGACTGCAGAGGTATGGTTAGTGAAAGAGGTTCAGAAGTTGATTTATTATGGAGAACATATGTATTGTTTTTATATACACGATTATATAAATACACATTACACATCTAAATCTTTGGCATTTCTATCTTCTAAAAAAGGAGTGTCATATTTAAAAAACATCGTCATATTTTAAAGAATGCTCTAAATTGTAACATGTAGTCTAAATTATCATTAAAGTGTGTATATACACTTAAGATACATGTACACATATATGGTGCTTAAACTGGGGATCTGCCAGACACAGGATTACCTGTCAACCTGCATATTGGCTGCTGTGCATATGTATGATTATGCAGTTTTGAGTGGCCTTGTAAGCATAGGTCTTACCTGCTCTTACAGTCTTACAGTTGTTAATGGAGGGGAGGGCAGCACTGGCACAGTTTTGCTCAGCACTTGAGAGAGGATGAAGGACATTGTGCTGAGAGGTCTGCTGATCCTATGAGAAGTATACAACACCTGCTGATGTTCTGTTTCAAGTGTATGCTAAATGAATGAATAGGGGTTTTTCAAGTGAGGTGTTTAATCTTCAAGTTGTCAGAAGCCCAGATATCAAGTAACGAAGTCACCTACCAACAGGAGGACGGGAAGAGGCACAACAGTGATATTTACAAAATTGTTTTGGGGCTTCAGTTGCCATCTCTGTATGTTGCCAGTATGTTCCTATTTTTGCAAAGTTTTGTAACAGACCAGAGAGTTTCTCTCCTGATAACAGAATTCAGTATTGGTAGTTGATGGCTTTCTAGGCAGCAGCTGGAATTACTAATTTACTAAGCAAATAGGCAAGAGAAGCTACAGACCTTACAGGTAGTCGGCAGAGGACATGGATATGCAGTGAGTTTCCCCCTGCATTTTGGATCAGTTCTTTCATTTGCATTTTTCATCAGTTACACAAGACAGCGTGTATGAGCATGTTTTATTGAACACCTGAGCAGAGGTGCTGGACAGCTCTGCTCCAGCTGCTGTGGCTGTGCCAGCAAAGCCTGGTCCTCGCCGCAGTTACTGGCAGCAAGGCTGAAGCCAGGCAAGCAGCGCTCCCTGCTCATCTCCCTTACTCGTCTGTCAGGCCTTTTCCTTGCCTTACAGCAGCACCTAGTGGACTCTCTGGAGGTTACTGCCCAGAAATCCCAAACCCGGAGCCTCCTCCAAAGCCTGCCTGTCTACCAGCGCTAGCGCTCGCTCCGCTCAGAGCGCGGCTGTGCCGGGGCTTTTCCTCCGCCCTTGTGCGGTGAGATCGTTTCAGAGCAGGTTATGGAAACCTGCAGGGAAAGGAAGGCCTGGGATTTCCTTCTTTTTGAGAACAAAAGGCTGTCTTGCATGTGGTGCAGGGTCTGTGCAAAGTGTGAATCAGAAGTGAAAAATCAGTGCAGCTTGAGGGAAGACAGGGAGGAAGAAACAGGGGAGGAAATGGGATGTCGAGGACATTTTATTAGAGCAGGAAATGAGATGTACAAAATGGCACTATCTGTGCATCTGTTCCCTCTGGTGATTATTTTAATGCTTTGATCAGGTTCAACCTGGCAAAGGTTAGAAGTCCTGGAGATAATGAGTTTCCCACAGGTCAAGAATATTTGGGTAGCAGCAGAGTAGGAGAAACAAGGTCAAAGTAGTGTTCTGCCAAGTAAAAGCAACAGCATTAACTTTTTAAACTTTTTAATTGATAGGAAAAGCATAGTGGTTCCAACCACAAAATCTCCACTGAGTTACTGTGTGCCAGCAATCTGTCCTCTACACACAAAACTAGAAAACTGGGCTTCACACCTCCCAGAGCAAGTGGTTCTTATACCACCAGGTGTACAAACTGTGCCCAGCTCCCAGCACGTGGCCTCCAAGGCAGGGAGAAGGCTCATCCTGAGTGTCTGACAGCGCCTGTGCAGTGGGGGCTGAGCTGGGATAGCCCCTCTTGGGAGAGCACTGCCACTCCAGCACGGTGCTCCTGGGGTCCATGGCTCAATGCCTCCAAACTCAGAGCTAAGCAGTATGAGGCAGCTGGTTGAACTGCAGAAAATATGGGAAACAAGCCCAAAATTTGGTTATTCTTTTAAGAATCCCAGCAGTGCAGTGGCCTAAAATAACCAAATGAGTGCTCAGACGTGCAAGCAGCAGCCTTATGTACACCTCTGCAGAGTCTCAGATCTTCAGAGATAGGTCACTCAAAAAGCAGCAAGATGCTTTCCTGGTGTATAGTCCAGACTACTGTTGAGGCACAGGTATCTTAAAGACTGTACAGAAAGATGATAAAAGTCAGTAATAAACATTACATCAGTGAAAACAGTAGCACAACCTACTAAAAAGGCAGAAGATAGACATTAAAAATAGATTCTTTGTGGCCTTTTGCATTGCTGTACTCCCGTAGTACACTGATAAAACATCTTGCTCAGTGTTTAATAAATACAGTGGAAATATGGATCACAGGAGTCACTGTTGCTGCTGGGTTTTATGGCAGGGAAGAAACAAGTTTGTTTGTATATGTAAGCCAATTGTCACGTTAGTGTATTTCCCCTTGGCCTGTGGGTTGCTACGTTTGGATTTAGTGTTTCCAGGGGAGGATGGGTATCAGATCCCTGAAAGCCAATGCTGCTGTTCCTATTGCAGTGCTTCAAGATCTTAGACAAACAGCAGCAGGGCAAGCTGCACATGCTGTAGGCCTGCATGTGCTGTGGGGCTTTGTGCTTACTAACAACAGGTGCAGTCAGCAGCTAAATCTCATGTGCTTTCACCAATAAAAGCTGTTGATTTACTTGTTTAGGTAATGAATAAGAAAAAGCTCCACATTTATTTTGAATCTTTTAAATAAACTGAAATTTCATGGGGAAAAAAGTTGTTAGGGAAAAATTTCCATCCTGTTACTTTCTCTAAAATCTTAAAAAGCCTCCTTCCTTTTTTTCTGTTTCTTACAAGCCATGTTACATACCTTATCTTATACTAACAGTACCTCATTCTCCTAGGAGTTACATATGTAAATCTTTTACACTCAAATGTGACACTTAATGAATACATCATATTTGGTAGAATTCCCTTACAGAATTATGCTTGGTTAACACATTTCTAGCTAATAAGAATACCATGACTAAAATCTGTGTTAATTCAATTAAGGCTTTTGGTTTCGAACAGTCATTTCTTTATCTTTTGTTTTCAGATATAATGACTTTCTTACACTCCTTCTCAAAAGGATTCCTAAAATGTATGTTTAGGTCCATGAGTTGAGAAATTTTAGGCTTGTGCTACTTTTATCTACTTATTTTCATGCTGTTATGATTGGAGATTATTTTTCTAATTGGTATTCCTGCCATCAACTGTGTCTTCAAAATATTTTTTACCTTCTGCGTAATCTTACTTGGAATTATTACAGATATATATTAACAGATATATAATAACAAATTACAGATATAGCAGTGTTGATAGCATCACCAATACAAGATAGTTATGTGTGTAGTCCAGTATAATCCATTGAGTATTCTATTGCATAAAACTATTCTGACAAGTTCAGAATCATAAAAGGAGAAGAAAACCCTGGTATTTCTGTCTGGTCATTCTTCTAAGACAGTTTTCAAATGCATTAAAATGGGTGCTAAACTATGTTTCCATCTATAAATATGATTTAATCTTTCCAGAACTGTGAAACATTAGTTTATCCTTCTCATAAATGGTTTGTTTTCTCACTGTTGTTTTTAGCTTGAGAGAAGCACCTTTGAGGTCTTACTCTGCACTCTCTTTGTTTCAGGTTTCCTCCAGTACTTGCCAGTCTGATGCATCTGATTCTACAGAAGCCTGTCACAAGTCATCATTGTTTCAGTTTGCAGAGGTGAGTTTCTTTTAAAAAGGGTTTTTTTTCTAAGTGCTTCCTTTTAAGAAGCATCTAATGTCCAATTGAAAGAAAAATCAAATGTCTTTAACTAAAATTGATGCTTTTATTTGTTCCCTCATTCTTGGGTTTATACTGTTGAATCATTTATCAGGTTGGTCAGACTTGAAGTGCAAGACTGTGTTTAGGACCCTGGTGGAAACCCAAGTGCAGTAATGGAACTGTGGTTTAAGCTGTAATTTGGAGATATGTCATTCCTGCACTTAGTTTTAACCTAGAGCCTTATTAACTAAGGTTTTAATGTGTATTTGGATGTTATGTCTAGTGTGGCTGCTTTAGTCATCGGCTCCATCAAAAATAATTGTAGTTCTTAAATTTCCAGAAGTTTCTTCTAGAACCACAAAACTCTATGCAAGTGTGCTTTAATTTTGCAATGTACAGTATTTTTGTCAACATACTCCAGTTATTGCTAGAAGTGCAATTCTAGTGTGTGTGTGTTGTTGTTCTTTTTCTTTGAAGAAAGAAAGCAGTTTCATCCAAGTCTTAATGGGTTTCATTGATAGAAATAACTTGACAAAAACGAGATTGCAAGGAACTCTAGCCCTCTGCAAGCATCACTTGTTTTTTTGGTATTGTTCCAACTTTTGAAATAGTCATAATACATGACACAGAAATATTTAGTTGTATAGATACTGATTTTAGGGGGCACTGGGTAGTTTTTAAGTAAGCGTATACAGAAAGAAATTCTGTCATAGTAGGGGCTTTTTGTTACCTGTATTGACACCAACTGTGAATCTGATTTGTCTTTATTACCCATTGCTTTTGCACCTTCATACTCCTCCCCAGAACGTCATCACTGCTGGAGCAGATACATTGCAGTAGCACACAGAACCTTTTTTTCAGTTGGATATTTTAACATCAGTGCACAAGCCCTTGAGTTCCAACTTAAGGTCCGAGTCTTTCAAATGTATTAGAAATAAATTGGAGCACTGATCCTTTATTTCTGATTAAGGGTAATGGCCAGAGTGAAGTAGATAACCTGTAATTAGACTCTTAAACATCATGCTGGCTTTTCTTGTTAGGAAGAGGAAATGCCTGGTGTGCTAGCAATGAAAAGCAATACTTAGAGGGTTCTTAGAATTGGTTAATTCCAGTATCACTTATGACACTTCTGTGGTAATGATTCAACATCCATCTTCCCATATTTCTGAGATGTTTCTGTGTGCTTATACTGTCAGAAGAACGATGTCTTATATTGAATTTCACTGCTGAATCTTTTAAAGAGTGAGACAAATACTAGCTCCCCTAATTGTTTCAGTTCATTTTACAGTGCTGGAGGAGGGAAGTGCCAGACGCATGTGGTAGTAGGCAGGAATTGTGTGCTGCCAGATATTCTCTTGCTGAGGGCTTCTGACCTCTGGCTGTTCATCACCCGTTGAAGAAAAATTTCAATGGGTGCCAGGAAACAAGCTCATCTGCACTGCTACAACATGTGGTTTAGAAGTAGCTTACTGATGATGAATAATTAGAAATGCAAATTAGGTAGTTTTGTTTTTCTAGGATGTTAAACAGCCTGTAGAGAGGGTGCACCTAACCAGTGCATGGTAGGTATGTGTGTCAGTAGCAAAAAAATTGATGCTTGCAGTGAAGTCTAACATTTATCAGAGGTGTCATTTGCAACAAAATTAATTGACACAAGTTAAACAGTATGAAATGCAGTTACCTTAGTGCGTGGGATAGATGTGGTATCTCAAAATACCTGCACACATTGTGTTCCTGTCCACACTTATCTTCTGTGCTAAGTAGCAATTTGTGCTCTGTCATCACCACAATTCTGCAGTGTCAGGTCTTCCACTGAACTGTGAAATACAATACAGTGTTAAGTATTTGTTGCTAACCCCTCTTTGACATATCAATAGGCAAATAAAAGCCCTTCAAAAAAAGCCTGTTTTGTTGTTCCTAGGAAAGATTTTCCTTCTGAAAAATAATTCAGGATTACCATTTCAGAGATCACCTGTTTATGTGTTTCCTGGAAAGCAGATATTGTTTGTTCTAGGGGTGTGCTGGGACGCGTTTGCATAGTCTAGAGTACCAGGAGTCTGTTTATGACAGATTATAAATATAGCATGTTGAAGTGTGATACTGAAACCGAAGAGTTAGGTAATACAAGCATAATTGTTTTCCTGGCAGATCTCTTCCAACACATCACAGCCTGGAGTCCTGGGGGCAGTAAAACAAACGGAGGAGTCTGCATTGTTCCAGTTTGCTGAGGTATAATGGCTGAATGTGGTGGGGGAGGATGGGAGGAGGCAAGGAACTGTAAGAGTTGTCACTGAATGGCTAAGCACCCTGTCTTATCAGGGATTCCCATCAGGAGATGTGCATCTTCCTGACAGCATTGTGCTGAGAAAACCATGGGGTGAATAGCCAGTGATTGGATGAGATGTTGGCCACTTCTACCAGCTGAGAGATAGCCTTCCATACCCAAAGGATCACTGCAGACCTACTATCCAAATGACCTTCTAATTTTACATCTAGGACAACAGCAATTAAAAGGCACTCTGAAATGACACTGTGCACTGCCTGTGGAAGAGGCAGCAGCAGGGCAGAATGGTGACTGCCCTAGAGGCAGGAATCATATGAAGAATCCTTGCAAGGGAAGCTTATCACAAGGATATTTAACAGCATCCTTAGGTGGTGACTTACCAAACCTATCAGTTTCCCATAAGTATGCAGCCTTTCTGCCTTCCTCCACATATTGAAGTTTGGAGTTCATGAAAAGCTGCTTTTAGGAATTTCTTCTCCCATGTGTTGAACTTGCCTCTGTGAATTCACTTTCCACACATATACTGTTCTTGCCCATTTGGGGGAGTCTGATACTGCTTGCAGAATCAGTTAAGCCACTGGTTCATTTTCTGTGTGTCTGAAAAAGCTGGGATAGGAGCTGGTGCTATTGCAGAGGAGCATAAAGGGATTAAAAGATACTCTGTTTGTTATTCTTTGTGTTTACAGAGGTTTTGCTACATACCACACACTTCCTTCTGTGAAATGTTGAGCTAATTGTCTATTATGTGTTCTTAGCTTGGCTAGAATGGACGTTGATGTTTTTCTTAGGAGGGCCCAGGAAGACGAATCAACTTACTCTGATTCAGGTGCCAGAAAATAACTGCCTACAAACACCCCTGTAAAAGATACAATAGAGTTAATACCTCTAATCATTAAGGTATTTTTATATGTACCACATTTTTGAAAATTAGAAGTCAATTTGCAAAGCTCTTTTGAGAAAATCAGTATAATTGAGCAGGATGAAACGGTGTGCTGAAGCCAGACTTTCAAACCAAGTTAAAAGATACAAGCTGGAGAACATTTCTTGTTAATTTTAGTCAAAACACTGGAATAATACTGCAAGTGAGTCTGCTAACTTAGTTGCAAAAATCTCAGTCATTTTCTATATCTGCAGAGTTGAACAGAGTATGTATTGTATTTAGTACAATATTCTTAAATTGTCACATAAAACCTGGCTTATCCATACTCTCAGAATTTCACAGAACCTAAAATAATTTCTTCTCCTAATTGAACAAACAAAATGACAAACCTAAAAATTGTCATACGGGTGTGACAGTGCATTGAGTTTCATTCCACTATGCTGAGTGAGCTCCTTTGGCACATTGGAGTGCACATATGAATCATCAAACGTTAGGTAGAAGAGGTGCTTAGAAAGTTAATTAGGTTTTACTGAGTACAGTTTTAGAGTCAGGGTTAATCCCTTTTTCTTGTAAAAATATTTAAATGTGTGTGCAGTCTGGTGGAGTTGGTTTTGTCCTGCGACTGGAAATAGGAGACAGAAATCTGGAAAAGACAAAAAAAAGAAGAAAAAAAGTTTTAAAAAACCCACCTTGTTAGCCATGGTTATTCTTCCTGTAAAACCTTAATGACAGTGACGAACATCGTTTTTTATCTATAGCAGTAGAGAAATGGTGTTTTTCTAAGCTTGTAGCCTGATGATTTAATTTAGGGTGCTCCTGGGGAAAGTATTGAGCATATTACAGAGCCTCTTTAAGCTTTCTCCCCTGCTACTAAAGCTGCTTGTGCTCTTTCAGCTATAAGGGCTTTCATTTGCACAGGCTGTCTTTGTCAAATTTGGCAAAAGTCCTATTCCTCACTGTGCCACTTCTCATTGCATCTTGTCTATATGAACGCATTACTGCATTTAGTGAGCTAAATTATGGCAAGCAATTTGCAGTGGGCTGCTGTCAGCAATGTACAGTGCTAAAAAAGAAAAAAGAGAGGGAGAGAAAGTAGTTATTTAACCAGTAGCCAAGTAGACCTGTGAAGAAATGTGAAGTGTGCTTTGGTCTGCTGTGCCTGGAGACTTCTGGCAGCCATCCCAGCTCAGTTTTGGTTCTGGCTGGGTGTTCCTCATATGTTGCCTTTCTCTTCACCGCCTTTGCAGCAGGGTGAGTAAGAGTGCCTCTTTGTGAAGACAGCGATCCCATTGAGTAGGTTTGTCATTTAAAACAGACACCTTTACCCCAGGAGTACAAGTGCCCTGTCACTCAGAAACAGCTCATTATGTGTAGAGTAGCATGGGATTCTTTTTGTCTTTACAGCCTCAGTTAGTCTTTCATATGGTTGTCTAGCCCAAGTGCTATAGTTGTCAATTAAAGCTGCTCAGGATATGGCTAATGAGGCCTGCCCAGTGACTTGCCACAACAGATGATGAAATCCTGGGAGCAGGACTTAGTTTGGTCCTGTGGGTGCCCTGGCAAGTGCCTTGGAGGTCTTCAGAGATGATGTGACATCTTCATAAGAGCTTTTTGAAGTTTGGACTGTTGTCAAGTTCCCCTTTTGGCTTTCTCATGCTGCTCTGACCTTGCAAGTAGTTGGCCCTACTTTTGTCCTTCTCATTTGAACCCTTATGGAAAGGCTGTGATTTCTGAGCAGTGGGCTGTGTTCCTGAGGACAGTGGCTGTTTGGTAGCTGTCCCCTTCCTTGCCATGAGAGGGAAGCAGAACAGATGGGACCCCTTGCTCTCTTGGTCTTACTGCATCTGTGTTTGGCAAATGTGAGCAGATGGTGGTGATTGCTTCCTTGAGAGGAAAGATGAGTACCTCTTGGATTTACTTTCCTAAACTCTTATTCATTATTAAAGAAAGGCTTCTAGGGTATGGAAACAAAAGAATTGCTAGTTCAGGCATCTTAAAAAGAAAAACAAATCCACAACCAACAAACTCTGCTTTCAGCAGCTTTTCTAAATACTTTTTTCTCTAGATGATTTAAATAAATAAAAAAAAAAAAAGAAAAAGTCACATGCAGCATGCAACAAGGTGATTTTTTTTTTTTTTGCTAGTCCAGCATATTACTATCATCTAAGAAGAAATGCATGCCTGAGGATGATTTTGTCCCTGCTGCATTCTCATGTACTCACTTTGAGATGGTTTGCTCTCGATTTATTTCTGTGCAGAACAGGAAGTTTGAATCCAAAACTTTTGGTCAAAATGCCTTGAAATTGGGAGTGCAAAGTCTAGTGAGTGTTTTCTCTTCCAGCTTTCCCATACGTAAAGCTGTAATCTTCCCAGGTAAAGACAAAGATACTTGCTGTTTGCCCACATACTGAAATTATTAAATGGTTGTGTTGAAATGAAATGCCTGTTCTAGGAGGAAGATGAAAATGTAGTACCATGCTTCTTTTGCAAATAAAATGTAATATAGTAGCTGAAATCCCACCTGTATTGTAATAAAAGACAGTAACTTCATCCTAATGATCTTCCACTTACCCATCTACATAAGTAAAGGACTGTTTGTGGGTGTAGTACTGGAGGTTCTGATTATTCTAATTAAGGCTGGAAGATGTTCATAAAACAGGGAATAGGATCTGTAATCTCACTGAGAGCTGATTGATCAGCCATTCTTTTCCTTCTGATGTTTGGCCAGTAATTTCATCAGAATGAGTTACACGCTTGTGTTGCTTGCTGTTTGTTTTCTTAACTCTTGAAAGATTTTCTTTTCTGCTATGAAGTGTTTGCTTCCTCCCTTTCTTTTAGTACTATAAAGTTCCCACATTTTGTTAGGAACACCTATTGTCTTGTCAGAATGTACTCTTTCTTCACTTTCTGCATCAGGAGGCAAGATATGCCTGTATGTTCTCAAGTTATAATTCAGTGTGTGTGGGTGTTGTTCTATCCTTTTTCTGCCATTCATATTGGACTAAAAAAAAATCATTGAAACGAGTGTTTGTTATAATGGAAAGATAAAAAGTTGAGACCATGTTCCTGCAAAGTGCAGTGTACAAGATCACTTAGTCAAGTGGGGTCCTGAGCAGGTTCACTGAACTGTCTCAAAGCAAAACTAGGATGTTGAAATACTTCAGTTTAATATTAAAAATTACTATTAGTGCACATTTGAGTATTATTCACTATATTTAAAATAGCTTTAAGTGAACTGGATGTCCTAGATTGTTGGAGGAGGATCCTGTGGGGAGTGTAATAATAAATGCTTTGACAGGTAATTGAAAGATAAATTCTTCAAATAACCTAGTTCAAAAGAAAGAATTAATTGCAAGGAGAAAGGCAAACATAATTTTTGCATCTGGAAGATCATAGAGCCATAGAATGGTTTGACTTGGAAGGGACCTTAAAGGTCATCTTGTCCCAAGGCTTTAAAGGCTTCCCGGTTAAATAGTATGAAGCAATGCTATGCCAAAAAAAGCTCACATATCAGAAATAATAATTCTTGTTTTTCTGAAATAATAATGCTGCTCTGGAAAGCAGGTCTGAAAAAATTTGGGGGTAAAAGCAATTCCCTAAAGTGGTAATGGTTTTTATTTACTCGTCACAAGTGCTGGCACACCAACAGCTCTTTGGAAGGCTAGGTTTGATCTCCAGACATAGGTCTTACTCCGTTTTTCATAACTAAAGAAAGTGAAACAAGAATGGCCTGTGAGGGCAGATGGTCCTCATTTGTGTCTAAGTAATGGGAAATACTGCCCAGACCTTCTGGGAGAATTTTATTTAACCTTATCAACTAATAGTGCATATTTTTAAGCAACAGGTAGTATTTGTTCACTTGGTCACATAAAACAGACATAAAACACAGCATGACAGAATATTAGCTGTGGACAGTACAAACATAGAGTATCCATGAGTGTAATCTAAGGAAGGAATGTTCTCTTTGCTTATATTCCCCTGTTTTCTACCTATCTGTTAAGTGTTTATTGGGTGGGGTTGCCTATCTGAAGTAGGGCCTTTTGCCAAAAAGAACTAAAAGTAACTGATTTAACTAATCTTTTATTTTCCATTCTTTTTCTCCCTTCCTTTCTATCTTTCCTGCGTGCCACTGAAATATTTTCTCCTCTGTTCATTTGTAACCTAGATCTCATCAAATACTTCCCAGTTGCCAAGTCCCGAGCCAGTAAAGCACTGTGGGAAGTCGGCACTCTTCCAGTTGGCAGAGGTAAAGTTATACCCAGTAGTGTCAGAAGGGAAGGATGTGTATAACTTCTCCACCAAAAAAAGTATGAATTGTTTAACATTTGCTCTAGTATGAAATTTGGTGTTTCCAGAAACACAGATTAGTAAATAATGACATCAAGAGAAATAGACACTGCTGTGGTCCCAGAGACCTGGTCTTTTAGACACTTTTGAATGTGCATGTTTTCTTAGAGACAGCACAGAAAGTTGCATTTCATTTTAGGAAAATAAGCTTTATAACTGTAATAAAAACAATGCTCAGGAGAACAGCAAAGACAGGACATAACAGTATTATTCTTAATGAGGAACTGGATACAAGGATTAAAACAATAAAGCTTAAGTTCTAATGATTGAAACATGCATTTCTTAATCGAGGACTGAGACCAGGAAAAGAAAAGTAGACTTTGAGGTCATCAGGAATCTGTATGAAGAGTTGGAAGTTGATGCAGTGTATTAAGTTCTGAAATTGGCAGCTGTCAGCAGTAATCAAGAATGCTGGATCAGGTTTCCTTAAATTCTCTGAGTCTTAAATATAACCTTGTAGAGGTCTCCTCTTTGATACAGATGATTTACTCAAAAATCTTTGAGGTTTGATGTGCAGATGCTATTCTTTGTGATGACTGAAAGTCAAAGATAAATGCTATATTCCAGACAAAAAAAGGAGTATGCTAGCACATTACTTGTACACCTTTTGTTGTTGTTTTTGTTTATTGTGGTGCTTCAGTTTTTTATTTCAAATTCACATCCTATTTCAGTAGGGAAAATGGTTCTCTGGATCCCATCCAGTTGCAGCTGGATGTCAGGAAAAAGGCAGAGGTTGGAAGCATTGAAATGAAAGTATTTAATGTCTTGTTCTATGGATAGTCTTGCAAGACTGTGACTTTATAGGAACTTACATGAGTGGAAGAAAATCTGCCTTACTGTACAGGCGGTCTCTGGCAGTGGCAGAGTTTGTGGCTATGTGCTCTGTTGTCAGCAGTGCCTGTGCAAGGGTGATTACACCTAACTGTGATCAGTGATCTGTAAGGGTATTTGGCTGTTCCAGCTCTGGGACAGCAGAAGGGCTGGTAGTATTTACTCAGGAACACCAGGAATTTTTAATATGGCCTTTAACAGGACAGTAGCAGGCTGAGTAGTGCTGTTCTGGAGTAAGGCTTATTGCCAAGTACAGCCTGAATTTTAGAAGTCAGCATTAGAAGTTGCGATGTGACTGTGAAGCTTGTGAAGCCCTAATTTAGTAGGACAGATGCTTGTCCACAGGAGTGCACAGTTTGTACTGCAGGTGGCAGAAAAAGTGAAGCTAAGTCTGGCAGCATGACGCTGTATGTTGGACAAGTTTCCGTGATCTCTCAGTGACTGCTGAGATGGATTCCTGCAAGCCTAATTCAAGCCTAATTTAATACACAAAATGGACGTTAAAGGCTCTGATTCAAACATAGCAGATGTTCTAGGCACATCCTCCATGTCTCTAGGTCTTGTAGGACATCAGTGCTACTGATTTTTTTTCTTCTTTTTTTCCGATTTTTGAGATCTCTAATGTTGGATCATAGTTGGTTAAATGATACCTGAGAGCTTAAGTTTTCAGTTCAGGACCTGGTTTGGAGCATCCCAAATAAACCATGTTAATAATCACCTCGAGGATGTGTTAGGTTTGCAAGTGGATTTGGCAGACAGCTGTGCTGTGCTGCTGTAACTCCAAACTGCAGATGCTGTGCTCTGGAGGGGGCTGGATTACTGTTTGCATGCTGTTGGCATGGCAAGTGTCTGGTTCGTGGGAGCCTGTCTTCTTCAGCATACCACACTGCTCTGCTCCTTCTTCATCTCTTTGCTATGCAGATTAAACAGTTTTATCTTCTTTTTTCCCCCCTATTTTCTATCCCTTCCTTTTTGATATGTCACAATATTTCACAGATGGTGATTAAAATAAAATGCAGAAGGAGGTTAAATTATTTTCTAAAAATTCTGAGGAGTTCTAAGTTTCTCTGAATGGGTGGAGCAGCCACTCTGGATTCTGAAGCCTGAGAGGCTGTTGCTGTTCAGCTCTGCTGAGTCCCTTGCTCTGTCTTTAGCCTTCAGAGCAAGGCACGAGAGTGAAGGGAGGCAGTGTGGGAGTGGAGCATCACCTCACCAAGGCAAGGAGACCGCTTCACAGCACTAACAGCACTTGGCTGTGAGCAGCATGTGGAGGCTTGAGCTCTGATGGTCAGAGCTAGGAAGGTGCTGTGAAGAGCTGCACCTTCCAGATGTAGAAACAGTGTTGTTTTTTGTTTATTTCCTTTATGGCAGTGACAGGCCAAATTCTGCGATTGGCTTTGTAGGATATGTTGGTTGAGAGCAATGAAAACAGAGTCAGTGGGGATAAGGAGAGCCAAAAGGGTGTAAATACTTTAGTCCCCCAGTCCCTTATAACTTCACTTTCTTATGCAGCCTGCAGAAGGAGGTACAAGAAGCCCAAAAGCCTGGTCAGAGATGATGGGATATGTCCTTAAAAATATAACATTTTCTTCTTACTAGTGGCCAATCCTGATACTGATACTTTAAATTTAGAAAAAGATCGTTTCTTTGCACCTAGCTCAAAACTGATGCAAAATGCTCTAAAGTACTGAAGAGAGTCTGATACTGGAAAACGATTCTGGAGGATAATGAGCTACATGCTTGCATGACAGCTTTCTTTTACTCTGAGGAGCACTAAAGATTACCAAAGGCTTGAGGGATCCTACTCAGCTTTGGGTTCAGAGCATCTCTTTGATATGAGTCCTATAGGACACCAAAAGGCAGTACCATAGCCTGAAAGGAAGAGACTCCTTAACCTATGATAATGAAATGAAATAATTAAAAATTTTGGAATCCAGTGTCCTGCTAAGCCTTTAAAAACACCACCAGCTGAGTTGCATGCTGGTGTAGATTGTTGCTTAACTGCTGGAGTCTGTTCCTGTGTGAGAGAGCATGTGTTTCAGTTCATCCTGTTCCTCAGAGGGAGTCCTGACAAGATAAACCCCAAATCTGCAAGTATCGTTTAGCGTACAGTGGCATTATCCACCAGAGCAGTGTTGGAGTGGGCTTTTATTCATACCAGCATGCACAGGTCTGCTCTTCTTTTTCAGTATATAATCTTATGAATGAATTTTGGGAAGCGGGGGGGGAAACAATCCCTTCAAAAGCTGTGTCATAGACATAAAAGAATTGGTAGTGATAAAAGAATGTTTTATTTGTGTTGGGTTTTCTCTCCATAGATTTCTTCAAGTACATCCCGTTCAGGGTCTTCTGATTTAACAAAACAGTGTGGAACATCAGCATTATTTCAGCTGGCAGAGGTAATACTAAAACATTGGTGACTAATTGCCCCAGGTGCAGTGGGGTGGAGAATTTAAAGCTATTCATTGCTGAAGTCTGCAAGGCAGAACAGTGATACAGTTATAATTGCACCACTGCTTATGGAAACCATAAATTATCATGGCTCAGATGCCACAAGTCTAGATTTCCCCAGATTAGCCATCAATATAGAGATTTCTAAGAGTGTGGTTCAGCTGAGAAGTACCACCAGTTCCTGGTGGCAAAGGGACTTTGCAATTGAACTTGATTCAATTTCTTGGTTTAGGCTTTGAGGTTTTAGGGTTTGGCTTAGGGACGCAAGTAGTTGAGAGAGAGGACTGGATGACTGTATTACAAATTTGGGCATTACCATTACAAATTCATGTTAATGGTCATGAGTTGCTTTCATTTATTTTTGCTTTTCATGTCCATATTATTTTTCAGGTGAGCTAACAGGTCAGTAACTTCCTATAGAAGTTCTGCTATGATACTCTCAGCAGATCTTTCTCCTAGGAGCAGTTAAAACCAATGGCACTTTATTGAAATTTTGCCTTTATTTTGTTTCTAAATGCTTTTTTTAAGCTTTTTCAATCTTGAAGATTGTTTAATTACAAATTTATTTAGTGCTGCCAAGACAGAAGTCACATTTTTTATAGCCATATGTATAGCTCTGTACTACTGGCTACTGCAGAAGAAGCAAATGTATAAAGGGGAAAAATCGATTGACTAGGGGATGCATGTTGAATTGACAAAATATTTTTAGTCCAATGAGCTCCATATTAAAGATTGATCTTTAGCTTTTGAAAATCACAGGCTGTGTTTAACATTGCAGTGTAGTAAAAAAGTCACAGAAGTACCTTTGTACCAAGAGCCCGTGTCAGCATGTCAGTGGGGTTCTTGTTTGCCTAGTCTAACCTTCCCAATAGGTACTGTGTGTTGCCCAAGCTCTGGTGCTTTACAGTGCTCAGCCTGGCTTGTCCTGAACCAGATCAGTGGTTTCTTCCCTGTGCGGCAAGAATTTTGGAAAACTGCTACAAAAACATCCCAGTCATTGGTGTTATGTTATAAATTGGTATGAGAGACTTTTTTTAGTTTGTAAGGAAAAAAAGCCTTGCCAATTTGAGAAATCTAAAATGGACCTAAAGAGAAGGCAGTGGTCTGGGGGAAGTACATCCATACTGACCACATGGCCTGTGGGCTGAGCTGTGGGAATCTTCTGATGTCTGGTTCAAAGCAAGCCTCTTCCATCTGGTTTGGCTCCAGGTGACTGGTTGGCATTTGTTCTAAAAACAAAACTGCACTGGGAATTCAGCCTGGGGCCTTTGAGAGGGGACAGTGAGAACAAACCATGCCTTCTCAAGGGCAGTTGGTTTGGGCCATGAAGGACTGCCTTCTGTAGAGGTGTCCACATAGCTTACAGGTGATGCAAAGCAGAGAGGATCTCCCAAGTCAGTGCTGCAGGAACATGGCAGTTTGAGGACCTTCTGACAGCTCTTTTTTTGAATATCAATGTTCCTCAGATAGTGTAAGGATTTTGGTTTCCATTAGTGTTATCTCCAGGAGATAACCATGGCAACCACTGCTGCTTTGCAGTTCTTTGCAAAATAAGTCTGTGACGTGAGAAGAAAGATTTGGAAGGCTTTTGTACTACCTTCCAAATTATTTCTTATATTCAAGTAAAAGAAAATAATCCCAGTTAGTGAGATTCAGTAAACGTCGTTTCCCTCCCTCCTTCAAGGCCATTTGGAAAATGGAAAAAGGAATTGTATTGGGGACATTTGAAAGTTGAAGGGGGAATGGATGTGATATTTCAAGTAGCTTGTCTGTGGCAAGAGTCAGAGATAACACTGTTCTGTTGCATTTCATATATTCTGAAAATCAGTCTACCAGTGGGTTTCCAGATTATATAAAGAGCCTTAAAGGAAGCACCACTGAGATCAGTTGGAGTCTCTTTCTATTAGAGCAATAAAACCCACCAGCCTTATTCTAGCACTTAGCTCTCATCCCATTGCATCGGTTTCAGCAGGACTTCAGCCTGGTTTTCAGTCCTGTCCTGTAGTAATGAAAATATTAATTAAATTTTTAAAAATTATCACATTTAATAAAACATACAATTTGCTTTCCTAAACTAAAATGCAAGAGATATTTCCTGTTTAATGCTCTGTTTATTATAAGTAAGTGATGTTAACAGTTGATGCTTGTTTCATGGGACTGTTTTTAAACTTATTTTTAGATGTGCCTTGCTTCAGAAGGAGTAAAAGTGAAAGAACCTGGGAAAACAAAAGTGGAAACACTGGATGATGAGGAAGGAGAAGTTTCAGAGGACATGGAAGTAGAACTGGAGAAAACAACAGTAAAAGACTCCAGTAAAGGAAAAGTAGAACAATTGGGGATAGAGAAAATGCAAAACCCAGATGAAACAAAAGCTGAGGAATCAGAAACTGCAAAATGCAGAGATTTTACAAGTCTTGCAATGGAAAACAGTCCTTTTGAGAGAAAGGATAGCACAAAGGATCACATGTGCCGTTCTCCAGAGCTTTTCATGAGTGACATGACTATCCTTGGGCTAAAGCCGGAAAAGATAAAGAAGAAAAAGAAAAAAAATAAGCTGGACCGGCACACAAATGAAAAATCCACCCCCAAGAAATCTTGTAAAAAGAGGCAGTCCTCCGAGTCGGACATTGAAAGTGTAATGTACACAATTGAAGCTGTGGCCAAGGGGGACTGGGGTGCTGAGAGACTCGCGGATACTCCCCGCAAAAAAAACCGCCCTGTCTCAAATGTGAAGGGAAGCATGTTGGATACAAAATCACCAAAGAAAAAAGTGAAATCGAAAGAGAAGAAAACATCAAAGGAGAAACCGATGGAGACCACCAAAGAATCAAAGCCTCCTGATTTCCTTAGTATTGAAGCCAGCAAGGAAGTACCATGTGAGGCTTCTGATAACATTAAAGTGGAACCACTGACCCCAACAGAGGAGGTGGTACCCCAAAGCTTACCAGAACAGGTCAAAACTGAGGACAGTGACTGTGTTAAAAAGATAGAAACCTGTGGCTCCAGGAAATCGGAGAGATCTTGCAAAGGTGCTCTTTATAAAACTCTGGTGTCAGAGGGCATGCTCACATCTCTGCGCGCTAATGTGGACAGAGGTGGGTGGCTTTGAGTGCTTTGTTCACAGCATGAACTGCAAAACCTGCCTGGAGTGGGAGGAAAAGCAAAAGCCCATGTTTACGCTGGAGTTTGAGCAGTGTGCAGTGGGAATGTTGTGTCTTGCCACCTGAGATGGTAGGGACAGGTGGAGTGGCTGGACTCCATGTTCCAGGGCAGGTCTTTTGAAGTCTTGTAATCTGTGTTCCTGCTTACCTCACAAACTCCTAACTGCTCTGTTTTTATCTTTCGTTATCTGATTTTTAGCTGCTTCACTGAAGGCTTTGTTGTTTAATTTGTCAGCATGCTGATAGATGTGTGCAGGACTTGTGATGTATGTAACCTCAAACAATGATCTTGTTTCTATATAAACAGCTCTCACGATTGTGAGCATACTTCTCAATCCTGCAAAAAGCAAATGTGTTCTGGTTTTGCTTTGGTTGTTAGTTTTGCTGTAGGCAGTAAATGAGAATCCTTTATCTTGTGGAAGGACAAATTTTAGATAATTTCTGGAAGCTTTCAGTGAGATGTCTGGAAATGTGTTTTTCCGACTGGTAGATTTATATGTGTAATTAGAACAATCAGAAAAGAAAAAAGATGTTTGTAATTCAGGGAAGCTTATTGCTATATATCTCTTAATTTCTTTCTTCTTTATACCTTAAGAGATCCTGAGGAGGATTTTGAGGTAGTCCGGACAAGGGATGTAGAATAGTTGTCAATATCATCATTGCCCAGTTTAAAATGAAAAACGTTTTGTAACTGCCTTCAAGAAGGTCAGGCTTCATAAGATGCAGTACTGACTTGGTACACAGGTTTCTTCTGAGTCTACTTTATTTTGGAACATTTTTCTAAAGATAAGAAACAATTTTCTGCCTTCGTCACAGGAAAAAGAAGCTCAGGAAAAGGTAACTCCTCAGATCATGAAGGATGCTGGAATGAAGAAATCTGGGCCTTTTCCCCAAGTGGGACAAGTGGGAACAAAAAACTGAAAAAGACTAAGCCAAAGGAAGAGTTTGTTTTTGGGTAAGTTGTGGCTTAACACTGTTTGATGTTTTAGTTAGGTCAGCCTAATAATTTAAGAGTGAGTCCTCCTTACTGCAGCTAAGTGATCTGCTTCTAACACACAAATAATCACAATTCCTAAAATGAAAAACCCTGTTGGACTGAGTCAAGCTCTAAATACCTGTCGTTTATATAGCTAAGTAATTCCTTTGAGATCTTTCCTGGTGTACACCACTATAAGTGAACTTGAATGATGTTATTTGCTCAGTTCTAAACAAATCACACAGTATTTACCTGCTCAAAAAGTGGTGAAGAGGGTTACTTACATTTTCAGAGTACATTGCAAGCACTATTTAAAGTTCTGTGTATGTGTTCAATCATAAACCAGATTAGACTAAAAAGAATAGATCTCTTTGCCCACTTGGAGAGATTGCTTACAGAGGAATGGTAAACAATGTTCTTATATTGGCAAATGATCATGATAAACATGTCATTTTTCTCTAGCAGAAAAAAAGGTATTTAAACTGTTTATGTCCACCATGATGAAATTAAATATATCTTTAAAACAATTAATGAGTATAGATGCATTAAAATTTGCCAAGGGTGCACAGAATTACGTTTCTAGTATACAAGTAATGATTTCTTTCAGAGTATTACAGATTTATTTAGCTGCAGGTGCAGTAGTTAAATCGGGGTAGCCATTCATACTTGCAAATTCTTGCAGATGGGAAAACGAATTTAAAAGGGGGAGTTTTTCCATATTTCATGCTTAAAATTATAATATGACTGGTTTTGCAAGTTTGTAGTACCCTTTTTACCAGCTAGTCTATATGACATGTAGTTGCAGCTCAATTTTAGCAAAGATGTTAAATCAGTGGGAATCCCCAAGTCTTGTTTATTGGAATAGTCAAGAAAAATTAGTCAAGAACAAATTGAACACTTTGTATTTTTAGAGCTTTGTATAAGTTTTGGAACTATTTTTAAGTTTAAGTTGAAAGATTGAAAACTTTTCACAGATAATGGTGGGAAAACTGATCGCATCTTGTAGCATAAAAAAAAAGTAGTTGTAAATTATTTATTCAAAGTAGCTAGGAAAATTATCTGAATCATTCATTCAATGCTGTTCTACCCTCATTAGCTGGCTGGATGAGGAAATACATATTTTCCAATCTCTCATCTTTATTGAGTTGCATCATCGATGAATAGTATTTAGTGAATTCTGTAAAGGCAGAATTAAGAATTTGTGAAGCATAAGTGCTGGAGAAGGTATCCCATGTCCCTTTTCATTGCATTACCTGATCTTCTGGTTGCTTGAAGAGCTAGTTTTACCTCTACCTGCTCCGCTTTACTCCCTCTGCTCCCTTCAGCATCACCTTTCAGCCTCATTTTGTGCGTGTATTGGTGAAAGGGTCCTCACCCCTTCAGAATTACATCATTTTCCATGTCCTCTTGCCTTTCCCGTCAGTAGCTTCCCTCATTTTCCTGATGGTCTGAGTCAGATGTGCTTTCCCCATGTACAGCCCATTCCTTTGCCAAGCAGGGCTCTACCTGCACATATCTCCTGTCAGGACTAGGGCGTGCAGCATGAACACCTCAGCTCAGCTACATGTCTAACCAGGCTTCTGAGAGGCTCTTAAAATTCATGACAGTGTGGGTGATTTTTATTTCTTTAAATAATTAATCTCTGACATAGAGATAGCTGCACTCCTTATTGTCTGCACGTCACACAAGTTGTAATTTGCTAGCCAGGATGGCAGCTCATCCACTGTCAAATGAGGTTTGGCCTCCCCAATTAGAGCTGCAGCCCCTCACATGCCCCTGGGGCAGGAGCTGCAGGTGGGAATAGACGGTGGGAGAGGAGCTGAGTTGGAGGATGGCACTGTATGTCAGCTGTCAGAGCAGAAAATCCCACGGTTTTGTGGTTGTCAGGGAGCATCCATACAGAGGAGAAAAAGGTAGCAGTAGTGATGTCAGATGCCTTTGTGATTTAAAAGCAAAATAAAACATGTATACACAAACAAACAAACCCCACCACACATGTGGTCTGCAAACAGCCAAGGGTGTCTTTCAAGATGGAGAATTGCTTACTGAGAGATGTCATAATTAGAGAGAAAAAATTAGGTATCATTCTGTGTACCAAAGCTTTCAAAATGCAATTTGTTTGAAGTGCTGCTTCAGAAAGCAAAGAGAAGTACCATGTTTCTTGTGATATTTCCAAGTGTATAAGGGCCTTCCTTCCAAACAGTCATGCCAACTTCTGTCAAGTTGAGGTTTTTCATAGCAAGGAGAATTAAAAACAAGAGGAAAATGTCATTGTTCCCCTATTATTGACAGTGCTATTTATAGCCTGCCTGTATACACTGCCTTTTACTAAAACACAATTTCTACTTCTGCCTGACTGCAAAAATTTGCAGGAACAGAGTGCTTATGCAAGCCAGTGTAGTCATTATAGCTGGAAATGCTGTGCTATCCTCTTTTGAGTGCTTTGTTTTCTTCTGGCTATTAGGAGCAATCATACCTTGTCTGTGGATTTCTTGAGTTTGTAGTTAATCTGATGACAGTCATTCAGGTTGGGCTGCAGTATGAGGCGTGTTGGGTTTCATGAAAGCATAAGCTAGTTGCATTTTTCATCTCACAGCAAATAAAATATGAGGGGAGAAAATCTAATCACCCAGAACAAATACAAAATTAATTCCCACCCAAAAGCTTCATGTTTCATAATATCCACAGAAGATTGATTAGTTTGACATTCTTCTTCTGGTTTGAAATGCTGTTTCCATTCTGGTGTAAGAACTTTTATGTGAAGTAGTTTTATTGGTTTATTTATTGGTTTTACTGTCTTTGTTCATTCCCCTCACAGAACAGACAAATCTCTTGTACAAATCTGTGCAGCAAACAGAGCTAAATGTCACCAGTATGACATTGATTATTTTTTTTCTAATTTTAACAGATGCTACTAAAGTAATCAATTTGCACTGTTACAAATGCAGAAGCAGAAATGTACATTCTCATTCCGAAGTTGGATTAATATATACTGGTTTGGTGTTTACAGTGTGTGCACTTGCCTGTTTTTCCCCTCTCTCTGTGTAGAAGAGTATGTCTATCACACACATGCTCTTAAACAATATAATATTTCCTCCAGAAAGAGTTACATTTAATTTGAATGGTTTTGTTTCCCATTTAGCATAGCAAAATTGGAAGAAGAATTTGCAAAGAAATTCAACAGCCTCCCTCAATACAGTCCTATTACCTTTGACAGGAAAAATTCAGCTGTTTCGAGGAAAAAGCGAAAGATTGGAAGCGGCTCATGTGAACTACCAAAATCCAACAAAGGTAAATTGCCAACTGTGGGTTGTTTTTAAACAACAGCAGTGCTGTGACAAACTCAGGAATTTTTACAACCTTACATTACTGTTTCCTATGGAAAGTCTGAAGTCAAAGGAGAAATTTCCTAGCACTGAAGTTGTTAATTGGTTCTCATTTGGTTTAGTTTTCAGGCTGATTGTTTTCACTCTTGATTCCTGATGTTCATTATAAGTACAACTGGGTAGAGTTTATACACTAAATGTATTTCTTGTACCAAGAAAGTTTTTCAAAAACATGGGTATTTGTGAGGTAAGTGAATTTGACAAGTTTTCCCAGGAGAAACTGGGGGAAAAAGGGTATATGATAAAAGGTTACATTTTAACATTTTTCTAAGCTTAGTTTTGTGCCAGTTCTAATTTCACTGTAATTTTAGGGTCTGTAAATTAAAACATAAGATACCAGAGATGTCTGAATGAAATGTTTGGAATTTTTCTTCCATCAAGATTATAATTCGGTCATAAGATTTCAGCAAAAACGTCCTAATGTGATTAAAAAAAAGTTAGAGGACATGAAAACCAATTCCATACCCAGCTCCATTGCTGAGGCTCATGGAGGAAGAAACTTACGACACATTTGTCTGTTTTTTTGTACAGACAAACCTGTGACACAGAGGTGGTAGAGAATGTGGTGGGGTAAAATTACTTTTATACTGTGGCAGAAATACTGATGCATATATACATTGTAGAAGCATCACAAAATGAAGGAATTCTAGCCAGTAATTACACAACACAAAAAGATGCTCAAAAGGATCCTCATCAGGCACAGTTAGCAATGTGAAGTTGGTTTCCTTTTCTGCAGCAATGGTAGTTTCACTGACTGACAGGTTTTAAGATCTAATACTGGCTTTTTTAGCCAAGTGACCCTGGATTAGATCTATGCCTTTTGAATGCTTCACAAATAATCATATTACACTGAGCAGCTGTTCCTTTCTAGTGCATGCCAATTTTGGTATTGATTTTTGTAATTAGATGTGGAACAGCCACTTTGCAAGATTAGACTTGTGCTAATACCAAGCTAGTTCTGCATTCAGCTGCCTTTTATTTGTTTTATGGTATGTATTTGACAGAACTTCTTAAATGAGCGTGAATGAATTGCTTTACAGTATGGTAACACACTGGTAATTAAACAACATCTGTTGGGAAGAAAATCTCCTCAACTACAGCGATCTAGCAGTTGAAGTTGTAGTGGCAGCTCATGGGATTTCTTGCTACAGTATTTACCTGTTCAGGTGTCTGTATGTTTAAAAATTCTGCAGGCCCTGTGGTGTTTGGGAATGGTGGGCTAGAATTCTGTCTTAAGTCAGGTAGCCCAGAACTTCATTCTGCTTTTGGGTAGGCTCATAAAGGAGAGTTTAGTTTTTATCTTTGTTAGCATCACTTAAAGAGCTTTGGAATATGTTTGGCCTTGTCTCAAGGGAAGGTCAAAAACGTAACTGCAGGCTGGTTACAAGCCTGATATGAGTAGCTTTGGCACAGCCCTGCAGAGACAGTCATGGAGCATTTGCCTCTGGCTGACAGTAAGGGCTCTTTAAACTAAGCCAGCTGACTTTGCACTGAGCAGATGGTAAACAGTCACATGAACTTTTCCACCAACTGAGCTCTGGGGTTGCAACAAGCAGCCCCAGGGCAGGAATATTGGATAGTAACACTGCTTTCTGTAGTGAACATCTAACCACAGCCCCAAACTAATCCAGACAGAGCTAGTGATACCTGCTCCTAATTCCAGAGATTGTTGAACTCACACACTTTAGCTGGGCAAGCTGACAGTTTTGTGGCAGTCATTCCAACTCTCTGAAGAGCAGGGTTCAGTCAGTTCTCAAAAGGTAGTTGAAAAACTTTCCAACAAACCATTTTTCTTCTGGAAAAGAAGGACTGCTAAAAAGTAAATATTTCGTGGCAGTAGGTCAATTTTAAATGTGTTTTATTTTCTTAGGATGTGTAAAACTAGGATGTGAGTTGTGGATTTGAGATGACCTGACCCAAACTGCATACAAGCAAGCTTACTAGCTTAGTAAGGTTTGTTCCTGTTCAGTCAAACATTTATTAAGCTGAATCCTCAGTTTCATTTGTGATGTACTGACAGGCTGTTGAGCCTCATTGTGCTGTTGTCTGGTGAAGTGTGATGAATATAAAGTTCTTATTCTTAGAGAACCTTGGCCTCCAAAAGCATAGCACAAGCAAGTCTGTGTGCTGGGCTACTGCAAGTACTGCAGCAAATGAAACTGGCATATCATGCAAAATAATAGAGCTTGGTATGGTGTGGGTATGGGTTTTTTGAATTGTCCTGCTTTTTTGCACCATTAGAATTAAACAAAAGTAGCATCTTATTTTTATGCAATGAGCATGAGCCATGAAGGGTCAATATAATGGGTGTGACTGTGTTGAGATGTGGGAGACCTTAACTTTACACTGCTCTGCATTACTGTGTTGTGTGGAGTTGTTTCTGCTGTGTGGCTTTTGCTTGGATGTGTCTCTGTCAGGTAATTAGAAGAGTTGCCCAGCACAAATAGTGTCTACAAGTGTTTGGGACCTCTGGATGTTTCCCAATAACAGATAAAAGTCAGTAGGGATATGTTAAAGTAAACACTCCTTGAAATAGTGTGCTGCTTTTTTTTAATGAGTGTGTGCAGGATCATAAACAATTCATTTTCACTCAGCACAGATAACTACTTAATTTTTGAAGTCTACAATGTCTACTAAACATTTAAAATTCAGAAAAGATGTTGGAGTGCTGCACTCTAAACCTTCCCCAGGATGCTGGATGAATAAAAATGGAGAAATGTTTTTGTTTCTTGGGGTTTGGGGTGTTTCTCTGCACCCCACCCTGAACTGTAACTGTATGCTTTAATAAGTTTTATTTTGGAGTAAACAGTGCTGGATTGATTTTCTGTCAAATGTCATTAGCCTATACCTACAATGGGCTTGATCTGCTACCTGACCACACAGGTTTGTCAGGATGTTTTCCTGCTCTGAAGTGGAAAATCAGTAGGGCACTGCCCACTGACACTTCTGTTGTTCTTGTCATGTCCAGTCCACACTTCAGCCAGTTCTTTCACATAAAAACACCTGAAGAACCCCTTAACATGAAACTTGTTTCACATCCACATGTATGAAGGAAAATTTGAATATTTTCTTAAATGAGAGGCATTTTTTCCCCCAATTTCCAAATTGTCTAAAGTCTGCTCCCACTGAAACGATTGAGGGTTTTTCTTCAACAGGAGCAGGACTGGATAAGCCATAAAGTTTTGTCAAAATCCACATCAACCGTTTTGAACTGGGAATGTGCATATACAGTAATAATGTCACAAAATGGCTGAAGAATGCAGCTATACTGAATCTGTGCAGATGGCCTGCTCCGACATTTACTGGAGCTGTGACTGTTTCCTTCTTTTCTCCTTCTTTCCAATGGCATATGTGCCAAAACATCCCACCACACAGAAGTCAGCTGTCTGCAGTGAGTCACTAATCTGCTTGTATGCAAAAGTGAGCAACAGGCAGAGTCATTATTTCTGCTTTCTGCTGGGAAGAAATGCTCACTTATACACCAAGCACTGCACTAAAGCTTTCATTTTGGGAAGGCAAAGAGGGGAATGCACAATGTGCTTTTATTTGGGGAAAAGATTGTCTGCTTTTTTTTTTTTTTTTTTTTTTTTTTTTTTTTGTCTGTAGCCTCTAGGACTAGAAATAAAGCATCAGCTTAAAATGGATGCTGCTTTGTGGCATTCCTCTTGGTCTTAGCTCTGGGGTTTTTTTAGCTTGGTTCAGAGCATTCAGATGCTTGGAGATTTCATGCTGTAACATTCCAAGGATCGTGACCTAAAAATACAGCGCCTTCCTCTGAGAGATGCAGAAATGCACAGACTGTTTGTCCTGATTTTGTTAAGATCTTGCTGAAATGTCCTCTATTTGATCAGATCCTTTAAAACAGGGAACTTTTTGAGAGCAGAGGAGGCCTATTCCCAGAAATTTGGAGGAAATGCAGTTATGGTTCATTTTATTGCCTGCTGCTTCCTTGAGCAGCTGCTACTGGTTGTAGCAAGTATTCCCAGGAGGAATCCCTACTGTCCTTGGTGAGCACAATGGACAAGCCAGGGATTAAATAAATCCTGTAGCAATTGCTGAAGTGCTAGGGAGAGGAATAGCTGTGTAGAATATTTCCAACAGAGCAAGATGAGTAATGGCTGTATAACAATGTCAAGTAAACTAACACTAAAAGGTTTTTTTTCGGCTTTCTATAGGAAATCACATCTAGGGTCCATTGCCGAACAGCAAGAGTTTTAGGTTAGTTTTTTCAGTCATGGATTTTCTCTGGATTGAATGTTCACAAGTGGTATTTGTTCAAAGTCTTGGAATACTTGCCTGTTGTCCCCATGAAACAGGTGCAGCCCAGCCAGGCATCCTGTCAGCTCCTACATGGTGATTGTGCCTACACTGTTAAGGCAGAGAGTGTGGATGTAGTTTCTCCTGGAGTCAGAAGTTACATTGTCAGGTCCAAGTATGAACTATTGACTTACTTAGTTTTTAGCCCATCTTCTCTTTCAATGCATTTATGGCCAAAGGGTATTCTGAGTGTCACTGGGCACTGTCTCACAGGAGTAACAGCTAAATGAGAAGGAAATAGAGAATTGCCTTGCTTTCTTTCAGTCCTGCTAAAGTCCTTGGATTTTCCACAGGAGAAAGTGGCATTTTGTAGATACAGGCTGATAACAAAGGTGCTTTCAGTGGGGAAGAAAGAGATGAAAGACACAGGTTTTCCCCTTTGTGCGATGCTCGTCATCATTTTCTGAGTTTTTCATCTCAGTTATTCTGCTTAGAGTTGCTGACACTGGCTGTCTGTGATGATGATTGAAATGGTTTGTAATGGTGCAGGTTGAGCTGTAGAAATTGAGACACAGGTGATATGTAACATGTTGCTTTTTCCAAGCATCTGCAAAAATCACTGATCAGCTAACTAAAAAATAATAGTAAACATGTCACAAGAATCATGTAGTTATGTAGCTCTGTCTTGTGGAACTGGTGGGAAGACTTGTTTCTCTTGATGTAGATGAAGTATTTGAGCTTGGTATCAAGAAAAGCTTAGTTCTTTCACTTACACTTTTGCTCAAGCTTTCTGAGTTTTTTTATTCTTTGTTTTACATTTTTGTTGCACTGACACTAGACTAGTCCTCTGTTATACTCAGGAAGCTGTTGTAAAATTTGCAGAACAACACTTCAGTAAGTTTGAGTGAATATGGCCTCTTCTATTGTACTTTCTGCTATTTCCTATACAGGTTCTAGTGCAGCTGTTCAAATTCAAGCTGATGTTGTCTAAGATGGTCTCCTGCTTGGACTTTATTTGATTTGTTGTTTGACTTCTAGATTTTTTGGAAATGTATTCATTTTCCTCCAAAGTTTTGATTTCTTCCGTATTAAAAAAGAAGTAGCAGCCACAAAGCCAACATGTGCAAGATGTTAAAAGTTTTTATGCCTGCCTCTGGCTGGATTTCAGCTTTCTCTCAGTAATTTTGGTGTTTATCAGACAGCCTAGTGTCTGTGAATGGCTTTCACTTCCTAACACTAAATACTTCCTCCATATGCTACACACTTTTTACTCCTTCTTTCCTTGCATATGGAGTCTGAGATGGCAAATTGCAGATATATAATGTAGACTTACCCTGATGGCACATTCCTGTTGGAGCTGTGTCCCAGTAGCCAATGTGTATCTGGTTCCTTTTAAGGATGAGGAGGAGTGGAAAAGGCCACTTTTCACTTTCCAGGAAAAGGTATTTGTGGTGGGTACAATCCTGTTCCACGTGGGCTAGAGATAGGAAGGACACCTGCTTGTTAGGCTATAAATCATCTTGTCACATGCACAGCATCTCATTTTTGTTTGGGCTGGTCTGTTCTGAACTAGCCTGAGGCCTTGCTTATCCACTTCGTCATTGGAAATAAGATTTTGGAGTTGAGTGTATAGAAACTCCCTAAAAATGGCTTTGCATTGTGGAGATTATGCATCTTTTATGCCTATGTTGCTGTTATATCACTGACTGCTCCCCTAATGAGACAAAGGCTAACTTCCTGGTGACCTCTGATTGTGGCATATTTTGTGGTCCAATGCCACACGAGATGTCTTCTGACTGCTCCTAGTAAAGACTCTGCTTGCAAACTAAGAATGATACCATGAGCTGGACGTCACCTCACCTTCCTCCTCTGGGAGCTTTTACTTTGCATTTAGTATATATATCATTTCTGGTCACCAGAGAGCCAGTGATAGCTCTTGCATCCTGTGGTGGATTGGTCCTGGGTGGTAAGTAGGTTCCCACCATGTTGCTCGCTCCCACAGTGGGATGTGGAAGAGAATAGGAAGGGCAAAAACAGGGAAAAATACTTCCTGGGTCAAGAAAACAGTTTCATAAATTGGAGAGAGGAAACAAGTAATGCAAAAGCCAGCACTCACCACTAACAAACTGATGCCCAGCCAGTACCTGAACAATGAACAACTTCAAAGGAACATTCCCCTACAGTTTTGTGCTGGGTGTGGTGTCACATGCCTCTTGGCCAGTGTGGGTCAGCTCAGTGTGGGTCCCAACTATGTCCCCTCCCAACCTCTTGAACACCCTCAGCCTACTTGCTGGAGTGGCAGAGTGAGAGAGATCTTGATGTTCTCTAAACACTGCTCAGCAGGAACTAAACCACTGGTGTGTTTCCAGCACTGTTAAGTTTACTCCCTGCCAGCCAAGCCCAGTATACTTGCAAAAGAGAGCATATCTTCAAACAAGCAAGAAAACCCCCTGTTTTATTGTATGGCTGAGCTTCCCTAAGGGCTTCATTCCCCAAAATGCATTGTGTGCACTTAAAAACTGGGAGGTGATGGGTTGAGCCAGTTTTCTGAAAGCCTCCAGAGTCCCTTCAGGCAGAAGGTCAGGTTTTGTGTTTCCCCATCAAAGGGCAACTTGTATTATAGGAAGGGGAGGTTGTACAGTACATACTGTGACTGTTGTACTCTTTTTCAAACTTCTAATTTAAAGTATGTGTTATTGATGTTGTCTGTAGGTTCATTCCAGTCTCAGAAAAAGAACTTATTCCACAAAATTGTCAGCAAATTTAAGCACAGAAAGAAGCTTAATGTTCCGGACACAGGTACTGGTGCATTGCTTAATTAAGGTTTTCAGCTGCCTTCTTTCTCAATTTCTCAAGTCTTGGGCAAATGCTTCTAGGCAGAGACCCTCAGCTCTCTAGTCTTTGATCCCTTTGGTTCCTTATTTTCCCTGTCTGCTATGATTCCATTGCCTCCTGGCTCCAGTTGATATTACATTACTCCAGTATGATGCTGTTTTGTTTTTACTTGGCATCTCTCTTTAATTACAGTTTCCCTGCTCCAGATGCCATGCAGCAGAGCTGACAAAGCAAAGGCAGTTCTGCAGTTGGCCCTGTAAACTTTTATCTTCTACAGCTCACACCTCTGTAGTCCTTAGGTTGCTCTTACCTGCATCTTTCTGTATCAGTGACCATATTATTTTGCCAGAGCATTTGTGATGTCCCTATCCCCCATTCCTGTGACTTCTTGCTGTCTGGAACTTTGCAGACTGCAGCTGGTCAAGGTGTAAGAGCCTGGTCAGGATGTAAGAACTTGTTTCTGCATCAGATCTCAGAAGCACCAACCTCCAACCCCTGCCTCTGTAGGAATCTTAAACCAACTTTCTGTTTGCTTCATATTGAAAATACCTTCTGCAGTTTTTTAAGTTAATGTTCTGGACCTTGTCTGCCCACTATCTGCTGTTAGCTCTCTGAAGTCTTTTTCTTGTTACAGTATCATAAATCCTGCACCCCTCAGATCTCATGACTCTGAGGGGCATTTTCAAGTGTACAGTATGTACAGGATTATAGCTTGGCCTGCTTCCCTGGGCCCTTTTTGTTTTGTCATCATGTTGCCCACACTATTCAGGTCGTGCCCAGACTGTTCCTTAGCTGTTCCACAGTGTTCTCTCCTGCACTGTTCCTGTAGTGTAGAAAAGCCTCTCTGGTTCTGCCTTCTGAACTCCATTAATTTTGTCTGGTTTCTTTGCCACCCATGTTCGTCTCTAAGATGATAAAATTGTTGTTCCCATCTCCAGTTTTCCCAGCTAGCTTTATGGTTCATATATTTTCCTAAGGTTTGGCCATGTAATTTCCTCTCCTTTCTTGGTGCTGTATTTTCTCTCATCTGTGCTGCACATGCACTATTTTCCCACATAGGCTTTTCCTGCTCTTCTGCATTCTATGGTGCAAATAATTTGAAATTACGTGCTCTGTCTTTTTGTATTTGTAAAATGAATATGTTGTGGGAGTTGCTTATGAGAAGCAACTATCTTGCTCCTATGTTGGTGTAAAAAAGGCATCACAGATTAGCATAGTTTTTATTTAATGTCATTGAGATTTTGTTCCTGAATTATTAATAGACCATGTAGACAAATTATTAAGAAAAATGGGTGTTCAAATTCTCCTGGGGAAAAGAAACAGAAAGTGTTTAATAGATGATTAAGTAAAGAGTGAAAAATATAAATACCCTAAAATCTGCAGATAAAAGTGTGGGTAAGCAAAATGTCAAACCCTGCATTTGTTTAAAAGAAGCCAGCCTGTTTTGATACAAAGTGGAGTGTGCACAATGATCAAAGATTCAACCCTGGCAAGTGTTGAGTATCCTGGCCTCATTCCAGCACAACACAGAGACATGTCCTTGGAAGTTAAGCATGTGAATAATGTCATAGTGTCTAAACATTAAAGATGTGTCTGTGCATTTGCTGGGGCAGAGCCAGCTTGGTAAGTTCCTCCCAAGACTAAAGCAAAGAGACATGAGGAACTTAGGAGCCTTGCACAGCTCACATATAATCATCAGAGGAAAGGCAATGGATGTCTGTATATTGGTGGGGAACTGCATTTTCCCCTGAATTACAGAGAGGAGAAAATTTGGAGTCATTCCTGCTCAGAAGTGTACTCTTAGTGACTGAAAGCGAAGCGTTGATCAGCAGAGTGCAGTGTGGGCATGGCCTCAGCAGGTGCTGGACAGCCTCTCCTCATGTGCTGCCTACAGATCTTCATCCTCCATCCAGGTGTTCCTAGGCAACAGGCCCTAAACCATGTGGCTGAGCTGTCCCATGTTCTGCAGCATTCAAGATGGAAATCCCAGAATCTTCATTTCAATTCAGATAATATTTATTTGAGCATTTTGTGAGTCAATAAATTAAAATTTCAGCTCGTTTTTGTGGTTAGTCTATACTTGTGAGGAGTCACAAGACTATATAATGTGTGGTTTTGGTTTTTATTAAGTTAATTTTGCAGAAAGAAGGAGCTTGAATGCTTGTATAGCTGCAGAGGAGACACTTGGAAGGATTGCTGTCAGCAGAGGTCATACTGGCTTCATGTTTTTTCATCTTGAAAATGTGTGTGTTTGTGTGCAGCTGTTAGGAGTGAAGGAAAGTAAGTGCAGTAAGGGTAGATTTAGTGTGATTGTATTGCATTGTGTGTCACTGGTATGAAAATGTAAGTGAATTTTGACCATATCATACATGGCAACACCAGTGTACATCACCGTATTAAGAGTTTGCAGCTATTCATAGAGCTGTTCACAGCCCAGTCAAACACCAGTAAAATGCTACATGGAGCACACAGTAATGCAGTTGAGTGTGTCAAGAGATACATCTCTTCCTTAGGAAGGCTGACAGAATCACAGCTGCACCCATGCATGTTTGGGAAAGGTAACACTCATCTGGGAGTTTTATTTTTCTGCCACAATAACAAGGCTTTCCAGTGGGAAGCGGTGCTTAAAATAACAAGTGCCAGTGGTTGCCTCTTTGCAGGTACTCTTAGTGAGCTGTGCTGAGGCTCTTGCAGGGTCTGTGTAGCAGCCAGCTGTAACACTGGCCTTTGCATGGGGAGGGAGAGGAGAGGATGAACACACACACTGGTCTCAGCACCAGCTCACGCTCTCCCACACACATCAGAGCCCTGTTTTGTGGGGTTTGCAGCCCAGAGGGAGCCACTAGCTCTGTGCCTTTGGCAACCATCCTGGCTGGAGGAGGATCAGCACAGGCTCCTGCAGCAGAGCTTCCCCTCTAGGTGGCTGTCTCCTGCACCTGGTTTGACCATCTGCTGCTTTGTATCTCCTCAAAGCAAAGGACTGCTTTGTTAGTCCTTCCTGCACCTGTGTGCTGCCTGGCCCCTAAGCTGTACTGTAGCGGTGTCCTGTTGTAGGAGGAGCTGGGATTTCTGCCAGGTCAGTCTGTTTGGCATCACTTCCTTGGTGAAGTAGTTCTGTAGACACTGGTGACTTGAAGCTGTGCTCTATCTGGCTAGATTTTCACTGTTTAACTTAATAAAAACAATTAAATCATTACAGCTCACCTTTCTTCCTTGGTACCAGCATGCTTAGACCCACGGAGCATTTATTCTCCACTAGGTGTGGTTAAACTGTAGCTGTCTCTCATAACAGGCATCACTAAAGAAGATCTTTTAAATCTGTGTTTTGTTGGGGTTTGGTCTGAAAAGCTTGTCTGAAAAGCTGTGATGTGCTAAGCCAGTTCAATTGACTTCATTTTTCTTGTTCACAAAGATAGGGGGGACATAAGATTATGTGTACTCTGCATGCCTGCAGAACAGGATAAGCTGCAAACCTTTAACAAACCTAGCTGAGGAAACCATCTGGCATAGACCTCTGGAAATGTTATTCTCGGAGTAATTTCTGCCACTGTGGTGTAGGCATGCCTAAAGGCCCACACCTTCATGCCATATTCTCACCTCTGCTTGCAAAAATAGCCCAGTAGTTCTGCCCATGCCACTGTCATGGAGAGCTGAGCATGCACCTACCTGTTGACAACACTGGACAGTAACTGGAGAACCTCATTTCATGTCTAGACAAGGTTCCCCTGGAAATTAGCTGAGCTCCTCATGGGGCAGCTCTTGAATGCAGGGTGACGTGGAAACAGAATGGACATCAGATGGAGTAAAGAAAACTACAGGAAATTAAACCTGGCTAGCCCTAGCCTTCCTGCAGAACAAAATCAGGTCCTGATTTGGAGCATCTTCATGGATATACCTTTGTCACTTGAAGCAGAGTGATGCTGTTCCTCTTGGAGGAGATGCAGGAGCACAGTTTAGATGTAGAGTTGTTGAAACATGGACTCCTTTATCCTCTAGCAGTCAGTGCAGAGGGTCTTGTGAGTGAAGCCTTTGTGTGATTTCCAACTTTTATGTCTACTTGAATAATACTCTGTGAAGAAGTCAGTGAAATAATTTCTAAACCCGGTGTCCACTAAGACTGTTAGAGAAGAGAAAAAGATGCTCTTCCCTTTAACATTCACCCTGCACCCACACACACAAAGTACTCATTGTTCACCTTCAATCCTTCTTCAAGACTGTATGGCAGCAATGTTATATTGAAGTGATAAGAGCTTCTTTTAGAGCTAGAGGAGAAAAGGAAAGTAGACGACTTTCAAGGCTCGTTTCAAGGATTAAAAAGAGAACTTGGAGAGGGAATATAAAACAATATAAAAACATGAGGGGGAATATACTTACTGCATCTGAGTTTTTACAGCCACCTTCTGCTGTTTCTTAGTCAAACATACCAACATTATATACTCCTTATGTCTTCCACTATTGCCTGTTTTACCTTTCAAGGCTTTTTTTCTCTTTATTTTTTTGACACATACAGTATGAGAAGGAAAAATATAAAAGGGAACCCCCAGCTGTAGTGATAAGTCAAGTTAATTTCTAGTGACCTGGCATACAACACACCTAATTAAATGCATATCAAATCAAGTCTCTTTTAATAGTATGCTGTTCATTGTTTGAAATCATGTCTCAATTTTTTTATTAAATGTAAAAAAAAAAAGTGAGTTGTAGTACTAAGATTAAAAGCATTATAAACTCAATCAAGACAGAAGTAGACAGCAGTGTCAAAGTGCTAATTAGAGCAAATCAGATTTAACAGATAGTGTTGGACTACAACCAGACCATTACATTAAAATACAATCAATGCTTATGAATTCCCAAGTAAGAAATCTGGAGAGAAAGCTGCCTATTTAATTATACATTCCAATTAAGATCCTGGTCTCGATGCACAAAGCTTATCTGAACATCTCACTGTTGGCCCAGTTGAGTTACTTGAAAGTCACATTTGCAGTGATTGGTGCTTCTACTTAATTGGACTGTTACAGAGTGGATCTTTTCCTGTGCTTTCTCTGGAGTGCTCTTTACAAAAAAATCAGTTTTACAGCAAAGCTCTGCTCTGGAAAGATTGGCAACTAGAGCTAAAGCTAAGCACTTCAAAATGTTAATTGAAGTTGTGTCCATTTTTTTCTGGATAAAGAACATGCACAAGTTTAAAAATGTTTTGCAAGAGAACATAGGTGAATTAAGATCATAGACAAATTAAAGTTTGGAATGTTTCCTATGTTTTTGCATGTATGTATTAGATCTGATTGTATTCTTAGACAATAAAATATTAAAAGGTCCTTCCCATTCAGACAGAAGAGCAAAGGGCAACTGCTAACAAGATGAAATGTTTTACTGCTGTTCTCTTCATCTAGTCCACATACTCACAGAATGAACAGTTAAGGCAGCCAGCAAAAGCTAAAGGTTTTATTAGCTGTATCTTTGAATAGAAAGTTCATTAAATCTATGAAACTAAAATAAACAGAAATGCCACTAACATGAAAAAGGCAAAGGCCATGCAGGCTGTTTGGCCATTGTGCTCAGTTTGTGGAGCTGGGTGCTCCTGTGACACCACCAGTCTCAGTGCAGGAGATTGGAATTGTTCAGCTCTTAGCCCTTCTGAAAGAGCAGTTGTTTGCACGCCGGCTTCAGTTATGTGTGTGTAATTTTTGCTGGTCAAACCACCCAAAAAGTGACAAATGTGTCTTAAACAAGTCTTTAAAATGGGGAGAAAGATTAAAAGAAGCTGGAGGGAAGAGTAAGCTAACTGTAGACACAGTAACAGCTGTGGAAAATATATCAAGGACTGTTGCAAAGGGATGGGGCATAACTTGATAGGTAGTAAAGAAAGTAATGAGTTGAAAATGCAGCTGGGAAGACGAGGTGCAGGCATTGGGAAAAAATGTTTAATCATTCAGGATGGCAGTGTACTGGGAAAAATACCTCAGGAAGTTGATGCAAGTATCATGAGTGTTCCCAATTTCAAAACAGGTTAGACAGGCATCTGTAAAAAAATGCTTGGGCATTCCATTTGCTACCTGTAGCCTCTTTCTAACCCTAGCTGACAGTGATCACAGATGGGGCAGGCTTCATAACAGTTTTATCACAGGAGGGAGAAAGGTGTCACAGATTGCCTTTATGGACTAGTGATACCCAGTGGGATCAGCAGAATGGCTTATTGAATCAATGCAAATTGCAAACAATTGACTACTAGGCACTGAGCTCAGACTTTGGAAGTTTAAATATGTTTTGTAATTGCTGTCTGGCCAATTTCTTCGTGAATGAGATTAAAGTAAACTCTTTAGTCAAGTAAAAATTTGGGATCATGTTCTAGTTGGGGGTAAAAGGCTACTTCAGAACACCAATACTGGAGCTGCTGAGAAAGATTTAAACTGTTCCTTTCTCATGCTCTGACTTCATGTGGGTGGTATTTCTGTCATGGTATTCCATCCCATGCTTAATTCCTTTTTTTAGCTTGCTTGTCTTCAGCTCTGAACCAGTTCTGCTTTTGTATTTGTGGCCTTGGGGGTATTTTTTAAGGTTTGTTATTTTGTAAAAGGCAGTATTTCCTTTTCTTAAAGGAGTTGATGTAGAGTGACTAAAGAGGTAAAGTGACTCAAGAGGTAAGACTGGGTTTCAGTTAGGAATTCTTTAATTCTTCTTGTCAGTCTATCTGTGAACTAAGATAAGCTTACATGAGGACCCTTGTTGTTCCTTAAATACATTTTGTCTCTTAGCCACTTGCTGGCATCTTCTGTTACAGAGTGTTTTATACAGACTGGTGCCCTGCTCCCACTCAAGTGTCACTGCTGATCTCACAGTTTTCTTTGCAAATATTAGAAACTTAAACCTTCAGTATATCTTTAAGGTGGGTTCTGTTACTTCCCTGCAAGCATCTGTGGCATTCAGATCATATCTTGTCATGGGTTGTGCTCTGAGTACCTGTGAGGAATGGTTTTATGCAGATAGATGCAAAATGGTAAATGAGCATAGCACGTGGCTGAATTATACTACATCTAAAGTTGCATTTTTATTCTCTTCCAGCCATACTATTAGAAGACAGAAATTCCAGTGAGTCTGCCTGGAAGAATAAAATTTCTATATCTGCCCTAAACACTCCAGAGCCAGCAATGATGCATGAGCCTTTAGTTGGCAGCCAGAAAAGGAAAGCAAGAAAAACTAAGATCACACATCTTGTCCGAACAGCAGATGGGCGAGTGTCACCAGCAGCAGGGACACTGGGTAAGGAAATTGGAGTTAAAATTGTATTAAAACTGAATGGTTGGAGAAGGTTTGAGGTACAAGCAACCTATCAGGGCAGTGTTTTTAAATTAGCTTGTTTTCATACCTGCTTAGAATGGTCATTATTTAAAATACAGGTATCAACCAACTGGGAAATCACTGAGTCCATAATGGCCAACTGGTTTTGTTTGAATGACCAAATTTGTCTTTTCTCCCTGGATATTTCACTCTTAAGAACTGTGAACTGATAGAGAGAGAAATGTAAAATGGTGAAAGGTAGCCTTTCACAGTTTGTTTCAGTCCAGCAAAGAAATTATACTGCACCTGGTTATAGGTTGTAAAACTGAATTTCATAGTGTGACAGTTAATGCCAGAATTCTTGCTGGAGTTCTCCAGTAAGATAATCTTTCAGGACTACTGTATCTAAAACATACAAAAAAGCTCTCTTGCCTGACCTAAAAGATCAAATTCAGTTGAATGCAAAATCAGTAAACTGCTTCATAAACCTTAATACTGTTCTTCTGACCCAGTAGCTTGGGTCAGAAGAGATTACAGAATGAATCAGGTGACAGTGGCAGAATCAAAGTCCTGAAGGTAAAGGTTCTGTTAACACCAGGCTAGTGTGTGTGTCCATAGGCTGCAGTGAATTTATGGACCACATCTCCAGGCTCAACTTACTTTCTTTGCAGAGGACAAGCCAAAAGATTTGCCACAAAGTACTCTTCAAAAATCATCAAGTGCAGAAACAGATTGCAACAATGAATGCTCCAGAAACACAGAGACGGAAGAAAATCATAGTATTACGTCAGATATGCCAGCAGTGTCTGCATTTTTTAGCTTAGCTGCTCTGGCAGAAGTAGCAGCCATGGAAAATGTACACAGGTATGGTTTTCTTTTCTGCTTCTTGTCTTAAGTAAATAGTATGTGACTGATAGCTTGTTCAGAAAACATGAGAATAGCAGACTGTTTAATTTGGCCTGCATTTCCTCTTCCACAGCTTTCTATGATTGTCTGCTTCACCCCACTTGCTTAGTAGTGTTAAGTCTCCACCTAAATAACTGTATAAGCAGTTAGTAAAATTGTCCTTCCCTGTAAGCTTACCTACCAATTCTTATATATGAACAGGTTCATATGCTCCTTGAGATCCTAAATGATTGGGAATTATCAGATGCTATTTGTCAGACAATTTAAAGCAGATTTAAATAGCTACTGCATGCTGATTTGCATTTTCCAGTGGCCTAAACCTAAGATGGTGGAGAGAATTTCATACATTTTGAGATTAATTATGCCGGACATGGCCAAGGGAGGCCGACTTGTTATTCTTATTCTTGTGCTGTGCTGTGTAGGAGGCAAAGCATCTGCAGAGTAGCATGAGGCAGAACAACTCTGGGTGATGGAAAGTCAAGGTAGTTTGAGTTGGTCCTCTCAGTTATGAGTAGGCCATTCATTCAGATAAGGTGGAAAAATGTGCAGGTTCCTTAGGGCTTATGAATCAGTTCAGCATGGTCAGACCTGTGATGGGAGTAAACCAAAACCAGCAGATTGGCACTTGATTATTGGTGTTGTTCTTTCATGGAACTTACTGGGTGTAAAACCCCATCCTCTCCTGCAGTGGAAACTCATTGAGGAAGCATTGGGTTAGTTGAAACCATCACAGCCTCTGCAGATGCCATTTGACAGATTGCTGGCTGCCTAAGCAGCTCCTCAAGGCAGCAGTTCATGAAACCATTCACAGCCTCAATTAACTGTTCCTCTCATGGTCCCCATTGATGAACCCAATCCTTTGTGTTCGGCTGCACATCAAATGCTCAAAGGCTTTTTAGAAGCTCAGGAACCCTACAAGAAACAGATCTGGTGGTTCCTTTCTGCTTTTGTCTTGCTTAAGCAGCATTGTTTTGGGTGAGAAGTGATTTCACACTGCAGTCAGCCTGTCTGTCATCCTAAGCTATAAAATGGGACTTGTGGAAGTGCTGTGCTAAGCTCTGCTCTCATTCACACCACTGTGGTTTCATTGGCTGCCATTAACACTGACCAGAAATGCACAAAAGCAACAGGATTTGCTCTGCTTTGGTTTTTCCTCCTTGTGCCTCTTAAGAGTTCTTGTCCTCCTCTTGTCCTTGTTGAAGCAAGCCAATGTTTTGCAGAGCTTTGTGCTTGGGTCTTTCTCTTTGAATCCCATCTGCCATGATGTTGTGTAGCTCAAGCAGTGCAGGACCTTTCATAAGGCCTGAAAGCACCAAATGGGCAAATATCCTGCAACTGTTGGAAATGCCAGTTTGTAATCACCCTAAGGGAGGTGAAATGATAACAGGGGAGGACTTTTCCAGTAGAAAGTTCGCCATGTCTCTCACAGACTTGGCAGATGGTAGCCAAAACTGAAATGTAAATCTTACGGGCTGGATGCTTGCTTCTCTGTTGTCTGCTCTGTCAACTGTTGTTACCTGTTGTAACTCACTTTATTTGCAAATAGCCAGAAATGGGAAGAAAAGAATTAGAGGTTTCCTTGATGTGTTTCTTCAGTGTCTGAATTTAATTTATTAAATAGTTTCATAGAGCCTTGGGACATGGAATCCTTCTGGCAGCGTCATTTTCATTTGAAGTCTTGTGCTTAGCTTTATTTACCTTGTGCATGCCCTGGTTAAGCACTATGAATCTGAGCTGCATTTTGTGCCAAGGCCACTTCATTGCACTGGTTGTGTGAAGCTGCTGGGGGTTACTGCGGGAGTCTTAGCTGGTAATGAGGTAAAGAGTGAGGTAAAGTGGCCCAGGTGTAAATAAAAGGCAGGCCCCAGTTTTTCATTTCTACCAGTGACAAATACTGTAACAAAAATAGGACCTCACCTGTGAGAATAAATAACAGGCAGTGATATGTGTGGTGTATGTATTTTACAAGGCAAGCTACAAAGGAGTTCTCCCAAGTCTATTTGGTACCATGACCGATGTTGATTTCCAGCACATAATTCTGGCACAGTTTATTTTTATCATTATCCCTTGTGCCAAGGGATAATTTGTAAATTAACACTGCTGTAGTAATGAAAGAGATATGCTAGACTGTAGTCACATAATGTGGAGGAATCCCAGTGCAACTCTGCTGATGAGTATATTTCCATATTGCTTAAAAGCTGTCTGCTGACCTGCACTAACACGATCTGTGCCTCTGTGCATTTTCCCTCTTTTGCCACACGTGTGCTGTATGCTGTGCTTCAGAGGGCTGCAGCAGCTCCTTTGCAAGATGAGTCACAGCACCTGCGCGCTCTTAACTTACTCTTACGCTGTGGATTTTGCTTTGTGTAGTCAAATACCATCACATCTTGGTTTTTCCTGCCTTTGCCTTGTGATGTAGCTTGTCCTCAGGATATTGTGTTACTGTTGCAGGGCACCTCTGGAAGCACCTGTAACCAGAGCATGTGAGCACCTGGAGCAGTGAGGAGTTACAGTGCTGCCGTGTCGGGTGCTAAAACCATACAACTGCTGCTTCCCATCCTTTCTGGTCTGGTAACAGCACCTCCCGTGCTCCAAGTATTGATGGGTGGCTTTTCTTTTCTTCTTTTGCAGAAGTCAGAGGGCCACACCTCTCCCACATGATGGACAGCCAAATGAAATGTCTCAGGCTCCAGTGCTTATTTCCTGCGCTGACCAGTGAAGCTCCACTTTATTGTAAAACATTGTGCTTTACCTAATATCCTAGCCTTGTCTTTACCAAGGGAAGCTAGTCAGTCCATATGATGGAACTAGAGACTGCAATAAAGTGCTTATTGCTCTGAGTGGCCCAGAATTCACTGGAAGCCAGACGTTAGCAACTTGGGCCAGGTCCTCAAATTGGAACCCAGTATGTAGGAGGGTGATATTGTCTAGTAATGAACTGAAATGGAGTGGAATGATCCCAGAGCTTGCTTTCTATTGAAGGCTTTTAAACAGTAAACAGATGGTTGGTGTGAAAAAGGCTGCCTTTACTGTTAGCTCACACAGCATCTCTTTTACCAACCAGAGAGTACGACAACTAGTTTCATATAATACCTAGTTATTCTAAATGAAAAAGAAAAAAAAAAAACAACAAAAACACTGACGCACTGCACTAGTTACTATTAGATATTCTTAGTCATTTTTGTACATGAAGATTTAAGTTCTAAGATGGTTTATATTAATAGGTTATGCCTACGTTTATATTGTAGAATGAATTTAAAACCTGTTCCAGAGAACTCAAGGCAGCCTGGACAGATGTACCATTGTTAGCGGTGTTTGGGCAGCCACGTGGTCCAGATGTTCTGCACTTTTATATTTGCCACCAGAGTGGTAGAGTTTACTGGGAAAAGTTCTGACAGGCTATGTTTGGGTTTGTTTCTTTTTAATTTAGCTTTGAATAACCAGGATGATGTGCATTAGAAAAAGGAGTGGTGTATGGAAAAGAAAATACTGCAGATAATTGACTTGTCTTTCATGCCTTGGAGGGTTCCTTTATTTTTGCATAGATACCTGAGCGACTTGGTGAAACTTTCCTGCAAACAAAAAGTACTGCAAAAGCGTTTTTCAAAAGTGACCTTAGTATTATTTCACAGTTCTGAATAACTTAAAACCATGACTTTCCAATATGGGGTACACCAATACACATACCTTTTACATTTTACAGACACTGGCATTGTTGTAGTTACTATGCACAGTCCAAATCAGCTTCAGAGTTTGCATAAAGGGCCAATTAAAGTTCGTGTTGGTAAAGTGGAAAGCTGCATGCAGTTAAACTACAACTGAAGTGTTTGACTCAATTCAGACTACCAAACAGATCCATCTGCCAGTTTCTGTCTCTGCTTGTGTTGACTTTTTGTGTTTTGCTCTCACAAATACATCCCAAAAGCAGGCCAAGTGTATCACTTGACCTGTTACCTTCACTATTCTGGCTTACACTATTGTATAACCAAGCATTGATTCCTACCAGTAGATGCAAAATGATCACTAGTAATTGATCTAAAGCTACAAATTCAACAGGGTACTTCTTCTATAGCACAAGATGTTTCCCTACTTTTTGCATTGTAGCACAACAATTTACCAAATTGGACTCCAGCAATAATTTTCTATTAGTCTTCGTCATACCGGCTGAACTTTTGATAGTATTAGATTGAGTTTGAAGTTCTTTGAATTAAGTCTTTAAATGATGCGAGTTTACATCATTCTATCAGGCATTCTTATTTATACTTGACTGAATTGATAATGTGTTTTGAGGTTATTTTGTAACTAATTTGATGTAATAGCCATATGGACAGTAACTATTAATGCTTGCTAGGTTTAGCCTTTCATTGTTGTAGTTAAGTGAAAGTCTCTGGTTCAGTGTCAGGAAACAATATACAATGTACCACAAGAGATTTAAGAAAGGATTAAAGGTCTGACAAAAGGCACATAGCTGGGGAAGTGTCACTGAAACAGCAACATCGAGGATGCATGTATTGAAAGAAGGGAACAACAGAAGAACAACAAAATTTACAAACCAATGAGTCAGTGAAAAGGCTTTTTTAAAAATTCAGGTGAATAAATGTCTAAGAGCCCCTAGAATGCCATTGCAGCCTATGGTGGTATTTTAAATAAGATTTTATTAAATTTTTATAAGTTATTTTAACAAGACAGAAGAAACTTAAAAGACTTAAAACTTGTGGGTCACAGCAGGGTGGCTGTTGGAGTTTTGGACCACTTTATAATTAGCTGAAATCCAAATATGTTACAGTGCAGGCCGTTCACGTTGACAATGGTACTAACTTATTTCTCTAGAAACCTTTAGAGTAGATATATTTTTGTCAAAGCACCCCATCCTTCCTCGATTTAAATTTCAATATTGTTCCTGGAGATATTTCTGTATATTAATGGTACCTTTTTTAAAAGAAACAGAAAATTACTTTTTTCTATATGAATTAATATCTTACTTGATCTGCTTTTCCTTGACTTTCCCTTAGAGAGGGGGTAGGGTTGGGTCAGTTTACTGGATATGACTGTTTTCAGATACTTATAAACCTTTTTGTAGATATGCTTAATTTTTAAGCGATTAGGCACTGAGAGTAGCAGAAATCCTGCAAAGCTTTATAGTTCACTAGGCATTTGCCTTTGTTGGCTCTCTGAGTGATGTCTTGATTTGAGTAGCTAGAATTTTCCCTGAATCTACTAGAAGGGGTATCAGTATTTTCAGGTAACAAAGTCTGTTAGCACAACAAAAACTTCAGACCAATATCTTACTGTATTGGGGTTGGGTTTTTTCCTTGTTTGTTTTAATTTTTATTAATTTCAGCTGCTTTCATTTTGGAAAATCTTACTGCTATTGTGTGTACTTCAGTATACCAGCAAACACTGTTACCTGTTAACACGTTGTCCACAAATGCCTCTAGAGAAGAAATTGTTGCACCTTATGTATATCTCAAGCAAACCAAAATATGATGCTTTTCTGCTTTGTTTATTCTGAATATGTTGTATCATACTTTACTGAACCCTTTTTAACTTAGCTAAAGCTATCAATATTTATGCATTTCACATTATTTTCTGGATCTGAACCTGTGTATAAATCTTTCTTTGAAAAAAAAAAGACAAGCATTTACTGTAGTTGTCCTCTGTGACTTATGCATGGGAGGGGGGGAATCTTGTCTCAAGTGTAAAATGCAGTACTGTCCCAGTTTTCCTTGACTTTTATTTATTTAGTCATCTTCGATACTTCATAGTTCCGAGGCATACAAAATGCATTGTCTTAGCCAAAGCTACAGATCTAAGTAGCTGGGAGAAAATTACTGTAATGTCTTCTTAATTGTTCTAGTACTGTATACAAATATGGGAAATATGTTCTGCAGAACATTTGAGATGCAGATTCTTATCCCCACAGTAGGCTATTTTCCAGGTATTAGACCAAATTAATCAAAACTCCATATCTTACAGGTCTTTTCTGACTAAATTATTCTGAAAGCATCTATGGAGATTACTTAATGCTCTGCTTTTGGCAGTAACTACCCCTTGAATGTGCTGGGATTTCAGAAAAGAATATATTTATTTAAGCTCTCTGAATGCTTTTTTATAATAATACAGTATTCCAAAGTCAGGAGCAAGAGACTTGGTAGTTTCGGTTTCTATTTTATAGCATTGGTGCATGACTTTTGAAATTAAAGTGATAAGCGTTGTTGGAAAGGGGCACAAGAACAAGGGACTGGTAGAAGTGTGTGAATTTGTGCTTAAATTCCAGCTTTTGTCTTTATTATTTGGGTGAAAGCTGCCTTTGTAGCACAAGGCAGAAGAGCATTCTGCAGTTTGGATCGAGTAGAGAGTTGTAAGTCAGATCAGTACAAGGGAATGCCTTACAGTTTGGATGCTGTCTTTTGCAACAGGATATTAATTGAACCAGTTTTAATTTCCACTGCCTTTTTAGCTCCTGTACAGATACTGAACCAACTGAAAGCAAGTTATAGACATGGGACGGCTAAGAGTATGTAAGGAAAGCTGTCCTTTATTCTAAATATGGCAACATTATGGCAACAAAGGGGAATTAGAGAATAATTTAGATGTATATATAGGGGTGTGTGTGTGTGTGTGTGCACGTGTGTGTGCCTGGGTGTGTACATTCTGCAAAAAAATGATGTAGGAAATCAGAAACATGATGGGTCTATGAGACACTATAATGTATGTCAGCCCTTTTGAGTGCACTCCCTTTTTTTTGAATGCTGAGTCTAATATGGCTACCTCTCCTAAAAGACTACTTTTGTTAACTTCCATTTGCTTTCAGGCTTGATCATGTAATCTTTTTGGCCATGGATACCGTATGTATATCGCTGTGTGCTTTATTTTCCAAGAGTGATGTTTATATAGTGCAGACACCATAGAGGCTGAATATACAGTGGTAGCCAAACTATGTTGCTGGAGCATTTTTGTTCAACCTCTACCACAGTCATATGGTTTGCAGGACCTGGGCCCACTAGCTCTGCTTGGTTCAGTGAGATCAGTTTCTGTAACAGCAGAAGATGCAGTGCTAGTGGGGTGGTGGACTTCTGATGTTTCCAGAGGTGTAGAGTAAGCCACGTGCTGCTCTTGAAACTTCTGGAGTTTACCTTCACAGTCCTGACTTTGCAAGGAAACATAACTGTGCAACTTGTGTGTTGTATACCCTACATTATCCATTAGATGCTGTTTGTTTGCTGTGCTTGTTTAATAGGTTGTAGAGTTCCTTTGCCATGTTTTGCAATGCTCATGGCATTCTCCTTACCTTGTACATATTTTTGAACTGTCAACTACAGCTGCCAGGATGCTGAGGCACTTCAGGACACTGAGTGCCATGAACAAGTACATGTTTAGGCTGTGAAAGGGTTATATGCCTCCTCCCCTGAACTCTCCAAGAAAAAGGCATAGTGAGGTTTATGCTCTCACTGAAGTACTACCATAGTCATTTATATTCTCAGTATTCTGTACTGAATTGACAACTTGATGGGTGTCTATTTTATGTTCCCCCACTAATTCTTTGATGGCAGAAATCTAGGAAGACTTGACATGAGATCTCCACTCAGCAACACACCCAAGCTTAGGCTGGAAACCCTCCTTCCTTAAGGGGCAGCATTGTTGTTGGCACTGTGACAGTGTAGGAGCCCCAATCACGGACCACTATGCTCTTGGATTTTAGCTTGGGCTTGTGTGATGTTCCTGGGGAAGCACATCATCATGACTTAGGGTCTTCATTGAGGTGGAATTTTAAAAAGGACTGCAAATAGCTTAACATTTGTGGAGTTTTTCCAAAGAATTACATTGTAATTTCTGGGTCTTGGCTGTTAGCATATACCAGCAGGCCCTCACTATACTCCACTGGAAAAACCACACCTGTTCAGGAATACTGACTGGGCTCCCGAATGTAATGGTCTAGTCTGCTCTTTTCAGCTGAAACCTTCTTTGCCCCTCAGTACTGCTCTGCTCCAGTCAGTGGTTGGGTCTTTGAGGGTAACAAAAGCAGGAGAGGCACGTATGTGCATGTGCGTGCACGTGTGTACACATACACACGTGGGAGTGCAGTGACTTGCAGCACATGCTCTGTACTGAAGTGTTCCTCTGTTCCCTCATAAAACAGCTTGAAGTTTCTCAGATGGTAGTTTTCCAACTTCCTTGCTACATTCTGGTATCTTTTCTTCACATTACACACCATAAGGTGTGAGTTTCAAAAATCACACCTGAAAAAACACAGATCCTGCTGACCTGGATGCTACAAAAACCTTCTTTCTCAGCAGTGCTTGCTTTTAATAACCAGTATCTGTTGACAGTTTCAACACAACTGATTTGCTATGGTCTTTCTTCTTGGAGCCCAATCCTTCAACTTCTATTCTCACATGTATTTCCACTGAATTTGGACCTAGTATATGGTTTTATTCTCTCCAAAGTTTGGTGTAAACATGCCTTACAATAGTTCATCTCCATCAATAGTATAACAGAGCTACTGCCTTCTTAGTTGTGTGTAGTTAAGTCAATAAGCACATTTGTAGAATGTCATACTTTATTCAAAAACCTCTAATTTGATACTTCTAAGTGCACATGTTAAGTCATGTGTATAACATGCTAAAGTACATTAAACTGTGATAATGAAACTGAATAAAATATTTAATAAAATATTTGAAATATTTGATAAGGACCTTTAAATAGATTTCTTTATGTTCATTCTATTTTGGTTATCTAGCGTGTGCCTGTAAACAGTTTCCCGTTTAAAACTAATGATTGCAAATAAATACTATTCAAATGGAGCTTCTTTGATACTTCACCTGCTTTACCATCAAATGATTGTTTACTTTAACATATGGTTGAGTTAGCAGTATTTGCAGAATTTGTTTTTAGCTACAGTATGAACTTGTTGGGTTATTTATATTTAAACAACTCATTTTCACCTGAAATTGGAAGATGCCAAAACCCAGAGATGGATCCTCAGAACTGTAAGCTGTAGTTTCCTGTCAGATCATCCACTCAGCTTCTACACAGTGATTGTGAAGATGTCATTTACTTTGCAAAGAACTTCTGCCCAATTGTTCTTCCTTACATGTGTCTATACTGGGCGCTTCCATTTTATTTTTTAAAACTTCTGAGCCTGGCTCAGCACTGTTGATATTGTTTAGAAGATCCACAGATCCATTCAGCTGCCCCAGAATTCTGTGGACTTACATCACATGAAGCTGCAGATTATGGGACAGAGAGAGCCAGGACTCCGTGCAGTTAGGCTTTGGAAGAAAAGTTTGCCTTTTCTTCGGAGCTTTCTAGGTATCTACTTCATGTTTGTGGATTTTGTCTTCTTTGCACAGTTGGGAAGCTTGTTCATAGTCAACAAAGATAAAAGTCATCCCACAGAATGAGCCCTTGCTATGATTTCAGTCTTTGCACATAAGAGAACTTATTCAGAAACAGTTTCTCATTCAGAAATAATAGCGACATCAATGCTTAAACTTAGGGATAGTAGGTTCCTACTACTTTGGGAACTTGTTCAAACCAGGAATCTGCTCTGCCTATATATTTTACCCTGTTGGGGCTTGAAAATTAGACTGTTTGGATCTTCTTTTTTTCTGTCCTTGGATGCCTGAAACTTCCTTGATTGCAATGTATTATTTGATCACAGAAGACTCCAGAACAGACTTCATGAAGCCAGTAGACACTGGGTGTTCACATGGGAGCAGATCTCCTGTCTCTGAGTCAAAAGCAGCAGAAGGGAAACCTTTAGGTTTGTGGCTTTTTTTATCTATGTGCTATTTACTCAGGAAAGAAGTAATGTATGCAATCTTGCACTGCCTTTACTGGGTATGCGTCAGTATCTCTGCAAAGAAACACCAGGAATGGAAAAGCTTCAGCCTTAAAGGCCATGTAAAGGTCACGGGGAAGGAAAGTTCTGATTCAGTGGGCAAAAAAAGTGGAAGAAATTTTAAGAAATGCATGTTCTGTCAGTATCAGATGCCTAGTCAGGGACGTTGAAGTCACTGTTCACTTTTTTTTATTACTAAATTACCTTAAAACAGTCATCTTCCTTCCTTGAAATCTCATCTTTTCTCCTCTGCTCTCATTTGGTACTTCCAACTAAAGACCTGCTGAATTCAGCTAATTCTCAGTGCATCTAGATTGCTGGTTTGTTACCCAGCTCTCACTCAGGTTGCTTTTTGCAGCTGCATGGCATTACACTAACTCTTAACTGTCAGGTAAGGTAAATTTCCACTAATACTTCTGGAAAAACACAGGGTGCAAAGGCATCATCCGACTCAAGCACCACGCTTTGCTAGACACTGCTGTTCTGCCCTTGATACCATTTGTTTGGGTCCCTTTCATTGTTCATCCCAGAGTTTTTTAATGTACAACTAACCCTGCTTTCAGAGAGACTTTTTTCCTACAATGTGACACCATGGAGTGAGACACACAGTGTACCTGGGCATACAGTAGCCATGCTGTACACCAGCTCATGGGGCTGTCCATTCTCCAGTAGGACACTAGCACTTTGTAACAAAATTCGAGATGCGTTCCTATCTCTGCTGCAAAGTTCTGTTTTGTTTTGTTTTCTGAAATAAAGCCTGTAAGATACAACATCTGCCTTCTATCCGGTGTCAAATTATTTTTCATGGACTGTTCTTGGCACAGCAACAGTAAGAAACTGAGCTCTAATACAGTTTTATTTAAAATGTACTTGAAATTTCATCAAGGCTTTATTGGTTGTTTTCTGATTGGAGAATCATTAGCTGTTCAGCAGAAGTGCACTAGCCCACAGTGTCACTGCTGCTAGCCCAACTGAAACTGCAGTTGAAAATCCAGCCTATATGAAGTACAAAATACAAAGCACATATTCCATTTGGAGCAGCACTTCAGCTTATTTGTCAGCCTGTGAAACAAGAGGAACTAATTGAAATAGACTCAAAGATCAAGCCAGTTGAGTCAGAATTACAGGCTTAGCATTGCAGCACACTAAGAGAAGGCAAGTGTTGCCATCAAATAGCATCCAATTTAAAAAAAAAAAAAGGATGGGAAAGAGAAAACCTGAGGTCCTGAGAGGTGCCCTTCCAATCCAAAAGAAGATTTTGGAATACATCTTTGGAGTACAAGTTCTGTATATGGCCTGCCAAAGGCTTCCCAGTTAGAGCAGACCATCAGGCTTCAGCCAGACAAATCTGAGCATCAATTCCCTTCCTTCCAAGGATGGGTTCCTTTAATAGCTGGTCAGCACTGCTGGGTTATTAAAACACTCTACTGTTTTTAGGAGTTAAGGAGAGTTTGGAAATCAGATAGTCCCAATCTGTCAATAGTTTAGGATACTTAGTTTTGGTTTCGATATCTAATAATAATGGCTTTTGTAATGGCTTTGGAGTTCATGTGTTTTCAGTCTTGCAAAACCAATGTCATTGATTCAGGCAGCCTGCAGCATGCCATTGCCATTGGTCAGAGTGATGTCATTTGAAGGAAATTCACTGCACATCTCTCTCTTGACAGACATTCCCTGTTACAGTCCCTGTTACATTCTGAGATGATTCATCTGGTTTGGGACTCCCAGGTGTGGTGTCTGCAGGGGGAGGTTCTTTTGCTACAAGCCTCTCCACTTCAGGATGACAAAAAGTTTGTCAGTGCCTCGACAACTTTGTGTGGGATCTTGGTGTGCTTGCCTGCAGCTGCCTAGATAGATTTTTGTAACACAAAGTGAAACGAACCCAGCTGGAAACACGGTGGTGAAGTTGGACCTTCAAGAGCTTCCAGATGTCAGTAGGCGGTAGAGAGATTGACAGGTTGTGGCAACAAGGCTGTGTTTGCTTTTGTTTGAAGAGCAGTGTTTTCTAAGGGAAGTAAGGTGGCAGGGAAATTACCATCACAGCAGATGGACAATTCATTGTCTTCAAGAGGTTCCAATTTCACGAGCAAGGTTTGCCAAGCGGTCTAAAAAAAAGCAGGAATTGCAGTTGAAGTCTGTGGCTTGGAATGGATGCTGTGTTTTGCTTCAGTGACTGTAGCGATAACTTTTCACTTAGGAGTAATGTGTGAGCTGCTTGAGGGGTGATGCAGTTCTAAACCATCCCATTCACTCCCAGATGACAGATGTATTTGGCACGTGGTGTAAGTGTTGCTAGTGAGTGCTTCCCTGCAAGTACATCATAAACAATAGCAAGTGCTCATCATTATTTGAATGAGTATTTAAGAAAATTCTTCTTGCTGTCTTAAGAAAATACACTGTGCTTGGCTGGCACAAGGCATAGTTTTACACTGGAAAGTAATAAGTAATGGAGGGAAGCAATTGCTGTGGGATTGTTTAATCTTGGTACAGAATTTTTTCCAAACATCTTTGCTAGTAACTCTGTAGTGCATCACATTTAGAACATAGTTAATTGAGCTCTGGGATCTTTCAAAGTGAAGGTAACTATTTACTTCTCATGCAGAAATCCATGCCAGCAAGGAAGTCTCTTAGGGATGAAGGGTTGCATTTTGAAATAACTAATTTATGAGGATTTTGTTCATGATACGTTTCATGGGTGAGAAACTTGAAAACACCATAATACACAAGAGTCAGTATAAAAGCAGTAGCTTCATTCTCATGGATTCTGTTAATCTACAACTAGTTTAAAGAATGTAGACAAAAAAATAACTATTTCCTCTTCCACCCTGGCACAGTGGTTCTCTAGTTAAAGGCCAAAGGTTGCCAGCAGGGATTTAAAAGCATCTTTAATGATGAGATAAAAATACATTATTAAATAGAAATTTCTGTGCTTTTAGACCACTCAGAAGATACTCAATGTGCTTTGCAAGATGAGAAATTTTTTAGTACTTTGATAAATAAAAGCACAAATAAGTTATTTCAACAGTCTTGTAATAGAAATTACAGAAAAACAGTCTAAATAGAAAGGGACAAATGGAATTTTTTAGATGCTGTGAGTTGCCTCAGATGTAGATGACAGTCCCTTAGCAGTGCTGGCCTGTCACACCTGACAGTGCTTCTGGGAGAATGTGGTGGCATTCCTGGAATATGCATCTGTATTCAACATTTTCACCATACAGCATCAAACAACCATCCCACAAATCTCAGCTGCTGGAAATCTATTTCCATCAAGATACAAGGGACACGAACAGAATAAAAGCTGTTTTAAAGGAACTGATTGGGTATTTTTGTCCCACTGAAAATGCTCTATATTTGGTAGAGACAGGTCTCTTCCTTGAATGGTTTTGTTTATGTTCCAGGAAGTTGGGAACATCAAGCTTCACTTGCAAATCTTTCACCTTGCTTTCAGTTCATCTTGCCTTTCTCTCCTCTCTTTTTGAGAGGCTGAACACTTGGTAGACATCAGTAGCAAAATATACCACAGATTTTCAGTAGGATGGACACTATCCCACACCTTCCAAAGCTACTGCATAACTCTGAAAAACCTGCAGTGTTTTTAATTAGTGTTTTAACCACAGTTTTCCTGAGCTATGTGTGTCAAACATAGCTTCTGCAAAAAGACAGGCACAGGGGGTGGGATCCTGCTGGGAAGTGGAGAGAGCAGCAAAGCCCACCAGCACCAGAGCCAGGCAACCAGCAGGTTTTTGAAACCTGATAAATTATTTCCTCCTCCTAAGACTTTATTGTGAGAATAGATTCATAGTTTATGGGAATTTAGCCTGGTTCATTTTTTAGTGCATGGCTTAAATTCACCCTTTTTTTTTTTTTTGAAGCCAAACCAAACTCCCTTCAGGACTGCATATTAGATCTATAATGTTCACATGAACTCATGCTAAGTCTTAACTTGCAAAATAAAACTCCACACATTTCTAAATTTCTTTATTAAAGGAGGAAAAGACAATCCCCAGACAATTACATTTTATTCTCCATAATTACCGAAGAAACCTTCAAATAAACATAATACTGGCTTTTCCAGTTACCTTGCTCATACAGCCTCGCCTGAGGCAGCAGGCACACATGGGGGCAGCCTGTGGGATCAGACATGCAGCATTATGGCTTTCCCTCTAGAGAAGGCACCCTGACCACTGGGAAGCTGTGCAGCAGCCCCACTGCATCCAAAGGGATGGGATAGGGATAGGGATGGCAGCTGGCAGTGCTGCAGAGAGCTGCAGTTCCAGTTGCACCTGCAGGATTCACATAGCCAGGGGCTCTTGCCCTGCATGTCCTGTCAGTTCGTAAAATGTCGCTTTTAATTTCTGTGTCTTTCACCTGCTTGTGTTTGAAAGCTGTTCTAGGCACTTTGCATGACACAGATTGTGTTGGGAGGGCAGTTCCCTGCGGGTTTGAGTTGTTGCAGTCAGAGATTGGTGGTGGAAGCACCAGATACTTGCTGTTGTAAACTTCATCTGTCTCCTTGAAATCCTGTTGTGATGGTGCTTGTCTCAAGGCTCTGTGCACTTGGCGTAATTGCTGATGTAAAAATATTTTTTATCTTCTTGTTTTTGTTACTGAGCACTGCTTTCATCAAGAAACATGAATTGGGGCAGGATGCCACAGGCTTTCACAATTAAATCTATCCCTAGATGATCTTCTTTCACCCATGTGAAATTTATAAATAGGGGTAGGGGGATTAACTCAGGGTGCAGACAAACCTGTAAGGAAAGACCAGCACCTCCATAAATCAAATTCTGCATTTTCTGCTTATGTTTCTGAGTTGCTAAAGTAATTCTTACTGCAGAAATGGTGAACAATGGATTCCCACTGCCATCCGTAGGTGAGTGTGGCAGACCAGTGTGGCTGCTGCTGTTTGTTCACTTCCTTCCATTCCTTGCAGGTTGGCTGCTGTTATGTTGCTGCATTATTTGAGCACCACAAGCCAGCTGAGAGGGGCTGGGGGTGGGAGGTCAGCTTTGGACAATCATGTGAAATGCAGCATCACATCATTGTCACAGCAGTGTTGGTATTTCCTAAAGGTCTTTCGTCTTGATGTTTGTGAGTGCCTGTTTTAAAATGGCCCAGGCTCCTAGCTTGACTTTTTTTTATTTTCTTCTTGCTTTTTTTATTTCTCAAGACAGAGTTATGTTTCATGTAGACTGCATAATTCTTTGGGCTACTTGTAGCAGATTTTAGAAACAAGATGCTTCTCGAATGCCCAACCCATGCAATCCATGGGCAAGAGCCAGTGAAGGATATTTAAAAGAGGCAGTGGTTCTTGTCAGTGTGGGGTTTCCTTGTTTGTTATCAACTTGTCAGAAGATCTATCAACATTTTTCAAGATGGAAAAAGGCTGAAGGAAAGCTTTCTGTGACAGCTTTTGAATGTCAGGGTGGACATTTCTCTGTGTTCTTCTTGATTTGCTGCTCCTCATTTTCATCTTTTATTAGGGTGACCATATAAGTAGACGGGGTCTTGGTGGTGCATGAGGAAAGTTAAGCTGACTTAATAGGATGTCTGAAGTGTTTGTGTGTGTTTCTGGACAAACAGCAAGCTAAGGCAGAAAACAAAACAGCCAGACAGGATATTAAACACATCCTGGGTTGTGGCAGGAGGAGATCTTGGCAGTATTTACTTGGTGCAGAGTCACAGGGCCAAAGGGACTTGGAGACATCAGCTAGAGAATTTCCAAGGCAGGTTAAGCTATACTTAGCACAGACCTGATGGGTGTTGAACTTGTCCTTAAAAGCCTCTTAATAGTGGAGAATCAGCCACTTCCTCTGCCGTTTTTTCCAGTGTTTGACTGTCTATTTGAGGGTGGTTTATTCCCCCAGTGCCTAAGTACAAAATTTTAGGATATAGGAAAAAAAGACAGTGTCCTCAAATGACATTAGATGGAGGAACATTTTAGCTGTTTTTATAAATGTAACCTTAGAACTAATGGTCAGATAAAATCTGAGACAAGATTTTCAAGGAGCGCCAGCCCAACTTTGCTCACCACAGGACTCCTCCATGCCTTTGAAAACCTCTTTCTTTGAATAGTGTGTCAGGTTGGTGGTTAATAGCCATATCAGAGAGGTTCAAAGAGACCTTTCTCCTCATGCTGTGTTTTCTATCCAGTAGTTGCCTTCAATTTTTATTTTTTTTACAGAGTTCCGACAGTGAAAAAACCAAAAGCCAAACCAAAAAAATCCCCAGCCCCAAACCAACCCAGCTTGCCAGCCTTTTTCCTTGGTACCCTTTTCAGATACTACAAGGCCATCAGTAAAGCCATATTATGAGGAGGAAACCAAAGGAGAACAGCATCCACTTTGTTAGGCAGTGCTTTTGCCAGCCACAGTAAGAGGCTGGAGAGCCAACAGGGGCCAGAGCCGGCCCTTGGCTACAGCTTTTCTCTCTCTGCTGCTCTTGCCTTGGAAACAGCCTTTTTCCTGACTACCCTCTGGTGGGATGCTGCTAGCAAGGCATCACCTGTGCTTGCAGCAAGGTCCCTGCTGGGGTCTGATGCAGCCTCTCCCTGGAAGATGTGGGAAAAGCTGCATGCAATGGTGTTGGCAGTGCAGGGACCAGGACATCCCTGAGTCTCTGCTTTGAGACAGGGACCTGTGGTTGTGCCTGCAATACTCTCTCCAGCTCCAAACCAGGACTAGTGGAATGATTTTGAAACACTCAGGAGACTAATGGAGCAGGGCCAGTGTGTTACAAGAGCTGTGCCTTCCTCTGCTGCCCATGCACCAGTTTACCTGGGGCAGTGACACAGTTTATTGAGGAGTCTCTGGGTGACAGAGACCCATTACTGGGAACAGGCATCCAATGGGGAAGCAAAGGGGAGAGCACATCCCTCAAGCTGGGCAGTTGCCTTCATTTTCTGCCTGTTGTGGTTCATCAGGAGGCTCTCAGCCTGGACTCCTGGTCGCTGTGCTTGGTGCCCTGGGTAGGGCAGGGCTTTGCCACACTCACCAGAAGTTGCAGAAGTGGGTCAGCAAATCTCTTACACTCTACTGGTCCAGGCAGAGATTGCCCCAGCCACTCTGGCATGTGCCCCAGACCCAGCAGCCCTGCTCTTCATGGCCACATGGAGCTCGAGGTGGGGAAGGCGATGGCAAAGCCCCATGGCACGGGAGGCAGGCAGCACTAGTGCCTGCTCCTTGTGGCCCCACACTGCCAGGGTCCTGGCCAGCAGCACTTCCCAGGGCTGCTGAGGCTCTGAGCAGCAGCCCTGCACAGCCATGGCTGTGTGGCCTGGCAGGGAAGAGCTGCAGGCAGTGGCAGAGGTGGCCCTGCTGCTGGAGGTGCTCAATGCTCCTTGTTTGCCATGGTGCCCCCAGGCCCCATTGAGCTGTTCCCTGGGGTGGCACAGAGCTGGGCACTGGCACCCAGGGAGTCACAGCAAAGCAGCACAGGGACTGTGTGCTGTGTTGGGAGCTGAGACAAGTGGTACCACTGGCAGGACACAGCAGAGGCTTCCTAGAGATGCTCGCTCCGGGTGACGTGGCCCCAGTTATGGGCATGGATATGGCACGGAGCTTGGATGCATGGGGAACCCAGGTGTTTAGTTCCAGTATGAACCTTTGATGAAATCCCTGTACTGACCAAAGACCGACTTTGAAGGGCAGTATCTCCACAGACACCCCCTGCAGAAGCTGGCATTTTCCAAGCATGGAGAGAGAAAATATTTATTGGCTTAAAAAGGAAAAGGGGGCAGCAGAGCAGTTTAGAAAATGCAATTTCCTCAACAACTTTGTGATTGGAAGAACTGGCACTATAAAAGGGGAAACCAAGCTTGTGGGAGGGATGAAATTATTTTCTCCAAGCCCAATAATCACCCTGGCTTAGTGCTAGGAGTTTTTCCTCCTGTTGCCACACACAGCCTGTGAAGTATGGTGCCTGCCTATCAGGCTGCACTTCAGTTGCAAATTAACCAGTATGTTCAGTAGTCCTTGGCTTTCACCATCAATGTAGACTTTAGTGATGCCTGGGGAAGGAAGAGTGTTTTCCTCAATGTTTCACAGTTTTTCTACTGCTCTCATAGACTCTTAATCCTTCATGCACCCCCTGATTTTCTCAGTGCTTGCCTCTGGGAACCCTACCTGGAATAAGCAAAAACAAGTTACAGTGGAGACAAAAGTGACAGGAAAAAGTTGCACTTTACAGTAGATCAGCCAGGGTATGACTTCCAAATTACACCCTGTTACTCAGTAGTCAATAAAACCACAAGAGCAGCCAGTATGGATGAATATTTAGCTGATTTTACAGTGTAATTGCTTCTCACTTAAAATTTCCCTTTTTTCCCCCCTCCTTCCAGCATAGCAAGGTGTTTCCTGCATTTTCCCTGCTCTTGAGTATCAGCATGTGCTTTGAATCCTGTAGAGCTGGAGAGAAGTTACTAACAGAACTGAAAAATAACTCTGATCCCCTTACCCTTGCATGCACAAAATTCTTAGCAAAATACAAAAAAAAGGGCATTTCTCCTGTGTTGTGCTTGCACAGTCTGTGTCAATGGCAAGGCAAAGTCTAAGGGCATAAATTAGGTGAAGTGATGCTCTGTGGTGATGCAGGGACTGAAGTGACTGAGTTTTAAGCCGTGTTCCTACACATTGGCTTTCCTGATATGGGCCGAAGTATTTACATCATGCACCATAAAGCTCAGCTTCCAGCTTTTGTGTGCACCCCTCTTCTTGTGGCAGTTTCCTGCCTGCTCCCACTGGGTACCTGGATGAGACAAAGAAGGAGACCTGTGCTTGGATAGCTAATATTGCTTCTGAGTTCACTTGAAATACCAGTCAGGAACTTTCTGTCTTTACTGTTTTGTAATCAAAGATGCAGAGGGCACAATTCAGCAAGGATGTGTAGGTATGCTCTTCCTTCCTTCCTTCCCTAACACTTCAAATACATCCTGTTCCATTAGGGCATCCTTTCAAATACCTATTTTTAAGCTTCCATATCAAAATGTCAGAATTATTAGGGGAAACTGTTTATTGCCACACTTTTCTTGATACATGTCTATCAAAGATGGTTTTTGTTGAGTGTGTGCTGTGTGCTCTTGGCCAGATGCTGGAGCTTGCACTGGAGGTTGTTTCTGGCTGGGGGTGCAGGGGAGCAGAGTGGTCATTTGTGCAGGTGGGACCATGCTGAGCCACATGGGCTGGACCCTGGATTGGCAGGAAATGTGGCAGGCTGTGGGGGATACCCTCAACACTGAGGTACCTGAGCCAGAGCAGCTGCAGATCAGGGTGTGACCACTGATCTGGGAAGAGGCTTCTAGAAACCCTCAGGCAGGGAATGTGCTGAGTGACATCTGTGTCGTGAACAAAAGTGATGTAGCATCTCTTGTGAGCAGCAAGGACTGGGCTGAGAGCAAAGTGGGACTGCTTACAGGAGTGGCCTCATCCCTCCATCCCTGTTTTTAGGAGAAAATCCATTGGAAGGGGTGCTGCCTCTCTGCATGGGCGTGCTCCCACTTTGCCTTTCTGAGTGACAAACAGGGAGCAGGCTGGAAAAGGGTGGCACAAAAGGCACCCTGGGCCTGCTGGACCTTTATGGTGCTCCCTGCAAATGTCTCTCCCTTCCTCATCCCCTGCTGGCATCTTGGGCTTGGCTCTTGGGCAGCAGCATCAGGCTTTGCTCCCTGCCTGCTGTGGAGAGCACGAGGCTCAAATGGCCCAGTTGGAGATTTGACCAAAATGTGTTAAAAGCATTGTCTCAAATAGTCAGTTTTAATTTTGATAAGTCATATTTAGTAGCCTTAAGGACACTGGCTGTGTGAGAGGAAAGGGTTATGTCCTGAAAACAAAGTTGAATGAATGGGTGCTGTGTGAAGGGCTGCTGAGAGTTTGGTGTGGGGTGAGAGGCATCACATCTTCCTTTAAGAGGGAGGAGCCCTTGCCATGTGGTTGAAAAATGTGGTGGGGTTGACAAGGGAAGCACTTTGACTGAGAAATGTTCTTTTAGATTAAACAACAAAATTCTGCATGCACATACAGACTAGATCTTCATAACGCAGCAGGCTTTGACAGTGTACTGCAGCATTATTGCTATTTATAATCAACAATTACTAACACTATAATCCAGTAAACTTAGTGGTAGCAATTACAGCAACATAAATAGCAATCCAGATGACTAAAGGCATTGCTGTCAATGCAGGTGGCAGCTATAGCATTAGAAAAAGAAGTTGGAGGGAAGATATCAGGACTCGATATGTGAGCTTGGGTCTGCTAGTCTTTTATATACCATTTTTAATATACTTCCTGAAATGAAGCTTCAGAAAGGTACACTGCCTCTTTAAAATTAGTCTAGGAACTACAGGTAGTTCACATTATTTTTAAAATAATAAATCTCTATATATATCTATATTAAAATATATATGTATACATAAGTTGGCTAGCCTACCTTGTGGAAAGGCTGCAGCTAAACTAAGTCTGAGCTAATATTGTATTACCATGGTCTTCTGGTTTGTAGATAGCCCTTCCTTATTAGATGAGGTTCTGTTCTTGCTCCACAGAAGGTGCCTGTGTATATAACTCCTTTGTATTGCTTTCTGCAGAGTCCCTTATATATTTCTTACTACTAATGCTGTGTAGAAAAGGAAATCCAGAGATTTTACTACTGATAATTAACCATATAATGGCCATTAGCAAAATAAAGATTTAGTTGTTTGGGAAACAAATTATTTATATTGTGTATGGTTTATTGCCTGATAACTTGTTTGGTGACTGGATATTCTTTTCCTTCTCCTGGTCCTTTTCTGCTTTTTCCAGCTATGGTGTTTACTCCTCACTTTGATTATCTAGCAGGCAATAAAGTATATTGTATGTTTTGAAGCTAAGTGGTGTGCTCCTTACTCGTGCACTGTGGGCAGCAGGTGCCTCTCCAGCCACTGCTGGCACCTCTCCTGATGGAGAAGCCCAGGTGGGCACCAGGACAACAACCTGGCAGTTCTGCTCCAGAGGAGGGAGCTGCAGCCAGGAGCCGTCACAGCCTTGCTTCCGTGGCCCTCCCTAAGCACATGAGGGCACAGAGGAGTCACTGCATCTCTTCTGAACTCATAACCACCCTTTTTACTTCTCTGGCACTGGCACTGGCACTGGCACTGGCACTGGCAGCTCCTGGCTCTCTTGACAGCCTGGTGCTGCTGGGTTTTCACCCTGGGGAATGGACATGGGCAGAGCTCCGTGCTCCTGCCAGGCTCAGGTCCTGTAACAGCAGGGGCACTCTGTGCTTTCCTACACTCAGGGCAATGCATCCTCCGTGCCCAGCAGCCAGGCAAACACACACACATGGCCCACACAGACCTGGCCTGCTTCTTTGGGGCTGCACTGCTTTGGTTTGCTTGGTTTTGAACAGGGAGCCAAGTTCTGCATGGCAGTTCCTCCCTCCTGACATCTGGCAGATTTTTTTCTGTGGTTCAGAAATTTCAGTCAGGTGTCACTGGTGGGAGTGCACCCTTGGCTGTGTTTGCAGGAGGAGCACATCCTTCTCTACTGCATTCCCTTCTTCAGTTGGGGCTGCTCAGTGGCCACCTGTCCCCTCCCAAGGGGACACAGAGCATTGACCTGTGCTCTGCCCTCCCCTCAATAGCTCCCAAAGCCAGCTCTTCTCCAGGAGCCAGGATGTGGGTGCATGGCCCTGTTCCTGTGCAGTGGCTCAGGGGACAGGGGGGAGACCCGCCTCCCACTAAAGATCCTGAGAAACAAACAGCTTTGGCATCTGGGAAATGAACCTGCTTCAAAAACTCAGCCTCCATCAGTCAGCATCATTTTCTGATGTTTTTTCTGCCCCATTCCACCCTGAAGCAAAAGTCAAAATGGTGGCATTGCTGTGCAGAAAAGCTTCCCAAAAAAATAAAGCCCTCTCATTTGAAAGTGAAAACAGAATTTTTGTTTTAGTTCTGATCTTCACATTTTTTGCTGCTTTTTGCATGGCTGTATGTGTGCATGCTACATGTAAGTACACCTTAGTGTCCACCCTTACTAGTAATTCAAAATAATGGAATTGTTCCCTGGGTGCTGATGCTCTAGATGGTGGCAGTTGTGAACACGACAGTATTTTTACAGTTTAGCATTTGTGCAGCCCTGCTCAAGCTCCTGTCTTTGCCTCTCTGGTCCCTGCACCACAAGCTGGGTTTCTTGGAGAGAGCAGACAGGCACAGGCTGCTGCACATGACTCCTTGGAAAGTACAAACCTACAGTTTGGTCCCTTACCATCTGCATCTCTCCTGCTGGGGGAAAGAAAAAAAAAAAAAAAAAAAAAAAGCACTTTTAAATTTTATGTTAATATAAGTATCTAGGGATTTTTTATTTTTTTTTAATCAACAGAGAAGATGAACCAGAGACTTGTATCCAGGAAATGCCTGGCTTCATCTTGTTGTGGTTGCTGCATGATGAGGGAAAAAGATCACTCCCATTTCTAAGCAGTGGGACTCCTCCCTTGGACCTTGACCCCCTCAAATAATCTTGTGTCCTCAGATGCCTGTGCCAGGAATTGGCCTTATTTGCACATCCCACCTGGAGAAACCAGTTGGTGAAGTAGGCAGCAGCAAAGCTGGTGGCTCTGAGTGGGCACAGCAGCCCACAACATCTATATTCAGCAACTAATGAGCACTGGAGAAGTCTCAATTATGAAGCATATTTTATATGCATGTGTGTCTATGTTGTATATTTTTTCCTTTTAAAAATTGCTTATTGTGGCATATTTATGGTTGACAGTTTGGGTGTTGTTTTATTTTTTTTTTTCCACAGGGCAAATTGAATCCTCAGAGGCTTTTTATGCCAGCACAAATGAGATGTGTAAAAAGAAGGGTTGCTGCAGGTACTTGGGGAGGTAAATGTCTTCCTCTCCAGCTGGTAATCACAGGGATTGTTTGTACAAATAAAATGAACCTTGTGTTTGTGCTGGGTCCCCAGAGGAAGCCCTGGATGCTCCCAAGTTTGTGGAGGGAAGGCTTGGGTGTGCTCCAGGCTCTTCCAGAGCTGTGCTTTGGTAAACCCCACAGCTTCAGCCACACCCCAGAGCTTTTCTGTCATTTCTTGCACCATTTGGGGAATGGTTTGAGCCAGCTTGCCAAAGTCAAGGTCTTGCACCCCAGAGAACTAAGAAATGCTTTCAGGCTGATTGAAGTCTGGCAAATGGTGGTGAGGAGCTTCTTGGTTTGGGTGAAAGCAGAGTGAGTCAGGGATGCCCCAGTGGATTCAGGAAATAGTGTTAGTTATCAGCTCAGCAGTCTCAGGACATGTGATTGGCAGGGTTATGGAGAGGTCCTTCAATTAAACCAGCTGGTTTAGGGCAAAAAATGGGCTCTGTTTCAGCCTGCAAGTCCTGGGGCTCAGCTGTGTGAGCATCCTCACAGCTCATGGGTTCCCATCTGCTGCACAGGGGCTGGCTTGGACAAGATCCTTTGAGGAAGGGGCTCATTCCTGACCAGCCATAAGTAAAGCTGGGCACCATGGGCCATTTGGGGCAGAAATCATCATATTCCTACTCCCCCTTACTGTATATCATCAGCTTCCTCTTCATTTAGATAGATTTGAGGACACACTTGGGCTGGCACTTAACTGCTCATCATAAGGACAATTAAATTAATTAGAAGCCTGATACTGCAAGGCACAGAGAGGAATCCTCAGTGTCAGTGATGCTGATAGATGTAAAATCTTAACCAAAGTGCTCCACCTTTTCTGGTCCTAATCTCTCCCTAGCTAACTAGAAGGAGTTTTGTCACTAATATGTCTCACTCGTACTTTCTTGAGCTTTCTATGCTATAAATGGCTGATACAAACCCTGTTCTGATGGCACACCCTGAGATTTAAAATACCATGTGAGAGGGCATTTGCCTGCAAACTTTCAGCAATTCTTTTTTATTCAGATAGAGTTGGGGAAAAGAAAACCAAATGCAAATATTTTCAGTGCTAGCCTTCCCTTGGAAAGGAAATCTAGAAGAAGCCTGGGAGGAAGGCTTTTCTCCCAGGACCTCCAGCAGTTGTGCACAGCAGGAGGGATGGGGAGTTCTGCAGTGTCTTACTGTGCTGGACCAGCTGCTGGTCCTTCATCAGCTGTGGGGTCTTTTCAACAGGCACCATAAAGGAGGGGAGGGTTGATGGAAAAGCCCCAGCCACAGGGCAGAAGGCAGCAAGCCAGGCAGCCCTCAGAGGGATTTAGGCATTTCTTACTCCTGCTCTTCCTGGGAGGGATGCTTTCACTGCCCTACCCTAAATGCACTTATACTCAGTGGAGTTTCAGCATGTGAGAAATTGGCCTGGCCTGGCCCCTGCTTTCTCAATCTCCAGATCATTGGTATAAGTAAATGACAGTCAGAAAAGATCTTTTTACAAGCAGGTCCTTTAAAGGCCAATGGAAAATATTCCTATGTGTTTATGTGTAATAGAATTATTCCCTTGGTTTACATGTTACTGAAAAAAACCCCAGTGTATTAATAACTCACAGACTTTTAAGGCAAATTTTAGTTGTCTGAAAAGTGTGGATTAGTGATTTACTTGATTCATCCTTTGGGGGCTGGAGTATGGTTGATTCATCACTACAGCTTTAGCTGGGTGTTTGATCTCCTTTTCCTTTTCTTCTTCCCCCAGCTGGCTTCGTGTCTAGTTCCTGCTGATTTTCATAGGAGTTGGACCTGCTAATCCCTCTGAAATGTTTGAAAAATCTCAGAGTTTTCCTTAGGGAAGCATGCAGAGCCCAGGGATGTAAAGGCTGAAGCCAACCATCCCTCTGTCCCCCAGGGCTCACAGCCTGGGCTGCCACCCATTTCCAATGTGCTTTGCTTTCTTCTTCCCAAAGCACCAGGGCTGGGTACAGCAGCTCTGGGAAAACACCAGTGAAGAAGATGAAACCTGAAGGGAGGGGAAGATCCCCTGCAGCACAGTGGAGGTGTCTGCCCGAGAGGAAAAAACAGGAATAGGGAAGGGGAAAGGGGGAAAAATCCCTGGTGGGAGTTCAGTAATCCTGATGGAAGGTTTATACCTTCAAAGGCTGGGACTGCAGAGCTGCAGTGGGTGTGAATCCCCACCCCTGCAGGGTGCTGCCAGCCCCTGCTCCAAGCCTTGTCCCTATTTTCCAGGTGTCTGTGTGAGCACTGGCAAGGTTTGGTGTCCTGTAGAGCAGGACTAATCTCCTGACTGAGCCCCTTAGGATGAAGGACAATGCTCCTTGCTTTTCCCTGCTCCCTGGCTCATGCTCTTGGCCCCACAATTTTCTCCCAGGTCAGATCCAAAAAGGGTCTGTGAGTACTTTTCTGGAAAGCTCTCCTGCTTTTCTGTGCTGTGCAAGTTTAGTTCCATTGATGTTAGCTGAGGAACAACATCCTCTACCTGGAGCAGGGAGTATATTCATGGTCTAACAACATGAAACCCAACAGGTTCTATTAATTCAGCAACTGTGTTACTGAAAAGCATAATCCAAATTAACTAATTATGGCTAATTTTTTATTATTTTACCCTTGCCATGCTTTGCTACTGCCTGCCTGGAGATGGATCTTATTGCAGAGGTTTAAGCCAGTTCCTGGCTCTGTCCCTGCAGAGGGCTCTCAGTCCCCAAAATGTTTGACTTTATGAGTGTCCCAATTGGCTTCCCATTTCCCAAAATATATCTAATTTTGAGGCAGCTTTTTCTTATATTTTTCCTTTTTATAACTAGCCACCAAAGGTAAACCACCTTCCATTACTCAGAGCAATGGAGGGAGAGGGACAATGACACACCCTTCCCACCTGGCTCATCAAACTTTTATCAGAGTCAGTTTAAATTGCCATAAGCCTGGGGAGATGCTGGATATATCTCACGGATGTTGCTCCAGCTCTCAAGAGTTGTTATACTGGCACAACTCATATTCATGTAAAGCAGTTTACTTCACCCTCATCCCTATTCCTCAGACTTGTTTCAGACAGTGGGGTGATCCAGGCTGAGCCCCTGCCTGAACATGAAAATATTTTGGCTGGCTGGTACGGGCAAAGTTCAGCTACAGCCTTTGGTGGCAATGCAAATATTTACAGCAGCCCTGTGGAGGAAGTGGAGGTGCAAGGGCAGCTTCTCCCCAGTGAAACGCTTCAAGTGCACATGCAGCATAAAAAACCCAAGCTCTGAGGCTCACCTGTAGTTTCATCACTTTTTGACACTGTGGTCAAGATTTAGGGGTCATGCTTCTGAGAGCAGCATCAAACATCAGGTGTGACACTCCTGGAGGCACCTGGCGTTGCTGGGAGAGGGAAATGCTATTGAGCAACTTCCAGAAGGACTAAAATCAGTGCAGAATCATGAAGAATAACGCAGCACAATCCAAAGCTTTCTCTTCATTTTTAGTTGTTTAGGAAATTCAGTCGTTCTCAAGCTGTGTGCCCATAGGTTATCAGTCTCCTGCAGACCCAGGCAAGCCAGTGATGCTTTTCTTGTAGTACAGTACAGACTTGTGTGGGTACACTCCCTTCATGGTGTCAGAGCTGCCTGTATCCACAGTTTACACTGACTGGGCACTGTTGCAAGCTAAGCCACAACAAGCTCTATCCTAATGTCCACACCAGATATTATTCAGGCTATATCATAGGCAAGCACACTGGACCTGGCCCAAAATACACAGTAAGGGGGGCAAATCCCTTTCAAACCCAAGGCACCCCTTGCAATTGTGTCAGATTTGCTGCAAAACTGGTGTACTCAGTAATGCTTTGGCTCATGCTGGATCCTCCTGGCAGGGTGCATTAACTTTTTTTCTGGCATGTAATGAGCTGGCATCTCCATGCAGCAAACACAAGGCAGCTCTAAGGAGAATGTACAGGATCCTCCTTTGGGACGCTTCCAGCCTTGTATCTGCCAAGGACCTTCTGTGCATGGGGGCAGACAGACAGACAGACTACACCCAGTGCTGTGTAAAACCCTTGAAACCTCGATACAGAGCTAGTGACTCAGCTGTCTTGTTTTAGTGTATTGCAGGAAATTACTTGCTAATGAGTCATTTGAAAAATCACCCATGACTGCCCTTGTCACCCTGCTTTGCCTTGCTGGCTGAGGGGGAGGAAGAGGGAGCTTAGGGAGAGCCACCCTGGGCTCAGAGCCTGTCCAGGAGGGCCACCAGAGCAGTGTCAGTCATCCATGGGTGCAAAGGAGCACAAGCACAGGTGAAAGCCCAGCCTTTCCCCCCCTCAGCAGGTGCACACATCTCAGTTTTTGAGTCCAGACTGTGCTGCAGAAAGGGGAAGCCAAAGCCCTGTGTGCAGAGTTGGCTTTGAGCAGGGACAAAGCTGAGGGCAGACCCCAACCCATGAAAATCAAAGCAGCATTTTCTCTGGCCCCTTCCCAGGGCCCTCCCATCTCCATGTGCATGGGTCTGGTGTGCAAGCAGGGAGAGAGCCCCTGGCTGGGTCTGTGTGCTCAGGTCACAGCAGCTGAGCAAAACCCAAAAACTCCCAGCAGTGGTGTCTCCACTGGGACCATGGCACTGTGGGGTCTTCAGCTGCAAGTTTGGGCTCTCCTGTCCTGCTGCATGCACACAGCATTGGCACACGTGGGGTCTCCAGCACTGCTAACTCAATAAATGCAGCAGTCTCCGGAACAGCTGCTTTTCCAGCAGCCAGTCTATTGCTGTTCAGAAGAAATGTTATTTCTAACTAACTGCTCTATGCTTTTCTTATGCTGCCTCTGTGGAAGGTTTTTATCAGAACAAATATTCATATCACATCAAGTATTTGTTGTGGGATAATGGCAGGGCTGGTGGTGAAGACCCAGTGTCCAACACCACCATGAACCAGCACCAGCAAATGTCATTTGAGAGCCAAAGGAGGGAGACAAAGCCACCCAAACCCCCTTGCAATGAGGGAAGGAATTTGCTGTTTCAAGGAAACACTAGTTGTGAAGCTGGGGTGACATCCAAGTGCTCAGGAAGCACACACAGGTCAATGTTTTGAGGAACCCCCACCCCCACATGATGTACTTACACCCTGAGCAATCTGCAGGGAACTGAAATGTTTGCAAATGCCCAGGAAGCAAAAAAGCATTTCTTTTAAAACTTTAATTCATAGTTCAAGCACAGCTTGAAAATCTGCCCACAGACATTGTAATGTTTGGTGGTGTTGAAGCTGGGTGAGGCCATGCCAGCTCATGGAGGGAGAGTGAGCAAGTCAGTGAGAGACCACCCTGCCTTTGTCTTCACATAAACAGAAGAATAAAAGCAGTCTAAGTAAGAAAGAGAGATCATTCACTAAAATATTTGCCTAGACCAGATGGCTCTGGTGACTCAGACAAAATACTCCTCCTGCTACAAGCCAGCTGTAAAAGAACCGTGGTATGCCATTTAGGAAAAATGACACAGCGTGGTGCAGAGCCTATCTAGGAAATGTGGAGGGGGAAAAAAAAGCACTCACATGTCCCATTTAAAAATTAAAATGGTTTATCTGGATCACTTCTCCAGTCTAGCACCAGCTTGGTAGTTGCCTATGTGCCATGATAGGGTGTGGGACAGATCAGGGATTGGTTTGTTACTCAGCATTTTTTGCTTTAATAAGTTAAGATAAATGAGAACTTTTAAACACGTGTTTTTAAACTGCTTATTTTAATCAGCTGAGTTTAAATTTTGGATCTATTTTTCTCCATCCCTAAAAAAATGGCAGTATTTCAAAAGCTCAGGGCACCTGTTCAAATGATTCACTCTGATGCAGATACCATCTGAATCAAAACAAAGCATGAACCCAACAACCATACTCACTAAGGAAGAATTAAACCTCTGAAGACAGTTTTTAATGGGTCTTTATGAATAATCATGACATTTTCCCCCAGTTGCTCTTTTTTTTTTTTTATTTTAGTAGATACAATCCTCTGCATAAGAGAATTCATGCCAGTTTGAAGAGCATTCAAGACAAACAGCCTCTGGAGGCAAGATGGGCTCTGCTCTCCCAAATGTATGGACTGCTCATTAAAATGTAATGCTGACCATCCTCCTCACAGGGTGGCTGTTGGCCTTTTTGGCACAGGACACACACAGAATTTCAGTGCTTCCCAGGAAACAACAGTGCTTTTGTGAACTGAGGGCTCTACCCAAAAAAAGGAGCCACAAAGCACTGTCACCATGATCTCTCATGACCCAGAAGCCTATCTGGCCTCATGCATGGCTCAGGTCCCCAGTCTTCTTCCAGCCAAAAGCACACCTTGCCCATCCCAGGAATCACAAGGAGTTGGGGTTTTTTCCCTTTGTATGAAACTTCATTTCAGACGGTCACTGTATCCTTTCTCACACACTTCCCCACCTGTAGTCATGTCTGTCCCATCTTGACAGGAGCTTTTTCCTGTAGTCTAGCTCCCAGAACAGCAACATCCATCCTGGCAGTCTGATTACCATTTTTACAGGTTTTTATCTCTCTTGTGGGCTGAGATAAAGCCATGGTTGTCCAGAAGACCTGGACCCATGGCAATCTCACACATGGCATTGCAAAATGGAGAGGTCCAGCAGCCCCAGGTGCTGTGTCACCAGAGCTGTGCCCGTGTGGGGCCCTTCTGCTGCACTGATCTGTTGTTTGAGGAGTTCAGTCCATCCCAGCCTTCTGCTTTGGTCCATTGCTGTGTGCTCCCAGCACTGCTCATGGCAGCAGCTCCCTGTGCAGGATGTGAAGGTGGAAAATTTTTCCTTGGTTGCTCTTTTTGAATTGTTAAAACATTAACATGAGCATCAGCAAAAGGAGTTTTAAAACTGGTCTGTCTCTCCATCCCTGTGCAGAGTCAGCTTTTCGTCTGCTCCTGCAAGCCTGGGGAAGTGATTCTTGCACCTCTCACTCCTTGTGTTGTCATGCCCTGCCACAGACTTCTTTTTTTTTTTTTTTTTTTTTTAGTTTAATTAATCTGTTAGTTCCAGTCCTTCCGCCAAGGCCATGTTTCCCTGGACTTAGGGCCATTTTTATCCTGGGCTCCCCTGGATGCCCTGAAACAGTCACAGCTCCAAAAACCCAGCTGTGGCCTGGAGCCTCCACTGGTCCTTTTTAATCCTTTTCTTCCATGTGACTTGTGAATTTCTCTTCCTGTGCCTCAGAGAAATTCACTTCAGACTCAAAAGCACTGATTGGTCTCAAAACCACAACATGTGTGGGGCTATACCACTGGAAGGGACTACAGATTCTACATTTCTTACCTAAATTTGTCAAAGCTGTCAAACACCTTGCATTAAAAGCACTTATGGGTTTTTACTTTTATTTGCCTTTACACCAAAGCACAAATAACCTTTTGCTTCTATTGGCACAGGCTATGTCTTTCTGAGCAGTTTCAGTTCACTCCTGCCTGCTATTAAATCAAACCCAAATGAAACCTTGCATTTGTGCTGTCTTGAGGGAGTCTGGGTGCTTGAAGGGGTGTCTCAAAGGCTGCACCTGGCAGAAGCCAGGCTGAGCTGCTCTGGGTGAGGGTTAGAAGCGATGGGACAAAACCTAAACCAGGAACCTGATCCACCAGCCACCCTTTGGAGGCTCACAATTGTGTGCAAGGGCACCCAAGGGAAGTGGGGAAAGCACTCCCCCACTCTAGCTATTTTAGGCTAGAATGCAGAGAAACCTACTAATGATTAACTCTGCAGAACCACCAAGAGGCACTGTCTCTTTTTGCCAGGTGTTCTCTTGGACTGAGAAGCCTGGAATGAGCACTGGCCTTGAACCACCCACATGGCCCAGTGGCAGTGCCTTCAAAGCAGCTGTCTTCCCCACCTCTCTCACTGGTCTTGTTTATTTTGGGTGACCTGATCATGCACCAGAAAGCTGCTTTTTACTGTGTCAGGTAGCCATTATTATACTTTGTTAAGACCCCTGTTGTGGCTGAGCTATGAATAAGGTGAAGGACGTGGAGCTCTGCTCCCTGCCACCCTCCATGACCCTTGTGCCTCTGCAATGACAACACTCAGCCCTCATCTTTAGTCCCTCGCTGGCAAAATTGGGTTTTGCTTCTTTTGGGGTCACCAGAACACCTTCAGGAATCCAGACAGTAAGAGGTGGTCTCAGAGTGCTGATGTTCTCCCCAGATAACCAGATACCAGGTGATGCAGACCTCAGGGACTTTCAGATGCCATCAGTTCCTCTTTGGCACTCAGGGAACTTTGGCACCTAGAGATGCTTGGAGTCCAATGAGATCTGACTGTCACCTACATGTATGGCTTTAAATATATTTCCCTTGGCAAAGCTAGTCTTTCACTGGGTTTATTTTCAGACCTGTGAGATCACCGTGCTGAGTAATGTTATGCTAAAGACATGCTTACAACAGCAAATCCATGTACATTTGCTTTAATAAAAAACAAAATTTAGCCACAGATTGACTGGGCTGGCAAAGTTACCTATAAATCCAGAAAGTAGCTCCCTTTAGGAACTATTCCAGCAAAAGGTTCACAGGTCTTCAAACTTGTTATGTCCATTGTAGGGCAATGCTTTCAGAGCTTGGAGTTTGGACACTCCCCTTTTGTCCTGTGGGTTTAACATCTCTCCAGTTCCGTGGGATTCAAGTGAAGCACAAGCCTTGCAATGGGCCCTGCCTCACTGGGGCTGTCACTCATTGGGAACAGGGGGACACTTTCCAAATGAAGGTATTTATACTAAGAAGCAACCCAACAAAAAACTGGTCTCACTTCTGCTCTTCAGGAAGGCTGAAACCAGCCTGAGCTGAACTGGTGATGGCACACAACAGGGGTTAAGCATCAAAGTAAGACAGGTTTCTCTCACCTGCCAAGGGCGTGTCCCTGGACAGTGCCAAGGAAGTTAAAGGAGCAGGATGAAGGCAAGGAAAGGCCTTGCCACAGTTTGGTGAACTGTACCAGCTACAGCTGTTGCTGTGACCCCCCACAACCAGTTCAGCATGGAGGAAATACTGCTGGAGCCTGTCCCTCCTGCTCCCTTTTGCCAGCCCCTGCTCTTCTCTCCAGAGCCTGTGAGCTCCCAGTACTTCCCCTTGGCTGCTCCCCAGCCCTTGGCCTGGCAGCTCCTGCTGTGCACTGGTTGTTTTGTTCAGGTTTCCCAGCCCGAGGCTGTAATCTGGATTAAGAGCAGGCTCAGGGCATGTCACAGGCTCAGGCTGTCACCAAGTGCCCATGGTAAATGGGCTGTTTTCTGTGGTGGGTAAATAAACAAGTAGTGACTTGCACCTTTCAGCACAGGCTTTCCTCTTGTGCCGTTTGTTTTGTTTTAGCGTCTTTTCCCTCCTTTCCTTTGACATGCACTGTGCTATTAATTCACCCTCAGAGCATGTCAAGAGCTCACAGTGTCACCAATGAAACAGATGTAGCTCCTTTAGCTGGTCTTGGGGGACAGGAACCACCTTCTCCTCTGTCACCTCCCCTGTGACTGCCAGAGTCATGACGTGTTTTATCCCAGGTTAATTGCACTTCCCCATTGCTGCTGTAATCAGCTTCATTTCCTGTTCAGTAAGATATTTAAAGCTGTTTATGCTTTGGTGTCCTGGTGTACCGCCATTGCAAACACCAACACCCATCTCATGGTTCAGGGTATGGTGATTTTATTCCCCAATTGCCCATTACTATCTGGTTTATATCATTCCCAGAGAACTGGTATGAGGAAAAAAGGGCAGTGTAAAGGGCAACCTAACAGGGCTAGGGTAGTATGAAGGCATCACCTTTGTTACATAAACAGAGCTGTAAGGGTGGTAGGGTGCCACATTTAATACCCTGCTCCAAGGCTCTACTGAGCATCCGTCCCCACTCATCCTCTTTGTGGAAGCCTCTCCCCCGTGCTGCAGGCAGGAGAGGAGCTATGTGTCCCTCTCTCTCTGCATCCTGTGGGAGCAGTGGAGGAGGGACCCAGGGTCCAACAGGAGGCAAAGGCCCCAGTGCCCCTGCCCAATCTTCTGATGGGATGAGGTCCTCCAGGGGCCACAGCATCAGAGGACAGGGCAGGTAAGGGGTACTGCAAAGAAAAAACAATTGCCCTCCTCCCGTAGCCACCTTTTTAACCCATATTTCTTTACACTGTCACATTAAATAACATCACAGTAGTTTTCAGCTTGCTCAGTCTATCAAAAAGGAACTTTTTTCCTACCGGGAGGATGGTTTAGGTTCTTACAGTGGTACCTGTTTGTCCGTGCCAGTCAAAACCTCACAAACTTCCTAGAACAGTAAGTGCCCAGCCCCATCAAAGCCTGGTGCAGAAGAATTTTCATTCTTAACTATAACTCCAGCTACAGAGGGATTGTTTCTGAAAACCTGTTTTATAATTACAGTGCAGGATACAAAGAAATCTATTTCCATGCTGGGCTCCTTTAATTACAATTTATAACACTTTATCACAATCCTTAAATTTTCAGCGTTTCTTGAAGCAGGACAAATCAAAGCTTCCAAGTTCTACCTAGGCTAACTCCCATACCTGCAGAGCTGTGCACATTACACAGTCCCTTTACTTCCACTCCATTTTCAACAGCTGAATTTTCTTTTTCACTGATTTGAACTAGTAAGAAATGCCAGAGAACCCTGACCACCTTTTTCTTCAGTGAAACTATCTTAACTGGCTATGCTCAAACAGATTAAATTAATTGCAATGAATAGATCTTAAAGATCCCTTTTCTCCTTACTGCTGTCTGAATTTCTCTTTGTCTTTGGATGAACCTGCTGGCTAACAGCACTGTGGATTTCCACTGATCTGTTGGTTTTTTGTTTTCCTCTTTCCCATGTATCTAGTTTATTAAAGCATAATGCTTTCTTACACAGAAAACAACAACAACAAAAAAACTTACAAAACCCCAACTGCCCAAAATACAATCAAATGCTCTTGCTCTGTCCTGCAGCACTTCTGGAAGACAAAAATTAAAGTTAAATGAATGCAACCAAATACAAGTACCCTCAAGCCAAGTTCTGAAAAATGTCTGTGTTTTTCCACAGGTCTGGTAACCATTCCAAGTTTAACCTGCACCCACCTATTGTGCAGCCTTAAAAGAAAGGCAGAGGGGGTGTGGGATGGGGTAGGAAAGAGGGAGGACTAATTACTAGAGCAGTTTCAAAATCTTTCACTGTCTGCAGGTACATAAATTGTGAATGACACTAAAATTCAGTACTTTAATTCAAGTTGAAGGTGTGCCAGACCTTACTCTTCACTAAGCAGTTGCTGTGCCCAGGGGACATCACTGAGGTGTGGAGGTAGAATCTGACTTGATGTGACAACTGTACATCCCCAAGGACCTCCATGTGCTCAGCTGCTTGGTCACATGCAGACAGCAGAGCACTTTACAGCATCATGGAATTATTAAGGTCAGAAAAGACCTCCAAGATCATTAATGCCAACTTTTAGCTGAACACCATGCTGTCAACAAAACTCTTATCACCATCAAATCCAATGACTCCACCACTTCCCTTGGGAGCCTGTTCCAATGCTTGACAACCCTTCCAGTGAAGAAACAGAAATAGTCTCATAACTCTGGAGGGTCCAAAAGTACCAATTTTAGCGATGTTAGGAGAAACTGTTCACACTCTTCCAGCAAACTTGCCGTTCCTATGCTCTTTAATTCTCCCACCAAACTTGTATTCATGGCAGACTTGTCTTCCCTTCACAGCACCCACTCTCCAGCCCAATAATTTCAAAAGCCCCCATTCTGTAGTCTTTAAAAACAAGCAAGCAAAATAACAGAAGGAAGGCAAAATTTGTTTCAACAGTGCAGCTTTCCTCCCCCAAAGCAGATGATCCTTGTCTCTGTGCTATTTACATTTGTGTATTTAAGTTTCTTGGCAATCCATTATTTCATTGAGAAGTAGTCTGGTTCTGCCCTTTTCTTGTACTTTAGGAGTACTCCCTGCCCTTTTCCCACAGCCCAGCTGCAGTGTGAAGGGTTTGGGGTACAGCTCCCAGGCCATGCCCTACCCCTGCTGCATTTCAGCCACAGGCACAGTAGGGAACCAACAAGGAAACCAGATGAAGTCCAGCTCATACTTTTTCCATTGTGAAAGCTCTGCAAGAGTCCTCAAGGATACAGGAAGCAAGAGGTACTGAAGTCCAAGACAGTACTGGCTGCATCTGTAACTAAAGCACAGAGTGGTAGAGCACAAAAGGATTATTTCCCATAGGAAAGAAATATAAATTCATCTGCAAAGTGGAAATGAACCAGAGGCTGTCCGCTTCTAGTCTTAGGTAGGTAACTTAGTACCAACTGCTGAGTTACAGAGCTCTGATCAAGTCCTTTCAGAGAGCTTCTGGACTGCAACTTCAGGCTTGGGTTGGTTTTCCTGGTCAAACTGACTGGAGCAGTCTGGATCACAGGTACTGGGCATCACTGATGGTACCGTGATGAGATATTTGCCAGTCACATGCCTGACAAGATTAGCACCATTTCTCTCCAAAGTTCAAGCATGCAGTCTTCCTGAGCTTGCAGCTCTGCCTGCAGTTGGGTCCCTGCATAGAGAATTCTAAAACTGTTAAAATTCTGTTTAAATAGCTCAAACTGTGGTTCATGGCTCCTTTAGAGAGAAAGGTGTGTGTCTAGGTGAAGTCACAAAACATTTCTGAAGAGGCACTGAAGTTCAACAGCCACAGTTAAAGTCATCTTGAACAAGCAAAGGAATTGCCAATGATTTCCACTGTTCCCATCAGCTCAGCTCCACTGAAGAGGATGTGTGAGTGGAAAGCCCCCCAGGCAGGACTTGCAGCTCCTCTCTCCACAGTTAAACAAACATTAAAGACACCTTCAGGAAATCCAGGACTTATCCAGCAGTGCTTTAGCAGTAACACAAGGGATCCTCTTCTCACAGAAATACCATTCCAGGGCTGCAAAGACAGACTGGACAGAAGTGCTGCTCTGCTGTTTCTGAAGTTACAGGGGCAGCAGCAGCTTGTTACTCCTCATTTCCTCCCACAGCACACTCGGGTGACAACATTTGATGGCTGATGTTGGAGAGCTCAATTGAAGTTATTACAAGGCAGTCACCATCTGGATGACCTTTTTAAGGAGAAACCCACCCAAAATCATCTGCAGCAGCCAATGTAGCACTGAGAACATTTCTGTAGATCCAGTAATACATAAGGGCAGGGAGAAGAGCAGCTATTACTATGAATTCGTGGAAACAGCTACAGACATTCAGTGTACTAGTAACAAGAAAATCTCCCGCAAAAACAACTTAAAATGACTTTATTTTTTAAGTATATTAGCACAGTATTTACAAAATCATTTCATGTTTCATAAATAAAAAGTTTCTTGGGTAAAGACTATAGATCTATAGATATTTCAAATGTCTATATATTTATATATACACACATATGTACACACACAAATGAAAGCATACAGTTATGAACAACTTTGGTTTAAACTACTGGTGGGAAAGGGCTGGCTGGGTGTACCAATGACTTTTTAAACTCTCACTTTCAAATTCCCACCTAGAAGAAATCCAGCCCTTAACACAACAGGATGGTGGGGTTCTCCCATTTCTGGAGCCACACTTCTGCAGCCCATAGACAGCCACTGAGCTTCTTATGTTTTGACAATTCCTAGGAACAGCTCGGCCTGATCCCCCGGTGACACAGCGGGGTTCTGCTGCAGTTTGCTTTACAAAAATTGACATAAAACTATTATACATAATTGTTTTTATAAGGCAGAATACCTCAACAGAATTCCAGTTGATTTGGTTTTTTATTCCTCGGCTGCAAAGACTTTCAACTTGCCAGAGGGAATCACTAGTTATAAACAGGGAGTACTGCACAGTACTAAATTAGAAAAATTTTTATTTTGAATTGTAATGGAGAACCATCTCCCATCATTAGTTAGATATCACTGAGATTATGGAAAAACCTGCACCAAAAGATTCATATGTAAGAGCTCAAACCTTACATGAATACTCCTACTGGCAAAGTAGGACAGTAAGTGTGAGCCATACATGCTTCTCCCGTATTTTATTGTATGGGTAACCCTCTGCCCTGTGTCCAGTTCCATTGATCCCAGTGAGGGCTGGCCCATGTCTTGCTTTAAATGGCTCAATCCTGCAGCCTTGGCAAGAGGGATGATTACAACAGCACCTACTGTAAAATCAGACACCTAATTTTGCTTTGTTGAATTCTTAATGCAACTCGGAGCTCAACGTGCAGAGACCCAAATCCCTGCAACATGCACCCACAACATGGATATGAACCTTGGTTTGTATCATTCAACTCTGAGAAGTGCCAAATTACTCAGTATCTTTAAAAACATGGATTTTATTACATGACTGCTTGGCAACAGCTTTCCAAACCAAGTTTTAAATTGTTAGGAGAAAACCGTGTGTGCCTTTGAAATACAGTACCTTAGTACAAACAGGAAACAGTGTCAAGATTTCTACAAAGCATACACAAAGTCCAAGAGCAGCCAACTATATTGGAACAACTCTCAAAACAACTGTAAAACATAGCAGAATCTCATGGAATGTGCAAGTTCTAGTAAACTTATTTTTAACCATACCATTAGATATATACAGAAACTGAGATTCCTCACTCATCAGCTCCTTGTACTTTTTATTTTATGTATTTGTGATGTAATGGTAGCAACACAAACCTGGGCCAGAAATTATATAGCTCTTTTCCATTCCACAAAACAAGGTTTTAAACTCTGTCAAAAATATACTAAATAGGACAACTCCTATTTTTATGAAGCATCCACGACTTTCACAAATTCACTGAGTTAAGAAAGCCTGAAATTGCTTCCAGTTCCACACACTGCACAACATGAACACACACAAGAACCACATTCAGCATTAAGATTACCAGCTCCTGTGCTCTGTAATTCCAGTGCTGAATTAGGCTCCAACAGCTGAGCAGTTTCTCATCAAAGGATACAGAAGAGGCACGAAGAGCCCTCTCACTGGACAAAAATATCAGCCACCAGAGCACATGTGACTACTGTCCACAGAGAGGAATACTAAAGTCTCATGGAATTAGAACTCTGTTAATAATTTCAGGAGAGCTGGGAGTATACTCTGTACTTATGCAACTTTGTGTGTAACTTTTTATTTCTTTTTTTTTTTAATAAAAATTTGCTGAATGTCAGAAAAGATGCATTTGTACAATCTCTACCTCCTTCTTGTATCATACACGTAAACCATACTTTGTCCATGCATACAAATAAAGAAAACAATAGTCTAAATGGTATTGCAATCTCTGGGCTCAGCAGGCCCATTATCAAGCAGTGATTAATGATAGTTTTTGAAAATAATACCACTAAGGATTACTGCAGGGAGACTCTGTACTGGGCAAATAGTGCTTTTTATATCCTCACCCTCAACCATCCCATATACACCATAACAAAAGAAAATATAGATCACATGTGGGCAAACACACATGTTCCTTGCTACAGCTGCTGTGACTATAAAATTATGTCATTTATATCAAAAGCACTTTTGCCACACATGCAGAACAACTAGATTCCTGAATTTCTTCTCGTTGAGTAGTGCATCTTCAAGGCCACGGTGTATCAACAACGGTGTACTTTTTATATACGCATCACATAACTCTGCAGCTCTGGGAATTCAAAAAGAAAGAAAAAGAAATATTGTTTGGCAAGTACAGCAATGTTTTGAGCTGCCTATGCAAGTCACAGCTTACAGTTTTTGTTTTCTTTTTTCATTTCAAAATTGCAGGCACATTTAGCATTCAAATAGTAGAAAAATGTGTTACTAACAGCAAGTGATGTTTCAGCCTCTCCACAAAAGAAAGGTGGACATTGTCTTGGAGCTTTCACTCATGAATTTGAATAAGCTGAAGTGGCTCAGGCTCAGCTGTCTGACCCACCCTGTCCATGTATTCCAATGCTAGTTTACTTTCACATGCTATTTTGTAAGCTAGTCAGCTTCAGCATCTGATTCATCCCTGCTTCAGTGTGTGTGTGTGAATTTTCCAGGGAAGGTTAACACAGAAGCAGGTAGAGCTCAAGAGGTTACTGCCTCCAGCATGTGAGTCAGAGCATTTGCCTTCCATCTGTAAAACCTTCTGTCACTGGTTAGGAGCCATCTTTCAGAGCAGAAAAAGCAGACAGACTTCTAGCTCTACCCTAAAATTAAACGGGTAATTGACAATTTCTGTGCACCACCTCAGCACTAGAAGGTAGGTTTGCATAACCTAAATGAGACCCAAGAAAAAACAGGCAACTTATTTAGAAATGGATCTCCAAGCAAAACTCTGCCTTGTTCTTCAGCAGTATGAGGTAACTGCAGAGAGCCCATCCTGATCTCCCTTCTGGTCTGCTTGAATGCAGTGGACTGGCAAATTTATTTCCTGGTCTCAACTCTCTCAAGAACAAGCAGCAGCCAATTCTGGAGCAGGCCCTGCCTTCCACTCCATCCAGCTCAGATTACACTAACTGGTACACATTTATCAATGTGTTTGTGAGACACCAATGCACTTGTCCTTTGTACTGTAGGAGTGCTTGTATTCCTATTGGTTTAGAAAATAATTATATGTGATATTTGGATGAACCAAATGTAGTAGTAACACAAACTGAACAGCACAGGGTATTTTTAAGGAAGCCTGTTTTAAAAACTCATACACCTTTTCCCAATTAGAGCTAACTAATACCTCATTTATTTGCTCATTGTCAATTAATGCCTCCTAGAAATGGCATGATATAAAAGTATTTCAAGTGAGCTAACAGATTTGGAGTAGCTTTACTCTTTATCCCAAGCAGCAAAATGTTGTAATTTTAATTGAATGCAAGAGTACTAAGCTGAAGGTCTAGTGATGCCTCATGACAAGCTTGCTCAGTATTCAGGGAGAAAATAAGTACCAATAGCATCAACAAGTGCTGTTTTTATCCTATTCCCATGAAAAGTACAGCTGCTGAATAGAAAAGACTCAATAATACTGTTTTTATTTTCAAACCTTATCATCTAGCCTAAAATTTAAGCTCTTCACTGAGAGCAATCTGAAAAATAATAAATTGCATGAAATTTGATTGGAATACAATCCAACAAAACCTAGAGAATTCAAGTAACACCTAAAGAGAGGGAGAGAAGGTTAAATTTAAATCACTTTCCTGTGAATTTCCATTGGAGATCACCAATTAAATGCAGAGAGAAAGCTTAGTTATATCAACAGCAATAAAACAAAACAAAAAACCAACCCAAACAGAACAACCCACACCACCAAGGAAACATTCCATGCATCTTAAATACTACATGAGCATAAAGGAAACATAAAGCTATTTGACTTTCCACATTTGATCAGAACCATACTATTGCACAGTTCTCCCACTGACTCATCCTCTTCACTGTTTAGGAATACACATTCTTCCTCTATGTTTGATATAGGATATATGCATTCTTCCTTTTCAATTAAATATAATTTGAATAAGAACAGCACCTGTCCTGAAACCTGTCCTCCAAATTTCATTGAATTAGCACTGAGTAACTCTAAACATCAAAACCCTCAAATGCTTAGCCATTAAATCAAATATCTGCTAGACTTACCATCATTCTAACATCACTCCTTTTGCATCTTTAAAAGTCAAAAGAATGGATTAGTAATGAGTAAAACAGAAACAAATGCTTCATAGTTAATAGGTTAATTCTAAAATTCAGGTTAGAATGCTACTACTCAGCATGCCAATTAGTGAACATAATAGCAAAAAAAAAAAAAAAAAAGAAACCGAAACAAAGTCATCTCCCAACATCATGAGAGTTTCCCCAACCCAAGGAAATATGAAAAGAATAGAGAGAGAAGAACAGATTTTGCTGTGGTCATTAAGTATTTCACCTAAATAAATCTTTCTGAAGAATTAACATCAATTTTCAATACTAGTCTCTCTTCTTCCCTTAAAGCTGGACATTTTGCAAAGCAAAGATGGTGGAGATAATATTGTGAGATACTAGATTTGTCCTAAAACAGTCAAACAGTGCCTCTGGCTAGCAAGCACAGTGGCATAAAACAGGGAGCCTGGAGCTGCAGGCAACATTTCAACAAGAAATCAAACTCTTACTGATTCACAGAGCCACATAAGTTGCCACACTGATCTGCCATCTTAGTGCTGTGGTATTGGGAATTAGAACCATCTTTATTCATAATTAATCCCTTAATGAGAAGATAAACCTTGAATATCACCTACCATTTAGTGGTTCTTCTACAGCTTTCTGCAAAACATTTAAAAATATATATATGTATAAAAAGCCTTCATGTTTACTTCTGGCTGGCCACAGTTAAATTACTCTAATTGACATATACAGTAAGTAGTGATTCTACAAAAACGAAGAAAGCTTAATGTTAATCAAATTAATGACTAAAGGTCTGAAAAAAAAAAAAATGTATCAATCAATAGCTGCATTCTCCAGGTGTTTTCCCTTACTGTGATCTTTACCCAGATGAAATACCCCTAGGTGGCAGCGGAAGCCATGCAGATATTATTTTTAAGCTTTAAAACCTAACTGATTATTTCTGTCATTTGATCAATGGTTAGTAACAAAGCAGCAGGACTAAAAAATAAAAGAAAATTAGTAGCCAAGCAAATCAAGTGGAATCTCCTCAAAGAGAAATACATGACAGTTGTGCATTTAGTCTGGTAGACAATCATCAGAAACAACACATGCAACCTACAGAAATGCTTAAAAAAAATATCAGTACTTGGATAAGATGGCAAATTTCAAAAACACATATTTTTGCCCTCCGACTCAGGAAAATCTCAAGAATAATTTTTGAAGTGTGCCCCAGTGTCAAAATGATGCCCTTCACCAATATTAAGTTTTCCATAGTCTTTAGATGACACAGAGTCAAACTGTATTCTTAAAATTACTTCACACCTATTTATTGCCTCAAAGCACAGCAATATAGGCTGAACAGCCCTTGATGGAAACAAGCAGCATATTAACACACTCCAATTTCCACCAGGTCACAAATTGTATCACTTGAGTTCCTCTGTATCTAGCCCTCAGCTAGATAGCAGCCCTGCAGCTGCATATTTGTACTTGCTGAGGTTTCCAATGACCTCTAAGTTTTAAAAACTTCTTTTGCTTTCATTCCTGTCCCAAATTCAGAGAACATCACATTAATTCCTGTGTTGCTGTGGCTATTTATTTCTCAATTCCTTGCTGCCATGGAAGACCATCTTGTGAGGAGAGCAGCTCATAAAGAGAACAGAGTTCTCATCAAAGGATGCTGTTTTGCATGCTGGTTTTTAGTTCAAAGCTTATTCACAACCAAAACTAAGTTAAGGGAAAAAAACCCACCCTCCTCTTGCCCTGTTTACTTCCATTCTACAACTAATCACAAGGATGTTAGATAAAGGCAAGATTTCATTTTGAATAAAGCATATCTTCAACTCACTTTTCAGCTCATTTTTATAACACAACTATCTCTTAACCTCTTTTCCTTCCGTTTTTTTTATCTCTGTGCACTTGTATTCCTTCCATAAAGAAGGACTAATCCTCTGATATACTCTTCCTTACAATGAAAATGGATGAGTAAAAGCAAAGGAAGTAAAAAAACCTAAAAATCTCCTGTCCTAACTGCAGTCAACTCTGTTAAAAACCATCTTCCTTCAACAGCTGGGTCTCAGGCTCTAGACTGGAGACCTGCAAATGTGTCTCCAATGATGGCTGGCATCCAAGAGGTGGGATGAGTTAGTATTTGCCAGATTCCCCTGCTACAAGGAAGTTTTACTGATATTCAACAGCTGTGCCTCTTTCCTTGCTTCTGGAAAACACCAGAAATCAGGCAATTCACATTCATGGATCACTCAAAAGCACTGTGTAAGTCTGTGAAAATTACTGTTTTGGGAACTATTATTCTACAATTCAAAACTACCAACTGGAAAACCTTACTTAAAAAAAAAAACAAGGTATTTTTCAATTTGTTCTGTGTTATCTAAAAACAGGCACTTTCTTTTCAGAAGGTTTCATCAAATTAGGGGGCATTATAGAAAAATCAGAAAATGGTCAAGGCTATGCCATCTGTATAGCCAGGAACTGAAGAGGATACCAAAGGGTTCTGGTGTACAAGACCATAGCAAAAAACCTTTTAATTCTTTGTTACAGGCCACCTGGATATTTTTCACTCACGTTAATGAAAAAACCTTTTAATAAGGTGAGCAAAATGGCTTTTAAATATTCAGGTGGAAGGGTGCATTGTAAAAAAATGCCAAGCCTCCACCACCTTTCAGTGACAGCAATGGAAACTCCATTTGGGCACAACGGTCGGAGCAGCCCTATGTCAGGGTGGCATTACAGTACCACAGACACACTCAGTAGGGACAATGGAGACCACCAACTCACTCAACATTAGACATCTGTTACACAGCCAGAACTGTTGCTTGCTACCAACCTGGTCTGAATTCGAACTAGTGAAGAAAGGTTCAGTATCTCACTACAATCCCCTGAGCCATCTAGTCACCCCAAATTTATTAATTTTAAGCTTACCCCCGGACGAGGATGATCTTTCATTCTGGAACCTAAAATAATTACAAAAAAGTGACCAAGCAGATGAATAAATGCCACACAATCAACCAAATAAAAACACAGAACCACAGAATTGTTAAGGTTGGAGAAGACCTCCCAGAACATCAAGCCCAACCCCAGCAGCATCACCACCTTCACCACTAAATCATGTCCCCAAGGGCCACACCTAAACATCACTTCCAGTGATGATTTCACCATGTCCTGGGCAGCCTGTTTCAATGCTTGACCACCCTTTCAGAGAAGACATTTTTCCTAATATCCAATCTAAACCTCCCTTGCCACAACTTGAGGCCATTTCCTCTTATCTTGTCACTTGCAAAAGGCATCATCTACTGATAAAACTTGCAACAGAGTTGTAACACACATAATTGAAGCTTTCCCTATCCAAAGCTACTTAATTCTATGATCTGGAAATTCTTAGAGCCTCTAAGCACTCTTCTGTTTAGGAACCAAATGATCTTATCACGTACAGTGTGTCACTCATGCACTCAGCTCTAAAGGTGAATTAGGCTCTCATTATTCATTATGCTTACTCATTATTCATTGTGCTTATTTTGGCACAATGGTCACACAGGGTCTATTATTTCTGGCCATGCCCACACATGGTGTGCACACATTAAACCTGGGAGACTGCATGGTTCAGAGCAGACTTGTGACTGCACTCACTGTGAACACTCCAGCTTGAGTCTGGAAGCAACACATCCTCAATTGCACAGTTCTGTGTCCACAGAAGGTGGACAACAACAAGGTGTTTGAAGAGCCTTGGTGCAGAACTTGAACAAATATCACTCTGACCCAAGCTGTAGAGTCCACACAATGTTATGCTATGGTGTGCCAGCATTCCAATCACACAGCATTGCTGGGTTTTGCTTATTTAGCACATTTTTAATTAAATCTTTCATCTTTTTGATATCTGATGAACAGATCAGTTTCTGAAACAGTTTCTTTTCAGTTTCTTTTCTCCTGGGTTTTAAAATTAAGCAGGAAGAAAATCAGAGTTCACTAAAATTAAAGGTGTGCATTCAAACTGCTCTTCTTTTAACCTACCTCTAACCAGTAAGCAGATTTCTGCTTCTTTAAATCCAAGTTTTGATAAGCTTTTGGCACCACTATCCCACAGTCCACTCTAGAGAATCCCTGACACCTTTTTGCTCTCTTCATTCTAAGATTCAGCTGGCCAACTGTGTAAATGCAGTACTTGAACAGTAACATCCCTCCTACAACTGAAACACTCTTACTTAAGAAACCTAGCTATGTTAATCTCGAAGCAGTTTATGATGATAGACTGTGGGTTTCTTAACTCAAGATTTCCCACATGCTCTATGAAACAAAGCCAACACGTACAGACAACTTTTCAGTAATTCTTAAAACTGTGTAACTGTGAGATCACACCTTGTGCTCAAATAAATTATGTCTACTTGAAAGGAAAATACTGCAGAATATTAGGTGCTACTTACCCATAATAAACACGTAAGCTAGACTGAGCAAACTTGCAATAGCCATAATAGCTATGCCAGCAATCAGAACAGACCCATGTAATGGAGGACAGGCTGGGAAAAACACAATAAAAGAACTGTATCAACTGATACAAAAAAGTACAAACTCTTATTTTCAAGATATGACTACTCAGTAAAATAAATAAGCCTGATAAAGACAGGCATGATTAATTTCACTTTCAAAGCTATCCTACAACTACTCCTGCCTCTTTCTTGTTTTGTATACATTCTTTAGTGATACAAGGCATTATCCTGCTTACCTCAACTATTCTACTAGTTTAGGTACTCCACTGTCATTCACTGCAATTGATAATGTTCTTTCATTAACAGTATTTTTAGTTTAAATTTACATCCTCAATCCCAACTGTTTTGGACTGTAGGTGACAGAATACAATACTGCTACTGTTATTACAATTATCTGCCAGCTCAACCCAGGATGAGCTGTTTCTTCTGACAGTTCAAGGTCACTGAGCTGAACTCCTAGAGATACAGCTAACACTACCATGTATGACCTGGGAGGAGAACACCCTGAAAAAACTAGAGATATTTTTTATTTACAAGCATTGTAAAAACATCCTCCAAAAAATCCCTGTACTAATGCTTTACCAGAAATCTCTCATCAGTTCATTTTACTATTATAACTTACAGAACTCACAAATACTTCTGTAAATACTGAACAATAAGCATAAAAGTCAAATCACAATTCCACTGAAAGGGCTATCATTTCACCCAGATTAGACAAATCTTTAAAACCACTTCAAGGAGAAACAGGTCTTAAATCTCCAACTTAATCAATTCCTAAAATGAAGTGTATCTGTACAAAACAATAAATCAGGAGCATAAAGTGCCTACAAGGAACACAAATATGTATTCTCCTACTAAATATACTGCCAAGTAGTCCTAAACTGACCCTTTTCTCTGCTGCAGGGTTCTCTGGTGGCATGGGGAGGGCAGGGAGGGGACAAAGGGAGGCCAGGGGTAGGGATAAGGGACATCTGTGTGTGTGGTGGTTAGCTGGTGTTCCTTTACCCTGACAGCTTCTCAGCAATGAAACAGTGTCAGCCACAACCACACTTACAACAGCCTGAGAACACTTCCAAGTTTGCTGTTTCTACATTTACCTTCTTAACGTGTTTTTAATTGTTTTATTTATGCTCAGTTGCATACAAGCGGAGATTAGCAAGGAATTTCTGATTTAATCACTGAACACGAGAAAATTATTATTATTTAATTTCTCATTATCCTAGGCCTCAGTAAGAATAACAATAATAGTCACCCAAAATCAACACTAACGTGCAAAATTAAAACAATTAACTTTTTTTTTAAAAGCAGCTGCTCACAGAATACAGTCATGAAACTGATGTATGTAATACTTCCTTTAGGCTATTCTTCTTCCACCAGATAAAAAAAACATTAGCACAGTAGTCCTAAACTACATTTACAGAAGTTACTAGCTAACATTCCATGTAGCGGAGCCGTTTTCACAAAGTTATAGTGTTAGAAATGAACAATTATCAGGTGTAGACAGGAGTAAAAAGCACACTTTCCCAGAAGACTTAACTGCTTACCTGGGACACACAGTGCAAAACCAACCACAGCAATTATAAAACCAAGAAGTTTCAAACCTATCAGAGCCAAGGTTGCCTGAAGCTGACTGTCAAAAACTGGCGAAAAAAGAAACAAAATTGTAAAATTTAACTACAGAGACATAAAAGACAGATAATTGCATAAAGCTAGAAAACAGATTCTCCTAAATTCTAAACTCAGCCAGTCAGCATGATACCAAACTCACAAGTCACTGCAAGTCAAGGCTCTTGTATGTATACATACATAAAATTATGTATATAAAAATAACATTATAAACAAACCACAATTAGAAAAAAATGGAACCCACATTCTCAGAGCTAGTTATTCAACCCAGTCCCTAAACCCAGGAAGGGAGAGCAGAAATCACTCAGATGTGCTACCCTAAATCTCACTGCTCAAGCAGGTAAGTCCTACTTCCATGAGGCATCTCAGCCCAACAAACACAGGCTAAACATTTTGTTTCAAGATATTATAAATGTGATGAACCCAGGATGCTACTGTAGCACCTGTTTATAAAAATGAGAATATTTTGTAGATCATGGGAGGAGCTCAGTTTTTTTCTATCCACATGTTAGTGTGTAAAGAAATACTCACCAATTCCAAACATGACATACTGAAGTGGCACCAAAATCACAGCAGGGATTACCATTAGGCCAAGGCCAGCCTGATTCTGTACAGTATAGCCATCTGCAAACATTTATGTGGGAATCAGTAAAACCAAAATTGTTAACTGGCGTACAGCACACAGCAACAAACATAAATCAAATCACCAAATTTCCTGAGTCCAGAAAGAAATCCCACTGAAGGACCAGAAGTCACTCTCTGGTCTCTAATATTCACCCAAGGCAGTAGGATAGAAAATAAACATAGATTTGGAGTCTGTATCTTCCTATGATCACTTGAGGGCCTGACAACTCCCATGCTGTTTCTGCTGTAGTCTGTATATTTTCATTTAAAAGTTAGTAGATGGCAATTAATAGGCAGTACTAACTTCCATACTACAGAATGGAACAGATTGTTGTCTGCTCTTATTCCCTTAAATTAAGAGAACAATTTTATTCACTTACCTTGGATAAAAAGAGCAGCGCCCACAGCAGCTACAACTGCAAAGATGACAAGTGCTACAATAATGCACACTTTCCTCTGAGATTCAATTTCGTATTTTAATCCTTAAAGAGACAGAGAGGGAAACAATCAGACATACAGATTCTCTTACTAAAATACACCAATTTATGATTTGGACTGTTCCTAAATAAAGAAACTCAATCTTCTAAAAATTACAACTATATAGACTCCCAAGATTTAATTTGTTTTCATTGTTTGATATGGTTACTATGGCTTACTCAGAAAAATGACAGCTGGCATCAGTGCTCTGGTCAAATTCTTACTTTCTTCTTCCACACAATTCAGCTGATATGTTATCAGAATAACTTTGAGACATGGTACAGGTTAATTCAGGTAGATGCACTGCTGGCATTTAAATGTTACAGGGAATTTGTTACTCAGGTGAGTGTCAGAGAAGGATTCAGAAATTTCAGGTTTCATTCTCTTCCTCATGACACTGGGTGAGCTCAGACACATCACATCACCTCTGTTCCCAAAGGAACTTAAATCCTAAAAGCCAATCCTGTAAACAAAAGTCCCAAAACCCTTATTTCAAACAAATTAACACAATACCCCCCCCCAGTGCACAAAACCAAGAAAACATACATTCCCAAATATTACACAGAAAAATCATGCCCCAATATAACAACCTATTTAAAGGCATAAAGTATCACTGGTGGATTCCCAGGTTATCTAAAAGAGTACAAATTAAAGGGGAAAAAAAAAAAAAGCATCAACACAAAAAAATCCCAACAAACAAGAAGTACACCCATAATTTATTAAGTTAGAGATAGAACACCTCATTTCCCCACAGAGGCCAAGAACTTTCAATTAATTGCCCAGGTGCAAAAACATCCAAGCAAGCTAAAATTACTCTTATAAAATGACAATGCTTCTCAATGAAATTATTACTTTCCTAAAGATGTTGAAGTTCTGCTGTGAATGTAGGGCAATGGGAACAGATCAGAGCTTCCTGTATCATTGTAAGATATGAAAATCAGGAATACAACAATACAGAGATAAAATAATTTTTAAAAGTATGTATTAGTTTTCAACCTTGGACCATGGATGGACCTCTGAAAAGTCACATAACACTTCCAGAGATTCATAAAACAATAACAAAAGAAGTTATATATAGATGGCTGAATACGCATATTATTATTAAAAATCTCTCTGAGTGCAATTACTTTCCATTTCTTATGGACTTGACTCTTAGCTGAAATGTCTCTTTTTTAATTTATTTTTCAGAAGTCTACAAATTGAAAAAGGCTGAAAAACCTCAAAGACTGATGTAAGAAATTGCACCATCTGAAAAACCAGGACATAAAGCATGCTCTGCATTGCACAGATGTTGGACACAGTGTATAAAGAACATCTAAGGATGTCTGACACTGGTGAATTAATGTATTGCTTCTAAAAACATTTAACAAAATCACCAATGTTAGTGTTAAATTATAACTAAGCCAGTGCTAAAAGACTAATGAAAAGTTTTACATTAAGAGAACACACTATCCTTCTCTCATATTGATTTTATGGCCATATAATGAAACATTTTTGAATTATTCAATAATCATGGTGAATCAACAGTGAAGAAAAGCTTCACACACACCACATCTCTGTGTATTATCTGGATCAATTCCCACGCATCTTTTAGATGTGAGCACCACCCTTAATTTTACATGGATTTCTTTATGCATGGAAGTGATTTCATCATTCATGGATAAATCAGTAACTGCAAAGAATTAAAGAGTAAATACTTACCAATAAAAGTTAACTGAGCTGCACACAAAATAACAAGTAAGATCACCAATGATACAATGACAGCCCTTTCCACTAGAAGGAACCATGATCCTAGAGAATAAACAAAGATAAATAGTAGGAAGAGAACAGAAACTGAGGCTATTTGCTTTATGTTTATCACTGCTCTTAGGCTACGCCCTAGATTGCCCAATACTATATGCAATTTAGCATTAAGGAGTATAATTGGCTAAAAAACCTAAGTCCTCTACCTATGTATTTTTCTCCCTGATCTTCTGGGTGACAACCTACTTTTTCAGTACTTCTGGTTATCCCAGTATTTCCCAAACTGGAAATATTAATTTCCACTGGAGCAGAGAATATGCTGATGCTAACTTGTGGCACTACAAGCTACTGAACTTGTGGAACTATGAAAATCTCCTTAAATCAGAAAAACAGTATTTAGGCTAAGCAGAGAAGATATGGGAAGTCAAATTTGATGCCTTCTCAGCCATTCTCTTCTACTTTCAATGGTGGTAACTCTGGAAGAAATCCCAGCCTAAGTGAGAGGGAAACATTGTCTTGTTAATTGTAGGTCTTCCCAACATTATCCATCTAGACATTTTTCCCCTGCATTTTGGATGCCTTAGGCTGTTCAGTCAGTCATGCTTTAAGACTCTGTAAGCCACCTTCCAACATAAAATTCTGAAAATATCTCCACTGAACTAGAAAATGCAGTTAATTCCTGCATCTCTGCTCATATATTCATTTAGGCTCACTCAGTGGAATCCAAAGTCTCCATTTCTTATGTTATACTTGCCACCATTCCTCTGCCTGCACATTTGCTTCCACAGAAATTTCTAATCTCCATTAAGATGCATATTTGTTGCATTTTTCTCCATACATAAAAGTTGCATCTGTTGCTCCAGAAACATGTGATTAAGCAGCAATGCCTCACAATTTTCAATGACAATTAAATACCCTGAGGGCAGCTTTTAAGTTCAGAAGTTTCCCTCTTTCCCTTCCCTCCCCTCCTCCCACAAGAGGTCACAGTAGATACAGTGCATACAACGGAAATACAAGGCACTAAGCTGAAGGCAAGAAAATGGAGAAACAGCTGCTAACTTCCAACTCACCAAAACAAGGTTAATTTATTGAATTGTTTAAAGCAAGACTTTTTGCTTCATTCACAATAAGGAAAAAATCAACTAATATTAAACAGTAACTTCAGTGCACAGCAGCCACTCTCAAATAGGCCACATCCCAGCGATGCTGTTCAATGCAACTGAGAATAATCAAAGAAAGTAACTGCAAGCAGAGACTCTGAGAACCACTTCACTTCCTCTTTAGCATTTCCAGCTGACACTATCACAAAAAAGAAAGCAGCCAAGAAGCCTGGTATCTGCTGGGGCTTCAGCGTGCAACACGGACCACGCGTGGTCCGGTCCTGGAGTCTGAAAGAACCTCCTGTAGAGAAGCTGCAATACTGCAGACACATGCAGCATGCAAGGAAGAGAAACTGCTGGATGCATTTTCCTGGAAATATGCTTCCCTTACTCTGGTGCTCCACAGTAATCAACTAAACTCCTGGCATAAAGTAGTGTTTTGAGAGCCAATATAGGGCAGTCAGTTCCAAGCTAAGAAGAGAGACTTCCAGACTGGGGGGAAGGAAGAGTGAACAGAAGACGAAAAAGGGGAAGAAGACAAGAAGAAACAAAAAGGATGAGAAAAGAAGAGAAAAAGCAGCAAGAAAAGAATGATAAAGAAAAAGAAAACAGGGAAATTTGACTGTCATTCTCCTGACCAGGAAAGAGTGTCTGTGCACAAAGATGAGGGCACTCGGCACAGCAATCTTGCTCACACTGCTACCCACTGCCTAGGTGAATCCAGGAATTCTCTAAAGAGAGATGCAGGATAGCTGGCTCTTTGCATGACTATCTTTGTAAAAGCATCAATTGGAACACGCTAGCAGTGACAGCATGAATTCATTGCTCAGAAATGACTGAGTGAAGACTGGTACAGGATTTCCATTATCCACCAACCCTTTCCAAAACTCCCTACACTTTCTTCTATTAGCTTATTGTCTCAAGAGTTTCTCTAGAGCACTGAGGAGAAGCAAGCAACAAAAAATTGTGCAGAAGAACTGAGAGAGAGAGCAAGCAACCATGTTTCCTTCACCCTCAAACCTAGGTTTTACATTTTCAAGCACATAGTCTCAAGCCTAATGCAACCTCAAAACTATGAATTTTTCACCAACCACATTTTTCCTCTGGTGTTTCGTCGCCGCAACTGTCAACTAGAAAATGAAATTAGAAAAATTTTATCAGTTTCCTGCTCTGTTGTCTTTATAGTGATTTCATAATCATAAACACAGAGAAAATAAAACTTGCAAATGGTACTTGATTCTCCTGCACTCTCAAGCCTTGCTTCCTATTCTGGAGCGTAATGCTGAATTGCATGAACAGTCACAAAAGTGTGAGTAAGCTGTAAGAGAATGAAGGAAATAGACTGTGTATACCTCTTCCCCTGTTTTTGCAGCGTTCTAAGAATTGAATGATTTTTTAGCATTTTCACTTTCAATGGCTGTGCCCTTCTCAATTTCAGGATCACGTTTGCTTTGCAGGATATATGGTTAACTCAACAACTAGACCCAACTGAGAATTACACAAATGTTTGCAGCAGGACACAAGCAACTTTTGTTTGAGTTTCACAAATATTTTATTGTGAAATGCAAAAACTAATAGCAAAAGCAAACAAAATTCTAGAGTGCGTGGCTAAGGCTCTGTGTGCTACACATATGCAACACATTCAGTGTTTCTGAGCAGCTCTCCAGAGGCAAGTCTCCCATGCAAAACAGATGAACAGGGCACACCTATGTCCAGTGAAACTGTCACATCTGCATAGCACTTGACAGATAACCCCTGTAGAGCAGAACCCATCATTCAACAGCTGAGGCGCTGGAGAGCGTGGGCTGGGACCAACAAGATAAAGTGAAATAGTTCTCTATATGAAAAATTCCTTTAGTGAATCTCATTCATTTTAACATCACTTCAAACATCACCTTTTGAAGATGACACTTAATGCTAGGAAACTACAAGTCACCATCTAGCAGTAGCGTTTTCAACCTCGCTAGAAAATTGCCTACCTTCAGATTGAGCTCTAGAACTCTTAAACCAGAATTCCTATTAGTTCTACCTGTAGTTTTCCAGTAGAGTTAAAGGTTGCAAGAAGCAATTCTTCCAAGAAAACATCTCTGCAGCCACTGTGATGGATGTATACATTTCAGTATTATGAAGATGATCAGAAATATGTCATGCAATAACATGAGACTGCTGAATATATCAGCATCTATATAATCGAAAAGATGTGGGAAAGCATAGATTGTCCTAAATCACACTCAGACATTATTACAGAATGAAAAAATATGTTCAGATCTTTCCCATGGAAGCACTCCCCTCTAACTTAAACCAAAATAAGCCACATCAGCTTCCAAGTTAGAAGGTCTGGGTACTACATTTCTTGTATTTCACTTTAAAGGAATACATTGCCAAGTTCATTACTTTTCTCCTCCCCTTAAGCTTTTGCTTGCTTTCCCTCCCAACAGGTTCTGAAACAATAGCAGACAACTCACCTGAGCCGTTTCTAAGTTCCATTCTTAATTCTCCTTCTCTGTTTGATTCTGTTACTTCACAGCTGTAATTTCCAACAACTGCTTGTTTACTGTCGAGCACCAGCGAGGCATCACCATCGGTTAAATTCTCGGGGTGTAAAAATTTTGCAGATGAAAACAAGGGATCAACATTATACTTCTTGTTTCCTCCACGATAGGAAAAAATTGTATCTCCTTCCTTTTTCCATATAACAAACATGGCATTTTCATTTTTCTGCCTTAGATTAGTCACGTGACAAGGTAAAACTACAGTTTTATTACAGCCACTTTTTTCTATAACATTTGTCCCAGTAAGTATCAACTGAGCAGAACCTATAAAGAAAAATGAGAATTGACACATTCAGAATTACTTCTTAATACTCGAGAACAAAGAATAAATAATTACAACAAGCAAATTGGGAAAACAAAACAAGCTCTCCCATGAAACCACAAAAGGGAATCATGCTTTAAGGGATCAACAGAACATAAAAAAAAAAGGTATAATTTTAATTCTACTTACTCCTCTACACAGACTCAGCCATTCTCATATTCATCTAATGTATAGATACCATAACCTATAATATATTTTTTTTAAAATTTGGGTTGCCATTTATTTACTTGGACACTTCTCCTATTGCACATGTGGAAATGCTGCCTGGCTTCTGCAAAGCATACAGATAACATCAGCTACAGGCTGTCCCACTGATGCTCAGTTTTTTCCTGCTGATCACACAAGTATCTAGAAACTGAGGTCCACACATCAGCTCCACACAAGCCTCCTTTATAGTTCATTAAGGACACAGGGAAGAAAGTCTTACTATTACACTTCTGAGAGAAGGCAGGCAGGGCACTTTAGTCAAGAAAGCTTTTTTCACTTGTTCCTTCTTATCTCTGAAGGTGGAGCCAAATGCCCATAGGTTTAGATCATTTCTTGCAAATTCTCTCTCCTTTCCAGTGGAGAAGGTGCACACACAACACCATTTACTAAATGAGATTACTACTTAGCATTTAACTGCATACACAACAGAACTGAAAATGGAGAATTTGTAAAAATGACCAACCTGTATTACAAATCACTGTGACTAATGTCTCCAACAATCACATTCAATGCAGGTAAGGAAAAATAAACACCTCACAGGATTATGTTACCACTGCTGGGTTTTCCCATCTCTCTCTCCCACACTGCACTACAGTTCTAAAATAGTAGCACTGACTGACCACTGTTTCAAGAAAGACTTAAACCCTACACCAAGATTTTATCAGAAATGAAGATCCATTCATCAGTTCTTAAGAATATAAAAAATTGTAAAAGCACTATATAAATTACATCAGGAACCAGGAAGAAAGAGGTTAATTAAACTAGCCTGTCTGTAAGCTATGAAGGCTTTGAATATTTTATTTTCTCTATTTTTCCTTGCTTGTATGAAATAGTAACAAAGTTTAATAGCTTTCTTCATAGTAATTGCTCCCCAAAGTCATTAATAATTCAAAATGCTTTACTACACCCATCTGATAAAACCAAATACGGGAAAGGATGTGACACTCCCCTAATACTGTAAGCATTGACACTAACTGGAATAGCTCCAGGGACTTATTGGGAACTGCTGATACTCACATGCATAAAACCAGCTCAGAATGATGATATGTATTTAATGACTAAACTTAATGCGGACAAGGGAAGAAAGAAAGAAAAAAAGGAAAGGGAAAAAAACCCAAAAACTTATGTCACTATTTGCAGTAGCTCTTTTTTTTTCCTCCTCAAATCAAGAGTCTCAGATCACATTTAAAAAACACTCTTGTTTTAAATATCGCCCTAACAGTCTAACACTGTTTCCTGGATTACTACTGAATACCAAAACCTTAAAATAAACTGGCTTTGTATATAATATGCATGATGGCACTTCACAATGAAGGAAGAAGCATTCTCTGGTTTACTCATTGTGCTGCATTTTTTAACTAATAAACACAACAAAAGGAAACTACACACAAACCTCAACCTATGCCCTAATAAAAAACAAACGCACGCAATTAAAAGCTTCAATGGTTCTTTGTGAAATAAATTTCACATCTGTTTCCTCACTAAACCATGATGATAACTGTTAGGATTTTTCTTCTTTTTCAGAGCCAGCACATTTACATTTCACAGAAGAGGCTGTGTGGCTGCTCTCCCACTGAAGGGAGCCCTACAGACGGCTTCCTACAGATAGTACTTCCACTACCAACTTCCCAACAATTCTGATGGTAAGAGAATGCCAAGAGAACCCTCTCCCAAACAGCTACCAAATCCTGCAGGCAATGGATTACTGGGTGGGCTCTCAGCCTCCAACTTTCTCGTAGATTATCATCTCAGAGGTGTCACATGAAGGTGACAATTTTAGAGCCTTACACTGAGCAGCGTGGCGGCTTCTGAAGAACTTGCAATTGCGAAAGAAGCCATAGACAGGTCGCTGCACACGCACTGCACATTCAGAAGTGCCGCACACAGCGGCAGAACTGTTAAAGTTTGGTCACTGCCCCCGATGGGAGCCGGCCCTTCTCACCTTCTCACACAAACCACGCTGGGCACTTGACATTTAAGCCAGTCTACTGCTAATCCCGGAACCCAGACTGCAATTTCCACACGAGGTTTAAACACTCCAGTTTCGATCTGCTGCTTACTGATAGAACACACTACAGCGCACCTGCACCTCGCTGAAATCTTGTTAGCTCTGTCCCCCCCACCGCGTTCCTTCTCAAGGCAGAGAAATAAGAATTTAAGATTGCGTGATGTCAACTGCATTTCGATGGCACACAAACCTAATATCAAAGATGAAGAAACGGCGCCAGCCCTAGACCAGCGTGCCTGTTTCGGGCAGGCACACGGAGCTGAGCTGCCCTAAAGCACACGGAGCTGAGGAGCAAAGCTCCGCGCACGCTGTCTCTCCTCTCCCCCGCAACTTCTGCGGGGAGCAGCGCACCGCCGGCCCCGGGGAGGATGCGGGCAGCGGCGGCGGGGGCTGGATGACAGCGTGTGTTGTTTGTGTGCGTGTGTGCATGTCCCCGCTCTTTCCCCAAGGAGGGCGGTCTACCGCTCCGCAGTCCCACACACGCCGGCTGCCAGCAGAACGGCCGGGAGCCGCGGGCAGCAGCGCCGCGGGTCCCCCCACCGAGCGCCGGGAGAGGCGGCAGAACGGGCGGCGGCCGCTCCGCCCCGCTGGCCCCGGCACCGGCCCCCGCCCGCCGCCACCCCACCCTCCCCTTCCCGCGGCTCGGCGGGCGGCTCAGCCCTTCCCTCGCAGCCGGGGGGCGCCGCCGGAGACACCCGCGCC
>JAOTQP010000001.1:97509053-97543220 GCA_026413545.1 Cichladusa arquata
CCGGAGGCGTCAGGACGGCGAGGGAAAGGGAGAGAAGGCGGGAGCGCGGGTGCGGCGGGCACTCACCTGCGCGCAGGGCGCCGAGCAGCACGGAGGCGGCCAGCAGCCACATGGCGGAGCGGCGGCGGCGGCGCGGCCCGGCGCAACGACAGCGCTCGGCGCCGCAGCGGGCGGGCGGCGGAGGCGGGGCCGCTCCCGCCGCTGATTGGCTGCGGCGCTGGCGCGGGGGCAGCGGCGCGGGGCGGGCCCTCACGGACGGCCCCGCTCCCCCTCCTCCGCGGGACGAGCTGCGATAAGGCTTGTTTTTGGTGCCGTTTTGTGTCTTCTTAAAGTGATTAACGGGACGTGTCTCCCACGCCTGCCCGAGCTCCGGGGCCGCGGTGCTGTGGTTCGCGTTTCCCCGCACGCACAGCGCGGAGGGTCGCGGTCGGGGCCGGGTAAAATGGCTGCCAGGGGAAGGTGCCGGCTTCAGTAAAAGAGGAAGCATTCACGGGGTGACTCCTCCAGCGCTTTATTGATTACGAAAGAGCTTGATTTTTTAAAGGGTAGAGACCCCGCTGGGGTGGGCAGGGCCGCGGCCCGGCGGGGGCGGGAGGGGACGGAGGGAGCGCTTTAGTTTTCCCCGTCCCTGCCCCGCCGTCAGCTGACCGGGGCCTCAGGGCATCCTCCGTGTCGCTAAAAGCCTGTGCAGCACCGGCCTTGCCACGGGTATGTTTGCTCCTGGCTGCTGTCATACGCACCAAGCGCAAGGGAAACGCAAGGTGTTCAAAAACACGGAAGAACTTGCAGATGATCAATTGTTGCACTTCATTTGAAAGCGAGGATAAATGCTTCTTTTTCCTATGTTCGCAGTAATACATACAGTTGACTATTTCAGCATATGTTTCAATTACTTGTTTTGTTTGTTTTTTTTCCAGGACTAGCTCTTATTAGAACTTTTAACGTAGAGTTGTCTTAAAATTTTGAATCTGCATACTTTTTTCTCAAACATATGTTGGTGAGGCATTAAAAAAAGTCTGCTAAATATATTTGGGAACACACCTTTATGTACGTTTATAGACATGTATATATTTACAGTGTTGTTACGAGTCCCAGAGTTCAACAGAGGACGAAAGCCAGGGCAGAATCAAAATTCTGTGAGAAGCTGATTTTCCACAGGTTTTGTGTCTCCTGTGGATTTACTGCATTTATGGGGGTTTGCAACATTTATATTGGCTTATATTGGGTGGGTCTGCCCTACAAACATCCCCCTGCTTCCTGAGTCTATATTCTCTTAAATTTTCCTCAGCCCTCCCTAAGTGATTAATGAGCACTGAGGCCTTGACTGCTGCGTTTGTTTCCTCCAGATAGTCTTAAAGCACTCAGACATCCTCCGGCATTCAAGTTTAGTAAAAAGCCTTGAGCTGTGGGAACCATCTGACTCGAGAAACGATGGAGGGGGCTGGCACAAAGCTGCTGATCCTGCTGCTGCCAGACTGACTCAGATGATGTTCTCAGGAGGCCAGAAGAGATGAGCTGGAGCAGAGGGTAGCAGGGAAGACATGTCTGCGTCAGCTGTAGCTCGTATCTGTGTCTGTGCCCTGCGTGCCAGCACGTTGGTAGCCACGGGCTCTGGGGTCCCCTTTGTGGGGAGCTGCACAGCATTTTCTGTAAGAAAACCAGGGATGCTCTCCTGCTGCAGAGAGGAGAAGGCTACAGCTGCAGCACGCACTTTTCTCTGTTGCTAAGGTAACACATATCACACCCACGCTGGGCTAGAAGCAAAACAGCGCGCATGGGAAATTTGGTAGGGCCAGGAGCCTCGCGTGGGAGAGCACTGCTCTCCAGGTGCTGCTGCCTCCTGTACTACTGAGCTGGGTCTCACAAATCCCTCACAGACAACTCTCCACATGCAGTTTCCCTGACTGTGTTGGAGGTTGCTGTGCCATCCAGCTAGGTGTGCACCTGAAATACTTGTCTTGTAATGCTCTGCCTTCTGCTGCTGAGAAATGTCTGTAATGCCTCTGCTTGCTGATGGTTTCAGGCAGCAGGACTGTGCAGCACAAGGCAATTAGATGCCCACTGAAACAAAGGGTGGGCAGCTCTGTTTTCCATTCTGAACCAGGAACACAGAGCAACCTCTGCTGTAATACAAGAGCTGCATGTTTTTAAGCACTTTTTAATATCATTCTTGTTTTGCCCAGCAGTGCGTGCTGTAGAAGCTCACAGAGAAACACATCTCAGCAGCTGTGAAAAGCACATCCCCAATGCTGAATTGTCTTTAAGTCCAAGTGCTCCAAAAGGGAGAGGTCATATATTTTGGAGACTGCCTGAGTCTCTCATTTATGACTTCCAAGGCACACTTCTGGTCTTTAAATTAGGCAACTTATTTTATTAGCACTACTAGGCATAGATCTGCCATTTTATACTGGTTTACAGCTCGTTGGAGTGCCATTGATCTCTCTCTGGGGTCAGCAAGCTGTGACAGGCACGAGTCACATACAAAAGCCAATGAACAGGAGGCAGAGACTGCTGTGGCTGGCAGGAAACTGCTGCAGAGTGACATAAAAGCCTGAATGCCTAAAGCAAAGGGTGTCAGTAGCTGTGATTTGTCAAACCGACTGTGAGGGCTGTCTCCCTTGGCAAGAAATGCAGTGGCCAGGCCTCCATCTGTGTTCCTGGACTCACTCACCACAGGTACCCTACCCTAACACAGAAATCACCCACACCCACAGCTCACAAGGCAGCAACAAAGCAGTGATGGGTAATACCTTATTCTCCCTCAGGCACCACAAAGGATTCACAGAGGAGCCTTTTGTCCCTTTCCCTTCTGATCTGGAAACCTAAGCGTGCTGAGGTTAAATGAACTGACTAAGGTTGCATAATTAGCCAGTGGCAGAGCTGAGAATAGACATCATCTCCATTTTTCCAGGCCTAACATCCAACTCCCAGGCCCTTCTTGGGGGCATAGGCAGGGCTAGCAAAACTGTATATCACAACCCTATAGAATATGACATTTTTAGAACAGGCTCAACCCTGAACTTACTACAGTTAAAAAAAAAAAACAAAATGAAACCCAACAAAAACACAGAAAAAAAAATTTAAAAATGAAAAGCAACAATATTTTCTTTTTAAGAGTGTTCCTGCCTGGGTAAGAAGGTAAAAATGGAATTCAAGTGGCATTTATAAATATTAATGGCATTCTAAGCACTAGCACATTAAATAAGTTCCCAAGGGCCAAAGCCTGAATTAACTCTGAGTAATAGTTGCTGAAGACCTAGGCAAAAATCAAGCAATGCTGTGAAGAAATGTTAACCTTTGACAGATGTTTGGTAGGGCAAAAATGCAGTCATTTGTCCTCCATTTCAAAACAAACTATTTTTAGGGAAACAGTGCTTCTTTCATGCTCCCAACACTCCCCTTCTTCGCTTACTCTCCTTCTACCCTTGTTGTGTGCTTGAATGCATTTTTTTGCATTTTCCTTTTTTCAGCAGCTGCTATAGTAGCTAGGATTCATCAGGCAACTTAGTGGCATTAGTGACTTAGTGGGGGCATATGGGAGACAAGAAATCCTGTTCACTCTTGCTCAACAGAAAGCACTCTGGGGAAGGTTCAGCTAACAGTGAGATAAGGGGGAGGGGTGAAACTCCAGCCTGTGAAACTCTCCTGCCATGAGGGCTTCTGAACGCTGATTTGTGTTCCAGGTCACTGAACCCCTGCTGCAGGCCACAGCTGAGACAGCTGGGTAGAGCAACCTGGGGCTTACCTGCAGCTGCCCTCCACTTACAAAGACCTGGATCAGGTTATTGACAAGCCAAGGGGAATTACATGTCACGGTAGCTAGGCAGTGAAGATGGTGATCTGCTTTCACCTTAGGCATTTTGCTCCTTCCAAGAACGTCCTGTAATGGTGAAGCAGTATGTATCATTCCAGGGAAAGGTTCAGCTAAGTTACTTTGTTCTCAAGGGTTCTAGAAACCTCTCATTTCAGGCAGGATTCACTCAGAGAGAGGGTCAATTCTTCTAAAATATTTAAGGAGAAATGGTCATAGCTTTGAAGCTGTTTAAAGACATGACTTCCCATGCACTGCAAGTCAGAGTCCTTTTTGATGTCAGAGAGAATTAGGCTCTACCTGTCCTCAAATATCTGGCTCAGTCACCTAAATGCATTTACAAAGCTGGCATTAGCAGCTTTCATTAGTGGCTGGCAGGTCTCTGAGAACAGAGAACACACTGTCCCCCACACTAGCAGTCTTTGTTAGCAGTGCACCCATTATGTTCAATTAATCTCAGCATGGAGCATATGCTGACCGTGCCTTGCACTTTGCCTGTCTGTCCAGCCTGGGGGCACCTACCAGCCCAGCCCAGCCCAGCCCAGCCCAGCTGAGCTCAGCCCAGCCACCACCCAGGTTCTGCAGCCTGCAAGTAAAGGCCCAGGGCAGCACAGTGCCACTGCCTCCATCAACACAACGAGATCCCAGCCAGCAGAAAGAAGGGCTGTGCCTGCTCCCCCTCTCCACTGCAGCAGCCACAGCCACAGTGATGTCCCCTCTGAAATGACACCCATGGACAAGAACGGTATGTATTGTGAGATGTCTGCAGAGACACCCATGCCCACTGACTCTCCAGTGCTGCAGACTGGCTGCCTGCCTGCCTTCAGCCAGGATGGGCTGGGGATCAGCTGAGGCCTCCCAGACTTCCTTGACATGGCACACTCAGTGTGGTCTTGTGCTCTGTCCTCTCCCTCCTCCTCCTCCCTAGCCCCAACCCAGTCTGCTGCTGTCTTTCACAAAATCCATAGAAATATAATTATCATGGAGATGTCTGCCTCTGGCAGTTTTTTCCTTTGGAAATAATTATAATTGGCTGTGGCAGTTAAAAACTTATCAGTGTAGACAGATGACAGACAGTACAATCACATAAGCTTCCCTCTGAGAAAAGAAAGCTAAAATCCATTTATCATCCTGGATGGAAACAAAAGGTCTTCCTTTGAAGAGCCAGGCTGTGAAAACACAAAGAGAAGACTGTTATGCCCATGCATTAAGTCTGTGGTAGGCAACCAAGCACAAGCAGTCCATTTGCAGCATGATGGTACTATAGTAATTATAATATCACTGCTTTCATCTGTGGAATACCTAGATGGGGACATATCACCCCACTCAGAGGCAGTAACTGAGGTCTCAAGAGGATAATTAAACCACAAGGACCTGAAGAGTGACTGCACCACAAACAGAAAAATGTAAGCATATTCACGTAGCATCTGTAAGGGCTATTTGCATGGGGATCCGCTGCTGGACATGGATCACTTATTCCTGGAGTAAGTCATTAACTGCCCTCTCCCAGAGAACAGAAATGTTTGATTCCTAGGTATATCTTCAAAGCACAGTCTCCTGGAACCATCTTTCCTGTGGCAGCTCACATGCCATCCCCAGGAGGAGTCTGTGCTGTCTTCACTCAGCTTCCTAGCAGAACCCAGACAAGGACTGTGCAGCCTTTAGAATCATAGAATGATTTGGGTTGGAAGAGGCCTTAAAGATCATCTAGTTCCAATTCCCACCACACCCCTGCCACACACAGCAACAGCTTCCACTAAACCATGTTGCTCAAAATCCCATCCAACTTGGCCTTCAACAGGAATGGCACATTCACAGCTTCTCTGGCCAGCCTGTTCCAATGTCTCACCACCCTCACAGTTAATAATTTCTTCCTAACATCTAATGTAAATCTCTCAGTTTAAAGCTATTTCTCCTTGTCCTATCACTACCTGCCCTTGTCAGTAGCCCTCTCCAGCTCTCTTGCAGGTCCCTTTAGGTATTGGAAGGCTGCCTTAAAGGCTCCCCAGAGCCTTCTTTTCTCTAGGCTGGACAACTTCAACACTCTCAGCCTTGTCCTCCCTCTGTCTTGGTTCAGCTCTCAGTCTCCAACTGGGCAGGATAATCTAGCCACCCTACACAAAGTCTTTCTTTTTTTTCAGCAGTCATTTTTTGCAAATTATTTTAACATCTGGCTCCTCTTTGGCCTGAATGGTTTTTAATAGCATGCAGGTTGGCATTCACTGGTTTTCTTCTTAATGCATCCAAATTCAGGTTGGGTGCAATTGGGGAGGCAAGTGAGAGGGCTTTTCTCATTGCTAATTTAAAAAAATTAAACAATTAATAGGAATTCCTGAGATGTTTTTAAGCAAATGAAATCTGGGTGAGGAGAATGGTTGTCTTGTGGAAGTTGCTGACTACCCAGTACATGTGAACAGATGATAGCCTCAAATTCCATAAGACATGCTTGGATCTAATGGCATTTTCAGAAACACAAAGAAAAATATTGTTAGCATGCAACCAGTTGTTGTATGGGAGAGGGACAAGACAGGAATAGAGAGGAGGGAGGATGGGAGAGATAAGGACAGAGAAATACCAGAAATGGAACTGCATAAAATGTTTTCTCTAGATTTAGTTCTCAGGATTACACACAGTCCACCAATAAATTCACTAATTGACAGGCCTCACATGCAGCCACATTAATGTCACAACTATGTCACCTGGCCAAGTGCTTGATTTCACAAACTTCTGTCTTTAGATGAAATTGTGGATGGTTTCTACCTTTTTATTTTTTTTAATAGTCTTCTTGGCTTCCAACAGCTTTGCTGGTTAAATTTCCCCTTCCAGCTAAAAAAAGAAATTAGACTGATTTCTTTTGGCAGCTGTGAAATGGTTGCATATTGTGTATGTTTTCTTGATAAGCTTGCATGAAATGGAACTGGTTTTCTTTTGATGGATACACCTCTTTCAGCACAATGTCCCCACAAGATTAACATGTGCTTAATTTTTTTAGAGATTTTTTATGTGCATGTAATGTCATGTATGCTTCTTCTACAGAGCATTATGAGTAGCACATGAAGCTGTTTGAACAGGGAGGCTGAACTGACTGAGGAATGTTTCCCCAGTGAGTGTGTAACATGATTTGTGACAATGTGTAGTTTCCTAGCCACAAAGTTTCAGCTGGTGGCAAGAACACCCTGAGATTTGGGCCAAATTCAGGTGCTGTACAATATCTGAACGGCTGTGCTGGATGTCCCCTAAAAGCAGTTTGGCCCCATGTTCTATAATGACAGCACCCAGATGCAGGTGCCTGGGGACAATGCAATAGTCCTTACTTTCTTGGGTCCCCAGCCTCCAGTCTATTTTAGCTCAGACTCCCTGAGCTCCCATTTTCTGCATATATTAGAGCCCACAATGGAGAGAGAGAAGAGATGCAACTTCCACTGAAGACAACAGATATCACACTGAAAAGCACCGTGGGTGAATGTGATTGCTCTGACTTCTTGTATGCTTATGAGCCTCAGCCTACCCTGTGCTTCAGTGCAATGTTATTATTAAGAATAAACTCAATGAATGACAAAGGAGATGTTCCAAGACAACAGGAAAAAGGCCAAAATGAGTATAAAAGGGTAATAATATCATACAAGATCTTAATTATTATAATAGTATGAGATAAAGTGGCTGGCATTCTGCCATTCTTTTCCCCAATATTTAATTTAGCCATGAAGGCCTTTCAAAACTATATTCATGAGAGTCCAGAGGGGAGTGACCAGCAAAGAATCTATTCTGTCTTGAAAGTAAAAGCTTTTGAAAGATGGAAGTAGGATCATTTAATAGTTTCTGTGACAGAACCTCTCAAGAATGAGGTCAAATGTAAGAAAAATTAAGTACTGGAATAATTAGCAGAGTATTTTACTTTTAGTTATTATGTAATGTTTGCCTGTCTGCATGGTGAAACTCTTCAGTACAGGTGGGACCCAATAATGGCTAATGGAGAAGCACAGGCTGGCATTGCAGGTGGCAGCTAGATCACCAGTGCAAGCTGGTTGTGCATTGCCAACAGAAAATTCCCCAATGCCTTCCTTTCCCATTTCCCATTCTTTGTCTTCTCAAGGGGCTCCTGACCCGACTGCATGGGGTGGGTGGGCAGAGGCAGCTCCTACCAGATTAGTTTTCAGCCTGATCTGTGAGCTGTTCCTGATCATCACATTGCTGTGCATTGGCAGCTCCTGCAGGGAAGTGACAGAAACGTGCAGATGAGGAAACAAAAGGGCAGCTGAACACACCCACAGCAGCTTCTCATTAGCTCAGCTCATCCCAGCAGGAAAGCTGGGGTCCCAGGGCCATGTTTGGTTTTTCCCACTGTAGCTGTCTGGCAGAGTGCTCCATCTCTGGACAGGCTTCATCCCAATGCCTGCCTGTACAGCCGAGCTGCTGAGGCTCTCAGAGCCGGTGTAGGCAGACCACAAGGCACTGCCATCTCCAGTTTGCTGGATCCCTGTGGGGCCAGGAGTCTTCCCAGGCAGACTGGCCCAGGCCCAGGGCACACAGACATATGGTTGGTCTGTGGCTCTGGGGCAGGATGCCAGGGACAGGCAGCGCTCCAGCTGAGCCCTAGCTGGAACTCTGCTACTGGTTTCTACAGCATTCTGGCCTCCTCATGTGGACATTTTTCCACCTGAATTTAGTTACACGTGAGTATTTGCAACCAACTTGTCATCACAAGTCTTGAGTTTGGAGTAGGGACAAAGATGAAACAAGGATGAAATTAATTTTCTGGTTTACATGAAGTAACTTTAAATTTAGCTTATGGCTTTCCTCAAGGAGCTGGTCTCCAACAGATGCTTTGAACTAAGTTTTATTTAGCTGTAACTGTCTTTAAACCTGCCTGAAATGATAATTGTGGGTTCAGCCCTTTGACCAAATTTGAACTTGCAAACAGGAAAAAAAGGGAAGTGTTCAACAGGAACTCCACTGGAGGTACCACTGGTCAACTGATAAAAACGGTAAAACAGCTTCAGTTTTGTTTCAAGTTTCCCTATTAATTGTGAAAATTACACCAAGCATGAAACATTAAATAATTAATCCTGTTTATCTACCAACTAGCAGCAGTTAAATGCAGCTTATCTCCACAGAGAAAGGAAAAAAAAAAAAAAAAAAAAAAAGCAAAAGCAAAAACAGTGCCCTGGAAAGGGTTACGTTAAAAATTTCCCCCCCTTCTCCTCGAGGCTGTAGCCAAACAAGGCTTGTGGCTGTTATGGGTGGGGCCTTGCTTGTACTACTGCAAGAGTTTACACCATGCTTAACTGTTTCATTGTGGCTGCAGCAAATAATGCAGTATCTCCCTGCAGAACAGTGGGAACTGCTCCAGCTATTCAGAGACCAGAACTGGAAGAGCTACTAACAAAGGAGGTTTATGTGGAAACCAGCACTATTCTCGCATACTCAGCTCACTGGTTTCTGTTTTCCTCCTCCTCCCCCCTTCATCTTCTTCCGTTTAGAATTTCCTTTGCTTGTGTATCTGTTTCTGAAGTGGCTTAGACTCTTGTCCTCACCTAACCTTTTAACTCCCTCCTGGTTTTTTTCCTTATTTAATTTCTTCTTGTGGCTTTTGGACACCAAAGTTAGCAGTGGCAAACAGGTTTGTTTGTTTGTTTGTTTGTTTGTTTGGGGTGTTTGTGTGTGTGAATAGCTGGTGGGAATGTCGAGTGACTTGTATTAGCTTGCATTAAAGCTGTAGAGAAGTTCCATTTCTTATCAGTCTGTTCTCCTCACCCTCAATACCTCTTTTTTACCTCTTTAAATGAGCTGCACCTTTTTCTTATTTTGTGCTTTTCTCTCACTTTTCACTCTCATAACAAATATGCTCATTCCAGTGCTATTTTCTTCCTTGCTGGCTTTTCTCTGCAAGTGCAGAAATCCGTTCTGCCCCTCTGCATGACAGAAACATGCTCCTCCACCTACTGATGTTTCAGTTACCATTTCCTTTTTGGAATTGTTTCTCTGCATGGGCAGGTCCAATTGTTTCTTTGTGTTCCCCAACTTTTGTCTTCCAAGTCTGTAGTACATGGGAATGGTGACTACTACCATGTCCTGAACTTTGCCTTTCTTCCCTCTGCATGCTGGTACTGTTGCAGATACCTTTAGGGTCTCAGTTCCATTTTCAGCTCTCTCCAAGGCAGAGGGTATAGGGTCTGCAAGTCAGGGTGGCCACTGAAAGCAACACCCTGCTTTGCCTGAACAACTTTTTGTAGAAGTCCAGAGTCACTTCCTTCTGATAAGGTGACATATATGCCTGGGAATATGACTTCTGGATAAGAGCAAGGTGTGGCTCAGTGATATAACTGCCCTGGCTAGTCACGTGCTAGGAACCACGAGCAACAGGAAAACTTAAACACTGTGTTTCCTGCATATCCTGGTAAGTGTAATGCAAAACAGTCACTCAAAATAGCAATTGTCACTTGAAAATATGACTCATTTTGACACTCTTGGATGTTTTAACTGTATATCATTTGTAGGGCTCTAATGACTCAGTGTGAAGATTTGCCTGAACAGCTTGTGAAAGGCAGGTCAGTGCTAGAATTAACCTGAGTCCACAGCAGCACTTCTAGGGAGGTGGCCCTCAGTGAAAGGAGCCCCTGAGCACTGGCAGCTGTATTCCAACATAGGGTGAAAAGCACCAAGAAGAGACTTCCAGTACTAACCTGACCAGCCACTGAAAACAGATGCCTTTTTGTCTGGCTTTTGTTTTGAAATGGCCAATAAGAACAGATCAGCACTGGCACCATTGTCTGTAATAAATGTGTCTTCACGCAGTGGAAGACTGTGGTGTATTGTAAACAATCATGGCACTGAGTAAAGCATAATGGATCACACAAGTGCCACAAAGGATACATTTGCCAAAGCATGGTTTAAAGATTGGGATCTGTATAATAGAGCTGGCACACTTAAGACACGGTGAAAAGGAGCTATCAGCATTTTCTGGAATGAAATATAGGATGGATTGTCATAAGAAAACTTAATAATGCTCTACTGCTATTGCATTTTCTGCATCACAGTCAAGCTTTATCCGCTGCTTGTCAGAAGGTCTCTCACACTGATAAACTGGTATTTTGTATTCTGAGTCTCTAAAAAATAAATGACATGTTTCATCTCAAATGCAGACTTAGTTACTGTTGAGCACTGAAAGATCTTTCTGTATGCCAAGTGTCTTGCTCACTGCTATATTCTTCAAGCTTTATGCTGGGGTCACTCTGCTAAAATCAGGAATGGCAAATTCGGGTGTTTAGAGACACAATATGCTGGCACAGGAAAAAAAATCTGGGTCCTGCAGGGAATATTACAGCCTTCTAGAACATACATTGTCTGGCCATATCTTCTTCTGTTTCTTCTTTTCTTCCACCACAGAACAGAACAGCTATGAAATGAAAGCTTTGCTCCTCCTAGCCAAACCTTATGATGGTAAAGGTCAAGTTAAACTGCTTTGAAACTCTGGGTATCAATAAAACTCTTTGTGGTGCAGATAAAAAGGAAGTTTTTTTGCAGAAGCAGGTGATTTTGAAAGGTGCAACATAAAAATGTCTGTCCACCAGACAAAGATAAATGATCCAGCCTAAATTCTGAGGCTTCAGGCATGAAGGTTATTGCATATGGAAAAGAGAGAGGTGGTGAAGAACTGGAAGAACACAGGTGAGATAGGAAAGCCCATCCTTACTCAGAATGTTTAGCCTGACCCCAAAAACTAGTCAAGAGATCAATTCAAGAAGAATACTTGAATTTATGAGCAGATTCTGTGTTTTATTTTCTGCTGTTTATTTGATTAATTCTAGGCCAAAAGTTACCACTTGGCTTCTTCACCACTTCCTCCTCCCCCTGATTAGAACAATCAATGGGATGCTGAGTTTTGATCAGCTGCTTTTAGAAGGGTGACAAACACCATGGTGTTCACCTTCCCTCTGTATGTAGCAAATTCAGCGTGTCCAGCCTTCTACAGTCTCCTACAGGAGAGAAGCACTGTAGAAACTGTGGTTTTTCTGACAGGAAATGGGACCAGCTTCCTGCTTCTTATCTCCTGACACCCACACTGCATCGGTGTCAGCAGTGGCTGCTCAGAGGTGGCACTATACAGAGACACACAAAATCAGTTCCACCCAGCTTAGCAGATCTCAGTTGGACTGACCACATCCGTTACATTCAGGTCATGTTGTCAAACTTCTCTGCACTTCAGAGAGATGCAGATTAACTAGAAGCAACAAATGGAATATACCTAAGTGAAGGCATGTTTTGTACATTGAAGCCAAGATAGTATGGAAGAGCTTTTTAAAGGAAGCTCTTTCATTCTACCCATATGAATTTGTTACCTGTATTTCAATCCTGTTCACAACTGAGAGAAAACTGAACTGGCTTTTAGTTGTTTATCTTCTTTAACACAGTTACCTGCAATACCTTTTTTTGATAAGAGTTCTCACAAACCCCCACACCCTAACAGGTATGTCCTTATTCAAACAAAAGTCAGCATACTGGACTACTTATAGAAGAAACCCTCCAAACCTGCCACACCTTGCCACACCTAGAGTATACTCTTCTGTCCCAGGAAAATCTCAGAAAAGTATTTTGTATTCTTCGTTGTCAATATTATATAGCTGAAGATGATGAAAATCTTCAGGAATGTTTTACTTGAGTTTACAGGCACTCTACAGAAGGCTGTAATGAAACGGCTGCTGGACAAATTAATACAAAATTAATGAATGACACTTTTAAGATCAGTTTTCATTGTTATTACTGTTGCAAGACAGCATGTGATAAACTTGGCAGAAATTCTTCCTGCCGTCATACCAGGAACTTGTGCACCTCTTGTAACAAAGGAAATAACGTTCAACAGATGCTGTCAAACCTTTTGAAACCTTCTGCACCATTTTTTTGGCACTAGTTTCCAGGAAAATTTGACAAACAGCCTCTCCCTTTTGGTCTGACTATTGGCTTGTATCCTTTCCCAAATGTAGGGAAATGGAGGCAAAATGCTTATGGACAAGCCACACTGAAGAAGGATAGGGAGAACTCTCTAAAACCTTACAAGATCCTCTGTGCCAAGACACAACAAGAAACTTCTGCCTTAAAACTAGAGAACGGATGGGAAACTTTTTGTCTAGGGGATGTCTACACTACACAGTTTAATTCTTTGTGTTACTATTGAATAACACTAAGGTGTCATTTGAAATATTGTCATCCTTTGAAAACCACAGAAACAGGAAAATATTTTTGAATGAACAATTTCAATTAGTGTGTTATCAACAGCAATATTATTAGAAATAATTATTCTGTCCTTCTGACCTTAGAATATTCACTTTTGTTGATTTTTACAACAAGATGCATGTGAGCATCTCAGCTACTTCTGGGATGGAGTACTGAAATACAGCCAATCCTAACTACTAAGACCAGGAATGAAAAAAGAACAGAGTAAAACTAGGCAGTAAGTGAAAGACTAGCATTATTCAAATCGTTACTTACTCTCAATAAAAAGCTCTCAACCCTGCTCATTCCAGTGTTGCGTGGGAATAATTGCGAAATGGTAGGGCTGTTACTAGGAGGCTGAAAGACAGACATTTCCAGCAACACCAAGCCCTGGAGCAACAGCTAAGTATTAGCTAATACACGAGAAAGCCCTGGTAATGACATTTGCTGAATGAAAAATATATTGAAAGGAGGAAATGGCAGATGAAAAGAACCTTTGCTATCTCCATGCCTTCTGTGGAAACTCCCTACCTATGAGCAGTATTCATGCAGAAAAGCCAGTACTCATATTCTCTGTTTACTGCAACGTTACAGGTACTGATTAACTTTTCCTGAGCTTTGTTTGATGCCTTTGCCAGGTATCACCCAACTACTTCCTAAAACACGAATCTATCCACAAGCCAATGGAAAGCAGTGAAGCTGCAGGAAGTAGGGCAGGGTTTTCACAGTCATGTTGTTGTGCTGCTGGTTCCAGCCCCGGGAGAGGCCGGGCTGTGCGCGTGCAGCTGCCCTGTGGGGGTACACTGCAGCATTGACAGCCCTGCGCGGGCACGCGGCCAGCGAGGCAGCACAGCATCAACCAACTCCTTCTTTTTCTAATTAACATTTGTCAAACTTGGACACGAGCCCAGGATGCAAAATTTGGATGCAAAATTCAAAGAGCGCAGAAGCTGGAAATGTTCACACACAGGCTCTTCATTTGTGCTTAGTTTTTTTTATAGGTCATGCACAGATGACTTACTTGCTCTTACTGTAACTTACAATTTGCAATACAGTGATTTTTTTTTTTTTACAGTAGAGCTGTACTGAAAAAAAAAAAAAAAGGCGAAGTTTAATAGTAGGTGGACACAAAGGTTTTCCCTTTTTCAAGAAAAAATTTTCCCTGAAGTTCCTCTTTTGGGTAGGTGAAGAGGGGAAGGTCTTTAACGCCATCAGCAGACAGGAGTGAGAATAGTTTGGCCAGATCTGTGAGTTGTTTATAACAGTCATTTCTCAAACTCAAGTGAACTCAGTCAGCTTCCTGCACAGCACTCAGCAATGCAAGTTAAATGATTAATGTGTCTCAGTGCTGAAACAATAAATTCTCAGCCTGTGATTGAAAGCCACATTTAAACTCTTGCGATTTCAGTGTTAAGTTACTAAGTCTAAAGGAGGTAGTCTGTGAGAGAAATGGATTAAAAGGTAAAAAAGCAGTCCTTTGCACATTTTATCAGCACAATTCGTGCCATCTGCTGACATTAGAAGAGAATGGAGAGCAGGGTATTATATTTATTAAAGTAAAAGGGCAATGCATGTAATCAGTCTCAAATATCCTAAATGGCCTATAAACAGCACCTCTACTAGAGTACCTAGCACTAAGGCTATTTCCAGTTCCCAGCAGGCTCTTACATCCTAGCCTAGACAAAAGACAGGGAAATAAGACATTGGGTCATGTTATGAGGCTCAGAGGTACTTCAGAGCTGAAGAAACCCTAAGAAGTAATATGCTGCAAGTGCTCCTTTCCTGGAACTTTGAGGAGTACACGCAAGAGCGTGAGCTGGCTACTGATGAGCCTTCCTCAACAATGTTTCCAAGAGCCAAGTGCCAGCTCATACCAGGGCCACATACAAGACTGAGCTAGTGCAGTCCTCACAGCAAGGACAAAATCCATGGCTTCTCTAACCCAGGTGAGCAAAGGAAGCTCCTTCTTTCTCTCTGCACGATTTCTGGGTCTGTCTACAGGCTGCTTCTACTTGGCTTCTGGTAAAATCTGACAGTGACACTTTGCCTCCATGCTGATGTTCCAGAGAACTGAAAATGTTACGAGACCTTGGAAGAAGACAGCTGGATACAAAGGTTAACTCTTGTGAATAGTCCTGCTTTCCTAAATCCTCTCCAGATGAAGAGAGATTCTTTTTTTAGAACAGCTTTACGTGCATCCTACTAACTTAGGGACATCTTCGTTTTGTTGGTCTTCTGTTCTGACACTGCATAGATAATGAGCAGTGCAGGAAGTAATGTGAACCAAGTGATTTAATTTTAATGTGGCTTCTGCTTCCTGCACTGATTCAGCAGCAGAGTAATTACACGGATCTTTGCTTCTCTAGAAGGGCCTTTCAGGCTGCTTATGGCAGCCCTCACTGCTCCCCTCTGCTTTTAAGGAAGGTGGTGTGGCCACTTGCTGAATCAGTAAGGCTGCTTTCAAAGCAGGGTCAAGTGCTTCTACTGTCTCAAGGGGCAAATGCCACTCCTTGCCAGATGACAATTAAAGGCCATGTATCACTCCTTGAGACAACAACAGAAGTGTTCTACTTAAATGAAGGCAGTTTCAGACAGTACCATTAAAAATAATGTAGATAAATTCCAGATGATTAGCACAATATTTAGAATTACTTTGGCACAAAGGAGGCTTTTCTTCTGGAGATTTTTGTCACATTAGGGGGTTTTTGGCCATGCTTGTCATAACAGATTCTTCTAATAGAATAAGAGGCTCAGTTCATAAGGAAAGGTTTTGATTAATCATGTTTGTTGTATCAGCATGAAGGAGGACTTTTTTTGAGGAAAGCATTTACATAAACAGCATTTATACAACACAACATTGCAATCCAAAAGTGTCAGTGAGCTGCTTTGCAGGCAATGCAAAAGGGAGTTGCTTTACCTTAAGTTGAAGTAAAGCCACTGTTAAAAGTAAATATGCAGTAGCAACAGCACCTAACAAAGGGAACATGAATAATAACTTTTCTAATTTCAGCTGAACGTGGGAGGATAGAGGTAGGCAGCAAAAGGAGCTGGAAACCAATTTCCAGAGTGATTCATAGAGATTTTCAGCAGTAGCTTGCACAGGTAAATTGCAATAGTCGACATTTACAGATAGCTTTCACTTATTAAAATCCAATAGGTTTAGGGCTTTTTCTTTTTGGCAAATGAAATATTGAAACACAACAAACTTACACTGGCTCACAGTACTGACTGTGTCAAGTACCTTGACTTTCAGACACAGAACTGATCCACTGATTCTGCAAAATACTGCTCACCTTTAAGTGAGAGAAATTATTTGCCAGATGAATGACAGAGCCTGCAGACATTAGGTGAGGATTTTAATGCCACTGGAATTGTACTAACATCGTTCATGGCTCATGACCAACCAGAACCAAAAGGATGTACTAGTACTTTAATAAGGTCATTTCTTTGCTCTATACTCCTTCATTACCACTAACATCTAGAATCACTCCCTACCTACACATTTACTAAGACAAAGCAAGCTCCCTGTTGCCATTACATTCCCAACCCCTTCCTCCTACATTTTTCTTCTCATTCTGTATTACTCAACTAGATTTGGCAACATTTTTCCTTCACAGAAATCAAAAGTGGGTGTTCTGACACAAGAACAGAAAACAAGAATAATCCATATTATGTCCACAGAGCTCTTCTAAATACTATAAATGAAAGCAGCATTTGACCCAATGCTAATATGAAGTGATTCTGAAACAGTGATGGCACATGGAAAAAAATTAGAAAGCCAAGAGTAATTTCCACACAATACTTTTCACTCTCTTTGGTCTTATATAGATTTTGATATTGTTGCTGCTGTTAAAGGAGTCTTGCAGCTGATACCAGTTTTGACCCAGCCTGTTAGAAAAGGTAATGCTGTATTATTTCAGTATCATCAAACACTTTATCTAAATGTATGTTAGTGGCAATGTCAGATGTTTTACCTTCATTTCAAGTCCTTTGCAAGCAATTTCCTTTCAGCACTGCAGAGTATCAAGATTACAGGCTGTCAGCATCATTCTACAGACTTTCACACTACATAACATTTTCCAAAGAAATACAGACATCTTCAGTAACAAGAATTTATTAGTATATTTGGAAGAAATATGCAGTAAATCTTAACAGCACAGAACTAAGCATGGCTCCCTCTTGAGTCTAAAGTGTGCACATTACTTCTTTAAAAGTGCATCTTTTAACAAGCATCTTGTTCAAAAGGAACATGAAAAAAAAAAAAACATCCTCCTACCCCAACAAAAACAAAACCTCTGAACTCACAAAAATGCAAATAGTAAAAAAACTGCATTTTGGGCAAACCAAGTCCAACCAATTTTAATAGGCACCTACTGTGGCTTCTGGAATCACTGTTGCATGCATATCTCTAGTCATATTGGATTTCTCTTTCAGCTTTGACTGGAGCAATGTGTGTTCCATTACACCAATCTGTATGTCCATCTGAATGGTTTCTTGCCTCAATTTTGTTAAGGCCTGTTTAATCTTCACAAGAGGAGCTGCCCAAAAAAAGATAAACAGTATAACTCTGTCAGCCACCTAACACAAAGGCATTGTTTGCTGTAATTCACTCCTTAAAACTGAAGAGTTGAATGAACAAAAGGGTGCTCTACTCCAAAGACATGATTGTACTGATACATAATTTTTAATATGCAAAACACTTTAAAGACAGAAATAGGCAATGACAATTTTGCTGTCTTCTTGACATCCAAGAGCTTCATAAAAATGTGCATCAACATTAAGACAGGTTTTTCAATGATGTGTTTTGCTCAGCTGAAAGCCTTACCCCCATACCTGACTTGAGGTTTGATAAAGAACTGAAGACACCTTCAGCAGGGTGTGAAAAATCTTACCTGTGAAAAGCTATTAAAATGTTTTGTGCCCTACATTTTGTTTCTAATCCCTCCCTTCCCACTAATATGATTTTGCTCCTTGTAATTGCTCTTATTCTTATTTTAATAAGGTACATATAATGAAACTGTCACCAAGAAAAAGGGTGTTGTCTGAAAGCAAAAATGTACCTACCACCATCAGTCATACTGCTTCCTTTCTCTTCTGTTTCCTGCTTTACTTTCTCTAATGCTTCTGTAACCTTAAAATAGATTTTTTTTCTTAATTAAGCCAGATAAATATCTAATTTAAAAAGTCTCTGCTGAGTAACTGCTTTTATTAAAAAATTAACTAATCTCACTTGTTATATAAAGAAGAACAATTTTTCAAACATTCAGAAATTTTTAATTTAACTAAATTAATGTTGTAAAAAATTACAGAAAAAGGGAAACAATTTGACCAAACACCATGGTGTTACTGAAAATCTATGCATCCCAAATAAAAACAATGTGTTTCAATGGGGCACTGGATGGAAGAACAAAGGAACCAATAGCCCTACAGATCAAGATTCATCAAATAATCATGCTAACTGCCTTTCTGATGCCCAAGCTACAGGACTTCAGCCTGTTACACTGTAAACCTGAGAAACAGCACTGCAGCAAAAGAAGGTGCTGGCACTGACACAGGTACAGGTATGTAAAATCCACATAAGAAGAACAAAAGTGCATTTCAACACTGTCTAGCAACCAGTTTGCTTTTGTAGACAATGCAAAAAAGCCAATATATAATTCTAAAGTATAGCCAAGGTAATAATCCAGTATTCTTGTCTATAATGTGAAAATAGCCCTTCCTTAAGGCTTCAGTAAGCCTTTTCAGCAACAAAAGGAATCACTGCTGCATTGTTACTGGATGCCTGCAGTGGTAATGGTATTGCCAGGTGGGCTGAGGTCTGATTACATGCCTGAAAACAGATTAGTTCTAACATCCAATGTATCTGGTTTGCCTCAGACATGTGCCACTGCACCCAAGTAGTTGGAAGAATGCCAGCAAGTAACATTCACCATTACTTATCAGTCAGTCAGCTCCCAAAGCACACACTGTAAATCTGAAGTCATCACAAAACACTTTTTCAGACTTATGTCCTTGAAAATGAAATAGCTCCAATTCTGCAGAATTCATACATTCAGAAATCTTTGCTAGAAAATTCACATTATACTGCTGTATTACCTACTGCAGCTGCACTTGGTGATCACTGTAGGTCCCTTCCAAGTCAACTATTCTATTCTGTTCTAAAACATCTCAAACTTGTTGTACAATTTCTAACACACTCTTATTGTGTGACCTATTTTATGCAACTATTCCTGAGACTTTATTGTCTAATAAATAAAGTTGGTTTCTAAAACCCAGAGAAATTTAAAAAAATTCTGAATTGGATAAAGAGTTGAAGTATTTGGAAATTGGGCTCTAATTCTAAATGAAATGCCATGAAACACTCAACATGGGGAGGCAGTAAGGAGACAGGAGATGTTTATGAAAATTTGGCAAAGCACCAATATAAAGGAAAAAGAAAATCTGCAACAGAAAACCAGATTTAGGTAATAAGATAATAGATGTATGAAAAAATTACTATTTAGTCAAATATTGCTTTTAAGTGCCTGGAACATAAAAATTTCAAATGGTTAATTTTAACTAAAAGTAAGAGTTAAGCTTTTCTTCATCCAAAGAATTTATGGGCATGATTTATTAAACCCCCATAATTCTTGGACACAGGCTATAAAATACAGAACATTTACCTTCATTTACAAACTGAGCTCACATTTCATGAGTTAAAAATCAATGACAATCTGGATTTAAAATTTAGGGACTGGACTAGATCACTTACCCCAAACAAAGAATAATCTTGAACATGAATCAAAAAGAACTGGGTTCATTAAACTGCAACCACTAAATGCCAACTCTCTGAAGACTGTTTTAAAATAAGATGTGTTTTACCTCAGAAAGCACTCTAATCCTTTCAGTTACTCCTCCACTTCCCTCCTGGTACTTCTCTTTAGCCTGGAAAGAAACATGTCTTTGCTGTAATGACAGAGTTGAAGAGATACATGCAGATAGCTCAGAGAAAACTTCAAGACTTGCTCTCATATGTTCCAGTTCCAGAAACTCTCCCACAAAGCCCCAGTGAGGTTTACAAATGAGGACAGGCTTGAAATATCAGCCCCTGCAATGACTATCATTCAAAAATGTAAAGCAGTAAATAATGCAAATGCACACTTGATAAGAACGATGTTTTCTAATAATTTACATGAGGAAATAAACACGAAGAAAATCTGCCATAATGCAGAAAGGATTTGAATACTGAAATCCAGAATAATACTTCATCAACAGTAAACTATTATATAGAAGATACCTTAACAGCAAGGCAAACAAAGGTACAGAGATCAAATTCTGTCAGCATTATTGTCACCATGACCACAACTAGGAGGGCTTGCCAAAAGCCAGGCTATAACGCCTCCTAAACAGGGGATCAAAAAGCTTCTCACAAAACACTCTACTGGCATAGAAATTAAATGAAGCAAAGAAGTAATCAGAGTGCTTTGTGCACGTTAGCACCAGTACTCAATCTAAGGGATGAATGCTGGACTGAGACTGTAGTTTTTCCCCTCCTGACAGATGTATGAACTTCACAGGGGAAGCAGAACTAGCAATTTACTAGCTGCTCAAGACTGGCAATAGCTATACATAATACTCAGGCAAAACCATCTATTTTCCCCTGCAGAACACTTGAATAAAAATTGCTAGTTTAGCTTAGGAAGAACATAATTTGACAGCCAATCAACATTTCCCCTGCTCTATATCCAACAGCAGAATTCATAGATAGCTCACTCTATGTCGTCTTTGCCTCTACCCTCATTTATAAGCAAGTTAATCCTGGAGAAGGCAACAACAAAAGATCAGCAATACCTCACTCAGCAAGGCTTGTGCTGAACGGTATTCTTGAACCAAGTGCTCCAACTGATTGTTGATGTACTTTTCCCTGCTATTGATCTTCTCCAGTGTTCTGCTGATTTCATTATGGAGCTTGTCAAGGTAACCCTAGAAAATCACATTCTGTGGGTTGAAAGTATACAGACAGTATGCAAAGAGTATCAAAATGGTGCTGTAGTTAAGAAAGGCTATGGAAGCCTACAGAAAGAGAGAAAAATAGTACAGAAATACTGTGTTTAGCCAACAAAAAATTATTCCAAATGTGTTCTGGTTTGCCCACCTCCTTTGCATGTATTTCAGTCTTTACTGCTTCATCACTCTCCCCTCCTCCATCAATTACAAATGTCAATGTCAGTAAGTTACTCTAGCAACAGTATTTTGGGGATTTTAACAGAACCTTCAGATTATATTTTTCTATTTTGTCCTCTGTAGCCAGGATGTACTTATGGTAATGCATTCATTACTGGACTCTGATAGCCTTGTTAATCCTCACACATACAAGTCTGTCCACAAGGTATTTTGCCACCAGCACCATCCTTAATTATCATTGTCATATCTTTCCCTTTTTAATTTTACAGCAATAGCACAAATAAAATGATCAATAGTTCTTAATGCATATCAAATAAAAAATAAAAATGCTGAGGAATTAGTAAAATATTCTCTACATGCAAGACATACCCTAGTTTCTTTCAAAGAAGAATCAATTCCATCCTTATGCTGATGCATTTGATCTACATGAATCCTCCAATCCTAAAAAAAGACATCACAAATTAAAACACAGGTAAGTACAACTTTTATCCTTCTCTGATTACTAAACAACAGAAGGTATACAAAGCAGGGTCAGTTCTCTTTTATACTATTGCCATGTATCATCCTGCCACTGCCATGTTCATAGCCAGGGGCACTGGCTCAATGTGACACAATTTATAAATCTCCTAAATGTCACATGTGACACTCAAATCCATAAACAAACACAGACATCCTCACTGATACCACAGTAGCTATGCTTTTTAGAGTCTGATCTTCATGGAAGTATTTCTGCTAGAAAGCACTCTGGGCACAAATACCAAAAATATTGATTGTAGCTGCACTAGTTCAGCTTATTCTTACACAAAATGAGTGCTTTGGATGCCCAACACCTACCAGTTCTGGTCTATCTGTTCTTTCCCTTCTATTTTAGACTTTACTGTTACCAGGAAAAGAATGGAAAGAAATGAAAGAGGCAGAAATACCAAAACTTGGTTTTGATAATGGGATACAATTAGAAGGGGGAAAACTATTTCCAGCTTCAAGACCATAGGAAACATACATGGACTCAGGGGTGGGAGCTGAGAAAAGTGCTGTGAATTGGCACTGCACACCAGGTAATAAGCCACTAGAGAAAATGTGTTTATGTTGTGTTTCAGGTTTGCAGGAGACTCATGAGCTCTTATTGGTCTGGTGACAATTGTTCACAATTTGCCAAACTTTGGAGTTTAAATAAAAACAACAGGCACACAACCCATCCCCACCTCTGTCCAGGACTTTACAGTAAGTTCTAGTTTCTAGTGCCATTGATTAAACCATTAATACTCTCCTGGTACTATGTCTACATGCACTGCTTAGAAAACAGAATACGATGTTTTCTGGCAGAATGGAAAAAGGTCAAACGCTTCTCTCCAATTATTTCTGAAAGAAGCTAGAAAAAGAAAAATCCCCTTTTCATGTTCATTTTGATATATTCCTTAAGGCCAAGAGATGGTGCATTAAGCTGGAAGCTAGTAAACCTCACATCCTACAGTGGCTTTAATTTTTCATGTATGCCTTTATTAAGTTTTAATTCCTCACTGTGAGACTCAAGCATCATGTTCTCTGCAACAGATGGGCTTACTGAGGATCACAGCAGAGTGGGTAAAACCAGGCAATTCTTCACACAGAAAAATGCAGTATGGTGTAAGACAGGCAAGCAGCTCAGCAGACAGTTGAAGGCTTCCCCTATTTTTGGCAAGATAATTATCTTTCATTGTATTCATGTATATATATTGTATTGCTACATCAGTGCTGCAGATTGCTCCAACACCCCACATACTTGGGTCACTGCAAATGAACAATTTCAATACTGCACTGATCTGTGTGTGCTACACAAGCTCCTAGAAAGAATGCTTATGGCAATGCCAGGAGCAGGTCCTGGGTTTGGACTTGCCAAAGATGCCTAATTTTAAGCTGCTCATTCTAGACTCCTTGAAATAGACTATGGAAAGAAACACACAGTTCTAAGACCTTCACCCTGAGACAGTTACCAGGATATGGTGAGCAAAAGCAGCTGAAAAAGTGCTCACTTTTTTTCACTAAACATAAGGAGAATTCAGGATGACTAGACTGGGGCACAGATCTACCTTATTGTCACGTAAAGTTCACCATGAGGAATTCCATACAATCAGCCTTTCATGTGGTTGAAAAATGGAAGAGTTGAAAGGTAAGACCATCAGCTGTCCTCCGAGAAGACGTTTTAACAGTTGTTAAACTTAGGATGTAATTTTTTAGAAGTGTGAATACATTGGAAATGTCAGAGGACTGAAAAAATCCACTCTGAATAAATATATAGAAATAAGGTGCCTTGTAAGCAGCAGGAAAAAAAAAGCACCTTACGGAAAACTATTGCTTCTAGGGTCAAAGAAACTGACAAAGGTTCAGGCAATTGAGAGCCCATTACTCACAGGTCTTTGCATGACCAAAGACAACAACTGCAAACAGAAAGTAAACAGCATGGACTGAAATCACATTTTAATCACCATTCTTCCATACCTTATTGTCAGTCCTGACAGTGACTTTCAGCTGTGGAAGTACACGTTCCACTTCCAGGTTCCACTCTGCTGCATCTGTTGTGGACTGTAAAATCTCTTCTTGTTTTGCAGTGTCATTCATGTTCTGTGTAAAAATCACAAAGTTTATAATATCATTGTTATGCACAATGAGAACTGTTAGAAATCACTATAATGGCTTGCAGTGTTAATATTAGAAAAATATTTATATCCAGAATGATCTAGACTACAGATTAAACAGATGTCTTTAATGGCTCTCTTTGAATTCATAAAGAATTAAAACAAGTATATCTTCTCATCAACTGAAAACAATTAAATGTATATATTAAGAAATTATAATACACTTCAGAAATGGTGCATGCATGTAGGGTTAAAATATACTCATGAAACTAACAGCATGTTTGTCTAGAAGTCTCTGCAAAAAAATTCTTGCAAATGTTCCCAGCCGCCCTTCAGTGATATCAGTTTAGAAACTGGCTGCACATTGTTCTTTCAAAATAATATTAATACATAATATCTGATTCATTTCAGATGGGATGTTTTTTCAAGTAAAGACTATACAAGGAATTCTAGATTTAATAAATGTAAAAAATCTCTCAAGAGAGGACTGATGGGTAACAACTTACTGATCTGTACGTTTGTGCCTTTAAAACATTCAGGTCAATATAATTTTCTTCGTTGTCTGACTCTTCTTCCTTAAGAGAAGTTTCAAAGTAAGACTTCAGTAAGTAATGCACAATTTTCCCCCATAATTTTGTTTTGCAGGAGTGCAAACCAGAGAGTATTAAGTTCTATATTTCTGAATAAAACAAGACATGGAGATTTTATGATATGGAGCTTATGGAGAGACATAATACCTAGGACAAGCAAAAGATCAAAGCTACCCCACACTTCCTTCAGAGCGCCACAGTATTGCAAAAATAAACCAACAAACAAACCCCAAATCCTAAACCTGATATCAAACAGCCCATTATCAATTGTTGTATGGTAATTGTATTTTTTAATGTATTTTTTAAAGTGCTACCTTAAAAATAAAACCCCATCACAACAAAAACCAAACCACAACCAGACCTCAACACAGTTTTCAAGATATTGTTTGCACTACATATTTGGAGCTACAGAATGATCTTCAGTGTGCAGAATAACACAACTGAAATTGAGGCAATTGATTTTTTCTTGCCCATGAGACCACACACTCTGCTCACGTATTTTTTAACTGTTATGGTCTCAACATGTCCTCCTTTCATGACTACAATCAGCTGAGAGCCATCACCTGTAAATAATGATGCTTTTTCTGTGCATTAACCTTCATTTATCTATTCTGTATTTCATTTGCCATTTTATCACCCCTACACTTCACCCTTATACACCTCGTCCCCCTCTTGACAGTCTTTTCCACCAAAATTTTTCCAAAATTTTCAAAGTGAAATTTTATCATCCACCTCTTTCTAAACAAATCACAAAAGCTGCAGTAACACAGGTCTTAGAGTAAAATCCTTCAAGACTCAGTGAAAACCTTGGAGTTTATTCCTCTTTCCTCTACTTTACCCAGTTTTTAACTAACAGGGACCACTATTTTCTTCTGGCATGTTTGACCCCGAGAGCCCTGAATACTTGCAAGAAATTAAGACTAGATTGAGACTATATTTTGTTAAATGGACAATACGTATCTGTGCAGCATTTAAAAAAATCATACCAGCAGAACAAAAAGACTGGTTATCAGAACTGAGAAACCAAACTGTGCAGATTTCCTTGCACACCCAGCCTCACTGCCTACTGCTGGCGGCCACCTAATACAGGCTATCCCATTCCCCAAGATTTACAGAACTAGGCTGGTCTCTGTCAGCCTCATCATTTTTATTCAAAAGAATCAAAACCAAAGAACAATCAAGGAACCTCATAATAAGCATATAATTGCTGGAAATACTGCTAAATTCAGTTATGGATACAGCTAATATCAATATACTGGCAGCAACACTGGACTGGGCAAAAAAAAATTACATTGGCACGTAATTAATCCCTGTAGAACCACTGGGAGCTCTAAAAAATGAGTATCCTTTTGGCATAAACTTCCTGGTAATGTAATACCTAGTAAAGGAATAACAACTCAGCAGTTTTATTAACACACATACATTCCAAAAAACTAACAGAACACATTGATTGTGAAAATCATGGCCTAGGACAATACCTGAGAGCAAACTCAGAGGTTCTTTGAAGGATTTCAACTGTGCTTTAGTTAACTGTTTCATCCCCACTTCCCAATTTAAGCAGCTTAGACCTTAACAAGATACAGAAAAGAGCAGACAGCTGTTTTCCCATTTTAACCCTTTAGTTTAACATCAAGAGTAGATTTATCAGTAGAAAAGAAACAATTCTGAATCTCTGTATTTTTAATGCATAGTTAGACTCCACTGCACATATGAACATACACTTTGTCTTGAAGAGTTAATCTTACCTAAAAAGCAACAAAAAACTCCACGGAGAATCTAACAAAGCAGGAATGGAGCTGCAGGAAAAAACCTGAACAGCTAATTGAAGAGACTTCTTAAACAAAGCCAAACAAAATGAACAGTGAATAAAAACTTCCTCATAGTTGACCAATACTAATATAATGAAATAAACCTACTGCAACATCCTCTTCCAATCTACTAAGTGTTAATTCTGCATCATCTTCTGTTATTTCTTCTTCTTCTGGCTCTTCTGTTGGGTATGCTGGCCTGAAATTAATGCAAAGAACAGCAGAGCTTTTAAACACAAAAAATTGTAAATACCTCTGCAAACAAAACATTTCATGAGAAAAACAGATGATGTGGAAGACAGTGATTAGTGTTTCACAACTTAAATAAATATACACTCAACCTTGAAAGTCTTGTTCATCTCAGACTGTCTTAAAAGTAAAGGCAGTACAGTACATTCACACTACAGAGTCATGTAGGAAGTAAATTCTGGGGTCTTTCTCTATTGATCTAAGCTCTTAAAATTCAACTGGAAGTCACCACAGGCTTATTTTCAGCCTACAGTGGAATTTGCATACTAAAGAAAAGTAATAGTAAAATATTTCCAAGGTAGAAATTACTTTGTTATATCCATTTCAAAACCCATCAGAGGAAAAAAATAAAAATAAAGAACACTTTTAAAGACATTTTCGTATACTTGAGATTATGTGTCATCTAGTTTGTCTTAAGACTTCCTTCAGATTAAATAAAATTACTCTAGTCGACTTGTAACATGATCATACTGTGCACAACTCCAGGAATTTATTATTGATTTATAGAACCTAAAAGGATATTAAATGTTTCAACTCAAATATCAGATTAACAAGGAGTTATGTGTAGGGAAATAACAAAAAAAAAAAGTCATCAGTTAAACCTTAATTAGCTAAGTCTATAATGGTCCAAACTCAGCCTTGCTGGTAACAGGCCAGTTGCATGAAATTGCATTAGGAATTAATTGGTTGCCCTGCTTCAAGCCTAGCTGAATTTTCCAGCTCATGAAATGTCAAGCAAAACGCTTTTAGTCATTCCTATGTTTTATTTTACCACTACAACTTGCATCTATTTGCTGGAAAACAATGCATAAGGGAGGATGCTTAGAAGTGTACTGTACCTTTTCCAGCTAAACCCAGTGTGTTTCAAGGCTTCTTCAGCTAAACAATCAAGAACATAGCACACTTGCTCTCCACAGCCTGTCTTTAATTTTGAGGGAGGAAAATCCACAGGCCTTCCCTAAAATAAAGAGACATGCTGTTTGCTAATGGCCTAATAACACAAATTTCCTTGTAGGGAGATAAGTTTCTGTACATTAAAAATAAAGTGTCCCTTGTGTATGAAAATTTTATTAATGACAATTTTCATTCTTCTCCTATGCAGCCCCAGTGAGGCAACAGAAGGAAAAGGAGACAAAGCCAAGGAACAGATGCAGTGTAGAAATCTCTAAGCACGTGGTAAGAGGATACTCCCAGGGAGCAGAAGAGGCAGAAGCCACAAGTGACAATGCAAGGTAAGAACAGCTATACAGAAACTCAAGTACTGAGACTTAACTACCAACTTTTCAACAGTGCCCTGTTTGCTCCAGATCTTATTTATAAAGTATTTTAATTTATTGCTGTCATGCAGAATAAACATATTAGTTTGTTATGGTTTAACTCCTTTAGAGAACAGCATCCTTAACATTATTCATAGCTGCACCAGAGTATAATCTTCCATAAGATCATATTTTTTGTCAGTTGATATATTCTCCTGACCTTTGGTTTTGTGTTTTTTTTTTTTGTTTGATTGGGTTTTTTAATTAAAAAAAAAAAATCTCAGTAGCTCCTGGCAGTTTGTACAACCTTTTACTCCTTAACAAAAAAAAAAGAAAAAAGAAAAAATTAACAGTAAATTCTAAACCATTTCCTACACTACAAATTAAGTCATTGGCTTTGGCAGGAGCAGGATCACAAACTGCGTAAACCTTCCAGATAAAATCTCTGAAAATGATACTACTATAAATGAGCAACATATGTGGCACTGCAAAAGGTAAGCCTGGCTTAATCCATTTTACAGACTGTAAAACAAAACTAACTGCAATCATTTATAAAACCATTTTTGTAGTGCTAAAAAAAATTAGCAAGTAGATACAGCCTACCTAAACTTCCAATTAAGTAAGCAACACAGTACAAACAGCTAGGAAAGGTCCCTGGGAGCAGACCCGGCAGGAGGGCAGGGTGTGGCTGCTGTTATTTCTGAAGGGAATGCATAACTGTGCTAGAACTTGGAAGGATGGTTTGTTTGAGACTACAGTATAATTACTATATACATCTTGACTCAGAGTAACCCGTGTGGCACTCACAAAGGACCGCAGCTCCGAGAGCACGTTTGAAATCACGGCGTTGGGGTCGTCGCACTCCTGCGGCTGCTCGAAGGGATGTCCCGCCTTGCTGATCAGCCAAGCGGCGAGCGTGCAGAACATGAAGAACTGCTCACCGGGGTTGGTGGGCAGTGCAAAGTAGTGCCTGTTCAAAAATGGTACATATTGTGAGCTTCTGGAGCTCCTACAACTTTATAGGTAAGCAGAGGCTACAGAGCAGTTTCTTTACACAGTTTTCTCAATGAGCAACCCATCTGAATGAAATTCAGGATGTCTAGTTTCACACATAACCACAGAAGAGCAAGTTTTCTACACCCAGCTGGCTTATTTCCAGTTTTGAGTAAGTTTTTAGTCAACACCAGACTTGGCTGCCAAGTTCCCCAAATCACCTCCCCTTCACACTTTCCTCAAGAGATGCGAGAGGATGGTATTCCTACATCAGCAAATTCAGCTCAGATCAGGAGCATGTTCTGAAGTGATCCTCCACCTGTCCTTACGTACTCTGTGCTTTCAATGAGAACTGGATCTGATTTGAACCACACCAAATCTAAATATGTGGACCTAACAAGAATTCAGTCCATAAAAGCAGACCACGGTCAGTCATTCCCACCGAAGTATAAATTACATGCACACTGGATACTGGGAACCAAATGTACGGACACAGCTGCTCACTAAGGTGCACAAAGGTTTGCTGCCCTGCTCCAAACATTCCAATGGCTCAAGAGCAGGCTAAAACTTACCAACTTACAGCCACTGTGCTCATACTTGAGCCTCCTTCTCAAAAAGGGAAAACCTGGACTCCCTTACCACACTGTAGCTTAAAACCTTAATTCTATAACCCGTAACTTTCCACCCTGCTGTGGAGCCCGGCTGAAATTGACAGGCAGGTTTAAAAGTTATTTGGGCAGATGGATACTGGGAGCACATTGGTCCTGTTTCTCAAGCTTCCTGTCTCACACCATAATTTTTTAAAAAAAGACATAAAAAACATTACATATTAAACAAATATGTACTGGATACAAAACCCCAGCCTTACCAACAACAGGTCCAAGACCCTCTTTGTAAAGGGTTAAAGGGTCAAAAAACATACACGCCCCACGAACAGCTATTCTGAATTCAAGTCATTTGGAGTTATTCAGAATAACTTAGAATTTTGGCAGAGCTGTTTCCTGCGGAATAGGTAAAGTTACTTCTTGCACAGGTACCCTGGCGCGCAGATACCCAGTACCTGCCGGGGGCAGAGATGGCCAAGGGACTATTTACTTATCGCATCTCAGCCTTTCGCGTTTTGAAAGCTTCCAGCTCCCACGGGAAGCTTTGCAATGGCTGGTTTTCCCTTGGGCCAGGCATGCTGCCATGCTCGGAAGCCGCAGGGATTCCTTCGCAGAGATTCCTTCCCCCCGCCCGCGGCCACGCCGGCGCCCGCCCGCCAGGGCCAGGAGGAGCCGCGGGCCAGCAGCACCTGGAGAGAGGCCGCATGTTGTGCCGCCGTAGCGCCTCCTCCTCGTAGCTCAGCAGCTTTAGCTTGTCCAGCAGGTCCTCCATGAGCACGAACATGTGGAAAGCCGCGCCGGGGCCGCGCTCCGCCAGCCCGTCCTCGGCCCGCTCCCCGCGCCGCCCCACAGCGCCTTCTTCCGCCATCTTTACCGGTGGCCATAGCGACAGGGGCGGGCTCGGGGCGGTGCCGGGACGGTCCCACAGGCGTGGGGATGAAAGTTTTCAGCTTTGGGAGTTCGCCGGGTTTTATACTTTCCTCCCTTCCTGGAGACCGACATCGCTCTGTGCCGGTCTGGAGCGGGCATCGGCTGCAGCTCAGGGGCTGAGATGCGAAGAAGTGAGTCTGGGCAGCCGAGCGCTGCGGCATTAGCCACGGGGACCCGCTGGAAGCGCCGTGGGGCGGGCTGGGGAAGGCAGCGGGGGGGAAAGCTCCGTCTCCGGCTGGGATTGTGCTTGGCCCTGGTGAGGCAGGGCTGTGCCCAGCTCTGGACACCTCACCACCAGACAGACAGGCTTGGCGGTGCTGCAGCGTGTCCAGAGAAGGGCGACGGAGCTGGTGAAGGGCAGTTCCCATGAGGAGCCCCTCAGGAAAAACTTTACCACTTTACCACTCTTTATAGCTGAAAGGAAGTTGTAGCAGGTGATGGTCGGTCTGTTCTCCCAGTTAACTAGTAAAAGGACAAGAGGGCATAGGCTCAAGCTGCGCCAGGGCATATTTAGATTAGATTCTGGGAGGAATTTCCTCACTGAAGGGTTTTTCAAGCATTGCAGTGAGCTGTCCGGGTTCATCACAATCCCTGAAAGTGTTTAACAAACCACTGGACGTGTCACTTAATGCCGTGGTCTAGTTGAGAAATTCCTTCATTCAGAGGTTGGACTCGATGGTCTCAGATGTCTTTTCCAACCGAAATGATTCCATGAATGCCAGACTCACCTCACCTCTGCACTAGCACCAGCCAAAGGTCGTTGAGGGGAGACACTCCTTCCAGCCACTTCTTCCTGCATTTTGTTTGTCTTCCCGAAAATACCTGAGTCATTCTGTTCTGCTGGAAACCAGATGGCACACACAAGTCTTGAATTGTCCAGGAGAGAATAAGTCACTGTTAAAACACTGTTAGAAGATAATTACCTAATCTAGCCCTAGGCACCCTGTTTCAGATGACCAGCCTTTCGAGAAGAGTCTCATGGTTATTTTTACCTTGCGTTCTTGTTCTGCTGAGCCCGCAGAGATCTGAGCCCGCTCCCCGTGCCAGTTCCTGCGCTCTATCCCGTACGAGAATTGCCGCTTTCCGAGCGCTATCGTGACTGTTTTAAACCATATATTTAAATCATATTGCTCACTCATTTCCTCTCCTACAGCCTGCAGGAGTTTTGGGCTTGCCAGGCAAAGGAAATGGTTAAGAGAAAAGGTTTTTTAAGCCCGAAGAAAGGAAGGCAAAAGGTGTGAAATCTTCGCGTGTGCTGGATGGCAGATCTATCTCACTGGATGTAGAAACAGCTGCTTCTCTCCATGGGACAAAGTTGCATGTTAGTAACTGGAGCCCTGTGCCATGCGGGAGGGGCACACAGAGTGCAGCCAGAGAGGCAAAGATCACCCCGGAGAGAGACTGTGGAACTTTCTTCCACTGGGAGCATTTCTCAACAACTAAAGTATGAAGTTAGCATTTAGGTTGTAAGGGTTTCATTGTGGAGAGTCAGACAATTTTTTTTACTCTGTTTTACTATAGGAAATCCTCTGAAGATTCAGTGAGGAAATTCTAGAAAGACGGTATCATTGTGGCAGGTAGGAGATTTTAGCAGGATGTGATTAACGTGTTTTTGAGAATTTTACATGTTTGTTTTTCTTGTTTGCTGGCTGGTAAAAATTAAAATCTGGTATTTCCCAGTCCTCATAAGTGTGTATATGCTTAAAATGTGTTGTTCTTAAGTTGCATTGAAAAGGAATTAATCAGAATCCTTTGTACTAAGAAGTAAATAAATTTTATTTGAAAGGCGGAATACTTCAATATGCATATCTGCTCTCAAAGAGGTCACAGAGGGAGGAAGTACACTGAGCAGCCAGTGCAGGAGTGCTCTGATCAAGTTTCAGCTTGAATGTAGAGCTCAAAGATGAGGAAATATTTTGATTCAGTTTGGTCACTGATTAACAAGAAAAAAAAAGCATGTGTTCTTTTCCTGTAATGACCAAAGCAACTGCAGCATTCCCCCTACTATTATTTGAACTGTTCAGTATGTCTTTGGAGATGCATTTTAGCACCTTGTCTTGCTCTCAGAAACCCTGGCTGAGCTGCTTTCCAGTTGAGCTTGTGGTGGTTCTGTATGAAATAATTCCCCTGAAAACTAGAGCATCAGTAACTAGCATGACTACAGTGATCACAATTCTAGTTGTGCACTGTCTGTAAATATAATTCCATATTGATATTTCACTACAAAGCCTTAGGGCATGACTTCTTGGTTGTGCCACTTATATCTGTGACAAACAGGAAAACTATGTTTGTTCAGTACTTTGCAGTGTGACTCTAATTATCAGCATACACACACACTATTCCTGTAAGACCCCAGAACTTGCTGAAAAGACTGGCCAGAACCTACACTCCTCAGATTTTTCTGCAGACCAGCACACATTTTTCCCTGATGGGAAGATCCAAAGCTAAGGTTTGTGCTGAACATGAAAATTTTCACCAAAGTAGTTGTAGCTGTGTATTTTGGAGCAGGGTTATGGGGCACAGCTAGAAGGTGGGAGGCAGTGTGCACTGTCCATGCAGCCCCCAAAGGCATCACAGAGGTGCCTCTGGAACCATGTCACTCTCAGAGCATCACTGCCAATGAAAGGTGGCTGTCAATTAAATATGGCAGATCCCTCACTAAGGGAAATACAGATTTGATTGCAGTTTCTGAAATTCAACATCAAGCATGGTATATTGTGTTGATCAAGTTGGAAGTGATAGACAAATAAGCAAAAAATCCAATAAAACATCATGTACCCCACTTGCCAATGCAAGGGGTAAAGAAGGTAGATACTGGCAATTGTTGCTGACATGGAACGAAATGATCATAAATTTTTATTTTACCATTGCATCTAGTTCTGTCTCAGATTTAATGTTTTGGTGCCTCTGTTCTTTTCTGTTTTATTCTGTTTTTTCCTCCTAAAAGAATAGTGAAAATACGTAAAACAATCACACTAGATTGTGTGAAAGAAATATTACTCAAAAATCTTTGGGATTTAGGATTCACATCCACCACAGACACAGTCTCACACACCAGTCAAAATTATTCATAATACTAAAAAGTCTGACTAGCAAGCCTGCTAAGCCCATGTCTTATGTCAGTTAGAAATATTACCTATAGCTTCCTTTTGGGGAGAAAAAGAGGACTAGGGAAAATCCTTTTAAGTCTTTTCAAGTTACTTGATTCATTAGGTAATTTCTCCACTGGGGTATGCTGTATTTTAGGATAGTAAGACTGCATACTTCCTCCACTCAGGTAATAGTAAGATTATTTTTTTTCTGTTATGAATGAGAGGTTCCAGTTCATTGCTGTCTGACAAAACAAAAGATATGGTGAGACAGTCTCCTCCTCCTTTGCATTCCTACCCTAGATTTCCATGCATATGTTTTTGAAAGTGTAAAAAGTGTGAAAAGTTCCCTATATCTGCAGTATTTGCAAGTGCAGTCAAATTTCCCACCCCAGAAAGTCAAATGTTGCAATAATCAGAAAAATATTTTAAGAAGTAAAGAAAATCAGGCTTGACAAGGGACATCCTTTTGCAAATTTTACTTGACAAGTTTTCCTTGGTATCCTGTTCAGGAATGATGAAGATTTATGTTCTCTAGCCCTACAACAACATTGAGAGTAAACACTTTCTATTTATTAAAGTATCAATCTGCAAGGAGCTACAAGGTAATGAGAGGGCCTCCACCATTATGTAATGAATAGGATCATATAATAAATTACTTTAAAGGCCAAAAATCTGAACCAAGTCTGTTTCAAACAAAAAAACAAGCTGTAGAAAGGAAATTATATGATACAGGCATGTCTTTGATCTGCATTTAAACAGGTTTTCTCCCTTGTTTTATTTTGCCAGTTTGACATGAATCTACACACCCATGAAGAAACAAAAGGACGGAACATACCAGCTGTTATCAT
>JAOTQP010000001.1:97543257-97563390 GCA_026413545.1 Cichladusa arquata
ATGAAAAATAATAAAGAAGACCATTATTGCTAATTTTTGTTAAGGAGAGTTAATGAATTCAAACACTGTTTACTCATGGTAAAGAATTTATTTGGGGTAATGTAAAACACTTCTGAAGCAAAAGATTGTCAGGTGGCTGCATGAATGGCTGTGGCCATTGGGCATGTTGAGCCCCCTGACTGTTTCCTGCCAATGTTTCTGCCCCACAGCTCAGTAGGCAGTGCTTTTCATTTCAGACTGAAATGATTTGTAGCAAATTGGCTGACTTTGCATTGAGAAGACTAAGGAAAAGTCATTTGGTGCCCCTGGGCACTCACTACCTATCTAACAGGTTGACTGACCTTGGCCAAGAAGATCGATGATGATGCTAAGTCAGTGCAGTCAGTTTTTTAAACAATTAATTTAAAATTGCTCTTGTATGCCAGCAAGGCCTAAGTTAAATGTTGACAGAAGTGAGGTGCTACTTCTGTGAATTTGTGGAATGCACATCTTAATTATCTCAAGGGGCTGCGACAGAGCTTCCTGATGCTGTCTGTGATGGCAAAGCTGTTTCAAAAATTCTGTCCTTCCCATCAGTTGTAGTGCCATGTCTTTTTTTCCTCTGATGGTACAGCTGCTTGGCACTGTGTGAGGGTGGTTGGTAACATGGGGCATTGCAGCATGGCACTGTGGATGTTTGAACATGTAGGAAGCTGCAGCTCAAATGGCTTTTAAAGTCTCAGGTGGAAAAGATGTGGTTCAAGGTAAGGAAACATTTGAAGCTCAGATGGTAAGGTGGCAGTATGCTAATTTGAGTATGTAGGTGCTTACTTGGGATCTCTATGTAAACTGATTAGAAGTTCAAAGAGCAGAGCTCTGTGTTACAATCCTGATTAAACTGAATGGACACCCTTGCTGTCCCAAGAGACTCATGTGACAGAAAAGCCATGAAAGAGATGTTGGCACACCTGCAAGAGCAATTTTTTGTCAGGGATAAAGAAGGGCAGAAATATACTTGTAGACTTGATTAAATTTATTCATTTGTACTTGTGGGCTTTAGGTTTTACAGAACAGGTAGAAGTAACAGGGCTGTTTTCCAAGGATTGCATCCTCCCTTGTAGTTTCCCACCTGGGCGTGATGAAGTAATTCACTGGCGCAAAGAGAACAAAATAGTGCACAGCTACTACCGACAGAAGGATCAGCTGGAAAAACAAGATCCACATTACAGAGCCAGAACACAGCTTTTCCATGAGAACATCCCTAGAGGAAATGCCTCCTTGAAACTTAGTAACCTGACTATGACTGATGAGGGCTCTTACACCTGCTACGTGGGAACAACACAATATCGAACAGAAGTGGAAGTGCTGCTGCACCTAAGAGGTCAGTAAGGCATCAAAAACCCTTTTTTTGCACCACTGCAAATGGGATGGCACCAACAGATTTCCTTGTGTTGTTTCTCCCATGGAATCAAAATCCTCCAATCCCGCAGAGCACCTTTTGGGCCTGATGGTGTTATGAAGCAACTTTTTTTTCTCTGGTGAAATGTTGTAACATGGATTGGAAAATTTTAGTGCAGCACTTGTTTTCATAACCTACTGCACCCTGATTTCTAAGGGGTAATTACATGGTGCATGTAATGTGGCTTCTTAGAACAATACAAATCTTGGCATTGTAAGTAGCTTTGCTTTCTTCTGAAGTCAAACATAGATTGTTTTGTTCTCAGCTATATTTATTCTCCTCAATGGTATTTCAAAAGAGCAATCACTTCCAGTTGAAAACTATTTTGTAAGTAGTAGGATTTTTTTTTTTTTAATCTGCAGCTCCTTCTTCTTATGCACTGGAATACCAAAAGACAAACACAGAAAGGAGACTGAAGTGCTGTGCCTTTCTCACTTATCCAGCACCAAATATATCTTGGGTACAAGGCAATGTATCCGTCCAAGAGACAGACTGGGAGGAAACCAGGAATGGAGCTCTCTATTCTATCACAAGTGACAAGGACATTATAAACACAGCAGATACTTACTACTGTCATATTCATTTCCATCATGGTGTGTGGGCTGCTGAATGGAAGATGATACAAGGTAGGAATGAAATCTCTTCCTGCATTGCTACTGAATTTCACAGCTGGCTTCAGAGTAAAACTAAAGACAGTCTTTCTGCAGTGGGGCAACACGGATATGAGACAGTGCAAAAGGATATACCTTTCTCTTTGAAATGCATTAGGATTACAAGGCAGCATTACAAGTTACTTCCAAGAAGTAGGAATGAGAGGGCCTAGCTCACCCTTCTGTAAATTACCTTTCCTCTTAACATCTTTTCTATATCAGTTTCACATTTTAAGAAGTGCCTAATAAACAAACTTTACCCTCTATCAATAGAAGAATTTTGCCTCTTTTGCCTATTCCATGAATATATGGAAACTTTAGAGAATTATGCGGGTTCTGTGGGGGAGGTGAAAGTTTACCTGCTGCTTTAGCTGTGTATGATCTTCACTCTGACCACTTTCCATCTTTTGCCAGACTTTTATTGGTACTGTTTGATGCTTTCATTGTACTTCTCTTCACATGCATCCTTAAGTACCAGTCTGAGTGCTGGAGTGCATGGGAATGGAGAGCAGCAAAAAAGTTTGTATTTTAGTGAACAGCAGCTCATTTGGTTAGTTAAGGAAAAGCAGGACTATGAAATTTCAACTCTGGTGTGTCTTCCTCCTGAATTTCATTGGAAATTCAATTCAAGTAAATATCTGGTGCTTTTCAACCTCTCCTGTTTCTTAGGAAATATTTTTAATTGAAGGAAGAGCAATGCAAGAGCAGTTCCCTTGTGAGATGTGCATGAATGTTTCCATCACCCTGCTTACCCCCTAAAGTATACCCAGACACTCTCAGTTCCTAACCCACTGCATAAGCTCCAGAACAATAGTGCAGTTTTTAATTTACATGGAATAGCTTACAATATGGAAGGTTTCAAGTATGGCATCATAGTAGCTAACAAGTGCACTGTATGTGTTTTGTTATCTGTGCCTCTGATTCACAAGAGAAAAAGGTACATTTCATTACATATTTTTTTTTTACATTTCCCTGCATCCATCTAACCCCTCAGTAGAATATTTTGAAAACAAACTGCTTTCCTTTTGTTTCTATAACAGCAGTGTGGGGTACAATTTTGGTTTTTTTCTCTCCATGATTTTTCAGCCCCACACTTCTGTTCATTAAACCCTCCCCCCAGAAATCAAGTGTAGTTATACCATGTCAAAACAATCTGTGATCTTCCTCTCCAGCTGACTGCCAGCCACCATTGCTGCCAAATCAATAGTTGTGGTATGATGTTAATTTGTCTTGTATTAGTATTTTATACATTAGATGTTAATTCCACTTACCTGCCTTCTTTTTCCCTTTCCTGTTTTTTTAAAGCTATTCATTAATTGTTAAATGTTCAATATAGACAAGTACTTAAGTCCATCATAGCTGAAAGTTATTTCTAACCACATACAATCTTTATTCTTTTAGTTAAATTATGTTGTGTTTTATCCTTTTGTTTCAGATGTGCAGGTATCTGATCAGTTGCATTTTCTCTCTGCTCCCAGCATGTGGAATTTCCTGCTGTTTTACACAGTAACCTAGACTAGACTGAATCACTTCTATTAATGAGCCCCTCAATTAGAGGAAAAATAGTCAAATTTTAAAGAAAGGATTTTCATGAATATTAGTCAGTACCAATTAGATTTTTTAGTGTAAGATAGGTTTGTTTTTAAAATCTTCAGATCTTTCTAGAAACATACTGTGATATTTTAATATGATATCAAAGTAATGAAATATGTTTTTGTATTTGTTCATGGTAGTATCAAACCTCAGAAAAAAAATCAGAAAATGTGTAAATAACCTTCACAGTATTTTCTGAAAAAGGTGCAGAGAGCTCTTTATCTGTTTCAGATGACCTTTTGAAAAAGGAAGGAGACCAGGCCGTCATTCCCTGTGACCATGGCAATGAAAATGCAAGCACTGATGGTTTCAGTGTGGTCTGGACATTTCACAGAAATGCAGAGACCTCCATCCTGGCCTCCTTCAATGGCACATTCCACTCTCACCAGCCTCAAGTCCAGATTGACAAAACTGACTTTTCACTGATGTTGGATCATCTTACTGCAGATGACAGTGGAGAATATCTGTGCAACGTTTCAACACCTCTCTACACAAAACTTACTGTGAGCACTTTGCACGTCGGTAAGTTGCTGCTCCTTCCATTTCACAGGATGAGAACCAGTTAGGACAATGTACAGCCAAAAAGCCAGAAATCTGTAAAATACTGAGAAAAAACATCTTGGTGTGATTGGTACAGCTGGGAGAAAGAGATACATCTTTTATTTTTGTTGGCTCAGAGAGAAAGGAAGTTACCTAAGATGAGTTTATTTGAAGACTAGAAGTTTATTTTTTTCAGTCAGCTGCTTATTGTGATAAAGGTTATGGAATCAGTGGCTGCCTTCAGTTGCCACCAACTGCTCTCATAGCTGAAGACACAGCAGGGCTATCAGAATTCTGTCCTAAATGCCCTGCTGGCAGCAAACATAGCTATAAATGTAGCAGAGAGATGATGGGAAGCCCAAAGCATGTGGTATAAGTTTGGCTGCAGAAGAAAGCTTGTTGAGAGCACACAGTTGTTATTTTCAGAGCTTTAATTCTACGCAGCAGGCCTTTTTTAGGCCTGGGGATATATATGTTTAAATGCATGCCTGTGTTTTTATGTGCTATAGTAAATTCCCAGCTGTGAAATCTTAGTTACAGTTATTTCATTGTAAGTAACACATACAACAGTAGCACACAGACATTTTCACAATTAAAAACAATCACCTAAAAGATTGAGAACTAATATAGGACACCTCTTCTAAACAAAGAAGAGAACTTGAAGCAAGCCAGTAAGACATGAAAAATAGAGGCAACATAACAGAAAAGGGGGTAGAATAAGTGATAATAACTACAGATGAGCACCTTTGTGGCTTTCAGCACAGCCTAAAAGCAGATAAGGAGCTGGAGACAGTAAGGAATAGGCTAGAGCATGTTGTATAGCAGTCATGGCACAGCAGCTGCTGAGCCATCAGAAGGGTTTCCAGGGACCACTGGAAAGATGGCTTTTGAGGGGATAAAAAGAGATTGAACTACAATCATGTCTCCTGTGTAAGGAAGGGCTGCTGCTTAAAGCTCCTCTTCTAAACAGAAGTTCCTCTTCTCTTCTGATTGTGGTTACAGAGTCAAGTTCTTCTGGCAGTTTGGTGCTGTGCAGAGGTTTCTTCTAGGGGGGCTTTGATCTCCTGTGGAATCCATGGTTATCACTCATCCCACAATTTCTTGTATCTACCTGGATTGCACGGTTGCACTATGAAGCTGGGCAATGTTTCATTGTTTTCAATTAAAGTTGCAAAGATTTTGCAGCAGGACTAGTGAGATTTATGATCCAGGCTGGATGACATTTACAGAGCTGCTCTACTGTAAATCAGCAGTGCTGTTCATGGCACTGAGCACCAAACCTGGAGACAGTGTTTAGCACGCTGGGCAGTTGATTGGTTTTAAATGGGACTTGTATTAAGAAGTTGTCAAATCTTATCCCATGAGCACACATGGGATTTGCTATCTGAACAATTAAGTAAAACAATCTGCTTTCAGCTATTCACACTTAAGTCAGTAAATTTGCACTTCAAAATCTTACAGTACGAGTCAAGTAATTTGAATATTGTTGTCCTTGTCTCAGTTTCCTTTTCATGTTTCTTTCTCCCTAAATCATACCTTTTTGATTATAAATAAGAAAAAATCATTGCTTTTATACGTTTATTGAATAATAGTGAATACTTGTGATATAAAGCACTTCTGTTTTGTGTTTGTATTTTTAAAGAAAATTCAGGTAACACCTTGATAATTGTGCTAGTAGTGTTTGCAGTGTTTGCAGTGGCAGCAGTGGCACTACTTTACTTTCTCAAGGTATGTACAATCATTAGAGTAATTATTTTTAAGATACTGTTGGTACCAAGCCCCTCAAGATTTGAATGAGGGTTCGAGCCAAACTTTGCAACTTTAAAAAAATCAGTGGCCAGTAGCTGTAGCTAGATTGTTATGATTCAACAGCTGCACTGTTAGCATTGTTTGCTAGGCTGATCTTTTGTTTTAAGAAAAAGGAGGATAATCCCAGTGGCTGTCTGGACAAGGGCCACCAGGAGGGAAGTCAAAAGAACTGAGCAGTAAGTGGGGGAAGGTAATTCTGGCAATGGGAGATTGAAACCCATTGACCACCTCCTCAAACTGGACCCCCAACTCAAACTGAAGGGCAATACCTAAATCCAGACCTTGAATGTTTGACTAAAACATAAATTTGATTTTCATAGTTTAAAGCATACAAAAAAGACTGAAAATGTGGGAAGGTAAGTTCCAGCATAAATAAATTGTCCTCATTTTTGCTATTTTCTTAGTCTGAAGGCCCTCTGTGGTGCCTCTCTGCAATAGTATTTTGATTGTAACAATGTCAACAAGCGTTTGATCAGATGCTCTTCTGTGCTTTACAGAAGGATGAAAGAGTTGGTTACCCCTCACAAATATTTTCCAATCACTTGCTTAAAGAAAGATTGCTGAATTTTCTCACTTTTTTTTAAGACCAAAAAGAATCCAAAATGTGAAGTTTCTCAAGCAATGCTCATACGTGGTCTTCATTAGAGTCCAAATTGCTGTTTAATTGTATCCAATGTCAAAGCTTGTCAAAACCTCTGTTTGAAAAGTGATACTAAATTGCTTTGTGTAGGAGATCCTTAGAACTATATGGTCCCTGACCTCATCTCTCTGCACACCTCTCCTCTTTACTGGACTACAGTATCTTCAAGTGGATGCATTTTATTCTCACGTGTTAGTAATAGGTTGGCTCTGTCTTAGAATATTTTTTCCCTTTCCTCTGGAATTGAAGTGAGCATCCTTAAAAATCCAAACTTTAGTTCTTAGTCCATCCTTCTGTGCCTGACCCTATCCATGGAGAGATTTACCTTCAAACTCCCTGTGTCTGACGGTTTTGTCACAGTCTGGATTTGCTAAGTTTCAGCTGACATTTTATGATGGGTACCATGAGGTACAGCAAAGAGACAGAAAACTCTGATATTATTATGCCTCATTTTTTTTTTAATTTTTCTCTCTACATGGAGATTCACTTACATGCAGCTTATTAAACAGTTGTAACATGCTTTAGAGATGGTAATACACTTTGAGATACAGTTGTCTAACCAATTTAAGCAAGATTTAAGTTATCTTGGGACCTGTTGAGCCCTCAAACATATTGTAATCAGAGGCAGTGGAACAGTTTACAGGTTAACTCAGCTCTGGTTATATTGATGGAGGATAAGATGGAAAAAACAGGAATGTTTCTGCACTATTGTGTGGATGCTTATTTTACTCAGATAATGCTAAAATGGGAAATGCTGACTTATCTTTATAGTGAGTGTGAGTGTGTCGTGTTCTGTTCTCACCAGGGGATTAATTTTACACATCAGTAGTTCTTAGGAGTATTTTTATTTTGTCTAGGAAAAAAAGAAGAGAGGTGTGCGCACTAATAAGGGGCAACCCTCCCCTGGGGCCCCGGAGTCCGAGTCCGTCAATGCAGAAGGCAAACAAGATGAGCCTTGCTTGCCAACCAACACCTTGCTTGCCAACTGACAACCACAATAAAAGCAGACCAGAAGGCAATGGTGAGGAACATAGGCTGGGCCAGGGGTTTTAAGGGACAGAGTGAGGGCAGGGTTTAGGGTCAGAAACCAATGATAATAGAGTTGGGGAGGAGCTTAAGGCGGGGTTTGCACAACAGGAACCAATGAGGGAAGCAGGGGGATGAGAATGGGTCACTTGGGCCAATAGAGCCTCCTGGTTTAGGGGATCTCCAAAGGGGATGTCCAAACAGGGGCTTGGCACAAGGCAGGATTGACAGCTGGAGGGAGGAGGAACTGGGAATGTTCAGGAACAAAGGGTAGGGCTAGGACAGGATTGACAGGTGGGGTACAACTTTGGACAAAACCGTTAACATGGAGGGCAACAGGACAAACCATTAACATAAAAACACTATGAACACTTTAACATGCAGGAAGAAGACAGCACACAGATACTACTGAGATTGGTGATGAAAAGAACAAATAGTTCCTCCATCTGCTCCCTTGAGTTACACTAAGAGCCACAGGGAAATGTCATCTTCTGAGCAACAGTAATGGACAAATGGGGAGGAAAAAAAGTCAGTGGACACTTGTATGTGAAATATAGCAGGGCATCTCACCCCCATGTGAGCTTATCTGTTGCTTGTTTACTTGTGAGTTAACTCAAACCAGACAAAACTGTCTTGTAGGGAGTTATTTTGGCAGCATGGGATTACCATTGGTCTGGCATCTCCCAACTGACAATAAGCATCTTACTGTGGAAGTGAGATCTTGTGGAAGCTAAGATTTAATTAGCATATGCAGTTTGATAACCAAAATGCCTCGGCAAGAGCAAACAGAGCTTTGAAGATTACAAGAAGATTGGATCAAGACTGGCGACAGGAAAGAAGATTGAACTAAGTAGAAGTGTAAAGTTTGTGTGATGTTTAACCCAAGAATGAAGAAAAAAATTACTAGTCTTCCTAAAAATGGTATGTAAGCATATGTAGCTCACAGTAAATTTGGTTTCTGATCACAAATCAGTAGTCCTCCCCCCCTCCCCCGCAATTGTCGATAGGATCTGGAAAGAGAAACTGGATTTCTGACTGACAGGCACCTACCTTTACAAACTGTATAAGCTACATCAAACTTTCACAAAGCAGAACTCTGAATTTTCCTGGAAATCTGGAATTTCTACTTAGAATTCCTGCTTTGCAGTTAATCCTCTGGGGGCTGAATATTTATTTTGCTAGTTTTTATATTTCATACTGTGTTATGAGTAGCTCTGATTAAGACCTTTCATGTGTTACCTCCTGTCTATTCAATAAGTAACTCATTTTATTAATAGAGCTGATCTGCCATCCTTAGAACTTGCAGGCCAGAGTGTTTTCTTAAATTTAAGCTCTTGCCAAAAATCTGAGGCTAAAACAGGGCTTGTCTGAAGCTCTGACTCGTCCTGTGACAAGTCAGCATGCAAAACTGGATTTCCTAAAGGGACAAAGAAGTTTCCAGAGAAGAAGAAATCCCTCAATTTTGAAGGATTTTTTTTTCAGGATGAGAGAAAGAGAGCTTACTGTTTTTCATTTCATTTAGTATTTTAATTTAAAGCAAAAATCATGTCTGCTGTTGACAGTGGCGAGTCCGAGCCTAGCAGAGTGTGCTGGGCTGGCAGTGGTGGGAGGAGCAGAGAAGTGTCAGAGTGAGAACAGCTGTGGGGAACAAAACAGTGGCAGACTGAGGTGTGAGAGGATGAATTGATGCCAAGCACAGCAGTCTGGAAAATGGACGGTGTGACATGGAGGATCCAGCCTCTGGGAGTTTGTCCATCATTGTTTTCCATTGTCTCGGGCTCAGGGGTAGGAAATGTTAGCTGTGGGAGCCTCCCCTACCATGTGGCTTTTGTCCTGGGGGCCACATGGTGTGTGGGAATGGTTGCCACCTTTTCTGGGTCTGGAAAAACACGTGGAGCTGGCAGCACTGGAGTGGCTGCCACCTTGTCCTTGTCACGGGGGACCACATGGACGTGACCTACAGGGAGCGTCTGCCATCTTGTCTTTGTGCCAGGGGCCATCTGGAGCGAAGTTGAGGTGGTGAGCACCTTTTTGTGGACAAACCATCTTTTTTTGTATACTTTTGTTATTAACATTGTTTGTCTTTTCTTTAATTAAATTTTCTCAACCCACAGTCTCTGTTTCTGTCTCTCTCTTAAGGGGTGGCAGGAAGGGGAGTGGTTTATTTGGAGTTCAAATTTTGGAGTGGCTTATTTGGAGTTTAATTTTCTGGCTGATGTTAAACCACTATGGACCACTTTCCTGTTTAAAGGCAAAAAAAGATTTAAGAGAATTCTCTGAGCCACAGGGAGGAGTCCCTTGTCACTATCTCCTGTGCCTGTCCTGCAGCTGGCAAAGAGAAATCACTTGCCTAGTGGTAGTGGAAGCTTAGAAATTGACTGTTCATAGGAAAGTCTTTACTTTCTCTTCTCCTCCAAAGCTCAGGGTCCTGCAGGCAGGGCAAATGGAAGCTGGGTTATCCTAGCTTTAAGGGCTGTCCCCTTCCACATTTTAAATCAGTGCTGCTGTCCTGGTTCCAGCTGGGACAGGATTATTTTTTTGCAGTAGCTATGAGGGGGCATGACCAGAACCCTAATGTTATTTGGTACCACCCCACTTCATTGGGGCTGGGGTGGGGAGAGGGATTCTTTTTGGGGTGAAAGGAGGGGTCTATGGTCAGCACCGTCTCTTTTGTACACTGTTTTAGTTAATATTGTTGGTGTTAGTATTCATTTTCTTATGTCATTGCTGTTCCAGGAAATTGTTCTTAGCCTGTAATCTTTCACCTTTCATACTTTCAACTCCCAACTCCATTTCTGGAGTGGGAAGGGGGAAGAGAGGGAGAGTGAGAGAGTGAACTGTTCATAAATCAGGACAGCTGCTTTAACAATCTGCATATGAAATACGTGAGGCTGTGAAGCATGACTAGATTTGCCCTTAGTTTTGATTTTGTCAGAGATCTGCCAATTAGGATTTGTTCCAACATAATGAAGTCGGCTGTTGGCGAGATGTAATCTTCTATTGATCCCTGAGGCTTGGCAAAATAGAAACACAGATGAATGAAATACGGTATACAGTCTATTTGGATTTTCACTTGATGTTTATTTCTCTAAGTGCTTTTTTTTCCCCTACAGTTTTCATTGTGCCTGATGATATCAAGTATTTTCTCATATCTGTCAGCTTGGACTGTTTTATTCCTCTTCATGAACCTGAAATGCAATTGAGATAGTATACATCAGTTAAAAATAGAAATGTTAAGGGTTTTTAGTGTAAGTTCACAAGTAAATGACAAAAGCTTCACTAATGCTTCTGCTCCCTGGTATTAGCAGTTTGTATCTGAAATAGACTAGCAGCAGTCTAGCCAACATTTGCCATCTTATTCCAGCTAACAATGCAGGTATCCTGTCTTCATTCTAGATTATATAGATCCTTTTGACAGCAGAGGACTTCTGCAACCTTTTTCAATAGATGGTGGTGCCAAGAAATGGGTACTGGTATCAGTAGACATGGTATTTCTAATGCTACAGGATTAAAGTAGTTTCTACAGTGCCCTTCTCTCCCCAAAGGAGATATTATGATTTTTGGGGACAGCAATCTCCACCTGAATGTGTTCCCTGGCAGACCCTTCTTGTGGAGCTGCCACCTCTACAAGCACCACTGAGCTCATCTTTTGGCAGTGCAACACTCTGCTACATTGCCAGAGCTGCAGTCAGTGTTGGCAAACACCATCTGACTAGTGAAAACAGGCATCACTTTTCTGTGACTTCTGCATATTTGAGGCAGAAGGACCAGTAAGGTACAAGAAATAAACAGCAACCTTAACAGTATTTTTAAAAATAAATTATTCTCATGGTGTACCTATTTCGGTGTTTGTGTGATGCCGTGGCTTTGTGAATCTTTAAATGAATCTATATTAGTTTGGGGGGTTTTTTGGTAAGGATAGAATAATTTAGAAAAATCTGTGGAAATTTTTTAGCCTTAAAAGCTGCAAATCTTTTGAGGTTCAATTACAGTACTGCTTCCATTGTACGTAAATATGTGAGAAACCAGATATTCAGGTAGTTTTTAATCTATCTTTGCTCTAGATAGTGGAGCAAAAGTGATTTATATCAGTCAAAGGTGACTTAATTAGGCCAATATAAAAGCAGAAATTAAGAGTGTGAAGGGATTTTCTCCCCTTTCTTAGCTTGGGAGCTATCAACTCCATAAAATTTATGTGATGTTAAGCGTGGAAGTTTGTTTCACTTGCAAATGAAATAGATTTAGCAGTGAACCAGCTCCTCTTTTTGTCATCCCTAAAAGTAACAAACCCCCCTCTTACTTGCCCTGTTTGCCACAAGGCAAGCATTGATAAGTTTGCTTTCAGTTACAGACTAGGCTCTTAAGTGCCTTCTAGTTTCATCAAGATTATTCTGCTGCCATTTAGTTAAAGTGCAAAACACCACAAATGACTTCCCAGCACTTAAGTGACTAATCACCAATATTTTCTTTTTATCCAGCTCTTCAAGTTGTATAATACAAGTTAATTGAAAGAGCAATGTTAAAATATCTGCTTATGTGGTAATACCCAGGCTCTACTACATACATGGAAATCTAGATCATCAAGGAGAGAAAAAGATGGAGTTTTTTTAATATCCCTTGCAAAAAGAAACCTCAAAATCCAAAAGAAATCCACCAAACCACCAGTTCTGCTTTTACTGCTGAGAACAGAGGTTAAAAGACAACAAAAATACAGAGAATATATTTTGTCTAAGTGTCAGATTGCTCTCCTACAGGGTTACTTTAATATTAAAATAAAGGGCAGAGGGAAACAAAAAAAAAAAGTAGGAACACAAGAATTTATCCTAGTCTACACTACTTTCAGAGATGTAACAGATACAGAGCATCCACTGTTGTGTGTTAAACACATCTACCCCATACAGTATGATCATACCTTTTTCATGCCAATGTCTCTTGACTTGCTCCTCAGCTTATTAACTTGAGATTCAGCTATTTCAGCCCTTTCTTCAGCGTCATCCAGATCATGTTGCTGTTTTCTATACTTCGAGAGGTACAGATTGGCTTGAGCTTCCTGGTGAGAAAAAAGAGAGCAGCTGATTTCCTCCTGTCCACATGAAACAAAGCTTTTAATTTCAAGTGGGATGGAAGGTGCTCAGCATGAGTAGGTAACAGCTGTATGGGCACCACTTGCCTCCTGCAGAACTGAGATTGTTGTTGTTTTACAAAGTTGATATTTCTAGTGGCATTTTTCATGTTAAGTGAACTGAGATGCTCTCAATGTGTCTTCTGAGGGGCTAGGAGGAAAAAAGTCCCTCCTGTTCTTTCCCTTCCTCCCCTTCTCTTGCAAATTATACTGCAGTCTTAGGATAAAATTGAATACTTTTTCTTAAATATAATCAACACATATACTATATATTTTATTATATTTACTATATATATGCTATATATTTTATTTATATATAATGTAAATATATAAATATATACAGGGCTTATATAGATATGAAAAGAAATATTTATGAACAAAAATGTGTATTTGTACTGGAAGTTTCTATAGATAAAATGTTGTGGGTTTAGAACAATACATCTCTCAAAGGTAAAAAGGCCCAAATAATTACTTACAGCTTCCTCTGCTTGGTGCTTGTAACTCTTCACTTTTAATTGTAGCTTGTCAATCAGATCCTGCATCCTGGCAAGATTCTTCTTATCTTCTTCTGCCTGTATCAAAACACCATTAATTGGATTGATAGAGTAAAAAGGCTTAAAGTATCTCCCACAATACAATAATAATGGATGCCATACATATTTTAGAAACTTATAGCTCAAAGCACAAACTAGCCATGTCCTGTGTACCCATGACAAAATTTTTATACCATAATTAAAGATGTGTGTAAGTGTGGAGGGGGAAGACTGAGAGCACCCTTCCCATGTATAGATAAATATATATAGATATATATGTGCCCACACTTTCTGAGGTGTGCAGATTCACACAGGCTGAGTTCCTTGCTCAGGGGTGAGGAGCACGCTTGTCATTATAAAGCATGTCATTAGACATTGAAGCAGATAGGGGTGAGCCTAGAACTATGTAATTTGCATAATTTGAAGTTTGATTCTCAGGCATTTCTGGTAAAAAAAGCCTAGTTTGAGCTGTCACACTCCATAAGCAGAGGGACCAGCTAATTCTGCCCGCTCGCTATATTCGAAGAAAACAACCTTCAGCTTCTGCATACAAAAGTCAAAGTAAAACAACAGGTAGGAGCCTAAATAATCTCCTAAGGCAGATGGATGGGCTTATCTTCTTAATGCTGTTCAAAGCAAAAGGATAAGTGCTCTGTGCTGCAGGCCTTTTTTGAAGGGCAAGGAGCATGAGCTGCTGTTAGCAAACCTGCAGGAGTCTCAAGACTAGACCCTGCTGCTCAATAATAGGTGACAGAGCCCTGGGACTCAGCAACCCTAGTTGAGCAGGGTATTAGAGTCACCTGAGTCCTTCTGGCTCCTTTTAGCAACAGCAGCACAGCTGAGAGGGAGCTGGGCTCTTTCTTCCCTTGCATTGTAAATAGGCACTGGAGCCTGTTCCATATTAATACTGTGCCAAAACTGTCCAAACCCCAGCAACAGAGGCTTTCTAACATTAGTTACAGCAAATCAGGCAGGAAGATGATGATCACTGGCACAGGTTGCCTAGAGAAGCTGTGGATGCCCCATCCCTGGAGATGTTCAAAGCCAGGTTGGATGGGGCTCTGAGCAGCCTGGTGTAGTGGAAGGTGTCCCTGCACATGGCAGGGGTGTTGGAATAGATCATCTCCAAGGTCCCTTCCAACCCAAAGCATTCTGTGATGGAAGCCCTAGGGGGATGTCCCTCCTGCAATCAGACAGCTCTGACTAGGGCCATCCTTCACCCTTCACTGTGGCACTGAGGCTATTTATGCCATTCCTTGCCAGTGCCCTGGTGGTTACAGCATACCTGGTAAGTCAGCTCCTTTATGCGCCTCTCAAACTTGCGGGCTCCTTTCTGGGAATCCGAATTGCGGCGGAGTTCAGCCTCAAGGTCATTCTCCAGCTCACGAACCTGCAAAAAACAAAAAACCCTTGCCATTACCCCACATATATGTAAAGCAGCATATAATTTCATTCACAGTTCAAGAAACACTGACTTGCTAGGCATCTCCATAGAGATTTCAGGAAGAGATCAAAATGTCATCTTTCCATTCTGTTTTTTCATAAAAGTATTCCAGCTGCACCATCAGTCAGAGGTGCAGACGTGCAAAGGCCAAAAATGTTTAACCAAAGCAGGCATTGGGAGAGGCCTTTGCTGATTTTAGGTGCTGGGGTTTTTAATTCTGTTTTAGTCAAGGCTTTGTTCATCTGCTGGTCAGCAGCTTGTAGCTGGATAATTAAGGGGAAGCATGCCTCCAAGAACTGCTCACCTGCATTTTGTGAAACAGAGGAAAGTGTCCATACTACCCCTTCTCAGCCTCTGTGAACTTATCAGGTAGCACTAGGCTACCAATCTGGTGCAAATTCATTAAGCAGAAGGCAGTGGTCTGAAGTTGGATCACAAACTTACCCTGGATTCCAGTTTTTGGATCTGCTTCTTGCCACCTTTCAGAGCTATTTGTTCTGCTTCATCCAGTCGCTTCTGGAGGTCTTTAATGGTTTGCTCCATGTTCTTCTTCATTCTCTCTAAATGAGCACTAGTATCCTGCTCCTTTTTGAGCTCCTCAGCCATCATTGCTGCCTGAAAAACAACCACATTTTACAGGAAATCCCATATGCTGCTGGATTGTGTTTCAGAATAAATGGTGGAAGGTTAGTCCTGAACTATCCCTTATTTGGATAATGCACTGTAGCCAAAACTCCACAGAATACCTTCTGTGTGCATATCTTGCTTGGACAGAGAAAATAGAAGGACAAAAAAGCCTCAGAGGCCTTTCTTCCCCTCTCTGTTTTAATGCTTTTATTTAAGATTCCACCTCTCCATTTTTCTTGTGTTCTTTATATCTGTGCTAAACCACTAGAGCTCTCATTTGCAATGTCTACAAGTAAGCCTGTGACATTCACTACACTTCAGTGTCCTTAGACACTGTGGTATGAAAAGAAGTGAGCAAGGAACCAGCCTACTTACATCTGTGATTGCTTTCTTGGCTTTTTCTTCTGCATTCCGGCACTCCTGGAGTGCCTCTTCCACTTCATTCTGCATCTGGGAAATGTCACCCTCCAGCTTCTTCTTTTGATTGATCAAGCTTGTGTTCTTTTATGAAGTTTTCCCCAAATGAATAGCAGAAAAGGAGGAAAAGTGATGATTAGAGACAATTCCTCTAAATACCATAGCACACCAAGGCTTCTGATTTTTGCCACTTGTGCATTACTCAGAGCAATATTTGGGAATAGAGACCCAGGTATTTGGTAAGGGCTGGCTTGACTAGCATAGGTAGGTTCAGACTGAAGAAATATTAAAAATCTTCTCAAAGCTGTAAATATTCAGATTTTGATCCAGATAAAATAATAAGCAGTAGGCCGAAATAGAAGAATGAATAAGGCTGTTCATTTTGGTAAATTAATGATCCTTAATCAGCCAGTGAGGTGACTAAAATGTCAACAATGCAAAACATCAACAGCCTGTAGCACATTTTCATTTCTTTGTGACTATTATTTGGTGAAGAGAAGATTTGGGTTGTAGTAAAAATGCTGTCATGCCCCTCCATGGCACCCTAGAAGTGGCAGTGTCTACCTGGATAACATCCAAAGGCTGACCTCGATGGACACCTGCAGGCACAGAGACCACTTTGCTGCAGGTGGGTTCCCGTGGTTTCCTACCCTGTTCTCCCTATTGTGACATCTCAGCCCCTCAGTAACATCACAAAAGCAGTGCCTGCGTTGCTCTCCAGAGGAATGCCTCACTGTCCAGGGCATGGCTTAACTAGAGCAGGAAACTGGTTTTATAACAGGGAAGAATGAAAGAAGTCAAATTTACTCTTTTTATTTTCCATCAGTGTTTTTTTTTCTGGAAGCTGTTTAAAGCAGTTGGGTGAATCATCAGTTCCAGCTAACTTGGAGTCAGGTGGCACATCTCCAGAGTGACTTAACTCTTCTGCCCCATTTTCCCTCTGGAGGGATGTCAGTGTGTGTCTGACTCGTTATGGCCACAGGCAAACAGTGTCAGTGATCAACAGAGAAGGCTCAGGTTAACCAGTGAGGGAGAGGGCACAGAAAAAGCCAACCTGACTGTGAAGCAGGTTCACACGTTCAGTGGCTTCCAGCAGTTCGTGCTCTGCCAGCTTCCTTGCCCGTTCAGTCTGGTCCAGCAAAGCCCTCAGCTCATCCAGCTCTGATTGGAGAAGATTGTTCCTCCTGTCAGAGACTGCCAGCTGCTCCTTCAGATCTTCATTCACGTGTCCTGAGTCATCCAGCTGCACCTGAAGCTCCTAAAATAAAGCATCACAACTCCATTTCAAGCCTCTATCCTTATATCAGAGAAGCCCAGATTGCAGCAGCTACCTGGGACCAACCTCAAGAATTTCAGTGCTTTTTAAATTTATTATGTTGTTATTTTATTTCCAGACTGTAAGCTGAATAGCTTTTGTGGTATGTGGTGCAATGGAGGAAAAAAAAAATCTGTGTGCTCAAATCTCTCAGAGCTGGTGGTTCTGGGAGAGGAGACAACAAAAGAGGTGCCTTGGCAAGAAACACTTCCTTTTTTTTTTTTTTTAAGCTATTACAAACATTGGTGCAAACGAAAAAGCTGAATATATACACGCACCCTGTACTCCAGACAACCCACTTGCTCTCTGCTTCTTTTAAAAGCCTTGTGAGCTCAAGAGAAAATCACAGGTTTTCAGTTCCTCATGCTGCAGCTTTCTACCCCTCCAAGAGGCTGCAGCCAGCAAGGGTTTTATGGCTGGATCTCATCCAGCCTGTGTGCAAGTCTGAGAAGAAATCCACATTTCAGTATTCTCTGAGTATCACCAAGGCTCTCCCTCTACATTGTTGGGAGTAGCTTCCCTCTTATTTACCATCCCCACTGCTGGTTTGCTCTGTGCTAAGGAAACCCAACCCAGTGAGTAACTCTGGGTGCTTGGGGGGGCACCAGTACCTTTATTTGTGTCTGCAAGACACGTGCTGACTTGGTTGCTTCTGCAGCATGCCTGTTAGCGTGGCTGAGCTGGATTTCCATCTCATTGAGGTCCCCTTCCATCTTCTTCTTCAGCCGGATGGCCTCGTTCCTGCTGCGGGCTTCAGAATCCAGGGTGGACTGCAGGGAATCTATGGCACGTTGCTGGTTTCTCCTGAAAAGGACATGGAGGATGAACAGAATGATTTTCCTCTCTGTTCAGGGACACAGAAGTACTTGCAGAACTTTCTTAGAGTGTCTCCCTTCCAGAAACAGTGCATTTCTGACTGACATAGGTAGCACACATACTACACACACACAACACACAGTTTCCAGAGCCTCACTGCTGTCCAACTGGCTGGTGTGCTGCACACCCTCAGCTGACTCCTGATCTGTCAGCATCTCTAGCATCCTCCTTCTGTGTTTTCTTTGGCGCTCTCAGAGCTCTTGTAAACACAAGCAAGTATGGATTTGAACCTGTAAGAAGCACTTCCAGCCTAACAGTCACTTAGTAAAATATTTACTGAATAATTTCCTGCAATTATTTACATCTCAGCCTTTTGCTGAAGGCTTTAGTGGAGAGGATTAATCACATTGGAGGTAGGCTGCTACGTTCTAAGCTCTAGATGGTCTTTATTGTAAATGGCATGTTGTAAGCTACAATTTATTGTGTCTTAAAATAGATGTTGAAAAAACTTTTCTTGTGCTAATTATAAGGGAAATGATTCATTAACACAAATCTGTGTTACAGACATCCAGATTTAGAAGTTATTAAACCCATCCAGTTGACAGCCTGGTTCCCCTGGGAAAGGCAGCTTAATGTCAATTTAAAGACAAAACGGATACAAACAGCCTAATTTTCTTGATTCTGTATCAGAGAAATCCTACAACAAAAGTTTTGCTCTCTTACAACCAGAAAGCAACTCAAAGCATAGAATATGACACACATGGAAACATTTATTTTGCTGCTGGCCAAGTTCTGCTGAAAGTGTAGGAGTTCTGGGAAATCACCAAGTCAATAAGAAAAAACTTGAGGGCTTTATTGCTTCAGCAAGATAGTGAACTGTGCCCTAGACTCGCAGAAAACAGCACAGAATGTCTGCTGAACGCTCACTGTGAAGCTGAAGCAGAAAGCAGAGATTAGCACAGCTTGTCCTGACATCTCTGCAATCCAGACATCTGCAGGACACCAGAAGGTGAAAGGGCCAAAATATTCTTGGTTTTGAAGCGCTTAACACATCAATCCCTCTTGGTGTGCTGGCCAGGGTGGGCCAGCTTGAACTTGCCCTTCCCTACCCTTTAGCCTATCAATGACCAGTGACATGATTCTTGAATTAATGACATTACAACACTGACTAATTCAAAGTTTTCTGAATAACTGAATAATATTATTCTGAATAATAATAGGCTAGCATGGCCTCTTAAGGGTATAACTCTTCAGACTTGCATTTCTGCTGAGTGGGAGGGGAGAGAAAAAAGACACCATTCTCCTCTCATCTAATTGCTTTCCATTTTTTCCTGTTTATCCATCTTACCTGCAAGTTCCTCTCCTGTTCCATTCACACTTTCTGCACATCTGCAATCCTCACTGCTTACCCAAATGCTGTACACATAACAGCAAGCTTCTCACATCCTCCCACACTCTGTGTAGCTGTAATTGAATAAATTAACTAAATGCCTTTAGATAATGTAGGTTTCAGCACCACTGAGGCAAATACTGATAATTTTGCCGGGGGGTCCCCTTGGGAAGCAGCCTAATCCACATAGGATTAGGAGATGGCAGCTCTCTAGACCTACTCACCTCCATACTGTCAACATACAGAGTTAGTGGCCCTGGTCTGCTGTGAATTGATTCTGCCAGCCAGTTTTTTTACAGCTGCAGTGTGTTATGCATGATGGGTTTAATTGTACACTGTCAGAGACTGATCTGACAGGAATATCTGAACTGATTAAGGGAAATGTGGCAGGGCTACACATTGGCAAATAGTCAGGACTGTAGCAGTTTCTGATACTGAAAGTATCTGCCTATGCTGGCATAACTGCCTGTGGCGCATTTAACTGCCTTGGGTCTTGAGAATAGGTGCAGTCCTTTCAGATTTTCACTTAAGAAACACGCTGCTTCCTGCACAGTACCTTATATTTTCCATTTCTTCCTCCTTTTCTGTCAGTTTCCTTTCAAACTCTGCTTTAACCTGAGAAAGTTCAAGCTGAAAACGAAGGGTCTTGCTTTCTTCATGCTCCAAAGCTCCCTGAAATAGAAAACACCAAGAGCTTGTGTTGGGGGTTGAGTGTTTTTTCTGTTACTGTGTCAATTTGAAGAATTTTTCCCATTATCATGCCAATGGAGCTG
>JAOTQP010000001.1:97571591-97594618 GCA_026413545.1 Cichladusa arquata
GTTTGAAATTCCCCGCCACTCCTTTGTTCTCCCTCTTTTTCCCCTGGAACCCTTCAGGAATAAAGCTTGGATCATCCCAGGAAAAGGAGCCTGCCTTGTCTTTTGCTTTTTCCGTGTCGAACTCCCTCCATCTCTGACCTAGAGCTAGCCAGAAGAGAGGTTGGAGAGTGGGGGGATCGCGACATGTGGCGCCCAACGTGGGGCCTCCCACGAGGTGAGACCTCACACAGTGATCATGACAAGGCACCTCACAAACTGTAAAACCCTCTGCCAGCCCACATTTTACCTCGCTGGCAGAAGCTCAGCAGTTTAAGGACTTGCCCATTTGTGCCGGTAAATCAGATCCTGAGCTACAGTAATGATGATGAGTCACATCTAGCTGGCAGTAGATCGGTCTGCAAGTTCTAGTTCAAGACATACAGGTCCAGTGCCTTGACCTTGTGTTCACATTGTGTTTGACATTCAGCTGAAGTACATGTGAGGAGTTACATGCTACTAGGAGTAACAGCAACAAATTCTCATTTTAAGACCTCCATGACTGGAGTAATTTCTTTCTAGAAGTGTTAGAGCAAGGTTTCAATACAGCAGTGTGTAGAACTGCCTGGATAACAAATATTTATTGGAAGCAGTCTTTTTTATTAAAAGATTATTTTCACCAATCTGCACTTTACATCCAAGTTATACAAATATTCTTTATTAACAAAAAAAAAAAAAAGGTGGAGCTATTATTTTTGGGTCCAGACATTGTGTTTGGACTGTGCTGAATTTCTCTGGTTTTTTAACTTCTGTTGAAAATTTCCTGTGTCTTTTAACCTTTTCTCTAAATTTCAAATCCATGCTTATCACTGCTGAACTCCTCTCCAGCACCTACCCTCACCTCCATGGTTTGGAACAATATTATTTGCTCAAAACAAAACACCAGAGCCTTTCTGCCTTGCCTGAAACCACTGCCATTCTGTGATCATCTGTTCTGCTACTGGGAGGTGACCATCCTGAGGGAAAAGGGATCTGTCTGGAAAGCTATGGAGATGTACCACTTTGTATCTCAAAAAGGAACTTCAGCTAGCCATGAAAAGTTTCTGCAAGGTCTTTCAGTGAGGCACAAAGAGAAACTTGTTCTAAGGTATATGATAACAAAGAAAGCTGACCTGAAGCTCCTTGATCTTCTTCTGCAGCTGCATCACTATAGCTTGTTCATCTTCTATCTTGGAATTCAGCTGGCTCATTTCAAATTCTTTCCTGGCATAGAAAGGAAAATCCTGCTGTGACAATTTGCCTTGAAGCGTCTAGTTAGGATTTTGAAATTTTTAAAGAGTTGTTCAAAACTTCTAGCATATCTAAAAATGAGAACAATTGTCATGTATTGCAATTTGCATGAAAACACATTTTCCTCTGAACAGCAGTTTCCAAGTCAAGCCTCTGCATGCATTTGTGCAATTATATTTCTGGTTCTTTGTATCATACAAAAACAACACTATTTTAAGATTCAATGGAAAAACATATTTAACAAGAGTCAGGTCTCCTAACAACGCTACCACAGCTAGTTAGGATGAACAACTTCAGAGAATTTCTTCAGCTTTCTCCTCTAAGCAATGAAAAACATTAGTAAGTTTCTGGGTTGCTTATTTTTAATGTAAGAAAGTTTAATGAATTATAATGTTTCAGGTATCGTGTATGCAAGAGTAATTTTGCTTCCCTCCTTGGCTACACATTTTCATAATGGAATTTTCTTACATCCATCAGAGCAGGATGACACCTGAAGGCTCTTAAATGACACTGTAACTGTGCTGCTTTATTTGGTACAACAGAATCAACTTCTTACTTTTTCAGCTTTTCTTCCATCTGCAGCTTATCATTCTCCAAGTCCATGACACTCTCTTGGGTCAACTTCAAATCCCCTTCCAGTTTGCGTTTTGCCCTTTCTAGATCCATCCTCACCTTCTTCTCTTGTTCAAGTGATCCCTCGAGCTTTAGGAGCAAAGTCACTTAATAAATATATTGAACACAGATGGTTTGCAGCAGTCAGATGTAGGCTGTGCCCAGTTCTGTGCTGAATGAGCTGTGAAGCAGAAGCACTTAAGCACAAGCATCCTAGTTTACAGGGTTTGTTTTCTAGCAGCCAGTGGACATAAGGGCTAAAGAAATATAACAAAAGGGTTAGTCCATGCTTTACATTTGGGCAAGCATTACAGTTCTCTTAGCAGCAAAGTTCTGTTTGACTTCATGCCAGTTACGCTGCAAGTGCAAGTTGGGAGGATTTTCCCTTGTTACTGCAATCCTTTGAAAGGCTGAACAGAGATCAATTTTTGTGGTGTTCCTGTAATTATACATTTTACAGACAGTACAAGGAGTACATTTCTGAAATGAGAGGACTACATTTCAAAGTTTTGCAACCTTTCAGTCTCACAAAAGGTCCACTGTAAGTAGTGGTCAAACGAGCCTCGTGAAACATAAAGAGCCAGCTTACATCATCCACTTGCTGTTCCAGTTTCACTTTAGCTTTGCTCAGTGTGTTGACCTTGTCCTCTTCTGCTTGCAGGTCATCTAGAACTTGCTGATGAGATTCCTGCAAGGACTTTTTCTCCTTTGTAAGTTTGCTGATATTCTCATCAAGTGTTGCCATTTCTTCTGTCAGATTTTTGACCTGTGTGAGAAAGGAAGATGTGTTTGTAAGACTTTGAAGGAAGGGATTATCATAGCATATCTCAAGTGACTATCTGGTCTGAACTTGTTAGCAGGAAAATAAGAGAAAGAGAGGGATCTCTCCCCTCCCAGCACCTCATGGATTTTTGAATTAAATTGCCATCAAGGGAGTTAATGTCTGCCAGTTTTTAGTGTGGGGGTAGTACATTATTTCAAACATACTAAATTATTTTCAGAGTCACTCCCATTGTGATGGATTCCAGCTTCTGATTCTTTGTGGGAGGAATAGGAGATGAGCTTTTTATATTTACAGGAAGAGAGATGGAGGAATTCATGGTTACAGCAGAAGATGGTTTACTTAAAAATGCCCCAAATAGGTATAATTCTTTAGCTGAAGTGCAGTAAGACTCACTTAAAAAAAACCCAGGAAACTTAGATTCAGAGGTAAAAATTTTTAACTCATAATGTCAAATTACTGTATCTACTGACCCTTCAGTGTGGCCTGTTTAAAAAACAGTGTAAAACCATCACAAGAGCTGTATCATTTGTTGTAAAGGTAATCCATGCCCAGCCTCTTTTGAGCACATGGTGAAGTTCTGAATGTACCTTGTTTTCAGTAGCATGTTTCTCCTTCTCTACTTTTGCAAGTGTTATTTCAAGATCATCAATATCCTTCTTGAGCTCAGAGCACTCATCTTCCAATTTTCTCTTCTTAGAAGTCAGCTCGGAATTCATCTCTTCCTCATCCTCCACCCTCTCTGTCAGTTCCTTGACTTTGGCTTCCAGCTGAATCTTGGATTTAATCAACAAGTCACAGCGTTCCTCGGCATCTGCCAGAGTGTCTTGCTCCTGGTGTGGCACAAGGAAGATGACAGCAATGACTGCCTGGCCTTTTTTCTCCCTCACTTGCCCCCTAGCCTGTAACTGGTCAGGGAGCCTGATACAGAGCAACAAAGCAAAGTAAGGAAAACTTCCTACTCTTGATTTCAGAAGACAAGTAATTAACAGAGCAGGATGAGATAGTGGTGAGCATGACTAGTCACATATGAGATTACTTGCATGTGTTACTGCAGTGGACATTGCCTTGAACAGAATCTGTAAAGATTTGCAGTGTTAGCCCACCTAAAACTAAACATGCTAAAACATGAGAACTTCTATCCGCTCTGAATTTTGGCAAGGCTCTGACAAGATCAACAGTTTTTTTTTTAATTAAATTCCACTAGCACTCTGGTCTGTAAGGCTTTGAGTTTCAAAGAATGTCTAATAGGTGTATAAACCTATGTGTCTACTCACAGCTTGGAGCTGGAGAAGCAAATCATTTTTTTCCTGAACTAAAGACACTTGCTTTTCCTCAAGTTCTTTTCTCCGGGCTTCAGATTTTTCCAGGGCCTCCTTCAGTTTCAAGAATTCTTCCTTCATATTGGCCATCTCCTTTTCAGTTTCTGCACTCTTCAGGAGAGGCTTGATCTTAAAGAAGAGCTTCATCCAAGGCCAGTTCTTGACAGCCATAAAAGCGCGGATGTTCCACTGAATTACAAGAAGGGCGTCCCTGGTTTAAGAGAGAAGAAAGAAAATTCCCTAAATCTTAGCCTGAACTGAAAAAGTGAGGGTTTTTTTTTCATTCTCAGGTAGTTTCATAGTTTTTTTTCTCAGCAATATTAGAAGCCTGTACTAATTTCCAAAAGATACAAGAAACTTCCTCCAGATCTCTTTATTTTTGGAGACACAAAAAACTTCCAAATCTCATTTTCACCAAAGCTGCAGGCAACTAATATACAGTTGCTATTATTTTTATCGCACATAGACTTAAATCTTTTAATTTAGGGTTATCTATAGCCTTAGGGACTGTAATTAATGGCTCTATCCAACTTATAATTAAATGGTAATTACCATTATCTGCTAAGATTTAAGGGGGTGCCTTCCTACCTGCGCTCCACTATCTTCTGGAACTCAATCCGCATCAGTCTGCCGCGCGCTCTTGCCTGGATCATGGTTAAGATTTTCGCGAGTCTCTCATCCCTCATTTCTTCCAGATGGCCCAAGAGACCAGCCTTGAAGAACACCTGGTACATGCACAGATGTCAGCTCAGCACGAAGAAGGATTTATACCAGAGCTACACTGACCTTGCTGAAATACACTGGTATTCTCATTGACACATTACAAACTAGTAGAGTATAGAGGGCCAAATACCACTTGCATAAGGGACTTCACCGTACAGTTCCAGAGTTGTTTCAAAACAGGGTTTTATCTCCCCAGTTTTGAACAGGACAAACTATTTTACCACCACAATACCTTTCAGCTGTGTCAGGGTTCCAAGTAGGTCAGCTGAACCACAGCTCCTGACTCCCAGAAATCCCTGCTAATGGGATCATGTGAGAATTCCACATGGCCTCATTTCAAAAGATGCAGCTGACCTTGTGCTCCATCTATGTTTGAATGTACCTATATTATACTAAATAAGCTACTGTTTTACTGGGGGGCATGGAGCATCAGCTGCTGCTGTGTCTGCATACAGAGTTGCTCTAATAAAAGCTTTGTGGGAATCTGAGCCAGAGAGTTAAATTTCCTATAGCACAGCTTAGAACCTACTATCACTTTGCTGCTATTTTGCTAGTTTCTTGTATTATTAAATCTCCATTAAACACCACCACCACCAGAAATTGCAGTATCCTATTCTGCAAATTAAATGCCAGATCTATCACTTTTCTCTTTACATAAGCAATGATAGTTACCTTGGTGTGTCCAAAACGATATTGGGTATGGTCAACTTCTAAAGATGCCATCAGTTTTTCAGCAGCTTTTCTGCTGTCCACAAACTTATCCTCTGGAATTGCTCCTGGATTCAGGATGCGGTACCTGGTAATAACAAATGAAAAATCCATAAAATCAGCTTAGATTCTGCTTTAGTTTTTTTCCCTCTTCCCCCAAAGACTTTAAAAAAAAAAATAAAACCAAAAACAAACCAAAATGCCCAGGGTAATCCACCTGCTTTGTATCTACACAGACACAAGGTAGAGCAGAATTCTGCCTTCCACATCGGGCAAACTGAATGGAAGATAAATGGAGCAGGAGACAATCAGATCTCTGCATTACCTTTGTTTGAAGTCAGCATAAAGCACCCTGTTGGGGAAACCCTTCCTGCAGATGCGGATGCCTTCCAGGACACCATTACAGCGGAGCTGGTGCAAGACCAGGAATGCATCCATTTCTCCTGCAGGAGGAAAACAAGGCTAAATTAAAAGGAGTTTCTCCACAGGGCTTCACCTTCATTTCCCCAAGGAAACTGGAAAATGTGAGATGACATCTCCTGAGAGAGCAACATGATTGGATAAGGTAAAAAGCAGAGGCAGTATTTAAATACAATCTGGTGACTCAGAAGTAAGTAATAGAATGACAGAGTTAAATATTCTAACATTTTAAGACTATTGTCTTTTTCATACCTGGAGTTTTTGATTCATTGGGGATAATGCATCGTACAAAGTGAGGGGCTGTAGATTTTAGGTTAGTCATCAGCTTATTTAAATTTTCCTAGAACAGACACATTAAAAATATGATTAGCTTGAGCAGTTTAGTGGAATTCCAATCATTATTTCTTTGGTTTGCTGGTTGCTAATTTAGGAAGCTCATTTTTCTAAAAAATTCTCCAGCAAAACTATAAGCTTACCAAAATTATTACACAGAAATGTGTTCAAATAAACCAAAGTACGATTTAACATTATTATAGTATTCCACATCAGCTTTAGCAAAGATATGTGTTTTACTTACAACCCCAGAAACTCAAACCCCCAGATGAACAGCAATCAAGACTCAGCGTCATCCAGTGGAGAATTTCTGTAAAGCCAACTGCATCTTTGCCTAGTCACTTCCCCACTCAGTGGGGAGAGCTCACCTTTCCCATCTGCTCCTCATAAAAGCTGGGTTTTTGTCTAATGGCCAAAGAGTTTTCCCTTTATTGGTCTTAATCCCAGGCAGACAGCAAGCTAGCTCAGAAGAAGCCAACCATTCAGTGATCACCAGGCTCTGAGGAAAGTGTTTTGTCCAGTAAGTAGGAAATGGAGACCATGGGAGGTGGAATGCAATGCCATCAGCACAGCTGTGCAACCTGCAGACTTCTCATACACTAGTCAGGACAACAAGCAGCCTGAGCTAGGTACTAACAGCTGCTTGTGTGCTGGAAAGTGAGCTTCTATCTGTGGCTTATTAATTGTTGTCTGAGTGCTCCTTCAGCTGGTAAGATACAGGTCTCCATTTCCTATGATTTCCCTTCATGGGGAGATGAGAAATGACATGACTAGTAGGTAACTACATCCTTCCCAACCTGAGGTTTACCTACATTACAGCTTCCTCAGTGTTACCCATAGAAATGAGAGTAATGGTAAAAAAAAAGGTAAATAGCCCCATTTTTCCTCAGGCATGATCCTAGTGACAGCTTCCACCAGGAGCACATGCCAGTCCCAGAAAAAGGAAATAACTGAGGAAACAAGGGGCTTTGTGCCACTTCATTCAACAACTTTTGTTTTCCATGACTGCTCTAACCCTAGGATCCACAGCAGTAATCAGATAGGGACTAGCAAATTACTTGTAATCAGTTCCTGTTCCAAAGACAAGCATGAAGCTCTAAGCAACAAAGTAAGTGATATAGGTTGTTTGCACCATTTTGTGATACTTTCTCAAACACAGTAAAAGAGAACAATTTCCTGACTGCTCCAAGATGATGAAATGGAGTAGCCCCTGGCATGTAGTTTTAATAGCAGTGTATTTCCTTAGCCAAGGTCAATGACCCTGTCCACAAATCAAATTTCAGTGTTGGACTTCAATTTTTTTCTTGTCCATTACAATCCTTAACATTCTCTTGCAACGCATTGCCTTAACTCAAAGCCCCAGGTGTGGAGAGGTAACAAACCTTGTGCAATGAGGACACTGTTTGGAAAGAAGCACCTTTCTTGCGTTTCTTTTCTCCACCCTGGTCACCTAAGGAGGAAAAAAGAAGCATGAACCAAGCTGTATCTCAGTAAGGGGTGCAGGCAGAGTGTGGAAAACAGACCATTTTAATAGTGCTGCTCTATTTGACTAAAAGGCACTGATTGCTCAATTTTATACAAGACATTCTGACAATCATGTGTGATACATCACAGATTTGCAGCTCTCTGTCCATAGTTAGGAATGTTGTCAAAGACCACTGTAAACTTTCTGGATTGCATTTGCATTTCAGATCTATACTGCATCGCTTCTTATGCAGAAAAGCCCATAAATATGAATATGGCAGAAAAATAACTTTTAACAAAAGTAATTTGTAGTTTGTTAAAAGCTCCATAGGGTTAGATGATGTAGAAAAAGAAAAACTTTAGGAAAAATAATGCTTACAGAAAATTTGTACTGCACATTGTGCTGTACAGAAACTGATTCTCTGCTATGCAGACACTGAACTTGTGCAAGTAAGATTTGTCTAGAATAGAGGGAAATAAGTATTTGTAATTTTAGATGTAGCAACTTTGCATCCTCTGAATTTTGCCTAAAGCTTTGGAGTCAAAATCACTCAGATCCTCTCAAGGAATGCTAGTTTCTGACAAGACCTTTACAAAGTTTCACAGGTTCCTGAAATGACCCAAAAATGTACAGCAGTTGCTGCAGCTTTCTAAGCAGTGGGCCATTAGATCATTCCCAAGAGATCTGTCATTGTGTCACCTGTCAACGTAAAAGGAGAAGTGAAGAGTGCAATGTGCTTGATGCAATTATCCACAGCCATTCCCCCTTCAGAAGGTGACACTGCTGAGACTGGAAAAGGCTAATCTGGACAGGCTGTTCCTTTCTCTTGCCACCAAAGAAGAGCAAGGTAGTATTTGGACAGACAGGAATATCCACAGGCAAATAGGCAGTGAGTAACTTGCAAGGATTTGCTTGTGGCAGGATGTTTGTTATTTACATTCAGCTTCATCTCATTCCCATTAAAAAGTCTTCAGCCTGCCTGCTTCCTAGGAAAGGGTCATGTGGTTCATGACAAGAGCATCTCTTGAAATGAGGTTTCTAATAAACAGGCTGTAAGTGATTGCAACTTCAGGACATAAGAGCTACATCTTTGTAATGAATACCAGTTATTTACTTAAGACTAATTTTCTGAATGTTTGCTACTTGTCTTCTCATAACAAAGAGTTATGAGAATAGAGATAGAGGATGGGATAGAGATTAAATATGTCCTCAGATAGACATTATTACATTGTACATTAGTACAATGTACGTTGTCAAATTAACAAAAAAAAAAAAAGGCAGCAAGCAAAAAGGAAAACATTGGCAAAGCCTTCTACTGTGGCCAGTTTGGGATGGTGTTCCAGTACCTTCACTGTGTACTTGCCACTAATCCAATAAAATATTCCAAAATTCTCTCTTAATCTTGGTATTTCTTCTTTATTTTGGGGGGCTAGCAAGGAGTACTACAGCACAAGGAACGAGAGCTGTTCTTTTTAGTTGGCATTTATGTAGACAATCTTTTGTGCAACACTTGGCTGCATATGTGAACACTTGCATGCTCAGACTCCCACTGGGCTGTTCACAGCACAGCTTTCCTTGCCACAGTTGCTCAGAGGTGCTGTACATTCAACCCAGCTGAGTTAATGGTCTCCTTCCCATAACTGGCAAACTCCTACAGCTGCTGTGCACATCTGAATAATTAGTCACCGCCTCATCTAGCATTGAGGCAATTGCAGGGGAGAGAATTACTTTGTTTCTGAAATTCATTCCCAAGCACACATCCCAAAACCCAAGGAAAGGCCATGTGAGCTGGTTCTGCTTACCACTGTCAGCACCAACGTAGCTTTCAAACAAGCTTGCCAGGAGTTTGTTGGATGATTTCTGGAAAATGCCTACCACAGTTTCATTAAGTGGGTCCTTGTTCTTCTCCAGCCACCCAATGATGTTGTAGGGAACCTACAGCAAGGCAATGAAAAGAAAGCAGAGGTTGCAAACGTTCCCCTTCAGAGCAGCCAGGAGTTCTTTGCAGTTCAGCTTGAAGCCAATGACTTTTTGTGAAGAGCTGTGCTCAGAGCAGTACCAGCTGCCCTGGTGTTCATCATTTCCCCTCCAGTTCTCTGCTTCCTAATTCCCAAACCTCTCTTCCTAATAATCAGCATGGGAATCCTACACACCCCTTCCAAACTATCTGGTCCCTACATCTTGTCATGGACTCTGTGAGGTTACTGTGGAGATAGCCATTGGTGTCCCAGGAACCCTTTTAAAAAGTGCTGAAGTATAAATCACACAAGTAATAATTTAACATCAAAATAGCATGCTACACTAATAATTAAGGTTTTCTGATAGAATCTTAATGATTACAAACTAACTCAAGGACTTCGCCACAGCTCTGTTTAGTGCAAAAATATGTTCCATTATCATTACCACGAGGGACTAGAAATTCTAATTTTCTTTGCTGAATGCATTAACAACACAGATAAGTACCAAGATCAGCATTATTTCTTTTAATAATTACAAAATTTGCTTAATGCTCAATTATAATTTAAAATTAACAGCATCAGGTAAATTCCTGCTCTGCTATGCTGAGGCTTCTTATCAACTGTAGTTTGATTAAAAATTCCTGTGACTCTTTCAAATTCTTTCTGCCTATCTAGTCTGAAAATAGAACTTCAAAGTTCATGTTTTGGCTCAGGTATCACAGTACTAGATTATGTTCTCACTTACCTCATCACCAGTGAACCTGAAAACTGAACTACCACATCAGAGCTAACCACACTTCCTTTTGCTATTTTGACACGCTTGTATTAAAATGAGTAAAAAGTGATTTATTTTTTTTTTAACCATCCCTTGAGTTAAAGAAGAAATTAGTTCATTTTTCCAGGAAACCAAGGTGAAAAGTTAGATGCTGCTGCTGCTGCTGTTTAATTACTAATCTCACTCAGATTGGAGGGAAAGTGATAAATGCAAAGCAAGGCATACTTCCAGCAAAAGTACTATTAGCCCTCATCAGTTTATTTCATTCTATTTGTGCATCTAAGGAGCAGATGTCCTGGAGTCTGGTGGCATCTTACTCTGCTGCAACACTTGTGCAGAGGGAGTGGATATTTGTTTTTACTCCTCACCTTTCCTTTCTCCCCCTCTTCATCCTTCCCACCCTCCCTGATGTGTGCTATAGCCAGGCCCCACCTGGAAGATCTCTGATGCAAAGTCTACCTGCCAGCAGAGGAACTTACTGCACCAGCATAGTGAAGGAGTTCAAAGTGAGCTTCATATTTCCTTTTCTTGTCAGGCCTGGGCTTCTGTAGGTTGGGTGACTTGCCAAGATGGTTGTCGTAGAGTTTGGATTTGAAAGTCATATCTGTAGCTTTTGGGAACATGCACTCCTCTTCAAGGATAGACAGGATTCCCAGTGGCTGTGGATTTAAGAGCATCTGTGTTGGGAAATGTTTAGGCTACCTGCCCTCAGTGGCTATGCAGCCTGTAAGTTTTATCTGATGGAATTTTAAGCTTGCAAAATTTCTTCTCAACCTGAGGAGGAAGTCTTTGAATATTCTGTTAGAATAGTAACCACCCCATTGACTATTCAGTGTGTCACCTTTGGCTATTCAGTATGTCACTTCTGCCTTAGGAGGCTTTATGATGGCTTCCAGAAAGAGTTTGATTTCTCTTTCAGGGCATCTGGACCAACTAATATTTTATCATTCATATCTCAGGAAGAGATCAACAAACCTTATAGCACTGGGCAGATTGGTTTTGAGGGATTAGGATAATATACAGATATGCTGTCCTTGGACAAGGAAGTGATCAAATAGAAGACCACTTAATAATCAGACTTTCTACTTCTGCTGTGACACATTTCCTGCTAATGCAAGATGCAGAATTTCATGTTTCCTCACAGATCAGCAGGGTTAGATGCTGTGCCATAAAACATGGCAGAAAGAGAGATACAAAGAGATACAGCAGGGGACAGCTGTCCCCACCAGGACCATATTATACCCCCAAAGAAGGGAAAAGGAAAAGCATATCCCATGCTGGGGAAGTGGTGAGAGGTTTCTTTCCTTTTCAGGGTAGAAGGAGCACAAAGGACTTTGCACATCAGCACGTAATGAGAGAAAGAGAAGCCTCCTGGGAGACATACAGGGCACAACACTGAAACATTGCATTTGCCCTGAAAAGCTGACAAGTTTAATGTTAAGCATATGTGGTACAGACTAAATGGAGGAGCAGAAGTGACAGAGAAAGATAAAAGTGCAAACCAGGGAAGATAATACAGCCATACAAATTACCAGTTACAGCTTGTTGGCTCTGTAAGGCAGAATTCCAAAGGTAAAGCTGAGTGGCCACAAATACTGATTTTCTTTTGATTCTGTATTGCAGGTAGAAAGGCAAGAAACTTGTCCTGCTGCTTATCCTGCTCTGGGATGGAGTCCTGGCCCATGAGGACACATCCAAGGGAGCATCACAAATAAAACCAATTCAGTGGGCAGTCCTTGGCATGTACATACCTTCTCAATTAGATCAATGCAGGCCTGCAGGTCCATGCCAAAGTCAATGAATACCCACTCAATGCCTTCCTTCTTATACTCTTCTTGCTCCAGGACAAACATGTGATGATTGAAAAACTGTTGCAGTTTCTCATTAGTGTAATTGATGCACAGCTGCTCAAAGCTGTTAAACTGCAGAAAGAGATATAAAAGAAGCATTTGCACTGCAGTCAGCTTGGTGGAACAGCAAGAAGGAAACTGTTTACAGCCCAAAGCATATGAGATGTTGTTCCCAAGAACTATTGTCATGTCCAGCCAAATGGTTTTTATATCTATTCACGGGGAAAAAAACCATGTAAAATCATACACATTATTTGCCTTATGGCTCTCTCAGCACTTTGTCTTCTGTTCATTTTGAAAAAGAAACACCCAACCAAGAACTATCTTTTATGACCTTCCACCCAGTCCTCCCATATTAATACTCACATCAAAGATTTCAAACCCAGCAATATCCAGGACTCCAATGAAGAACTGTCTTGGCAGCTTAGTGTCCAAGGTCTTGTTGATACGGACCACCAGCCATTTGAACATTCGATCGTACACTGCCTTAGATAAGGCCCCAACAGCATACAGAACCTAAAATACACATTTTAGAATACTGCAGTGTGAAAAACAATTCACTGTGGAACACAAAGATTTTGGTGCAGTAGACTATTTCAATGTCTGTTTACAGTTTAAATGAAATTTCCCAATGGTTTATATAATCACCAAGGCATAGTTAATACAACACACAGTTTCTCCTGTTATCTCTGCTGAATTTCCTTCAAATCACTGCTAAATATATGGATGTCTACCAACATGTATGTAAAGTGCTCACAAAGTGCATCTTGGGAAACAACTGGACAGCAAGTTGCAAGTATTTTAATCCATTATAATTCTGTGAAGTAAGGCAGCAGAAACTCACAGGCCAGATGCCAGCTATGATGTCCAGAGCTACTGCGAGAATAGGGTGGAGGTTTATGCTCAAGTTGTTAATTGACATTCGCTTCTTATTTTTGAGGGATTCTATGGCATGAGCAGGCAATAGGAAAACTCTGTCTAAAATCTCTTCTTTAGCCAGTGCACATCTTCATCATGAGGTTACACCTCTCTGTAGCAGTTTTCTAGCTTCTGAGCCTGCACCACAGGCCACTTTCAAACAGCAACTTTTATTGCAACCAAAATGCTGCAGCATCTTCTACAATATTGCTACAGCTGCAGCATAGCAATTCAAGGACTCTTTTTCCCTTAAATTAGGAGAAAATTTTAAATGGATATTGCCTTTAGCTGAGTGAGGTCACACAGAGATTAAAATTACATGAATAATGAATGAGTGATGAGTGAATAAATAATCCATGGCTCAAATCTTCTAGGTAACTATTCTCATCCAGAATTAGCTCTCAATCCCCATGTGGTTTTACTGCTCCTGGTTTCCTGGAGTGGCTGCTACTAACACATCAGAAAAACAATTCTATCAAAAGTAGTGCTGGCCAATATTCCTTTGTCAGTTCTCTTACCAAGTTTCCCTCAATTTCACCATGTATTTCCCCAAGTTTGGGTATATACAATGAGAACAGGTACTAGAGGCTCATGTTAATATTTCTAGCAGCTGTCTGTCTCTCTGAGATGTTACAGGCAAACCCTTAAGACTTACAGGACACATATCCAAATATCCTGAAAGTGTCTCCTTACCTGTTCAACACTTTGACCTTTGGTCACATACTCATTGCCAACTTTCACTCTGGGGTGCAGCAAACCCTTAATCAAATCAGAGGAGTTGATTCCCATCAGGTAGGCAGCTTTGTCAGCACCTGGTCAGGAGAAACAAGGTTTCAATTGGCTTTAAACTTCTGCATGGAAACATGCCCAGCTAAAAACTATATTAAGTACATTCACTTCAAAAGACAAATTGGATAAAGGCCTTGGTGTCTTTAATGATTTTTGTTAGGTATGCCTGTACTCTCCCTTGTGGTAAGTCATCTGACTCCTTTATACCGCAGTTGCTGCAAGAATCTCACTTTAAAAACTCTCCAGGTTTAGGGAAAAGAACATATATCCACACTGCTTATAGACAGTTTCAGGTGCAATAGTAAATAAAGAATCAGGACCTAAAATCATGAAAGTCAAGGTAGCAGGATTTCACAGCCATTTTGTGCAAATGGAAATGGAATTTGATCCTGTTAGTCTGGCTGTGTCTGTTCATCTCCTGCAGAGTAAGGTTATCCACCACTGAATAAGCCTGCTACAAATACAGTACTCTTGGCTGATCAGGAGCTACAGTGTGCAAGAACAAAGCAAACAGGCTGCTGCTTCCTCAGCACGCTGCCTGGTACATGCCAGGCTTTTGAAGCTGAGGAGTAATTTTAGGTGTTATTCTTACTTTCAGTGCCATCAGCCTCTGCCTGCTCTTCTCGGGGTCTTTGCTTGAATTTCATATTCCCAAAGTGCATGATGGCACCTGTGAGCTTGTAGGAGCCAGCCTTCTCATCGGGCACAAATCCCAAGATGTCCATGGCTTGCTGTGAAAAGCAAACACAGATGTGTTGTCACTTCCCTGCTCAAAAGCAGTGGTGTTTGCAGCCCCACAATCTACCCTTGCATGGCAGATATTACTGTACTAACAAGGGGTGCTATCATCCAAAGCAGCTACTGGAAGACCCTGAAGACCCAGCAGTGGCAGGGGAGCCAGGAGAGAGCTCTCTTCATATAGCATTTTATATACAAAAAATTATACAAGGTGGACATTTAATGAATCAGGGCCAGATTCAAAAGTCTAACAGTTTACCAAGCCTGGTGCTTCACAGTCTGAATGCAGTTAAGACCCAATTCTGCTTTTGCTTTAGTCCCATAGTTTCAGGAACAGAAGTTAGGCTCCTCCCAGCAGTCTTCCTCCCCTGATCTAGGAAACCCAAAGTCAAATCCATACAGACTTACATCTGTTGCCAACAATTCTTCTCCATCGTCCAAGTTGTCCACTGTAACTACTCCTTGTGAGCAGAAGTGGTAATCATATGGGTTGGTAGAGATCAGTAGCATGTCTGTAAAAGAACTGCCAAGGTCAAAACTGCCATCCTTTCAGGTTATCCTCAAAAATGGAGATGGAAAAATCAACTGGAGCCTACATTTGTCTCTGCACTACTCAGTTGTTTTGTTGGTTTTTTTTAATGACTGAAGGGCAGAAACCAGCTCTCTTATCTACTATGTTAGTCTGAAGATGTAGAAAAAGTGTGAATAAAAAGAATATGGAAATACTCCATATTAACATCTACTATGCATATACTTCTATTGAGTTAATAATTTCCTGTATAGTCCTGCCTCACATGCTTTTAGGGATAAAAATCCCATCTAAATAGAGAGGAGAAAGAGATTTTAGTATGATCCATGACAGAGAACATGGGCATGGCTCCCCTTTTTTATAACAGACTCAGAGAGTAGTGACTTCCAGCACTCTTTGCAGAAGACAGTTTGGCTTTTGAGAAACAGTAGTCAGAATATGGCTTGCTCCATTGTCATTCCTTCATATCAAAACCCAAAAATGCAGAGTTACATTCTACAAAGCTAGCTGGCTCTAAAAGTACAGGCAGAGTCCTGCTTCCTCAAATCAACTGGAAGTTTCACCCACATTCACCAGACCGAGGTTTGATCTAGATTTCAGTCTTTTATATGCAGACACACATCGCTGCATATCTAAATATGTATGTATGTAAATAAATGGCTATCAATATATGTTTATATGAAATATTATTCTATATAACCCTGTCTTACTTTGCTATGTTGTCACCATGATATATACTATTTATCTATAGTTATGTTCATCCATACTTACTATGGGTATTTATACTTATCCATATTTAGATATGGATGTGTTTATATACAAGCACATGCATTTTTTGTCTACAAAACACAAGCCCCTGTTGGTTTCAGCCTCTTCAAGAGCCTGCAGACATGTTCCTGCTGGCCAGAAAGGCGTGTGCTGCTGTGGAGCACACAGAGAGTTTATGAGAAACAGAGCATTTTCCTAGCACAGGGATTCTCGCAGGAATCTCAGTGCAAAGCTTCCTTGAAATCTTTCCCGTAATTGCCATTAATTAGGCCACGTAAAGATTAGAGTGTTAGAGACTTGACCACGCACTGTCAAGATAATAAGACTTCAAAAGAGATTATGATTGCTATGGCTTAGTGGGAGTTTAGAAGAGCAATAAAGTGACTCTCCAACACATTTTGCAGAATGTGTTCCTTCAGAGCACAGATTGTAGTCAGCAAAGCACGTTGCTTAAATAACTAGTGAAGGTTTTATTCCAAGCATCTTGGCCCCTCTCTGCCCTCCTCCAGTGGGTCTGTGGGACCACACTGAGCCAGGGGGAGCTTGAAAGGGGTAATCACCACATAATCAGCAGCAGGCAGCTTTGAATATTCTCTCCTGCTACACAGCATGCTGGGATGTCAGTTTTGTCACTTGGGGCAGAAAGAGAAAACTAGCTTTTCTTCGTGGAGTTATAAGCAAATCTTCTCATATGTGAAAATCTAGATAATTAAAGTTTTATCACCACAAATGCTTTGGAGGCATAGTATTTTCCAGATGTTTTGAGACCTTGGATTACACAAATTCAGTGTGACACTTTTTGCCTTTGTAATGCTATGTTTTAAAAGTCCTGCCTGAGACTTACTCCTATTAGATTAATCTGTAATATGAGAAAAAAATAGTCTCTGCTGCTGCCGCTGGAACAACATCTCTAAAAGATTGTATTTGACAGTGGAAGTTCAGTTTCAAGTGGAAGTATAAGGGTCTTTCTGCACATGGGTTTGCCTCCTAACCCCTTATCCACTGTCTATTCAGTTTTAGGCTCCTAAAAGCTGTGAATCCACATAATGCTTACCTAGTAACTCTGGTTTCTTTCCTGACAGGATTTGGTAGAAGATGTGATAGTCTCTTTCACCTGGTTGCTGGAAAATCACTCGGGATTTCTCCAATAAATCTAGTTGCACAAAGGAAAATTCAGTGAGAAAGGGTCTCACAGCTTTCAGAATGAGCAATTGTATTTTTTAAAAGGAGAGAGTTTTCTGCTTACAAATCTCAATATCAGCAGATGACAGCTTGCCTGTCGTTCCAAAATGGATTCTGATAAATTTACCCTAATTCACAGAGAAGAATATTCTAATTAGTGCATATAGTATACACAGAGGGAAACAAAGAATGCAGCTTGAAGGCAATTATTTGGCCCAAAGAATCAATTTATGCAAACCCCTTGGCTTTGCATAGGCATATTTTCAACAAAAAATATCAAACAATGATATTACTGTCTTCCAAGCCTCAATCTGTGCATAGAGCTATGTAATCTGCTTGTGGAGAAAGGATAACAGTGTACTTATCTGCCAGGCTAAGACATGGCAAAGCACATGGATTCCAGTTGCATGATGCAGGTTTACTGTAATGCAGGACTCAGAGCATTAAGCCTGGGCTTAAGACACACAGGCTCCTTTTTTGGCTTCTCCTCATTTGCTGTCCTAACTTACATGTGCCTATTTATGTCAGAAGAGTGCTGTGGTTTTACACAGCCTTGCCCATTAAATTTACATATCCAGCTCTCCCAATTCATAAAAAATTAGTCGTTTTCATTTAGTCTCTCATATTAAAACACACAAACTCTTAAAATCAATTAATTTCCATTCCAGCTGACAAGCTCCTTACACAACTGTGTAGCTTTACAGATGCTTGCAACCTCTGGTCCTCGTGCACCCCAAATTTTTAACAGAATTTGTTAGGGAAGCATGGGCTCCAAATTCAGGCTTGTCATCCTCATGCCATTCCTTTTGGACCCCTGAGAGAGTGTCAACCAAATGTGGCAGAGGCAGAGCTCCCAGGAGGATTGCTCTCCTGTAAACCTCATGGAGAGGAGGAGAGCCCCAAGGGATGGCAGCACAGAGGAACAAGCAGGGACTGAGCCAAAAAGGTAAACCTAATGGCTCCAGGGCAGGAGAACTGCTGCAGGCAGTCTGCACAGGGGAGGATGTGGGAGGGAGCAGGGACTGTGGTGTATTCCTGGCACTCAGTGGCAAAGTACAGCTACTATGGGGAGGGGAAAAAACAACCTAGTGGAAAAAGGGGTAGGAAAATAATGCTGAGGCAGTTCTGAGGAAGATCTACCACTGCTGCTCAAAGGGCTTCCTAAAAGTGGGCTTTGTTTGTGTTCTGTTCGTTTTGAACAATTTAAACAGCTTAAACAATTATTCATCTTTCTTGGTTTCTCTTCAGGTCTTTGTTAGATCCTACTATGTTATTTTTCCCCTCTGTGGAAATCAAATAATTTTAGCAGGCAGAATGCAATTTATGAAGGTATTATGACATATGTGTTATTAACTGACCATTGTTGAATAAAACATCACTAGATTAGGCTGCAGACTTACGAAACGTGAGGAATTGTCATTTCTCAGGGTTTTGGCATTTCCAAAAGCTTCTAGGGCTGGGTTCGCTTGAATGATTTGATCCTCCAAGGTTCCCTAGAAATCAAGGTTGAAATAATATTGAGAAACCTACAAGCCACAGACTCAGCTGTCAACTCTAGCCCAGCCATGCATTCACTCCCAGAGTAGAGCCTCTGTAGCAAAGTGATTTATTTGGCCTCACCCCAGGGGCAGCACAGTGTGAATGGCAGAACAGAGAGACCATCAATCAATTATGAGTGCTTAAAAGGCCTCGAAAATTCTGCTGCTCCCTGCTCTTTGGCTTTGTAGGTTTATATTTTGTGCCATCTTCATGAGAAGGAAATCACCAGTGTACTTAGGAGCATGTGGGGACATCCCAGGAACGAGGAATGTGTGTAGGAGATGGGCTACTGAAGGCAGTGACAAGCACTAGAATGCATTTGACTTAAAAGCACTCAGAGCTTGTAGCATTTGGGATTTTTGGAGATGAGAAAAGCTTTAACTGTTGCTCGAACAGGGTTCAGTTTGGAAAGTGAATGACTTTTCCTGCCAGGGCTTCTGGGATCATTCATCATTCACCTGGGAACCACACAAACTGAAATGCTGGGGCTCGTGGCACATCTGACAGAGCCCAACACCAATTCTGCTAGGCAAAAATAAAATAGCAAAGCTGATGACTTACCCCAGTTTTGGTAGCTGGCTGTTGACAAAATAGGAACAGAATGGAGAGAAAAAAAAAGAGAGAGAATGTGAATGCTAAGACAGAGAACAAGACAAAACATAACAATTAGCAAGGTTAGCTGTCTTGTGGGCACCAACACACCAGCAGTGCTTTTTGAAGCCTTTGAAAGCTACTTTGCATTCACCACACACCACAATGTTGCAAAACCAGATATTTATCAGGTTGCCTTTCATTTTTATTATCATCACCCTTTTTTCCCCCCTAAAATTATCAAAAGCTCAAGTGTGGCACTTATTGCCTAGAATTGGTCTGTTAGCATTTTTACACTTTTATTCCACCTAGCAGCAGGCTTTTTTCTCTGTTCACTTAGTTGGTGTTTTGGTCTATCATAGGACATCTACAGAGCAAAACCAGGCAGGTTTCTGCAGAGCAAGTTCAAACAACAAGCTCGGGGTAGGAGCACCATTGTTGGATGAGCACAGCAGGTTTTGGACACCTCAATGAGCACCAGCCTGACTGCATGCAGGAAGCTGGCTCTGGACAACTCAAGCATTTGTTAGGAAAGCCTTGCAGGCCTCAGGAGGATGTATCTTAGAGTTTGATGACGTGAATTCTGCGCACAGACTCGAAGCATGGCTGAAATTTTGGCCTTTATAAATACAGCTCGTAGGAATCAGCCAATTCACCACAAAAGAGCACTGAACCCTTCAAGTGCAATGAAGCTCATAGCAAACAAGCTCATAGCAACACAAGATAAAAAGCAGCATGAATACAGTATTCACTGTAACCTTAGAGAGCAATTGTAAGCAGAACAGCACTTATCCAAACAGAAATACAGAAAGGCTGATTGAAAAAATATCCTTTGTCAAAACAATCCTTTTTTTGTGGACAAAAAAGCTTTCAATGAAACAGACATTTTGATGAGAAGTTATAATCCTAGTCTCTTTGAAGACTATTTTCCATTTGAAAAAAATAAAATTTATTACTCTTTGCAGTCTCCCCGTCTCTTTTGGCCAGTTTTAACACAATCAGAAGGACGTTTAGCACATGCAAAGACTGCAAGTCCCAGGAAAAAAAAGATAAGTGGTAGCAAGAAGCACTGTCCAGAACGAGAGGTGGTGTTTCTGCCCCATCTGGAGTGTGTGTGCATTTCTCCCTTCAGAACAGCATGCTCTCAGTACTGCAGACTCGTGAGGTTAGCTGTGCCCAAGAGAGGAACCTTGGGAGTCTGAAATGAGTCAGCCAGCAGCAGACTTACGTTCTTTTTGCCAGTTTCACCCAGGGCTGCCACTGTGGCGAAGTACTGGATGACTCGTTTTGTGTTGACAGTCTTGCCAGCACCGGATTCTCCACTAGGGGAAGAAAATAAAAACCTTGCTCAAACAGCTGCAACTCATCCTTTTAAACCCTGCCCAGCCAGGTCCCCCATCAAGGCTGTTCTCAGACTCACTGACGCTGGTATCTGCAGCCTGTTGCTCAGCCATTTCTGTGGAAATACATCAAATTGACTGAATGAAGAGGTGCAGTCCTATGACAGCAGTAACTCGTTCTTCATACAACTCATCTCATAAGCCCTGTACAAACTCATGCTACACTGAGATTCTCTTAGGGGCATGAAGTTTAATTACAAACATCCAGACTAACTCTCTGGATTATACATATATACAGCTAATGAGCTAGAAAAAATAGAGGAAAGCTGCAGTAATTACCCAGCACTACCCAAGAGCACATGTAACTTTGTAGAGACACCCAAGTCTCCATCCTTTTATGCTTGCCAGTAAATGTCACACCTCTTCTTTTCTACCTTGGTCATCTCCCCATCTTTGATTCTTCTACACAACACTCTGAAATGTAACTTTCAGCAAGAGTAACCACACTGAACAGAAGGATCCAAAGAAGACAGACACAGAAAGGCTAATCCTGCAAGGAGCAGTTTTAATTGCCTGCTGAGTTGTTTTCATGCCTGGAATGTTCACCAGATGGGGATCAGAAACGGGCCAGGCTCCATCAAACCTTTAGCTGCTCCTTTCTCATGGAGGCCAAGTTAACCATCAGGTGGCCAAATTGAAAGTTACTCAGTTCCAGTCAATTTAGCTGAAATTTTAAGAATCAACTTGTGTTTTAACAGGGCTTTTTCCTTCAAAGTTTTTCATAGCAACAGTGTCTCAAATCAGTCAAAAAAGAACTTACGTGATCAGCATGGACTGATTCTCCCGATCTGTGGAGGGGAAAAAAAGAAAAAAGAGAGAGAAACTTAGTAGGGTGTACAAATCACTTATTATAATTGCAAATGAGTACCAGAATCAGTCATGCAAGGACAGGAGATAATCACATGAAGCAAAGACACAAAGATAAAAACTGGTATCATTTAGAATGATTTCCAGAAGTGCAAGTTGCAGCTCTGCCCTGAATCCTTCTCTTGTGTTTTGCTCAAATTGGTATTAAATACCTGTCAGTTGTACACATTCATCTGTGTCTGGGAAACTATAATAAAGAAAGTAATTTCCTGTTCTGAAAACATTTATCCTCTTACTCCTCACTGTGTCTTTGCTCATGTCTGACCTTTCTGCTCCTGCAATACTAGACCAACCCCAGTAATTCTGGTCTTTTTTCACAGGCTGTTCCTTAAAATGCATGTGTATTCCTCTTCAGCTGGCCATGCTGCTGGAACTAAGCAGCCTATTGTCCACGCCTAATTGCCTGATCAGAAACAAGCATTTATTAGAACGCTCTTCAACCCTAATATATTATTAATCAAGTTCAGCAAATGCTAAATTGTGGCAGCTTCCCAAGTCATCAAGCCTAAATTCCTCTTTTCTTTTTATAATTCCAGTCATCATGGCAGGCTACATACTGAGCAGCTCTGATAGGAGAGTATCTCTTTGCAGCCACACACACATCCTCTCTGCCTGGTGCTTTTTGTCCCCTCACAGCTAAGGCACTTTTCCATTTTGTTAGAACCAAGTGTCAGCAGGATGCCTTCTGGTCAAGTCTCTTTTGGACCTGATGTGAGCACATCACTGCTGCCCTCTGCTGATAAGTCTTTTTTTTTCCCAGTAAGGTGAGGGTCAGGGCGAGGAAATATCTCAGGGATATCTGGAGTTTGCTGCCACAGGGTTGGTGCCACAGCAGCAGCTGTGACACTGACACAGGTCAGGGTCATGCCAGCAGAGTGCTCGCAGCACCCACAGGGCTTGGTGTCTTGAGTTGCAATGCAGGATCTGACCAAAAGTATGTATACTAACATCATCTGTTGGAAACAGGTGGGGCAGTGATCCTTATCTCTGTGGGACATATTCTCTGTTAATGGGTCATCTTTAAAACCAGGTGGGGCAATCATCTTTATCTTTTCCATGACCCATCCTCCCTCCAGAAAGATATTGGCTGTTAATGAGCCATTGAGTCCCACTGCATGACTGATAAAATTACATCATCCCACTGAGAGATGCTCCAGCCAGGGGGAGGAGCCAAGCCTTTCCTACCTGAGATCTGGAGCATCAGAGCAGCCTTTTTCCACTGGATTCCAGAGGAAAGCAGGACCTTTCTACATCATCCCTGGACCTTCAGAGGAAAACTGCACCCTTCTACAGGAGCACTGCTCCAGCTGAACCACATCTGCCACTGCAGGAGGACTGTAGCCACCATTTAATGGAACTGCTACCAACACCCTGACTGACAGGGTATCAGGTTGTATTCAGACTCTGTCAGTGTTAGGATTGTTCTTTGTAATACTGTATTTCTATTTTAATTTTCCTAGTAAAGAACTGTTATTCCTAATTCCCATATCTTT
>JAOTQP010000001.1:97594718-97608797 GCA_026413545.1 Cichladusa arquata
AACCACATCTGCCACTGCAGGAGGATGCAGCCACCATTTAATGGGACTGCTACCAACACCCTGACTGACTGACAGGGAGTCAGGTTGTATTCTGACTCTGTCAGTGTTTTTGGATTGTTCTTTGTAATACTGTACTTCTATTTTAATTTTCCTAGTAAAGAATGGTTATTCCTGTTCCCATATCTTTGCCTGAGAGCCCCTTAATTTCAAAATTATAATAATTTGGAGGGAAGGGGTTTACATCCTCCATTTCAAGAGGTTCCTGCCTTTCTTAGCAGACACCTGTCCCTCAAACCAAGACACTTGGCTTCACTGGCCTTCGAACACACACATCTTATCAGCATCGTGATATGGAGAGGAAACAGACTGGAGGTTTGTTTCTGAGTTTGGGAAAGCATTGCAGACCTTTGGGACCCGGCCCCATTTCTGCTGTGAGCTGATGGATTCACTCAGGCCAGGCAGCTCAATCTGACAGCCACAGGAAGAGGCAGGGCAGTTTAGGAACAAAACAAGTATTTGCAAACACACTCATCTATAAAATCATCACGGACTGCCAAGCCCCTGCTGCCTGTGGGCTACCTCCATGTCTGTTCCATGCTGCAGAAGCTCTCACACAGCTGCCTGCAGCACGGTCCCATCACCCCGAGGCGGGAAGGCGGGCGGGAAGGCAGGCAGTGGTACTCACTCCGCAGCATGTCGTGGTACGCGTTGTCGGCGATGGAGAAGATGTGCGGAGGAGCCTCCGAGCGCCGCTTGCCTTTGTACGCCGCGACAACCTCCGACTTGTAGACCGGCAGCCACTTGTAGGGGTTGATGGTCACGCAGAATAAACCCGAGTATGTCTAGAGAGTGACACAAAGACAGACTGAAAAAATCCACTCAAGTGGTAAGGAAAAAAAGTCTTGGTTAACCGAGCAGGATGTGGCTTTGCCAGCTGCTGATTTGGGTTTGAATTCTGACTTGAATTTCAGATTTTCTGAATTTCGGAAGCTACTGGTTTGCTAAGTGACTTCCTAATTGTAATTCATACCAAAACTACCGATACTAAACAGTTTTCAAAAGCAGGAAAGTGTTTTTGAGGTGCCAATCAGAAATGGAAACATCCCCTTCAGTAAAACAAAGGAGCAGCAAATAGGCTTGTGTGTGATTTTGTGCTTTTGTTCCTTTGTGCTGCTCCATGGATGTTGTTTCATTTTGAAAACAGACACTGCACTGGAAAGTCACAGCTTCCCTGTTTGAACTCAAATTTTAGGTGGAGAAACAACCTCCCATTATTAATTTTATGCAAGAACCTCATGACAATTTCTGGTGGGCGTTCAAAGAGAAAAACCACTTCATAGTGTTGTACCCCATAGCTGTGGAACCTTTTTCAGGTTTTGGAGATGCCAGGTTGGTAAAAATCTCTTTATAGTTCCTCTCTGAATGATATATATCAGTACTCTGGGGCCTGGTCACTCTGAGGAAGAATGAGCTTTGAATTGTAACCCCAGGCAATTGGTGTCAGCTGCTAACTTTTCAAGTACTTAGCCTAACTTGGGGCTATATCTTCAAAGAAACCCTATTACCATATGGGCACTATCACTATATGCACATAGATTATCGAGCTCAATTAAGTTCTAAAAGTTTCAGGTGAAGTCCAGGTCCCTTCCCCTAAAAATAGCATTAGAGCATGCTCCTGGATGGCCTTGGCATGAATCCTCTGTCCTGTTTTCTAGAAAGAAAAAGAAACTTACACCCCTACCAGTAAACAGATTAAGGCAAGATGCCAGTTTAATTTTCTACCTATACTGATCTGCAAACAAAGCTATGCTTTAGGCCCTACATGTCCATACAGGGGTTATTAGAGAAACACAGAAAATGTTTGACAATCAGAATTTAAATGAGTAATGTTGGATTTGCTCTTCTAATGAACATCAAAAAACAGAGCCAGGATTGTCTGGAAAGTCAATGGATTCCTTTGACTGATTTGAAACACAATTGAATGCAGCTAACTGAGAGCAAAAGAAATCTCCATGGCTGGCATTGACCTGGATTAATATTAGAAGATGGAAAATAAACTGGGTCTCCCCAACACCTTGACTTAAGAAAACCCCAACATCCTTTGCCTAGGTGTGCAAAGAAAACTAAGGACCCAGGCACCATCTTACTCATTCAGTTTTGTGTTTGTATTCAGCCAGCTCCAAGCAGCATCTTCCTTGAGGTGAAGAGCAAGACCCTCACTTCTGTGACTTATCAGAGTTGTAAAATGAACACGAAGAGCAGGACATGCTCACACACAGGGGCAGCACATGAAAAGCAGGTTGCTAAATCTACCCTTGCAATGGTCCTTACATAGATCATCCAGTTGCTGTATCGCTTCCTCAGGTTGTACAGCACGGACGCCTCGTTCAGGTGGGTCAGCATAGACATGTCCTCTATCATGTCAAATTTGGGAGGGTTCATTGTCTGCACATCATCTTCTTTAATAGTCATGGTCTGCAAAGATAAACAGATACAGCAACACTGGATTACACTGGGATTCTCTGTTGCTTCATACATCTTATGGAAGAAAACACATTTTTTCCCCAGCAGAGGGAAGTTCTCCAGGCTAATCCGTGCCTACATGCACAATACTGTGTGTTCCCACAGGTATCAGAAGAATGGGGGAAGGCTGAGATTATAAAAAAAGCACGATGCTATGGCTCCAAAAGAAGCCATGAGATTTGGCTAGAGCCTGGGTTTTTAGCTCTGGGCACCAAACCAGAACTGGCTGGTTGCAAATCTCCAGTCACAGCCCGCCCCTGGCTGTGCCGTGGCTGATGCTCACCCACCCATCACTGCATTTTCCCTTGGTGGCTTTTGTGTGTTATCCTACCCTGAGCTGGCATCAGTTACTGGGGCCTCCCATTCACAGCCCATTTCATGAAACAGGCTGAAACCAGGACAATTCTGTGGCTTGCAGCTCTGGCCTTGTTAGTGACAGATCAGACAAAAACAGCTGTGCACCTTTCCATCCGTTGTCTGCACGGTCACTTTGCCGTCGCTGGTTTCTGTAATTTCAGCTTCAACGTAAGCTTTCTTTTCATCAGGAACCCAACATTTCTTCTTCCCTGTGAAATTAAGAAGACTGAGAATTCACAGCCTTGCATCAAACAGCAGCACCATGCCTAGCTAAGTGAGACTGCTGGATTACTTTTTCTGCAGAAGCAACACAAAACCTCTGGGATTGCAGCAGACTGACAGTGCTGGGAAGCTGCATGATGAAGCAGAAGGCATAAGGCTCCCAAATGTTGCCTTCCTTTGAAACTACTGCTCGGCTTCCTCTAGATCCTTCTAGCACAAGGTGTCAAAATATTTCACAAATGCTGGCTAAGCCTCAGCCTCCATGGGAAATCCATAATCATTATCACCAGTGTGCAGATGGAGGGACTGAGATCCAAGCCCAAATTAAGGCGTTTGCTAAAAAGTCACACAGAGAATTTCAAACTGCTCAGAGAATCCAGCCCACATTATTTGACTGCCAGCTATCAGATTTAACCTTATTCCTTCACATTCTTCTGAGATTTGTGTTGAAAAACAGTAATATTAATAACTCACATTGAGTTACATATGTGCCTTTTTAGAGTTTGGAGCAGCTGCACTAGGCTTTAGGTCTTTAGTTACAGCAACTGTTGTGAATAGTGAAAGGCCGCAGTTATTGATGTATTCACACTTCCTACTAAACCTCAGGGCTCATAGAAACCCATTTAATGAAAAATAAATTATGGGGAAATAAAGCTAACATCACCTTATTTTACAGGCTGCAAAGCAAGTAAGACATCTAGTGAGGCCACAGAAAACATCAATGTCTGTTGTTTTTCTCTAAAACTGGCAGAGAGATGATTCCACTTTTAGCAGAGCACTACCAATACACCTTGCTTCTAAATCTAGATAAATGCTTACTTGCCATAGATTATTTTTATTTTTTACTATCTGGGAGTTTTTAACAGCTTTGCAGAATAAAGGAACCCAAACTTGGTTGAACCAGCTACCTCCAACAGCAGCAGCACAGCAGTGACAAGGGAGGCTTTGCATCCTGCTTTGCTCTGCATTTCTTTGACTGCAATAATACGTAACCCTTACCCCTCTGAACCAGCCCCTGGCAGCACCAAGGGTTGTGAGCCTGCAACTCACCATCAAAGGCAACAGTCTGAGCCTTCATCAGCTCCTTCTCGCTCTTTCGGAGGTAGGGAGCAGCCTCCCCAAACTCTGTCATATCGACCATCATCTTGGCAAGGGTTCAAGGGGGCACAGCTCACAGAGGAAAAAGAAAGGCACCCAGTCTACCAAAGAAAGAAGGGGAAAAAACCAAACCAGTTGTCTATTTTGTGAATAATATCAGGCAATATAAAATGCTCAGCATAACGTGGTAGAACAAAGGCATGATTAATGCTAAACACAAATGCCTAACATAGATTTAGGACTATACTGCACTTTTAGTTAAACCCTTCCTTGGCTTAGTTTATTAAAAGTCAGACAGGTCTTGAAGGGTTCTAGGCATCAAATTGTTCATGGTTATCTCCACAGGAGGATTTTGTCTCTTTTTTGTGGCAAAAATGGTGCTGAAGAGCAGGAGGGACCACTGGAATCTGTGATTTTAAAAATCACGTAGCAGGGGCCTCTTCTGGCCCCTTTCAAACTCGCCTGGAGCAAAGGTGTGCTGTCCTGCAGGTCTCCCTGGGGCTATGCCACTCAGCCCATTCAAGTACATCCCAGGCAGGCGTTTTCTGGGAAACAAGGAGTGAGGCTTCTCTGCTGCAAAGCTGCAGGGATGAATGCCCACGCTCCCACTGCAGACAGTCAGCCCTGGGGCTGGAAACAGCTCTGCTCCCTGCTCTTCTCTGATTCAGGAATTGGCATGCCAGTACAAGCAGGACTAACACGGTCCTGTGCTGGTGCAGCTTCCCAGGTGCTTCTCCCTCTGAATTCACCATTCTGGGCATCCCCCTGCAGCAGGGCATGGCTGTGAGCATATGGCTCTGCAGAGCTGGTGCAGGAGCTTCACATGTTTTCAGATTGCTTTGAGTTTACCAGTCCAGCTTAATTCCTACATTTGTTTTCTCAAATGACAAGAGCACCGTGTTTAGGAGTCCTTTTTTCATGAAAGAGAGGGCAGGGGACATGGGTCTCAGTGAGACTAATTTGGTGCATTTGTACTGCCAAGTAATTAATTTGTTTTGTACTCTCTAAAATGATCAAACAGATATGCTGGGGTTTTTAATTTTGTTTTGAGATTTTTTTACAGACACAGACATAAATAATTACACACACATAAACTATTCAGCATGTTGTCCAGAGAATGTCTAAAAGAAATTCCACTGCTACAAGCTGTACACACACAATTTTAGAATTTCAGGTTTGCTTTTTTTTTTAAGTCAGGACACCATTTGACTACTATTTAAAGCTGTATAAGTGACCCTTGGGTTAATCTCTTCCCTTATTGTATTTACTCTGCAATATCCAGGGCAGCTGGATAATTTTTCAAGACCCCTAGCAAGACAGACACTGTAGTCGTTCAAATTTTAATTCAGTTTATTTCTAACAAAATCCTGGTAGAAATAAAAACTCCTCATCAACCAAGGCAGCTTTTTTCCCAACGTGTTCCTCCTAGGGAATGTAAAGCCCTAAGACAGCAGAGCTGCCAAAGCCTTACATCCAGCCCTCTCCCACTGCTGCAGTAAAAGCTTGATACCTTCTGCCTTGTTGCTGTAGGGCAAAAATTTTCTTTCTGAGAACTAGCCTTAATTTTTTCTAGATTTTAAAGTAATTTTTTAAACCTTAGTCTTTTTAAAGTTTAAGCACCTACATAAGCACAAGTATCGCTAATTATTTTAACATTGCACTGACCAAAATTCCCAGCTGGAGACACAACTCAGTGGCAGAGCCTTTCTCTCTCTCTAAGTGTGTCTCAGCTCTAGTGGAGCAATGAAATTTCATCAGTTCAGACATTTAACAGAATACTTAGAGGACAAAAGTGTCATTTCACATTAAACGTGCAAATGCCAGAGGGGCCACTCCAGTGTTAATCTCTAGGACCCAGGGCAGGTCCTAGAAAACACTAAAGTGTTTTGAATCACTTTTGTGCAGCCTAGCTCCATTTGCAGACCTCCTAGGGACAGTTCCTCAGCTATCACCTCCTTATCTCTTCCTTCCCCCCTCATGTTCAGGGTGGACCATTACAGCGAGTGTGTTGTGGTGTAAAGCAGATCCTGGTGGCTGGGAGAGAATCCTTCAGCAGCCTGGGGGTTTGGAGTTAGGGCAGAAGCTGGAGCCCAGGCAGCACACACCTTGGGGTGCAGAGAACTCAGCGAGGCAAATCCATCAGCAGATAGAAGTGGGAAATTTTGGTTTTTTATGGATACAAGATTGTTTTTAAAATGCAGAATAGTCGGGAAAGACAAGGCTAAAGCTAAAGGTGTTCCCTGCTGTAGCTAACAACAAAAAGAGCCAGCTGTTGTACATCAGCTGTGGGTGATCCTTGAAAATGCCTGCTCCCTGGAATGCTGATTCCATCTCCAACTCCATCAGGAATGCTGATACTGTTGTTACACAAAGTGAAGTGGCACGTCCAAGACCAACAGTTCGATGGTGCATCCAGACTTGGAAAAAAGGGACCTTGTCTGTCTTTACTGGAGCTGCTGGAAGTGGCTGTAGCACTGAGGGCAGGCAGGGATAATGCAACAGCAGCTGCAGTGGCACTGCCTGGCCTGCGAAGGGAGCCCAGTAATGCTCCAAGGGCTGTAACTCAGGCTGCATTAAAAAATGCCTCCGACCAACAAGCTGATTAAAATTGCAAATTGCATTTGCCATCATCTCTTGCAGATGATAGAGAAGGCAAAAAGATGACTTGCAGGCACTGGCTAATCATTTCAGTCAGATGCATAATTACAAGGGACCTGACACTTCCCTAAGTGGTTATTCCAGCTGGTTAAATGAAGGCACTGATGTTAGAGAAGAAACATGTATTTGCTATTTTACCACTCGAGAAGCATCCTACAGTGACTACCACAGGCTAGATGTTTACTGATACTTCTGCTAAAACTTTAAGCCACATGAAAACCTTAATCATATCAAACCCACAGTACAGTGTTAGAGCACAGCACCCACACTTAAAAGTGAGAGAGGTTGGTACTCACCCCGGAGAGCACACAGAAAGTGTCACAGCTCTGCCTGGTCCAGACTTTATATGCCCCTGTCTCAAGGTCACTGCTGATAACTGTGTAAAGGCATCAGCAGTTTCCCCCCATGCCTATATTTGTCCCTGGATCCCAGCTGAGGAGACAATGCCCTCAAGGAGGGGACATGTGTGGCTGTGCCCTGACGAAGGGGGGCAGGAATGTCAGTGGGGAGTGGCACTCTCTGTCCTGGCCACCCCTAGCCACACCATTCTTGCTCCATGACTTCATGGAAGAAGCCTTTCCTGCTTCTGTGTTTTCACTAGGGCAAGTATTGCTTTTCCAAGGGCTTCAGAACTTAATTACCATGGACTTTTGCACCAGGAATAAGTGATTATTAAGAGAATTTGGTTATGTGAGCCAAATTCCCTTCAAGCAACAAGGCTAGGATGTGGGTTCTCACATCCCAGCCAAGGGCTTTAAATCCCTTTTTGGCCCCCAGGAGTTTTAAAGCCAAGACTATAGGCTCAGGTTTGGAATACACATGGGTTCCCCAGTTTATGAACAAAGCAAGACAGGGAAGAAATCTAAGAATGTATTGACTCTGCCTGTAAAGTGAATCACAGGTAAAGAACAAAATAAGCATCAATTTTAGCGAGTCCTTTGCTTCAGGAAACTAATTTATGAGTCTCAATTTAGGCAATGTCTGGCCTTTTTATTGTAAACTCATTTTTCCTGTGAAAAAAGCACCATGAGTAACTCAGGTCTCATTTCATTGCAACCTATAAATAACAAAACAACTGACACAGCCAGATTGATTTGTTTTTACCAGCACAGGTAGATATATAGGTTTACTTTGGTTCTAGCATAAGCTGAATATAAAAGCAGAAAGGAAAATAAATACTGTGGATAATGCTTGCTGGCCACAAGGGAAGACAATATATTTATGCTCTACAAAACTCAATTCCAAGGAAGCAAGGAGGGAGCTTATCCACAACTTCATTGAATTCCTAGATACCCACAGGAACAAGTGGCTTGGTTTGTGACCAGGCAAGAAGGAATATGTCTGCATAGTGAGTCTGCTATTTTTAAAGCTGTTATGCTGATGACTGGACAGGGACAGGTTGTACAGACAAAGCTGGTTTGTAAGAAACAGGAATTTCTGGAAGTGATAGGCTCAAAGACAGGAGACTGATGTGGCAGCTCTGAGGATCTGAGCACTTTAGTAACTTGGTATTTTTAGCATTTGGGGAATGCAACCAAGAGACTGGGAATCACTACTGCTGTGCCACAGACATGCTCACCTCCTGGCAGACTGGAGAAGAAAATGCTCTGCTAGGGAGCAGAGACAGGGGTAAGAGCTAGGGATGAAGCTTTCCATCCTGGTCTGGATTCATCTGTGACAGGAACTGACTGCACTGGAGCTGAACACAAGCAGCTTGTGTCACATTCTAGAGTTTGTTTGGCTGTCACACTCACACCAGAATTGCTGCCTAGCCTGCTGCTTTAGAGGTGTTTGGTGCCCTGCAGCACAGATGTGTCAGTGTCAGATCTAAATCACCACCTTTTTGCTTTATATCTGGCAAAAAGGAAAAATGAAGTGGCAATTTTGGCTGCTGAAGTGAACAGTGAGTGGTTGTGTAAACTCAAGCAGATGCTCCTGATCACATAATTTGAAATAAGGTAAATCACAAGCATCACCAAGATTTATGGGCATTATTAATCTGCTGCAAGACTGAGATTATGATTATTTCCAGCCATGAGGATATAAAATGCTGATACTCCCTCCCTCTTGCTCCTCTCTCACATAGCCAGAAGCTTTACTTCTAAACACAATATTCCCATTTACCACCTACATTGCTTATAAGAAGCCATCTTCTTACAAATACCCTGTTATCGCTTACATCTTTCCTGTTCTGCAAATATTCAGCTTTCATCAGTCCTGCATGAACACTACAATCTTGCTCCTACGCCTCCCTTTTCTTTTTTGGGGTTGCAAACAACTGTTTCCATAGCTAATTCTAAAGCAATTTCAGCACTTGTGTTGCTTAGAAAGGGACACAGCTAACCGATTCAAACATAATCAATTTATTTTCTTTGCTAGCCTGATGTGAATGGATACTGCACATTAATCCTGCTTTTCTGAAGTTTTTTTGCTTTCTCTTCATATACAACAGAAATTGCAGCACCTTTTCCCTAGATTAAATTTCTAACAGGGACAACCAAAGACATTTGTCTCTTGCAGGGGCTACTTTTAGAAAGGTTAATGCTGGTCACTGTTTCTAGGGAAACAAGGGTCTTTGATAAGGAGCTCTTGTGTCTAAACTATTTTTAATAACATTACATATTGGAAAGGAATGCAATAACATTTATCAGCTCTAGACAGAAGATAGTGTCAATATTGTTTAATATAGAAAAGCTGTAGAAGCTCAGCTGTGAACCCTCTCCATTTTCTTAGACAGAAAGATCAACCAGCTAGCTGAGCTTTGACAAAAGCTGGCCTTTACTCTTAATAGAATGTTTACTGTAATAACCTGGCACTCATGAAAAGCAAGATCAATGAGAAAGAAGGACATCAGTTCAAGATACAGATGCTTGGAAAAAACATCTTTGGAGTCAGGATCCTCAGGATTGCTCTACAAAAAAGCAGAAGGACTATTGCTTCACGAGATGCATCAAAAGAGACTGAGAACCTGTCGTTTACCTCAGGGGCTTTTTTTTTTGGTCACTGGTCCCTGCTGCTGTTGCAGTCTCTATTTAAAAAACAAAGGGGAAGGAACCAAAATGTCTTAGCTGCATGAGAAAGTTCATCCATCTGGGAATAATTTCAGGAGAAGAAAGGTGCTAACATCGCATCCTGGAGCAAAACCAGGCCCATTCTGTACAAATAATGCATTTTGTCTTGTGAAGAATCATGGCTTAATTCTTCAAGCTGTTGATGGCCTTAAGAGAAACTGGAGGGGGAGAAAAACTTAGATTTAAAAATAGTTGCACTCTGCTACATCTCTTAACGATGAGAAAATTGGCACTGAACAGAACATTGAAAGTGTGTCCCATTATTAGAGCGGAGATTTTCAGGTCTCTGCCAGCTCCCCCTGCTGCAGTGCCTGTGCTCACTGTGCCATGGACACACATTCCTGCAGCACGAAGAGGTGTCAGGAGCATCTCTTTACCTTCCTTTCAGCAGCACCACTTTAAATGCTTTCCCTCAATTAATTCTTTGCTGACAGCTACTGTGTGGTGAGGCACAGAACGGAAATTTAAATCTCTCTATGGAAAGCATCCGATTTCATACAAACACGCCTGGTGAAATCATTCCTAAGCCACCAAAAATGTTTTAAGTGCCTTTTAAGCCACTGTAATCCGTGATCTACTGCTAGCAACATGCAAACCCCTGACACCTCTTCCCGTTTTGAGCAGCATGGGGTCAGCAGAGCCTGCAGAGCACTAACCCCCCAAACCACAGGAGTGTAGCTGATCCTCCCAGCTTGGTCCTCAGCCTCTCATCCCATGCCAAGCACTGAGCTCTGGGATGCAGCTCTGCTCCCAGCCCAGCCTGGGACAATAGACATCTCAGAGCTGTCACTGCTGCCTCTCCCCTGCTGACACTCCATCATTACGGTATCTGAAGGACGTTTAGATAGGTCAGGTTTTTAATGGGAGAGCTTGGCTTCTGGGAGTGAGACTGACAGCCTTTTGAGAGCAGATTAACAGCGCTGATAAATCAATCCCAGACTGACTCACAGCCGTAAGAAAAGTAAGATGAAAAAGGAGCCTAGTTAAATAAATGGTCTCAGTTCTTTGGCTCTGGAGATGTACCAGGGGAGGGAAAGAAAGCTTTTGTCGTGTGACTCGTCACTCTTCTTTCTCCAAATTTGACCACATCCCCCACTCCACCAATGCGCTCTGTGGGAAGTTTTCCATCTCCAATGATCTTGAGCATCCTGCCCTGCCCATCAGGTCAGAGATTAATGGCATGTTTTCAGAATTGCTGTGCATCCTTTTCCCAACTATCACATAGCCTAATCACCATTAGTGAATTTTGGGTTCCCCCCTCACTTAAACTACTCTGCATTATCCATAACCACTGGGGGATGATAGAGGGTTAAAAGCACTAATAATGCATGTAGGCAGTTCAGGTTGATCTTTTGAGTATTCATTAATGAAACATTTGTTTGCCTGGCACGTCATTGGAATTACCGTAGTCCTGCCACCAATTCCATTAAACCATCCTGAAGCTGATAGCAGAAGTATTTTAGTCTTGATCAATGCAAGGAAAAATAGAAATCTCTCTAGGGTTTGTATTACACAATCTGACTTCAAAGACAGGGCACTTCATTAGCCTACTTCAGCCTCTGATATGATGCACTCTGTCTGCTCAAGCAGCCTGAAAGCCACATTTCCATTTCAATAGGCAGCACTGTCCTAAAATACTCCTAGGTCTTGAGACACAACGTATTCTAGCTCCTGGTGCCCAGCTCCTGCAAGACAACTTGCCTTTTTTGCCTTTTTTATATTTCAGCTTCAAGGATTCAGAGCCTGCCCTTCAGGTATGGGTAGGGGTGGGTACAGCCCTTGCTGAATGCCTGGCTTTGCTGCTGTGGAAGCTTATTTTTCAGAGGAGCTGAGGGGGAAGGAAGTAAAATATTCATGCCCTCTTAGACACAGGAGGTTTTGTGATTTTTCAATTTTTCGCTGCTCTAACTCTATGAGTCATAACTCAACTTTCAGTCAAGGATTGTTTCTATCTTTTGTTTACCTTATGCCAACTGCAAACTACACTAAAACATGCAGAGACAGTTTAATTGGTGAAACAATTGTCGTGGGGATACTTTATTAACTTTGCAAGTGCTGACAGAATAAACCCAATGTGATTGGCATGATGCTAAATAGGAGGAAAAACTGCAGGGAGGAGACTGTGTGTTTTTCAGCATTTACATTCTGTAAGCAACAACAAAACATTATTTCTTTCCAAATACAGGTACACTGGGCTGGTCACCTCTGCTGAAAATTCAATCAGCAGAGCTCCTTGAAATATTAAGGCCAGTTTTAAAAGAAAATCTATTTCCAGGAGTATTATGTTCTGCCTGAAAAAGCACAAGTGTGTGCTTCTCACATGGCCTAATGATTTGATGCTTTTTGTCAGTTGAATTTAAACACCTCCAAAAATGGACATGACATCCTTCTCTCCAACAGCAATATTCTGGAGTGACTGGCTGGTGTGTGCATGTAAGTGTATATATAGGAGAGACACACAGATATATATATTTATACATACATCTGTGTGTATATCTAGACATATCTATACATATATATAGACTTATAAATGTGAAAACAAGTTTATTTTCTAACCTCTCCCCTCCCAGCTGTGATGCTCCACACTTGGAGCTCAGTACTAGAATAAACCAGCCTTTTCCTTGGGAGACCTGCAGGACTGAACCTGCCAGTGCTGCTGTACCACAGCAGAGCCATGGCACACTCACCCTGCTGTGCTCCCCTGACGCTGGAGCTGAAATCCTGCCCCCAGCAAACCCCCAGGGGAGAGATGGGAAAGGGGGGAGCTGTTTGGGGGGCAGAGCCAGGAGTGAGGAGATGACAGGAGTTACAGGAGAGAGGGCTGGTGAGAAAAGGCTGTGCTAGACCACCCAGAGGAGCCCATGGATCCCACCGGAGAAAGGCTGCACTACCTGCCTAGCCCAGAACACATGGAGACACCATCACTGAGAACAGCCAGGCATTGCCTTTGAGGGGGACAACCAATTTTATCACAACAGTGAGCAGCAGCTGAGATTGCCAGTGAGGCTACAGGAACAACTCTCTTCTAAGTCACACTGGATCCCCTGCAGCAGCCAATCCTGTTGGAACAGAATTGATTTGAGTTGATCTTAATTTTTTTTTTCTTTTGTAACTGAAATACTCACTTTGTCTTTACAGGAAAAAAATAATTAAGGAGATGGAACAAAAAAAGTCAGATCATATACTTGAGGCTTCTTGCACAAAGCCAATGTATATGTACATTGTACATATGTACAGCTATGTATATAGTTTGAGGCACTTTAGGTCTCACCCAATGGTCTAGGACAGAAAAGGGAAAGAAAATATTAACATATCCAGCACGATGAAGCAAAGCTAGATTGCTGTAAAAATGCTGAACAGGGATGGAACACATGCCCTGCCTCAGTGGGCCCCTCTGAAGCTTCACTTTAACTACCAGCAGCGTGAAAACACTAAAGAACTTGTTTGACAAAACCACCAGCCCAGCTGAGTGACTCATTTTCACCAAAATTCACTCAACAGAAAATCTTGGATTTGGATCTGTGCAGCCTGTTCCACAGGAACTTCTCACCATCAGGTCCATCTATTAAATCTCTTCACAAACAGAGCATTTGGGAACAGTCTTGGTTGAAGGTCTGTTTATCACCCTGTGGGTTCATCTCACATTTTCAGATGCCATTCTCTAGGTCTGGTGGTTGTGCCTTGCTTCTGCTAGAGGAGAGAATGAGATCCTAACAAAAACTCCTGCAGGGCAACAAAAAACCATTTTTGTTGATATAGCTATAGAAAAATGCGTATCATGCTTTAAAAACCAACCTGATGTTTTCCTGGGGATCCAAATTTACAGCAGGAGGCTAACTGAAAAATTTAACACAGAACTTTGAGAAAAATATGGGCTATTTTTGGGTATGAAAATATGCTTCATAAAAAAAAAGGGGAAGGGGAAGTTTCAGGGAAGTTTCAGGGAAGTTTCCGGGAAGTTTCCGGGAAGGGAAGGGAAAGGAAAGGAAAGGAAAGGTGCGGAAAGGTGCGGAAAGGTGCGGAAAGGAAAGGTGCGGAAAGGTGCGGAAAGGTGCGGAAAGGTGCGGAAAGGTGCGGAAAGGAAAGGAAAGGAAAGGAAAGGAAAGGAAAGGAAAGGAAAGGAAAGGAAAGGAAAGGAAAGGAAAGGAAA
>JAOTQP010000001.1:97608897-97619076 GCA_026413545.1 Cichladusa arquata
GAAAGGAAAGGAAAGGAAAGGAAAGGAAAGGAAAGGAAAGGAAAGGAAAGGAAAGGAAAGGAAAGGAAAGGAGGAAAGGAAAGGAACCTATATTTTTTGGCTGGATTATTCTGCCTCTTGCCTGTCAAACAGTATGGTCCTGGTAGAATCTCTGGTTCTTCTTGTACTGCAGTTGATGAACAGGGATTTTCCAGAGCAGAAATTCTCCCCTGTTGTCATCACCCAAATGTGCACCAGAACCACAGGGAAGGAACTTCAGATCTAAAGTCCAGGTGGTTTCCACTGGATTGCCAGCATGGCCTGGATGCCTGTCTTTATCCATTACTGACACACCTCCATAATTCAAGATATGCAACGCATCCATGATCAGAAGGACAATCGAATTAAATATACAAACAGTGTGATGAAGGAATTACTCACACCTTTCTAGGAAAGGGAAACTGAGGCAAAGGTAGGGGCTACATCCATATAAATAATGAGGCACTTAGTTACTAGCTGATCACCTTCAAAGAAGAAGGACTAGGCAGTGTGTTCATGGTCATGCTGTTGGACCAGAATTGTCCAGGCAATAGGGGTGCAGGAATTTGACAGTGCCCTCAGAGCAAGTCCCACCCTTCTCCATGGGGAAACAGGCTTCTCATGACATGGGCCAGCTTTGTCACACTTACTGGGTTCTAAAAGTAGGAATTTTACCTGTGTGAAAACGAATAGCAAGTTGTTTCTTACCCAAGCAGTTTATTCTGAATCAAGAATGAGAGGAGCAGATTTTGGATGCTGCACATGTAAGGAGCAATGCACTAATTGGCACTGCTGTTCACAAGAGAATAGGCAGATAAAACCAAAGGCAATAGCAATTTCCATTATACTTCCAGTTACATTGAAGAGAGATTTGGCTCACTCTTCACTGGACACACAGACTTGAGTTTTAGCTATTTGCAACAATTGGAGAACTGTCCTGAATACACCTGAACTGCTTACAGTTTTCTAGTGCCACACTGGATGTCTGTACCTTGTCAGGTAAAAAAGCATGCCCATTAAAGTTTGACACCAACTAGCAGAATTTATTGCAATGAGAGAACTAATCAGAAAGCAGATATATAGATTCATTCCCCAGAAATAATAAACCAAATAAGATTTAAGACCAAGTCCAACAGTAGGCACCATTCTGTCCCATATTCATGCAATTTAGACAGGTCTTAATGGTTTTTTCATAGCATATGCATGAAGTTCAAACCCAAGTACTTCCTTAACCAGAAGGGACAGAGTCTTTCAGACTACAGATTCAAGATGTGTTTTAAGGAGAGTTTAAGAAAAGTATGAAGCTTATGGGAGGAGGTTCCAAAAGGACAAATGAAACAGAACCTTCCACACTTTCCCTATTCCCAATACCTCAGTTGCTAGCTGTAACAATGTGTGACATGTCACATGGGGCTCTGCTGAGATGAGCTCCACACCCCTGACCCCGAATCACTGATAAAGCCATGACATGGAAAAAAGGGCAGCCTGAGTGCCTTCACAACAGCCAAGCTCTGGGATCAGCAGCGCCTGCCAGAACCCTGTTATCTCCTCTAAGTGTCTCCTACCACTGCTATCAGAACCAGGAGTGAAGAGGTATTAGCAGCAGAAAGGTATTTTTGCACTGTGCCCCCTCACTGGAGGGGGTTCCTGTCTGTGTCCCCCTGTCCAGCATGGGGAGCACGGATGTGTGGGGCAAGGGGATCCAGCCACGAGAGCTGCTGGAAGGGGGCACTCAAAGAGAATCCAAACCAGTCATTCAGCCACACCTGAGCAAATTCAGAGCATTTGGTTTTCCTCAGTCACCTCCTTTCTGTCCCTGCCCTCATCTAAGGACAAGGTGCTCTAGGAGGTGACCTGTGATCTCCCTTCACACCTTTCTCTTCTTGGGCTTGGGGAAAGCACATGGCAGAAGGAGAACACCAACAGACCTCCTTGCCTGTGGTTCCACATTTACAAAGGCAGAAAAGAATAGCTAGAAGAGTTTTGTTTCAATCTTATTCCTCCTTTACTCATTAATGTCTTCAAAGATATCCCCTTCCTCCCCAAAATGAACCCCCCACTGAAAGAACAGTATGGACACTTCACCTACTGCAACCTGACTAAAGATATTAAGCACTGACATAATTCACAAGATTCAGCACTTGCCATATTTATCAGAGTTTTTTTGCAGATCTCAAATATCAAAAAAAAGGAATCCAGTACTTGCTAAGAGAATATCTTCCTAGGCATAAAGGATTAGAGTCTCTAAATAAAAGAAAAGCTTAAAATTCTGTGTGAACTGATGATAAGAACAGATCATTAATATTAAAAATGCAAATACAGAGAGTATATATACCACCCTCCCACACCAATGGTATTTCTGATCAGCCAGTTAAGCAAATCCAGCCCAGCATTTATGTACTCAGCTCGAAGTAAAATATTAAGGACAGAATAACAGTTAGGAATATGACAATGATGTTGCCTCCAATAGCCTCCAATCAAGCATCACTAATCCAGGAAATTAAGAGATGAGATAAAAAGAAGCCCAACTGAATTGAAATAAGAAACACGCAGCTACAGCCTTCAAAAATTCTTCATGTTGTGGCACAGTGAGGACAGATTGTGACTCAGGCATCTGCTTGTATTTCTACGAGCCTTTTTAGAGCTGATTCCACCTTTCTGGATTCATTGAATGAGTAATCACTAGCATTCATTCATTTTATCAGGGTTTTTTTTTTCTTCCCCTTCAGAAAGTTCCTATTCCAAAATGTCTGTGTGGAGACTGAATGAGAGGCACCAGCTGGGGCTCCTGTACAAGATTTCTGTCCTCCTGAAGCAGCAGAGTGCTATTTTAAGGGCAGAGCCACTGGAGAAGTATAAGACAACCAGCAGTCACCAACCCCTAAGGAGGCTGGCACCTGGTTTGCCTGACTGAAGCCTCACACAAAGCAGCCCATTCCACATGGGTTTGGCTTTTCATATGGGTTAGGGCATTTTTTTCTCTAAAGGGAGAACACTTACGTAGAAATGCTGGAGGGATCCTAGCAGCACCAAATGTTGTCTGTGGTTCTCCCTCATTCCCAGCAGCAGGCAAGGTCTCAGTGGTGTGAGGGGACATTTCAAGCAGAAACATGCAAGCCATTCAACCATTAAACCATTTAACCTTTAAAGACTAAAGCTAAGTGACACAGCTAATCCACCAGTGAAAGTCTGTGTGTTCTCTGTCTCCCCATAAGAGTGACATTCCAGCCACTGAAGGAGACTGATGGTAAGTTGCATTATTTCCAATATCGTGGTGGAACTAGTTAAAATTTTTTAGGCTATACTCTAGATGTAACATTAAATGCAGCCGCTGCTAGTAACTTAGCTTAATTATTAGCTGATTTATTCATATACATGCAGGCAGAAGATTTCAATTATTTTTAATTATGTGGAAAGTTCTAAGTGTCTTTTTTATTCCATTAAGATCATCCAAAACTCTGTAAAACCTGCAAGCGCTTAATTCTTTAAATGACAGTTTTTAATTAATTTGAACTCAGGCTAATTAAAATATTTGTAGACTGCAACAACCTATTTAATTTTTAAAAGGCAAGCTTTTACATCTGCAGCAAATATGTTCTATTTTCCATTGGGATTAAAGATCCAGCCCCTGTTTGAAGTGCAAACCCTCTTCACCCATAACAGTGGAATTACAAGTGACAGCAGGTAATAGAAGTGCTCCATGGGCTTGGGCTGTATGCTACAAACCACCTGCTGAGCACACCCAAGGCCACTGCTCCCACTTGCATGAAAATCTGGGCACTGGAGACAGGAGCAAGAGCTTCAGCAAGCCTTTGGTGGTAACAGCCTTTGCTTAACCCCTCACCTATCAAACTTACCTGTTTCTGCAGCACTGGATAAAGGGGGAATCCAATGCCCCCTGTGGCAGCCACCAGCAGCCACCCTGCAACCAAATTTGCTAGGTACTCCACAGGACCTCTAGCTTCAGTGGGTAACTTTAAAAAGGAAAGGCAAAGGACTTTAAATTTGTAAGCCACAAAAATAAGGCCATGGTTGTGCCACAGATGTCTCACCATCCACAGCGACTTTTGCCTTCACTGATGATTTCTAATGCCATTTGACAAAGGGGAAGTGGCTCTGATGACAGCCCAACAAGTCAGTGGCTGGCTGCAGGCTGGCCTATGAAGCTAACACAGTTAGGAGTTGTTTTTCTGTACCCCAGAGCCCAGGCTTGCTAGCACCTCCATAATTTCCAAGCCAACATCATGGCGTGCCATTTCCACCCCAGTGGAACGATCTCCCCAGGGACAGAGGAGAGACCCCATTGCTGGAAAGTTGTAGGATGTGGTTGGACCTGGTGCTATACAATCCCACCTAGGCTCCCTTTCCCATGGCAGGGTGGACCAGATGATCTTTCCAGGTCCCTTCCTACCTGGGCTTCTATGATCTCTGTTTACTATGATCATTAGGGGCACAGAAAAGAAGAAATTTCTCTGCAGAGCAAAACAAAGGCTTAAGGAGGACAAAGGAGCTGGTGCCATAGATTTTGCTGCTTTCAGTCTGCAGTGCTTTACAGGCATGAAAGTCACCAAGTCCTTGAGTGGCATGAGCCAAGTTGGGTTTTCATCACGACACCTTCACACAGCTGCTGGCAATGAGCTTCCTTCACACACAAATATAGCTGATGTATACAGTGATTGTTGGCTTGATTCCTCCATTTAGAGTGAGCAATGCATATAGCCATAGTAACCAGCTCCTGCCACCCAGTGCTCCTCTCCTGAAGGCAATCCATTTATGCATGGCTCTGTGAAGAGGAGTTCACATTTCTCCTGTCTGCAAGAGCAGGAGAGGGAGTTCTGGCTCTGTGGTTCTGCCACACGCTGCAGACATGACAAGGAGTGACCTTGGCTATTGTTCTCTAAGTGGTTTTCCAACGTGTCACATGCATCTGTTACCCACTTATCGAGCCACTTGAGTCTGTGTAAACCAGCCAATATTCTCTTTCCTAGGCAGGGTTGTTAAAAATGCTACATCAGTGTGCAGTAATATCTCCAAACAAATTTCTCAGTCAAGGTATTAATAGCTTTAAGGTGTTGGAAAAACATTTTCAACGAGTTAATGGAGTTTCATAGCAAAATAGGCTTGTAGCTAACATTCACATTAGCATTTCTCCTGCCTAAAGAATTTTGAATCTGAGGACATTTAGCTTTTAATGCTTTAAAGATATGAGCATGCCTGAGCCTTTAACACAAGATAACAAAATCCAATTTCACTTGTCTTGATCAGCCTTTGTAAGTGTTGCTACTCAAGTGCTGAACTCCAGCCCCAGATCTGATCTAAGCTCTATCCCTTCCTAAATGGGTAAAAATAAACACATCCTTTCTTGCCCTTTATGGACACAAAAACATTGCAAAGAAGGAAGAACACATGTACTCTGCAGGACTGAGCCAAGCAGCAAAGATTACCTCAAAAGGGCATGCAGCAAACAGTACTTTAGTTGTTGAGCTCTTTATGGTAAATAGTGGTGTTTATATATAAAATAAAATATTATTATGGCAACTTAGACTATAGACCTGTAAAAAAAAAAATCTCACCTCCTTCCCCAGAAAGCCCTTAAGAGGTTACAGAGACCTTTGCATAGAGAAATACTAGAGACCAAGAAAAAGCCTAAAGCTATAGTGACATTTTTGAGTGCTATACAGTACTTTACTGAATGACTGAAAGGGAAGCTGGCCATATGCATGAACTGTGGCAAGCAACTATTTTAGACAGATTAAAACAGGTTTAACCTAAATGCCCAAGTCCAAAACTTACCAGAGCCCAGCTGGCATCAGTGGCCCATGGAATCCCTGAGCTATAAGGCATGAGTCCAGCTATCCAACAAAAAATTACCAGTTTCTATCAGTGCTGTGAATGGGCATTGTTTAATATTTCAGTCCAGCAGAGTTCTCATCCAAGCACATGTCCTTGTTAGATTTTCCTGGGACTGCTGATGTTTTATGAGTCTGGGAGAAACCCAGGAAAATGTTATCACTGAACAACAGACAGAGACTAATTCCAGACTTCAGCTACCTGATATAAAATTGTTATCACACTTCAACGAATGGAAAATAGTTGCCAAAGATCAGGACCATTCATTCTACCTCTCCTCTAATTACTGTCAACTTTAAGTTCTGAGAAATGGAAGAACTCTGGGGAGGTGTTGGTGTAGGGGACACTCTGGTTTGTGTAAGACAAGCCCCATGCTTCTTAGGTTGTGGGGCAACCTCCACTCTTACATCCTTCTATCCATTTTTTAAATTACATGCATCACATGTGATGGTAAAATTCCTACAGATTTAAACACTAATACTTTACTATTAAACACTTTCCATCTTAAACTTATTTGCATAAAACACCAGCTTTATCTCAGCAGGTTAATAAGGAAAGATAGAAGAAACTTAACAAGTATTACCCTCCAACAAACAGCAAAGTTATCACCTGGAGAGCTGCAGCTCTGGATTTGCACTCACTTGGGCTCAGCCAAAAGGCTTCTCACCCTCCAGCAATGGTCACTTGCAATCCTCCCTTGCAAGCAGAGTTGGTAAGCTAATAAAATCCTGACTGTAGCTTAGGTCTAGCTTCTATCCTTTCTTCTCACCAACTTATGAATAAACATGACAGAATCATCAGGCCTTGAGTAGTTAGACATATAATAAACAAGGTTTGGGAGCAGGAGGGAAAGAAGGAAAGAAAAATGTCATTTGAGTACTCCAGGCTTCAGAAATAGAACACAAATTGGAGGCTGTGTGACCTCGCTCCAGCACCTGCGTGCATAAGCGCTCTGCTTCCAGGGCTCTGATTAGATGCTATTTTTCCCCTGGGGGCTCTGCCTTGTTCTGCATATGAGATAGGTCTGCGTGGGGAGGCAGAGTCAGGTGGTGAAGGAGACTCTGCTGTCTGCTTGTCCCTTTCCACTCTGTTGCAGAAGCTGCCTTCTGTCTGAGTCAGAAGTGGGAAAAGAAAGATGGTTTTAAGATTCAAGTAATTTCTTGCTCCATTAGTATGCCAGGAGGAGTCACTACAAAGTACCTGTGTGATGGCTAACGAGCCATTTACACCAGCTTTTAGAAAGACAGCTACCATAACTGCATTTCCCATGTAGCTAGAGGTTGAAACCCCAGATTTGCATGGAGATGCTGAGTGGAAGCACATGAAGTACTGCATGCCAGGGCTGCAGCCAAAGCCACCAGGACCAGCCTCTGGAGTGATGGGAAGCACACCCATGCACGCAGGTGTGAAGTGCTATGGACCAACAAATGGGGGTTTTCAACTTTTCACATAAGGAGCCCCAAATCAGCAGTTTACCCTAATGTATCTAGGTACCATGAAGGCAAGTGCATGTGGATACTGCAATAGTAAGCACCCCACAGAAATGAGTGACTGAGAAAGGCTGCACACTACATACTCTACCTTAGGGTTTAAATAGCCACAGGCAGGCATATCTTGGCACATACATAACCACAGGATATGCTCAGCTGGAAGGGACCCTCAAGGGTCACTGAGTCCAGCTCCTGGCTTTGCACAGGACACCCCAAGAGTCACACCCTGTGCCCGACAGCATTGTCCAAACACTCTGGAGCTCTGTCAGGCTGGTGCTGTGACCACTGCCCTGGGGAGCCTGTTCCAGTGCTCAGCCACCCTCTGGGAAGAACCTTTTCTAATATCCAGCCTAAACCTCCCCTGACAGCCTCATGCCATTCCTTTGGGGGTGTTTGAGCACTGTCTGAGCAGCAGCAGCCTTTGAGCAGTTAGAGGCTGCAGCCCTGTTCTGCTTATGCAGGGAGAGGCAGGAGCAGCCTCTGGCATGGCACTCCAGAGCAAAGCAGTCTCTGGAGACTCTCTGGTTTAACCTCTCTGGGAGAGCAGTCATCTGGGAGGGTAGCATGCATCAGCCAGCCCAGAGACTGTGAAATCTAAGCACACCTTGCCTAAAAATACAGAGCACTTTGGCCAGACACTAACCAGAGAGGCTGCTGTTTCCCAGTATATCCATACACAACCCTCCCCCCAAAAAATGACTTCTGGATAGTGAAAGGCGTGAAGGCATTTACTTGGTCTTTGCAGAATACAGCTGAAGCAATAGTGATGCCTGAAAAGGCTGATCTGGAACAGAGACTAGACAGAGCAAAAGGGATAAAATAGGTATTCATTAAAAGGATACACCTTGGGCAGTGCAAGAGCCTGGCTGGGGCTACACCCAAATCAAATCCAAGATGGATCCTGGTCACGAGTTTTCACACTTATATAAATTTTGGTTCATCTACATATTGGGGTCAATCGTCCAACCACATTCCCAGGTTATGAAGTCTCAGCCCCCTGGCCTGCCCCCTTCCCTTTGCTGCTGTTTCTGCTTTTTGGGTGATGGGTGTCCTTGATTCTCTAACTGGGAAGGGATTGTTTTGTCTAACTACCCTGTGAAGAGAACTTACTAACACCTAATATGAAGTTTCACAGTTACACACTAAGCAGAGAGAATTACACACTAAGAGAATCTGAAAAATACAAAATCTAAAACCCAAGGCATCAAGAGCACAATGCCTCAAAGCACATTCGGAGTTTTTTGGTGTTGAAGCAAACCGCTCAACTGATACTGAAATGAACACAATAACTCAGATTTCCCACTGCTTTAGAAAGCCACAACAAAACTTACATTGTTTCACCTCATCCTGAATATAAGCAAGAAAATTAAATGCTTCTTTCAAAACTAGTTTCACTTCCAATCACTAGATACATGACAAAAATAAACCAAAGATATTTTCCTCAGCTTTAGCCTCAAAGGATAAAAAGAGGAACAATTAAGGCACTCACCATGACCATGAACAAGCAGAGACAGTCCCCACACTCCAACCAAGATTAAACAAAATATATTGTAACTGATCACCACTGCACTTTTTTTTCCTTTAAATATCAGGCTTATCAGTAGTCCCTGGCTTTTTAAATTACAATAGCCTATATTTCCTTATAGGACATCCTGGCTGTGCTGAAATTCAATTTCAAAATTCAATAAGCAAATAACACACCCAGATAGATTATTCTGAAGTAAAAGTGAATCAAAACAAGTGCTGTTTGATTACAAAATTAGTTTTTAATAATTTAATACAGTGTAAAAAACCTAAACCAGATTGTTAGCTCAGTTACTCTGAAGAAGCATTTAACCAGTACAGTATTTGTTCTCTCATGTAAAGGCTTAGCTACATATGGGTAAATCAAGGGCTGGCCATCCCTGCTATGAGGGGGATCCCAGCAGTATGAGGTGCTTGTTCTGCATGCAGAAATAACCTTTTCAAACATGTACAAGATCCTTTGGAATTTAATCAGTGCCTATTCAGTGACAACTCACAGGCTGGACTAGAGTCTCTGTAACATGAGCCAGCTGCTTTCAAAGAAAACTGCAGTCAACTACGATACTACAGTAGCTTAGTCAAAGAAATCTGGGAGTTTTTCACTCCTGTCTTAGGATCTGGTGACACAATCTCCCCTTTCCATGTACTCTCTTCTTTCCTTATCCCAGAGTACAGGCAATGCTGGAGATGTCTCAGGAAAACAAATAAAACTGTGCTGTCTCCCTAGGCTTGCCATGTTGCAATGAGGACTGTGCAAGCCACCTTCATCACATTTCTCAAACACTGATGATTTCTGATGCACAGCTTTAGAATGAAAAGATGTTTTAATGCCCTGCAAGCAACCAGTGCTTTCAAAGTCCATCTAAGCAACAGGAGTACAATGCCCACTGCCAAGTAACACGTCCTTGGCTTGTCGCTTCTTTCTTTAAGGAGAAAGTCTGGAGCTTTGTATCACACACATGCACAGTATGCTGTGTTCAGGACTGAGATTGATTGGGTACTGGCTGAAAAGATACTTCAGATCACTCCAAAATATACTTCAAAATCCTCTGGACCTCCTTCCTTCCTGCCTCCATACACCAAATAAAGTGTTTCACTACCTGCTTTCCTCAAGGTCATGCAAAGGCTCAGCCATTGTCCCAGCAGCTTTGGATTCTGTTTTACAATGATGCACAGTTGATACAAAGAGGTTGAATACTTCCTATTGCCATTAAGACTTCTTGCCTAGCTTGTGGTCTCTTGTCTCTGCTGTCCACTTTCCAAGCTGGGCCAGGGCATGCACTGTCACACTTAAGTT
>JAOTQP010000001.1:97619140-97647859 GCA_026413545.1 Cichladusa arquata
TTGTTTGTCTCCTCAGTCAGCATTGAAAATACATAAGGCTAACTAAAGGAGAAAGTTGTATCCCAACAGTTTTGTTACATTCCTTTCCCTTTTTCTCCACAAACCTTCTATTCAGAAGGGAAGATGCTGGTAGAGGAATGCATCACACAGTGATGCTCTTACACATTTCTCCTGGAAAGATGGGACAGTGGGGCAAACACCACAAAAGTTTTAATAGTTAAGCACCAGGAGTTTGCATATTTCCATTTCCAAAGGCATCCTCGGTAACCAAACCAAATATACTGTTGGCAAAATGCAAAGTGGCTGCAATGTTTGCTCAACACCCAACACAGCCCAAAAATAATGGGTCAGGAAGACAGACTATACACTGGTAGCAACACGTCACATAAGGGATCCTATAACTCTTGAGTTCCCATTTTTAGACAAAAAGTTAATGGCCATAAAAAAACCCCCAACCCAAACCAAATTCCACCTTCTGCACTCAAATTGGCTCTTAAAGCTCAGTTAAAAAGTCAGGTGGGCAAAGTCATGCATAAGAGGAAACACAGAGAGTTTCAACTGGAATGCTGAGCATGAAACACACACATGGACCCAGCTGGCTCCTCTTAGTAACTGCTCTTTACAGGAATCATTCATAGCAAGACAAAATCTTCCAGCTAACCAGCAGCTCCTCACCAAGATCATCAGGCAATCTCAGGTCACAGAGCAACATGTCAGGCAGGATGTGAGGCTGTTCCTTAGGAAAGGTTTAACATATTGCAAACATGAGAACCTCAGGCACGGCAGATTTAAACAGAAGCTGGGCATAAAAACGAGGCTCATGCTACCTTGTTAGTTCTGCTCTGAAATGGATGTCCTCATGGATACAGCTGAGCAGAACAACCCAGACTGCCACTCAGGAGGTGGGGAAGTACCTGGCCCTGGGTGGGACTCCCAGGGTATTTACATCAACAGCTATACAGCTTCCAGCGTGGCATCACTCAGCCTATTTACCCCTTATTTCTCTGCACTCCTAGGAAAGGATCCAATTTAGATTGGACTGGGGTAGAGAGAAAAGGATGTGTCACTGGGGACATAAAGCTAGCAGACTGTTCCTAATTTCATCACTCTGCAGAAGGGAAATTGGTGAGGGAGATGGAAAGGAAGCATGCTTCAGTGAACAAATCTGAAGATTTCAAAAGTAACCAGATGGGAATGGATGGAGGAGTTTATTTATATATAAACCAACTTTGCAAGGTTGAAAGCATTTTTGAAGAAATAAGTACTCGCCTAAAAATACTTCATCTTTGGCTGCTAACAATAAACTCTAAGAAAAAGGAGCAGAGAACTTCTTACAGCTTCACAAGAATGTTGAACCAAACCTTTAAAGCTGGGTGCCACAATTTTGGTGGAGTCTGTCCCATTTTTGGCCTGCACTTATTCCAGAAAAGTGCACTGCTGGATCATTCTAGACATGTCCCTCTGAATCAGGAGAAATGTAAGCATAAAAGAGAGCTGGCATAAATCCTGACAGCAACTAACACTTTTGGCACTGCTGAATCCATAGCATACGTGGTTTCTAGATTTCTTTATTCAGATTTTTATGTTTTGTTTACACCATCACTAAATAAATCCTACTGGTCACCATGAGCACTAAGCACTTCCTGGAAAATCTGCTGAAGATCACAGCAGCTCTTTATTAGATTGCCTGTTTTAAACAGGCCTCCTTACCAGCCCTTACATTTAGGATCACTTTCTACTTCCTACAGCAAAGCCATGCTTTCAGTTTGTAAAGCTCCAAATTCCTACTGTTTCTGCAGGGTATTAACCTTATCCTGAAGTTAAGAAAATTCCAGCCAAGTTCCACAAGGTTAGGAGGAAAAGTTTTTTTGTCTACATTAAGTTGCATGTGCTAGCACAAATACCACAGCACAGATATTTTGGCCACACTACTACCACTACTAATAAAAAGCTCTGTCTTTTATAGATAAATGTGGGGTGAGAGGGACAATGGAAGCTGGGAATTGGTTCAGGTAAAGCTTGCCATTCCATCTTCTATGTAAGGAGAGGATGAGCAATTGCACTTTATTCAAAAGTGGGAGCACCATTCCACACACAACCTGTTTTATCCCAGAGGTGGAAAAGACTCCAGTAATAGATTCAAATAGCACACAAGGAAAGCTTCCTAATTTCAATGAAAGACACATTTCACCAGGGAAAAGCAAATGGTAGGCACTGTCAGTTGGAATCAGTGGTGAAATAGAGGTGAAGAGATGGAGAAGAAGGGGACAGTGAAAGCCTAAAATGAACCACTAGGGAAATAGAAAAAGATCAAAGGATGCAGAATCAAGACTAAAGAGGAGTGCTAAAATGAAGACAACACAACAGGTGATTAATTGAAGACCAACTCCAAACCCTTTATTGTGTCATTATTCCCAGTAAGTAAACCAAATGTGAAATAGACAGCACAAAAAATACATAGAACAGAAAAATATATACACATTTAAGGGTATTTTTAGGCATGAATGAAATAACATAAAAAGCCATATAGAACCACATGCTAAATGGAAAATTTTCTCCAGATTATGTAGAGCAAAAGGCAGCTACTTTCAGATAAGAAGTACTGGAGTGCCTGATGTTGAGACGTGAGGGTGCTCAGAACGAAGACAGCACAAAAGTCTCTGCTTGTAGAACATGCAATTGACAACCTGACATGATGCAGATAATTAAAAATCGACTATTGCAGAGCTATTTTTTGTGCTGGTGCCTGCTACTCCCTGCACTAAATGAAAGAGCCTGTGGGGAAAGGGAAAAAAAGTCCAATAGCTCAGTGGATATGGCACAAAACATGAATATGAAAATAGCAGAGTTCATTACAGAACTGGTAATATCAAGATGCCTAAAAGCCAAACCCCTTACACAGGTATTTCTTTGCATGAATTAAGTACAAAAATCTCCAGGTTATTTACAGTAAAGAGATATATGTTTTAAACAAAAATTTAAACAGACATAAATTTATTTTCTAGTTCCATTAGCCACTATTCATTACCATTTGGTAAAACACTGCCACAGAAGAAGACAGAAATGTTGTCAAAATGTCTTGATGTGTCCATGCATTTATTTGCTATGCAACCCAGAGTTCAGCTACACTTGGCTTAGAATAGCATATTGAAACAGTACATTTTTCCAGTGGGAAAAGAAAAAAAATCAATATTTATATACTCTGGATTCTGTCTCATAAATGCTAAAGATTAATTTGCCATTTTCTGCAGACATGTACCTACCTTATTGCTGCCTTACTATGGTAAGCAGCTTAATGTTTTTCCCTCCCATTCCACCATTTGACAAAATCAAACTGATATTTATCCATTTACTTATTAACACGCTTGGCATTTCCTACTAGAATTTGTTTACTCGAGCACTTTCTGGTAGAAAAGGAGGGAGAAAACCCAAAATACAAAACCCCTCCCAACATTTACTTACCCCTTCCCCATGACCAAGAGATTTAAAGGGAAAGAACCCATATCTACAAATTTACTTTGGCACTAAAAGTTTTTAACTCATTACACTGACAGTTTCTTTCCCAAATGAGTTTGCAAAACTCCAACAAAACCCCTTAATTTAGCAGCTCTGATAACAATTTTTTTTTTGTTGCTGACCTTCCTGAGCAATAACTGCATTATGGAAAAAGGCAACCAAACTGCGTGTGTTGTATATAAAGCTGGCAGTCACCCCTATAATTTAGCTCACTTAGTAGAATACAAAGCACAGGAAACAGAGCCCTACAAACTGAGGTTCACTGTTTCTGCTTGCCACCACTTAGTTTGTGAATTACTGAAAGCATGCTGGTGTATTTGTCCAATTCCTCCTTCTGCAGATTTACAAGTGCTTCTTTTTCTGCCAAGCATCCTTCCAACTGGGATATTTGAACTTCCAGAGAAGATGCCTGCAGAAACAAACAAAATATTATAGTTTCCTCCATTACCAACTGAAAAACCCACAATACAGTGAAAGCTGAATGGCCTGGTGGTGAACTTAAGCAAGTAATTAAAAGTCAGTTTTAAAACTACAAGCTTGTTTCAGGAATCTCCCTCAGCTGTACAGTCAGTGCACATGAATGGTTACAGCTTCTGCCACACTGCAAAATGTTGGATACCATGGGAAAGCACCAAGCCCTTTATTATCATTGTGCTACTATCTACATTTCATTTCAAACACCCCACCAGTAAATATTTACTGAGAACAACAACAAAAAAATTGCTATATACTGGATAATATTGCCTGAGGAGATTAAGCTTTTGCTTCCAGGAAATGGAAATACAGTAAATGTGTCTGTCAGACTGCACATTTTGCATTTGCTGATCAGTTTGCAAGTAAAATGAATCTCTGCCTTGTGATTTTAGAGGGAGCCTTACCTGCAGTCAAGGACACATAGACTGTACTGAAGCTTGGGGTATTTAGTTTGTGTGGTTTTTTTGTTTTGTTTGTTTGTTTTTGGTTGGGTGTTTTTTCTGTTTTTTGTTTTGTTAACATTATCCTGTTAACTTGATACAGCCAAAGTCCCTCTTTTGAAAAAAACACACTTTTTCTTGGAGATAAAAATTATTTTTTTTGGTTAGAATTTCAGTGATCAAAAGAACTCCAGGTGCATTTTGGTGCATAGAATGTACCTTAATTCAATGAAAAAAAGGGAGGGAAAGCAAGCTGACCTACATTTTCAGTAGTCAAAACTACCAAAGAGGAATTTGTTACACTCTGTTATTTAACATTATGCCTGTTATTTAACAGGTTTGGCAGGCTTTTTTCCCTTCCCAATATTGCATACACACACCATGCCCATAGAGGCTCATTAGGGCTTGATCCTGACTTAAAGAAGTACACAATTAAAGCTGAGAAAATTTGTTCTTGTCCACTACTACATCAGTTACTCTAGGGTCTTTAGGTACTTAACCACCAAAATACTGATTAACCAACTCTGTTAATTAAACATATACCTAAAACTCCAGTCTCAGGAATGGAGGTGCAAGTAATTCCTTACCTTGACACTCAATTCTTCCCTTGCTTGCTGTGTTTCACTTAATTCCTTTCTAAGAATATTGATAGTTTGTTCCATATCTGTTTTTTCTTTCTGTTGAGTTTTTATTTTTTCTTCTAGAACATTTATATTCTGTTGCAAGGCTTAAGAAAACAAACACATTAAAAGTTTGGATGCCAACTTAGAAAACAGATACTGCATTGGTCTGGGAAACAAGGAGCTTTTTTATTAATTTTTTTTTAGACTTAACATGGCTGCTAATTGAATTACTGAATAGTGCCACCTACAGCTAAATTTTAGTTATGCTTCCAGTCATTTGCAGAGAGAGTTAAATTAAGCTTTTCTAATCTCCAGTTCCTACAGAAAATAGTTCTAATGGACATGTTGCAAGAAGATCCTGAAGGGACATGCTATGAAGAGATTCAGTGAAGTCTGGGAAATCAACTTCATGCATACTTTCTAAAAAATTAAAATTTGTATTTGTTTCATTCAACAATTAAATTATGTATCTGTGGCCAACTTTTAAGGCTTAGAAGTTGCTCAGTAAGATACAGCAGCTTATCTAGAGCCCATAATAAGAACCTCTAGTTAATACAGTTAGTTCTCTAGATTCAGTGACCTTTAGGTAGGTGACTTACTTTCTATTGTGCCATCTCTCTCCTGTAGTTTTTGCTGTAATTCATTTTTGTGATCTTCACTTTCTCTTAATTGTGCAGCAGTCCTAAAAGTGCAGAGAAATAAATTTTTAATAATTAAAATGAGATATGCCATTTCCCTGTTCTAAAAAGGTAAAATGATTTTTGTATTATTTCCAATTGCTGTCAAGAGCTTCAAATCATCAAACCTATGAATGCGGATGGTGTGAGCAGAGATAGATCTTATTTCCTTCCTGCCACCATGACACAGTCACTGCCCTTCTCTGATCATGCCAGGAACTACTGAAAAGGCTGGAGCACAAAGTCCAGAAACTGGTGCCTTTGACCACAGCCACAAATATTTCAAAATACTGCGCAGAACTAAAATTGTCATTCAATACAAGCAAAAATTCCCTGCCATTAGTGATTATGGATGCTGGGGTTTTAGTTCTTACAAAGCTCCTGAAGAGACAATCAGTCTGTAAAACTTGTTTCAGGTATTATCCCTGCAAAGACATCTATACACAAAAAATACCATTCTGAACATCTCCTGGATTGTCACACAACACTCAAAAGTGACCACACCATAAGACAGTGCCACAGCTTGTGTACAGGCCTGCCTCAGTTCTCACTAGCTCAGGTAATGCTCAGTTTCCACACCCATTAAATACAGAGGTACTGGCATCTACAGCTCTAACATGAGCACTTTACACTCTCTGAAGCTAATCTACTTTTTCCATTACCAGCCTAATTTCTAAGGCATATTCTACTTGCCACTTGCCTTGCCTACATGGCATTTGCTGTCACTTTTGTTTACTTGTTTATCCACTTCCTATCTGCCAGTTTCTAAGCTGCAGCCTCTAGCAAGAGTGAGGGATGTGCACTTCCACAGTCTCCATTTCTGTGGCAGTTCAAGAGTATCTATAAAATAAACTGCTCCTCCAGACTGGCATTAACAAGGGTCAGTTTTCATCAGAATATCTCCCCAATTACCCTGAGCTGCATATTGCACCATTAGATGTAAGTAGCCAAATTTATTCAGTAGCAAACTAATGTATCAGTATGAAAATTTTCCATCTGAATCAGAACTCAAGGCAGTGATTTGGACTGCTCTGATTACTGACAAGGCAAGAGCCTGGAAGGGTGAAGTGAACTTTGCAAGTTAAATCAAGAATAGCATTTTATTTCTCAACTGAATACAAGGCCTGCCTATGAACATATTTTATTTTAAAGACATTTCCTGAAAAGTTATGCATTAAATAAAATTTATCAAGGAAGAGCCCTATATTTCCTTAGTTACATTGGTGAAAGGTGTAGGAGACCTCTATTTTAAGCCATCAAAAAGGAAAAACTACAATTACTCCTCAAGAAGACATAGGTAATGCTAGTTTTATAGTTAGAAAAGATGTTTTGTATACCACAGGCAGAATACCACCCATCACGACTTCTAATACAACTTTCAAACATGCTCATTTAGTAGGGTTGGTTGTTTTGGTTTTTTTTTTCCCTAATTGATAACATTAAGAGAACACTTGCAGACTAAAAGAGAATTCACAGAAATCTTTGGGTGATAAAAGCATTTAAGAATTCAACAACAACCAAAATGACACCTCCACACTCTCCCAAGTGCACCTTAGAATTGGGTCATCATCTTTCTCTTCCTATTATTTCTCTTCCTGTTATCATCTTTCTATTCATGTTATAAAGTCTGTCAATATTTCCTCACCACCTCCAACCAATTAAGGAGCAAATAAAATAAACCACCAAAGTCAGTACTACAAATTCTCATGCAACACATCCAATCCTGAAGCATCTTTGGCTTCCTCTAACTTCACTTCTCAGGTGTTACTTAAAGCACAGCTGAAAAACTGAGTGCTATTTAAAAGTGCTATTTAGTTTTACTGTTTGACTTGCTTTAAAAGGACTGAACAGAACTTACCTGTCATTCTGCTGCTTGAGTGATTCATTTAGTTTTGTCATTGCTTCCACTTGTTTATTTAGTGAATTGCATGTAATCTGTAGATCTTTATATTGTCTTTCAGTTGTTTCATACCTACAAATGAAATGTAATTGCTTTTGAAGAGAGCTTTAATAGTTTGCCAAATAAAAATACTTGGCATGATCTGTGCAATCATCCTACTCAAGCAAAAATCAAGGTGTTTTTGGAAGGGGGGGGTGTTCAGTTGAGTGTTTTTTGGTGACAGCTGGCTCTTAGTGTGTAAGATTTTTTGAGTTTTTTTTTTTTTTAATTAATATACTTAGAATCCTAGACTCATTTATATAGGAAAAGATGCTTTAGATCATTGAGTCAAACCATTAATCCAGCACTGCCAAGTCCACCACTAAGCCATGTCCCTAAATGCCCCATCTGCACATCTTTTAGATTCCCTAGGGATGGTGACTCAGCCACTTCCCTGGGAAGCCTGTTCCAATGCTTGACTTGGAAGAAGAAAACAGACAAACCAGCCAAGCTTCAGAAGATCCCTTAAATATCCTGAATCATCATTGATCAGGAAGCGACCTCCTTCCAGTAGAAAACTTTTAGGAATTGACAAAACTATAAATACCTTCAGAAATTTGCGAAGAGCTAATCTATAACAATTTGTGTATGTCAGTCAACTTTTAAGGAACCCTTTAAGCTAGTCTGTGACCTTCTATGAGCTTGTCTTGTGATACTAAAAACTGAACATACTGAAGACAATGCAGTGTGTAATTAATACAGGCTTATGAGGCAGATTTCATGTTCTAAGCAAACATTTTCCTACCTTTCTACCAAAAGGCAAATTCTATGCCCTGATGTTAATTGATGTTTTTAAGAAACAGCATATTTGAAGTATGAAGGTTGCTTAAAAAAGTAAGTTTTTGCTTTAGAAACACATTGTAAGGATTAGAAAGTTTTGTTCCTATTTTGGAGAATTTAAAACTGTCAGATACTAGACTGAGGCTGATTTATTTCCTATGAACTAGGCAATACATATTCACAAAATGTATGACTGCATACAATTCAAGCAAAAATGTAGGCATTTCCACAATGACCATACTAGACACTTATTCAAGAGATCTAGTAATGGAAAAAAGTTTTATACATTTTCCTCCCTCAATTACTCCTTTATTGGCAGCAATATGCTTTCAAAATTGTCTAATAATGTTTGTTCCTGTTATTAAGCAAGAAACTTGATCTCAATGTTATCAGTTCCTTTGCCTTGCTGACACCTAGTGACCAGACCAGCTCACGTGAGTTGAGAAGTCAAAGCTCTTTTAAATCTTTATTCCAAAGCACATTCTAATTTCAAATATTTTCTATCTTTATGTACTTTGTGCATCTCACATATTCTTTTTAGCTAAAGATCCCAAAGAAATAACACTTATAAATAATTCAGGACACACAATGTGCCTCCTTCCTCTGTACCTCACTTTTACCTAATTTAAGTCAAATTTGGTACAGACTTGAGCAACAATGCCAAGTCCTACATTATGCAAACATACTGATATTGGCTGTTTCTCCAGAACTGCATGTCATCAAGACAGCACATAAGATCAAAGAGAGACACTGAGAGCATGGTATAATGCTAACAGAAACTAAGCATCTGTGTCTTAGAGAACAATGCTCCCTTTTTATACAAAGCTTGTGCTATTTCCTGAACTGGACCTTCAGCACCTACAATTCAGGTCTAATTCCACTGAAAGCTGAATGTTCATATATTAATAAATTTAACTATGTTAAATGTAACATAAATTTGAGTTCCTGAATGATTTAAGTTAACCTTATTGACAAGCATACAGAAGAAAAAAAAAAAAAAAGAACTTTTCACTTAAAAACATGACACAGCATGTAATGAGCCTAGTCCAGTAAAGGACATCATAACTCTTTTCAGATGAAATACTTGTTTAGAGATCCTACATGTTGTCTTACCTCTGAAGAAGATCAAGAGAGGATTTTTTTAGTACTTCATGCTCTTCAGCAACTGCCTGCAATTTCCTGTTGTGCTGAAAGAGCTGTTCAATATCAGCCCGTGCTCTTTCAGATTCCACCTGTTGAGCTTTCAGCAAATCGTTAAGCTCTTCATTTTTTCGTTCTGCATCCTTCAGCATTGCAGCAAGAGTTCTTGCCTTTGAGTGGAAAGACACACCCAAAATAAAAATTAAAAAAAAAAAAAAAAAAAAAAACAAACCCAAAACCAAAAGCCACATACATTAAAGGGAATTCTGTTTCTCAAGTTGTATTAGGCATGCTTGAAGCCATAGATCTAACAGCAAAATGTCACCATCTACATTAAGAAAATAAATTCTCTCACCTAATATTAACTACAAATTAATTGGTTCACTAAATTCCTTTAGCTCATTTTATAGAAATTGGGAGAGAAGAGGGAAGAACAAAGTAAAAGATGATACATTTTAGCTGTGGATTTAGTAACCTGTATCACAATCTTTAATATAACCTTTAAAGAACAGAAATTATTCTCACTTTTCAACATACAGCTCAAATACAGACTCCACAAAAGCAAGCTTTATTTGAAGGTTCATCTCTGACCAGCAAATCAAAAGGCACAAACAGGAAGCAGTTCTTTATACACCAGCAAATTCTACAGGGAATTCTAGTAAGTGGGTTTATTAATTTTTAATATTGCTGAATAAACACTAATGGTTAACAAACAATAATGAGCAGAGTAGGTTGGTTTTGTTGACTTCCTGTAAGGGAAAGGACATTAAAGGACAATCCAAAGGAAAACAGGATATTCATGGTGAAAATTAAGACTGCCCTAACTTGCAAGCACAGTTTAGAGATAAGCAGTATAGTTTCCACATGCAATCACAGCTAAAGCTACCCAGACAATCATTACTCAGTCACAGCTTGAAGCTCCTCTACTTACCTCAGACTCAGCCTGGGCTCTCTGACACCGGTACTGAGCCATCAGCCTCTCAGCCTGAGCCAGAGCTACTGCCTTCACTTCCAGGAGATCCTGCAGCCTCGTTTCTTTGGACTGCATATAGGGAGAACATTTCTCATTAACATTTTCTGAAAGTACCAACTACAGTGTCCCCATGCACATTGGGTTGTACTCACTGCTAATGCTGACAGCTTCTGCTCGTAGACATCCATTATGTCAGATATCCTCACATCAGCCAAAGGCTCCTTCATCTGTGGAAACATTTTCCAATTACTGATACTGGAAATTTCTATTTACTTACACAGGTATTGTGTGCCTAGAGCTCAGTAGTTTTGTCAACTCCACCTGCCACTAGGCTTTCTGAATTCTCGTTTTTGTATCTGAGGCTATCTACTCATAGATATCCACCTGACCCTTGAGAAAAGTTTGTGAGCAATTGAACTGGTTAGGCTTAACAGGAGTCATCTGCAGAAGACTATCAGTCCAGCACTATAAAAAGGTAAAATCACCATTTAAAAATCATTCCCTTTGGTCTATGCTGGAGAATTAGCAGGGCCCTCATAGGACACCTAAAATAATCTGCTCTAACATTAACAGCACAAAATGCATATGGTTAAAACCCCTTGTTCATACTCTGTGTCCTCTCAACCTACAGATTAAGAGAAAAAGCCCAGGAAAGCTTCTCTAGGATACTGGAAAGGATATTATTGAGGACCTACAGAACGTACTGTGTTAACCCAGTGACTTACTAGTGACATGTATGGCACAACAAGTCCTAAGTGTTTATTAAGTATATGCCTGAGTCAAGTGAGAATGCTACTTAGTGATTTCAGGATATTTTCTCTTAGGCAGTGCTGCAATAACACCAATTCTGAGCAGCTGTTCACAGACACTGATGCATGATCATGTACAAACTATGCCAGCTGTTCATACATTGAACACCTACAGAAAAGCCACCATGTCTGCACCTTCCTGAACCACTATGTAAGAAACCTTTTCACAAATTAACAGGAGACCCTGTGGAGCTCCAGTTCTCAGCTCGTTTTTCTGTCCCTAAAGTATGAAACATGTAGTTTATTTTCCTACTTGCAAACTTAAAATATCTAAAGGATATAGAAATTTCTCTAAGAAAACCTCTAAGAATGAAATTCTCTTCATTCTCTCTGAAAAGTGATACTGTGAAAGGTGTTCTCTCAATTGTGTTTTTACAAGCATTTGAGCTTCACACAATATAAAGACACAACTCAAGTACTGGATATTTTCAGTAAATGTGTATATTGATTTTGAATTACTAATTAGAAGGTCTAAGAAAAGAATCACTCAACAATTCATCAACAACTTTTTCCCCTAAAAAAGAAAAATCGAAGCAGGTTTTTTACTTTTTACTCTGTCACATTACTGGAAGCTGCTGCATTAGTGCTGTGTAGGTACCTGTGGTTGCTTTGATTTACAGTAATATAAACACAGCAACACACCCACAGACTGCAACATGCAGTCCTGAAAAGGATGATCTATGGGAGCATCCAGTGGCAGAGCAAAAAGAAGCCAAGGAAGACCCACCTGATCTTTTTCTCTGTTATTCTGGCAGCTGACTGGAACTGGTAGCTCTCTGAGTTTCACTTTTATCAGTTACAACAGAGAGATAAGAGTTACAAAGCAAAGGCTGGAGGCAATACCACTAATACAGATATCAAGCTGTTATCAAGAAACTTTCTATACCTTTTCCCAATTTGCATAGTGTTCTTTTAAGCCAAAAGAAAACAGAATCAATAACCCATCTCTCAGTCTAAAGCAGCTACAAAGCAGCTAGCTTGCTTTGAACAGAAAAGGGAAAAAAGAGATATGTTCAGTATCTGCCAGGATGGCTCACAAAAGCAGCACACAGTACGTGGTGCCTGGTTGGGTCTCTCATTCACAATGCAAGTTGCTGCAGAGGGAGGAAAAACTTCCTTCTGAAATAATATCTTTCCAGTACCTTTCCAAGAAGGCCACAAAAGCTGAACTGCAAGTGCTAGAGTCAGCTACAGCCAACAAAAGGAGAATGTCAGTATGTGTGTTTAGGCACACAAGAGATACACCACACTTTCCTAAAGCAGCCCAGCATCTCTATTTTATTCCAGACTATTTCTTAGGAAGCAGAGGAAGGAGGCTCCTTGTATGTGTCCCAGCAAGTCTAAGCAGTTGGACTGCACCTGGCTCCTGCCTCCACATCTGACAGTTGACTGTGGGCAAACCCACTGGAGAGGGCCCTCAGTAAGGAGCCCTACCTTCAGGTGTAGCTCAACACAGCATCTCTGAATTCTGCTCAGGATCTCAGTAAAAAGAGTATGTTCCAAACAGACAGGAATCTAAACCAAACCTAACTGTTACACACATGGTAGTCTGACACTTGGATTTTAATTTCCATTCCTCCCAGTAAAAAAAAAGTGTCAAATGTTTCACAAGAGTATATAAATTCTACTAACCTCTAGTCCAGAATGAAGTTTTTGTATTAATTCCTCAATATTTGAAGCTTTGGATTCATTATTTGAAGGACAGGATGAAGAACACCTCACTGAAGTAGTGTTGATCACAGGTGACTGCATTTGGATTCTCTTAGCTGTGTGCTGCATTTCTTGCTGTCTGTAGGCATTATTTGCTGCAATGCTTTCACCCAGCCTGTACAAACATGAGGCTATTAACACAACCTGCTACAATTAGCATTGCAAGGACTGAAGAGAACAATTTCATAACAAAATTTACAGTCACATTTGCATTACCACACATTACAAAGATGTGTGCTGGGCATGTGCTCAAACTCAGTGAAAAAGGAAAAAAAAATTTTATCATGGCTAGCCTTTAGAGACAAATACAGGATCTCATCAGAAAGGGCATAGTGCTCAGCTCTTTTTGAGCAACAGATCATGTCTCTTACGAACCTGAGAAACAGGTTATTTCACCTGTTATTCTTCAACTTCACTAGGCCACTGTTTGTCTCAAATAAGACTGAGAAAGTATTTAGTAAGTTTTTGTGGGGCATAAAAATAAGATTGAATCAAGAAAAGGCAGAGTGCAACCAATAAACCTCATTTTTTCCTTGTCTGCAATTCTATTTTACAATACTGTATTGAGTACAGCACATTTTTTAAGTTTTAACCAAAATTGAAGTATGCAGATAAAAGTGTAATCTGTTTAAATTTGTATAGAGAACTCAAAAGCTTAGAAAAAAGTAATTTCAGCAGCTATATTCCAGTGTCTGTTGCAATTTGTAGCTGGTATTTTCAAGGCAGGAACCAATAACATGTTTCAAACAAGAATGATAAACCCAAAGGAGCTGATTTTAGAGGCAGCAGTTATAAATTTTTTGCTCTTGATAAATTCCTTAATTATTAAGCTATCCCAACCACTTCACTGAAGTGCTGTCTCAATTGCTTCCTGAGCATAGCCTATTTTTAACTTGCATTTATAAACATATTATTTGGCTGTTCCATTGTACAACTGCAGACATATTTGATTGTACAGATCCTTCATTCTTTCAGCCACACTATTCATTACTGACCATTATAAAAATGTTTCTTATATCCACAAACCCATAACTTATAGAATAATTAAGGTTGAAAGGGAACCATCTACAGACCACCCAGTTCAACTCCCCTGCTCTTAGCAGGTTGCCCAGGACTATGCCTTGTAGTTTTGACTCTCTCAAAGGATGAAGACTCCACAATTTCTCTGGGCAACATTTTCCAGTTTGACATTCCCTTACAGTAAAAGGGTTTCTTTTTTTATATGTAAAGAAATCTAAAAGGTTTTTTCCAATATTTCAGTTTGTGCCTACATCTATTCTGTCAGTGGGTACCACGGAGAAGCCTGGCTCCATCTCTTTTTTTCTTTTCTATCAGACATTTCAACACACTGATAAGAACACTGCAAGTCTTCCCAAAAGTAAGCAAGCTCAGCTCTTGCAGTCTCACCTTGTGTAATACATGCTCATACCTCAAACTCCTCCCTAGACTCACTCTAGGATGTCTGTATCTCTCTTGCCTTGTCTCTTGTCTGGACACAACACTACAGGTGTGGTCTCACCACAGCAGAGCAGAGGGGAATGATCACCTCCTTTGCCCTGTCATCAGGACTCTTCCAAGTGCAGTTCAGAGTGCTACTGATCATCTTTGCCATTCTTGAAGACAGAAGTTACAGAAGTTTGTTTTCATCTAGTCTTCAGGAGCCTCTCAATCAACATGAATTTTCCAAGACATTCTGGGGTGGCTTTGGAATGACAACAGGGAGCTCCCTAAGTACTCAAGGGCACATCCTGTCATGTGTTCTCGACCTCTGTACACCCAGTTAGTTTAAATGTTCCATAACCTGACCTGTGCCACCCAGAGTATGTCTTGCCTCCTCTAGGCTTCCCCACTGCTCTCAGGGACATTGCTCTGCCTCTGGGAATCCTTATCAGTGAAGACCAAGCAAGGCATTCAGTATGTCAACCTTTTCCATGCCCTTTGTCAATAGGTCCCCTGGCCCACTCAGCAGAAAGGCACACATTTTCATGTCTGGCTTTTGCTGCTGATGTAATGGTGTTTCTTGTTGCCTTGACATCCGTCAGGTTCAACTCCAGGTTGTGATACAATTTATAGTCTTTTTTTAATGTATTTTATTGCATCTACAGAAATAAGGACTCCATCAAACAGCTTCTCAATATCTTTTCCATTGTTTAAACCACCTTAAATACTACCTGAACTGCCATCTGCCTGTGTCTTGTCCTTGGAAGCTACTGCAAAACAGTGAGCAAAGCTTTAGGAACTGAAGAATGACACATCTGACAGAGTTCATTAGAGAGAAATCTGACAGTCAGAATATTAGATGCACCCTAAGTTCCAAGCATAGACTTCAGACAAATGAGCACTTAGGGACAGGACTCAATTTCTCCTCTGCTGTCTAGGATCTGACATAAAATGAACACCATCAACATTGCAATGGCTTCCTCTGGCCTCCAGAATCACTGCTGTCTCATAAGTGCACATACAGCAGAAACAAGACAGTTTTTCTACAGTTTCTTGTCTCTGATGAGCTGAAAATAGTACTCCAAAAAACATGAATATCACTAAGCCCATAAAAATGTCAAATCTAACCAGAGTATCACAAAAATACTTACACTATGGCAGGAAAATCTGGTAAGGGTGCAGCCTCAAACAGAATTTTAAGCCCCACTTGGACTCGCTCCCCATGGTTTGATGTTAAAGCAAATGTCAAAGGCGTAACCAAGCGCTGATCCTAAAAAATAAATTAGTTTGGTCAAAAGAAGATACAGCAGACAACAACAAAAACAACAACAAAAAACCCCACGAAATACAAACTACCAAAACATCACAGTATCAAGGCCCATGAGAACAGAAATGTTTTATTCAAAACTTAAGTTACCTTCTCAAAGTTTGCCTTTCTAAATTTCTGAGCCTGAAGTCCATGGAAGACAAGTGATTTTAAAAATAGTTTATACTTCTGAGTATTTGAAATCATGTTTTACATTAAAGGCAACACAACAGGTAAAGAGGCTAGTTAATTCCTGCAAGTTTTCAAGTGCTTGATACTCAACATAAAAGGTCATTAGCTGAAGTTATATTAATCATGGACTGTAAAACTCATTGTTTGTTACCCATTAAATTACACAACTTCCATTCTAGAATGAAAAAATCTCCAAAACAGCAAGTGTTTGACTGTCTGGATTGCTTTTCCACCTATAAAGTAAATTATTAAGGTACCATCTCACCAATGGGTACCAGAAACTGCTTCGGCCATGCAAAGTTGCAATTAGATGTACATATTTAATAGTAACCAACCCCACAAATAATTATAATGCTGTGGTAATTGTCTTCTAGTTTGCTACCTTTAAAAAGCAGTCGAAATGCTGTCTTAAAAGGGTAATTCTTACCAGGCAGCTAAAATACGATTTCATATGCATTACAAAGAAATGACTGGAGTAAAAGCAAACTACTGTTATTTTGGAAGAATTAATAGTGAAACAACCTTTAGGAATTGTGCATAAGGGACTGTATTTTCCTAGAAGCTTTACCACTTCAGAGATAAGCATGCTAAACATTTATAACTAAAACTACTGTAGTGCAGTGACACTTTAGTTCACAGACACATTTCATAAAACATTTTAAACATACCTGCAATATTTTGTAGAAGCTGACCTTCATACCAGGTACATCCTCCTGCAATCTGCTCATAAGATCAAGCGTTTTCAAAATAATATCAGCAGCCAGTTTGCTTTTAAACATCCAAGTAGGAAAGCAAATTGGGTGGGGAAAAAAAAAAGGTGAGATGTCAAATCAGCACTGACAAATTCAGTCAAATTAAAAAAAAACAAATTAATACCTTCACAAAGAAAATAAATATATCTAGCAAGGCAACAATGCTAGAACCAAAGAGATCATATCGAGTTCTCTGGATGTGTGCCTGAGCTTCTCCATCCAAGGATGGCAACAATGAGGATCAAAACTGTCACTTCCAGATTGAAAGTGAGAAGGGTTTAATTATAAGTCCAGTTATATTTCACTGGGTTTTGGCCATATAATGTATAGCTATATTGACTTTCAGCTATAACAACACTGAGCTGAAGGAATGTGTATTTAATTTTCAGTGCAACAACTGCCCTCTACAGTGATGTGTGATATTTTGGATCTCTGCATAAAAACAAAATGAGAAATCAAATGCCATGAGCAGTTCTAGTAAGCTTTAACTTGGATCAGCCTGAATTACTACATGAGGTTTAAGGTCATTGTTGCACCTATGTGACGCTCCAGCTTATGCCAAAAACATTATCTGAATGAACTGACCAGCAAGATTACTTTTCATTCCACAAAAATACTAAGTTTGATTTAATACCAATATTAATTTATATGCATTTAAGTGGTACTTTCAACTACCATATTTTTCCATTGCAAAAACATTGCAACTCTCACACCAGTCATGCTTAATTAGATTTTAGATAAATATGTGTGCTCACCACATTTTGGAGTCCACCAATTTTGTCCCAAAACCAGTATCAATCCCACTATAAGGAAACTGGTGTTCTATCAGACATGTGCATTGGCTGGCAGTCAGCACCTTTGAGACATGCATTTTCAGTGTGTCATCTCTGCAGAGCAGTAGGCAGAGTTAAGAATAAATTCAATATACCTATGCCTAGGTATTGGCACCAAAAGGCAACCTTTTGTAATAAGAGACACAAAAGCTAGGGCATCAAAGCACAAGAGCCTCTAAAAATGCTTTTAATACCCAACAACATAAAACACTTAAATCATGCTTAAGTCACAAGCCAAATCAGCTTCACTTTTCAGTTAATACACGCACTTATTGGAAAGAGACAGTGAAGGGAAACCTCAATAAAATGGGTGGCATAAAGAAACACAGTGAACAAAAGGCAGCAACCAGGCAGTCCTTAATACAAGAACCAGCTACCTAAAAGTAAACTAGCAGAGACTTCTCCACAGAACTCAGCTTTAATGCAGGACTACACCCTGCAGTCTTGTCCTCCTTACTAAACTTACTGTGGACACTGAGGACTCAATGAGACTGTAAAACTATCATTCCACATTATTTTTTCTTGTTTCTCTGATCTAAATTAGTATCATACTTAGCTGGGAGCTGCACTTGACTTAGCTAGGCAACAATACTACATGGATCAAGAAGATGGCTGCCTAAATTCCTCACATAATTTCAACAAGAAAACAGTCATCTTTGTTTTTTATCTGCAAAGTGCTTCTGTTCTGTTGAATAGACACAGCATTTTATCCTGCACACTGTATTACAAAATAATTTCACAGCAATCAGAATGCTACTTTAGATTGTGCAAGATGACACTCCTAAGTAAAATTAGGGCAGTTATTGTCATTAGAAGCTATTAAAATGACCCAAGGTGGACACATCTTTTAACATCTCAGAGCAATCATGGGGAGGAATAATAAATCAGCTGCCAATAAGCACATAAAAAGGATATTTGTCAGGACATTAATAGCCTTGACCATTCTTTCACACTTTTTCTTCACTAATAGCTCATCCACGATCTGTTCTGGCATCTGAAGATGATCAAGAAGAGCAGGCAGCAAAAGATCCATAAAATGTTCAGGTGATTCGCCATTCTTATTGTTAATAACATCCTGTAATAAAGACATTTTATTTTATGTCAATATTTAAAAGTACAGTACAAGGAAGCCAAGCTTACTCTAGCCCCTCCTGCACCAGTCTGTGCTCCTGCTTTCTCAGCCTCTTGCTATTTCAGGTTTAAGATGGCTGACCCGTATCATACTGGAGGAGGAAGTATACAGGAAATAGAAACAGCAAGAACTTCCTCATTTCTCTAAGTCCTAGAAAGGATTTCTGATAGTTTTCTACCTACCTCATGACTTCATAAACAGCCATGTCTGCCACTTACAACACAGACATATTTCTAAAATACTGCATGTCTTTAAAAGAACAGTTGTTTTATAAAGCATGTTTATTTCAACATAACTATTTTACAATGAAGTTTATTACAGCTATTTTTGTATGCTGTATTTTTCAAGTCAGATTATAATAGTTGTTTAAAAATAATTTAAAAATAAGAGCTACTAAGAAGCCCTTTAAACTCAGTTATCAGTCTTGGTACCTCAAAAATCTCTTTGAATAGTTGCAATGCTAGACCTGAACAGTCTTCAGAGCCTTCCAATGGTTGGTTTGACAAGTGCACCAATGCAACAGATGGTTCGAAACTCTTTGAGCGAGTCCCAAGCCTGGTGTTTCCAGAGACTGGCAAAGCAGCTGGCTGCAGTATCGCCTGCCGCAGGGTGTGACGCAGTTCTAGCACAGAGCAGAAGGCAAGCAGCAGCTCTAAGATCTGTGGGAAGTGAGGAAGAGTTCAAATGCTTTTAAATCAAGAACTTGTACAGAAAGTGCAACTCACATAACACAAATCTAAAGAGATAAGCAAGTCCTATGAAACTCCTTTTAGCACTTGAAAGTTTTCTGAGGAATAATGTTCTTTCTTTGAAGCTAAGTCAGCAGCAGAAACACTTCATTGGACTGGTGAATGTTTGTGACAGTATTCCGTATATTGCTTTTTTTTCTTTGGCCATGACTGCTGGTTAGTGATACAGTAAGAAGTACAAACATGTATACACTCAGCATGAAGAAAGCCATCAAAGAGAAAACATTCTGAGACAGGAACGGATGCACATCCATTCTCTGAGCATGCACAAAGAGAAAACCACCCTGAGAAGCTCCTTGTCAACATGCCTCTCTAAATAAATCCAATAAAACACAACAAAAATCTCACAGAGAGAAATAGTAGCACCTATTCTTAACTGGGATGTGTAACACATTCATAGAGAAAAGCTCCAGATCTGTTTCACAGATATATTTAGCCCCAACATTTTCACATTTCATATTTTAGACTTTAGTGACAGATAGCCAATGTTTCATTTGTCTAAGGTGGTAATGAGACAAAGTTGAATGTAACTGTTCGCTGCTTAAACGGAAGCGGCATCTATTTGTTCAGCTAAGGTGAGAACACATTCCTGCATGTTTGAAATTAGCATCAGGGTTCCCTGATCACCAGTTGAAGTCTGAGTAGTATTAATTCAAGGTTTAGAGAGTAAAGTGGGATACACTGCTTTCTCAGTAGATCCCAAAATTTCTTATTAGCCGAAGCACAAAAGGTGTTTATGTTGGCTTTTTGCCTTTACATCTGCTGCCTGAAAGCAGACAGGCAATCTGGCAAAAACCCCAACACTACAAATTCTACCTGACAGCCTTCTGAATAACTAGAAAATATAAACTTGGTGAATTCTCTAGGTCATTTAAAAGTCCTGAAGTCAGTGTATTTCATTACCAACCATCGTACACAAGGAACCTATTCATAACAACAGAAGAGAAACTAGATTAGGATTGTAGCTTTTTAGCCTTTAACTGAAAAAGTATACCTTAGAAGATGAATCAGGATCCCTTCCATGAAGAAGATCTAATACCTGACCAAGGCAAGAGGTGAAGTGCTTGTATCTACAGCATGCATAGAGAAGAAAAAAATTATAAATAAAAGTGAAATTTCAGCACGTTTAGACATTTACACCAAGTGATAAATGAAAGTGCCCCTTTCTCCTTCTTACCCCCAAACACTTCAAGTACAGTGATAGTTTTGATAATTTAATTTCTATTTGAAACAGCACAAGCATTAAAAATATTCTAAGAATGAAAGCAAATTCCTTAAAATAAGCTATGATTTTTCAGCTATTCTTACTGTTTTAGATTGAAAATCAGCAATTTTTTAGATTTTTTTAGATTGAAAATCTGCTAGTGGAATTTGCAGAACTAGTCAAGCTCTCCACAGAACCACTCTTACACCCCTCCCCTTGTAAAATAATTACTTCTTAAAACTTCAACCATACTATTCCACTTCAAGATTATATAGCATGGTAAAAGGCAGGTTAACTACTCATCTTGTTGTCTGATTACCAACACTGTCCAACAAAAAGTTACAGAACAGGATATTCAATATTCCTTCAGTGACAATGAAAAAAACAGGTTTTGAGTCACACTTCTGTGTCAAACTAGTAACCCAGCAACTCTTCAGGTTCAGAAATAGCAGTTATAATTATAATCAACTAGCAACATTCAAAAAGCATCTTGGGATTTTTTTCCTAGTGTTTGGTTTCCTATTAGGAAATTAAGCCATACCTGGTAAGATAATCTGCAACTTTGGGGTTCTTCATAAGATCCATGAGTAGATCAACAGAATATTTTCTTGTTAGAGGATCTCCATTTACAACAATATTGAATATTAACTGAAATGTCTGATGGATATTTCGAGCATGAAAGAGCTGAAAGGAAGAAGAAAGTTATGTATAGGCACATACTTTGCTGGGTGTCTTGCTTATTAAAACTAGCTGGAATTAGAATTTTATATGGACAGTGACAACTGGTTTTATTTTATTTTTACACCTTAGGAATAGAAACAACTTCAAAGACTCACTTACTTTTTCTCCTACTTCTTCATTTAGGGTAAGGCTTGATAATACTGAAAGTGCAAACACAACCATAGTCAAACTGCTATGGGCCAAGAAACTTATTAAGGTACGATAGAAACTCTTCACATTATTCTACAGTAAAAAGGAGAAAAAAAAGGTATTACAAACCCACCAAAATTACAGGTTTGACATATTTATACCTAAGCCATACAAATAATGACTAATACAAAAATAAGTTAGTATAGTAACAGTTGTCTAGGAAAGCTATTTCATTGTTCTGCTGCACAATACTGGCATTGATGCTAATGTTCTCTTTTGAACCTGTATAAGGAAAAATCAGAAAAAACACCCCAAAACCAACCAAGGAAGAAATTCCACCATTATTTTAAAGAATATGAGAAAGTCACTTTGCTAAAGCCTATAAGAGAAACTAATCACTGAAAATTGACTCCCATCCCTTCTCTGATTAATGATCAGATCTGACAATAGTTTCCTTTTTTTTTTCGCTCCCTGCCTCTCTTCCAAGGTAAACAGAACAACATTTGCTTTTATGTGGATGAATTTTTCTTTCTGAATTAAAAGAGGTTTGCACTGATTTATGAAGACACAGGAACCAAGTAGTTCTGATATGTATGTGTATTTGAGGATTCAAGGGCCCTGACACGAAGATCAGTGCTATTTTATTGATTTATCTTTTGAAAGGCAAATCTCTTTCTTGCTTACCAAAAATCCACCTACAGTCTTTATGTTTTAATGACATTTAATTTTTCTAAAGAAGAATGATCAAATTTTAAATTCACCTTGCAGCTGCAGAGAACAGTTGCAAAAACCAAACGCATAACACAAGGCAGGGCAACAACACAGCAATGTACCAAAGAGAATGAGAATGCCCAGCTTCCTGTTCTACTGGTTATTTTCTCCACCATGGGAGAAATAACAGCCCATTGGGCAGAACAAGCAGGTCAGGGTTATCACTGCTGAAAGCAAGCTACCTAGAGTCAATTAAATCTTACCTTAAGCCAGAGAATCATGACACAAAAGCAAAGCTCTTACCGAAGATTTTATCTGACTTTGAATAGACAAGTTGTGACGACAGAGGTTTGCCAGGAGTCCTAAACACGGTATTGTTAACTCATCTTCAGTGGATTGACTTAAAAGAAAAGCCCAAAAGATGTGTTCATTGAAGCATCCTGAATTTAATTACAAGAAATTTTAGAGTGGGGGCTGAGAGAGCTCGTTGGTGGACTTTTGTTTTGTGTCTTGGTGGGAGCTTGTTTTTTAATGAGACACCATTTCACCATACAAAGCAAAATTCAGATTATAATCCATGCAGTGTGGGCAGCTTTTAACTGAGTACATCTGAAAAAAATCCCAAAGTATTAGAGATCACTGCTATCAGAGGTCATTTATTACCTATACTTCTAAGATTCATCAGATTTCTTTCAAGGACACTTGAATAAAATTTTTATTAATCTAACAAGCCTGCTCCTAGTGACAAGCATGAATTTCCTCCTAGTTTTTCTCTTTGTTAGCTCCGTGCTGCCAGAGCTGTGGGGGTAGGCTGAGGCCAACTAATATTCCATCACCCAAAGTCCCACAATCACTGCATTTGACAATCTGTAGCAAGTGCATATATGGTTTTCAAAGGAAAGTCTGTTAACTTCAGAGCACAGCTCACTCTGGAGATTCAGGTTAGTACAGTACTCTAATGGCCTTCTGAAAGTTCAGAAACTTAGTTCACTGTTTCCCATAAGAGAAGACACCAAGTACACACTTACACATGATGCATTAGAAACAAAATTAATCCATCGATGTTGGCACCAGCACAAAAGATGGGAATGTTGTAGGTTAGTCTCAGCAGCAACTGAATACCCTGAGGAAACAGAAAGCTGTTCACATGCCTGTCCTACACCATCTCAGGAGGAAACTTACAAAAGATGAAACTAAAAGGACAAATATCAAGATGTCACAACTGAATTAATTTTCATTAATTAACATTAGCATAACAATTACACAAGTTGCTGCAAGCACATTGTAATGTCCTACCATACTGATGCACTTAGCAAAAGCCCAAAATTATTATTGAGATTTTATTTTGACAGAGAAGTTACCTTTTCAGCCCATTAAATTCTCCACCTTTGCCTCACCAGCAAGTTCTTCATTCTGTCAGTGATAAACAGGCTTTGTCCTAAGGTCTAAAAGTCTCATCAAAATCCAAAAAGCACTTTGCAAGCTCTTGCAGAAAGGATACTTAAAGGAAAACAGGTTTGCTCTAAAGGCTGCCAACAGATCTAAGGGTAGCAAAATCCTTCATACAGAACTCTTCTGGCACATAACTGAAGCCAATACATTCAAACATGACAAAAATCACAGCAGAGGTTAGCAGTTAAAACAAAACCTCACCATTTAGAGATCTAAGAGCTTCAAGGTCTTAAGATTTGATCTATCTGGTGACTACAAAATCTGTCCTATTGACTGGCCAGACACTTGGATCCCTAGTGGGACTCCTGGTGCTTTGAGAAACAAGGATCTTTACTGGATGCCTGACTCATTTTTCCACAGAACAAGAGCCACAGGACTGCTAGTAAATTAATTTTCTGCTTTTCAGAAAAAGACAAATGACAACAGGCAACTAGCAAGTACTTGCTGAAAACTTAGGGGAAAACCTGTGCATATTTGAAAAAAATGAAGAAAACTTTAAGGGCAGGTTAAAATTGGCGAGTTCAAACTGATAGATGTCAGACATTCACTGTAAGCTTTGATTAGTACAGTGCCTGGCATTCACTGGCAGACAGCACTGACCAGAAAAGAGGAGGCCACACATGCTCTGCAAACCTCCCATGAAAACAGACAGCCACAGCTTTCACTCATTCACAGTTACCTGTCAAAGTACTGATTAGACAAAATGATCTCCAGGCTTGTGTTATGAAACAGGCTTGTGTCAGGAGAAACAGCCAAATACCTCAACTGGAAATCAATCTTCTGATTATTATATGCATACAGTACAATGTTTATTATGCAACAGTAGCCAAATATTATTAAGCATTAGTTCCTTTACCTGTAATAAGACTGGGTCACTCAGATTAGTAGAACTTCGATGGACCACTCCAGCCAGCACGCTGGTCAGATTGTAGGTGTCCTGGAGAGCTTCTCTAGTCTCCGTGTCTGAAGCTAGAATTTAGGAATTGTTAGCAAAAGCCCCATCTAATAGCAAAAGAAACTGTTGTATTAGCTACCAGTTGAAGAAGAAGCCAAAGTCTCTGACCAGCTCTTCATGCATGTTTTAAAGGTAACTACAAATAAATGACAGCTCCTAGGCACTTGCCTCTCTACCTCACTTCTGGACATACAGTTAATTATAACACTAATCCATTTCCTTAAAATGCTTGGACACTGAAAGAATATCTACCTCCTACCTACCAAGTTTCAGTTCTGAGATTTTGAAACCTGCACTTCAAAGGCTTTGGTCTTAAACTCAATGAGCTCAATTTCTTGCCTCATGCTATGGTGGACAAGTAGACTCAATAGGATTAATAACTTAATAGGGTTATCTAGCATTAGTTAAATATATAAATGGAAGTCAGTACTGCTTAGGCAATCCTCAAAGAGATGTAGCAAACCAGGTAAAGCAATAGATCATTTGGAAGAGGACTTAATTCTTAAAATTTTCCAGACTGAACACCAGCAACAAATATAATTTTACAGTAACTGTTCCAAAAACATAAAAGAAAGCTCAGAGAGGCTTAAACTCCATGAATCAGGGAAGATAAACAAGGGAGCATCATAAAGGACTCAAATCTTGAATAACTACTCACATATGATGAGAAACTAAGCAGTGAAGGGATAACTTTTCCTTGTATATGTAGGTTCTGCTCTGAGCACATTGTCCCTGGACAATGAAGTCTCATTTCCATTAAGTACAGGGGCAAAAAAAACTCCCAAAAAAGGCATCTGAAGACACAAGTAAAAGGCAGAACCCCTTTTGCAGTTTGATAACTTGATGCACACAGGCCCAGGCTATTGGAGAGCCCACACTGCCAGCTAACACTCAAGAGGGAGAGGTAAACTGAGGTGATGACAGTTGTGGATGTGACACAACTTCTCCCTATCCTTGCATGCCCTAGCCAGGTTTCTCACTTTAAAAGAGGGTAATCTTTTCCAGCTTCAAAAAAAAAAAAAAAGGACAAGAGAATAATTCCTCACCCTACCGAATGGTTAAACAAATTCTGACAAGTGTGATCATTGTCATTCACAGGGATGACTTCAAATCTCCTTCTCACTGCAATTTAACATCTTAACAAGTGGCTTAGCCAAGCACTCCACTACAATGAAAAATACTTCATCTTTCACACGTTATGTTTCTTCCAAGAAATCCATCACCCACAGCACAGAATTAGCATCTGTCTTATCTTCCCTTACCCAGAAAAAAGATAAAAAGTTCAGATGCAAACCTTACCTAGCTGTGCTAGCAAAGTAACCACGGACAAAGCCAGAGAAGGGTTTATATTAGTGTCCTCCAGGAGCTCTACAAGGCAACTGAGACATTCACTTGGTAGAATCTGGTTTGAAGCAAAAAACCGGGTAAGCTTCAGTCCAGAGATAACCTGGAGACGAAAGGAGAAAAACAAACTTACTTACTCAACTGCAACAATCTAACTAGGCAAGACAGTCAAAGCACAGAGTTGTATAAAAGAGATTTTGTCCTACTTGAAAAACTGAGAATGTGAGTACCACTCTAATGGGACATTGGGGTGAGAAAAAAAAAAAGGCAGTAATGGAAAAAATCTGCTTTTCATTCCTTTATACTTGGAAAGTGCCAGGTTTATTTATTTTGAAAGAACAACCCAACAGATTCAAATACAAACACGTAGCAATCAGCCTGCCTTCCAAAGGCCTGGACAGGGACACAAAGGAATCTGAGCTTGGGGAACCATATATAAGAAAATGCCAAAAATTATACACCTTCACACCAATACAGGCAGACACGATTTCTATTTTGCATAATGGAGACGTTTTGTTGGTTTTGAGTATTCCCTCTGTGTCTCTTTACAAGGGACACAGGAAAGAAAGCAAAGCGAGATACTAACTCTCATATAAACGTTCTGGCGATTAAAATAAATCTGTATTTGCAAAAGGTAACTTGGAGATTAATTCAAAGGCCACCATACAAGTTGTACACAAAGATGAAGCTGAAGATCAGAGAAATGCATTGGCCTTAGCAGAAAACACGTTTGTATACGTGTTGCACGGAACTGGAAAACTCCAGACACAAGCCCAGCTCCTCATTCACACGCTATTTCTTAAGCGAAATGATTCATGTGGGCCAGAATTTTGGGGATAAATAAAAAACAAGCCCCTTGTAACACATACTATACAGACTCACAAAACACCTCCGTAAACACACTGTAAAACTTTCTAATAACAGCCACCACAGCCACCCGCTCCCACCGCGGCCCCGGGCCGGGCGCCGCTCCCACCTCCAGGCTGCGCTGCAGGAGCGCGGCGTTGCGCGCTGTCTTGGCGGCGCGGTACTGCGCGGCTGCGAGGAGCAGGCCCTTCATGCAGCCCGGGGCGTCCATGGCGGCGCGGCCCCTCAGACGCTCCGCACCCGGCCCGCACTCGCATTTCCCGCCGCCGCCGCCATCGTGACGCAGCGGCCACTGAGCGCCAGCGGCCGCCGCGCGGCACCACGGGAGGCGCCGCCGCCGCCATCTTGCTTAAGGGAGACGGGCGGGCAGCCGCCGCTTCACGGGGAGATAGCGGGCAATGCGGGCCCTTGGGTCGGTGACACCGGCTTTAGCGCCGGGGCGATCCAGAGGGATGCTTTTCCTAAGCGGAGCTCTGTGTGGTTGGGGTGAGCGGAGTCTGGAGGGCCGCCTCCGATTGGAGCTGCCGTCCGTTCCCACCTGGCTCCCGCAGCCCTGCCTCGCCTTCCTGCTTTCTGTCTAGTCCCCATTATCCTTTCTTCTCCTTCTAGGGAGGGCCAGAAGCCAGGTTCTCCTTCCCGCCTGTGGCCTCTCCTGCGGGAATGGGAAGCTTTGGCGGTGTCCCGGCCATGGCGAGAATCGAACCCGCAGCCTCCCGAGCCGGCCGCTCGTTCCCCAGGCACAGCGCCCCCCACAGGCCGCGGCGGGCACAGCGCCCGCCCCGCGCTGCAGCAGGAATCGTTTCCTCGTAACCCGTGTGGCTGGAGCGCCGCGGGATAGATACCAGGATCATGCCCTTCTTGGGCCGTGTTCTTCCTTACACCGTGTGCTCGCACCTTTCGAGGGTACGAGAGGTTCCACCCCCCGACATGGACATAGGCACACACTCACCCACGCACCTTTGGGATGTCGGCAGGTAGATGCTCCTGTGTGAAGCTTTCGAACGTATTTTCTCAGCTCGTGCGTGGATTGTTTTCTGCCATATTAGACCTGCAAAGGTGTGTAGGAATGTCTATATTGGCCTCTGTATTTTCCTACACTGTTAATAGGAAAAACATTGCCGTGAAGCACGGGTGAGAAATGTGAATGTAAGTGTCATTGTGTCTCTTTTTCCTCTTTTTGATCCTTTTTGTGTCCCCTGCTTCACATGACTGCTGCAAAGGAACACTGGAGAAGTGACTGGAGCATGTATTTGAACTCACCCTCAGTTCTGGATGCCACACCAGGGGCTGCAGCCAGCACCACTGTTATAAATCTAAGTCCAAAACACGCTGCCAGGTGCCACCTGAAAGGGACCACTGCCCAGCCCTTGTCCCCTGCTCAGCCATCAGAGTCACTCGGTAGGCACCGTGAGGCTGGGATTCCTTGTCACTTGGCCTTTTCCCAAGGCTGAACGTCAGTGAGGCTGAGTGAGCACCTGGGGAACTGCTGAGACTCTCATTTCGGAAAAAAACTGGAGTGTTGTGCTTTGTTAAGGACTGTGCTGCTGGAGGTGGGGTGTCTCAGCACAGCAGTTCCTCAGTCTGGTACCTGTGATAACCAGCTCTCAGACTGCTGGATTCTGCAAGTAGAGAGACACATCAGTTATGTGTTTCTACAGAGCAAGGGCTGGGGTGTTTATGTCCCATAGTACTGTTTTTCATGGACAATTATTTTCTTTTTTAATTTTTCTTTTCAATTGATGAAGTTTTGGACATTTATTTTAGAATTTCTTGGCATTGCTAGGGTTAATTAATAGCCCCTCTCTCTCTCTCTCTCTCTCTCTCTCTTTCT
>JAOTQP010000001.1:97648239-97663352 GCA_026413545.1 Cichladusa arquata
ATACACATAATACAGAACTAATGCCAGTAGAAAATGAAATGGAGTAAGCATTCCTATATGCACAGAACCTATTAAAAAATGATGTGTTCATACTGACATGCATGTAGAACTTGTAGTCCTCTTGTAATCTGCCAGAACCATTTCTCAACATTAAAAGTATTTCAGACAATTTTCCTCTGGTTGGTTAGTTTTTTATGGCATGGATTTAACACAGGATTTTTGTTTTAATTTGCATTATTCAAACTGCAGACTGCTAGTATTCCTTGACATTGCCGAAATACTGTTCACTCCTCCAACAATGAGGTAACGTGAATCATGTGCAAAATAACAGAGTTTGGGGGCTTTAAAGCACCTTACAATGCCAATAGTTTTGTCATCTATGGTTTTTATCAATACCTATCAATTCTGCCATAAATTTCTGCTTGATGCCCATTCATTTAAGATATTTGTATTGCTGCCTTCTAACAGAATGCTCACTCTAGCAGTCAACATCTTGGACAATTTGCTGGCTAACAACCTCCAGAAGACACATACATGGACACAAGCTACCTTCCCCCCATACCTATGTGTCTGTAACAAAGCATTTCTTTTATTGCTGAGCAAACATGCATAATAGCTTGTACAGGATTTACTGGTAGAAGATACAGCTACTCTGCAGAAGGAGAAGGGTAATTCCAGATCTGGAGCAGAGGACACCCAGCTGGAAGCTCTCTGCAGCTGAGGCACTGTGCTGGGGCAGATCCTGGAACGGCAGCTTCCCAAACCATCAGGTGCAGATCCATCAGGGTAAGACATGGACGTAATCACCGCTGTCATCAACTTCTGTGAAATAATCAATACAAACAAAAACAATGTCATTGCAAGGCACTCTTCTGAAGGGCCATGGGAAGCAGCACGGCCTGTGGCAGGGCAGGTATCAGTAACTCAGTTTGGTTTCTCCATGTTCTCTCTGCTATTGCAGGGCCAGTGTTTAGGCCCCCTGTCCTATGGTCTCGGTTCTCCAGGAGCACACCTGCAGGCAAAGCCTTTTCTGAGCCAGCAAGCACTGTTGTTAACAGTTGTATTCACATGAGACCCCCTCCTTCCTGAGGAATAGTCAAATGTTAGAAATTGTCCATTCTTGGTAAATCAGATCAATAGCCAAAGTATCTGTGACTTGCAGAACACATCCCTTCTTCTGTAAATAAATACACAAGAGAAAAGTTCTCATCCCAACTAAAGGAGAAGAGCCTGAAAAATCCTGTTCTATCTTACACTTTGTCACATTGGTTATGGTTTTTGAGATGCCAGGGAAAAGGCAGAAATTCATTGCTTGGAACTCAAAGCTGCACTATGGAAACCTATTGCTCTTCAAGCAGCTGCCCTCAGAAAAGCTGTTCCTAGGCTAGAAAACAAAGCTCAAATATCTCCAACCACCAGGATCGTGACCCCAGTCCCCTGAGGTGTTCCACTGGTTGTGCTGGAGCTCTCAGCCCCACGTGTGCAGCAAAGCCAGCTGCTGGTGGCACGTGAGGGACACGGGACAGGGAAATAGGGTGCTTGCTTTAGGGAGCTCTAAAAAAAGCCATGCTTTGGGTAGTGCCTGTTTCAGAGAGAGCCATCATGACATTTGTGTAAGCCCCTGCTGTGGGCATGTAATAATGCAGTCTGAGAGGGAAGTTTGGAATGCTGTACAAGTAAAATTAAAATCAAAATTAAATAAAAAGAATTCCAAAGTAGTTTGATTATTTCTAAAAAGCCTCCATTTTTAATGGAAGACTATACATATTTTGACACTGAAATGAAAGAGTTTGTTTTCTTCCCTGTGAGTCCAGATGAGGACATTGTACATCTTCTAGAAAAATTCCTATTGCAGGACCAAAAATAAAATATGTATTACATCTGATTCTTCCTAAAAACGTATCCATGCTATGGCAGTATTTTCCGTCTCCCTGGAACAGCAATGATAAGAAACCATAAAAATATTTTTAGTGCAAATGTGGCATATTTGCCTTGTGACACAGGTGACGAGGTAATGTTGAAGACGTGGGAAATGTGTCTCTGTGACTTCCCCTCAGCAAGGTTGGGGCTCAGGCCCCAAAACTGCAGCTCGGTGCACGTAGTGCTGGGAGAGCTCGGCCAGAGTGGTTGCATTGTTGTCCTGTGTGAAAACCCCAGCGAACCCTCTGCAGCACAGAGGGGCTACCTGTCATGCCTCAAACTTTGATACACAATTCTGCTCACTATAACAAAAACTATATAAAGAAGCTACAACCAAAGAAGCCTCTCTGAAGATGCCTGACTGCAACTTTGGACTGAAAGGGACATAAAGGGAAAACCCATTCTTCAATCACCTGAAACAAACAAGTACACAAGGAAAAGAATGTCAGCCAAACCCAGTAGGTGTGCTGAGAATCATCTCTGCCTCTTTTCAGGGTGGGGGGGGCCAGACCCATTTGCTGGGAGCAGGTTTGCACAGATTTCCCCCCCAGCCGAGGTGAGGGGAGGAAGTTTGGGTGGGTTGTGACCTCTGCTCAGGGGCAGTGAACCCATCATCCCTTACACAAACTGGCCCACCTGTGGAACCCCCAACCCCACAGGACACATCCACGGGACATGCATGTAAGAGGCAGCTGAGGGGGTGCCTTAATCCATCAAAGACCCCCCAAAGTGTTCCCCAGAGTCATTCCTGAAGCTTTGCACCACAGGACTGCACGTGATGCAACAAACCCAGAGTCTACTGTAAGAGACAATGGCAAACTGCCCCTGCCACTCCAGGGAGGTGCCTGGGTTTTCCCACCCATCAGATTCTGTGCTTTCAGGGAGACCTTCACCACCAAGAACACCAGCTGGAGAGGATCAACAAAACATTGTTGGGATTCACAGAGTGGTGATATTGTCTGTCGCTCTCTTTCTGTCCCCTACACCTATTTCCCCTTTCTCTTTTAACTCTCCTTTTTCTCTCTCTCCCTCTCATATATACTATCAAATAAACCCCATACTCTTGTCACAGGCATATGGTCTCCTTTGCACCTTAATTCAGGCAGAGGCCTTTCTAATAACTTTAATAACTGGATTGTAAAACTACCCCACACCACCGTGCTGAGCTGCTGTTGAGGATGAGATGCAAATCACAGGGCAGGGTGTAGACTTCAAAGTTTTGTTTCCTTTATGATATTTGTACTTTATGAAAGGATTTCCCTTGCTCACACGTGCCCTGGCTGGGGCTCTCGGCACACTCTGCCAGAGGTCATGGGACAGTCTCAGGGTTATTTTGCAGCCCATGGCCTGATGGATGCTGCCGCTGAGTGATGTACAGCAGGAACATGAAGAATGGAGTGAGCCAGCAAGTTACCAACAGTATCTGCAGTCATGCTTCTCAAAACAAGGGTGTAAGGATAACATGGGGCTATGCAACACAGTCTAAAGCTTTATGAGAACCTCTGTCTTTATTGTATCCATCTGCATAATTCTGTCAACTAGAAGCATTATATCCTCTTCCTACACCTGGGACTTGTGAGCATAAATTAGCAGAAGAAGAGCAAGGAGAGGCTGAACTCTGGTTCCAAAGCTGTGATCCTGAGCAGTTATCAGTTAGTCATGTTTGAATACAAATCACAAGCTGGCTTGCTTACCTGCCCTCTTAGAAATAACTGAGTAAGGTTTTTATATAAAAATATCTTAGAACCTGGATAATGGAAGTAAAGGACAGCCTCAACCCCCAGTGAAGTGCAAGGGCCTGGTACCTTGGCAGAAGCACATTGGATAAAACTGGTTCTCAGCCTTCTCCAGCCTAGAAGCATCAACATTTATGAACGAGAGAGCTGTAGGCAGCTTTTTCATCATTGTGTGTCTCTAGCAATTTTAATATGTTCATTTGTTGTGGGAGAGGGTAAGTCACCTGTGAATAACCATTTCAGTGAACATATGAGAGAAGGGAGGATGTAAAACCTCTGTCCATGCAAGAAGACATTTAGCAAGTATTCACCACAAACCTGTCAATTTTGTCATCTTTAAAAAAAAACACAAAGGCAGAGTTTCTCACCATCATAAATGCTGTCCATTTCTGACTTGCACCTCTGGCTTCTTCCCAAGTCCTTCGGTTTCTTCACTGGATAGCGGAGGTTTATTATCAGTCCTTGGTTTGGCTTTTCAAAAGCATATATTAAGTCCTTTAATGTTTTGAAGGTCCTTTCTGGAGCACCTTCAGAAGTCTGTAAGGAAAGGATGACAAAATATGTTTGCAAGTTCCCTTCACATGGAGTCCCCTAAATGAAAAGAATGATAAGTTGTTTCTATTTACCAAGGAGCTATTTTGTAAACAGGTTTGGTGACAGAATATTGCACTGTCCTTAAAACACTAGGGACATCCATTTGGAGCCATGGTTATTGCACTAAAAGTAACTTTCCCTCACCATCTTTTTTTTTTTTTTTCAGAAGGAACATCAGTTAAATTATTGGTGTAGATGTGTGCTGCAGTGATCCACTACAGCAGAGTCTTAAAGAGTGACAGCATTACACACTGCACTCTGGTATGAGAGCATAGGGATAATATATTTAGTTCTCACTTAAAATGTTGCCTTTAAATAACTAGGTGATGAACAGAACCCAAACTTTTACAAAATATCAGCTTTGGCAAGCAAAGGTCGTGTGCACAAAGCTGTTCTTTAAGTATGGGTTCATATGACAGGACTGAACTGCCCCTGCAGCTCAGCCCTGCAGGGATCTGTGCATGGGCTTTACAGTGCTGTGGCTTCAGGGTACTGACAGACAGTGAGCAGCCTACAAGTAGTCATTAAAAGAGAATGGGGCTTTGGTCTCACTTAATCTCCTAGCTAACAAAGAAACATGTATGTATTTTCTTTGGTTTTCTGCATCCTTCATCTTCCATTCAGCCCTGGATGGACTGGGTGCCAATGCCTCTGTGTACTGGGTCTGGCTGGGATGAGTTAACTCTCTTCACAGCAACCTACGTAGTGCTATGCTCTGAATTTGTGATTGTGACAATGCTGATAACACAGCCATGTTTTGGGGGTTGCTGAACAGTGCTCGTGTAGCATTAAGAATGTCTCTTTCTTGCACTTGGTTCCACTGGTGAGTAAGCTGGGAGTGTGCAAGATGCTGGCTGTCCCTTCTCACCCCGTCTGGCACTGTATTCAGCAATAGAAGCTTAGGGAAAGGGAGGATGTTTGTGGTTATGTGTGTGCTGAGGCCTCACTTTTCAGGTCACTAAACACCTGCCTCGTGATGGGAAGGAGTCTCTAAACTTCTTAGCTTTGCCTGTGTACAAAGCACAACTTTACCGATTTACCTATTACACTGTGTTTTATCTGCTCCAGGAGTTTCCTCAGTTTTGCTGTTTGTGTTCTCTTCCCCCACCCTGTCTTGCTGAGGAAGGAGGGAGTGAGCAGCTGTGGGGGTGCTAAGCTGGTTGGGGCCAACCTGCTGCACTCTAGAAAGCTCATGGCTGAATCTGGCCTTAAAAAAAAACCCCAAAACAAACTCTTCTCCACCATCTATACATTATTTCAGCCAGTTATTTTAATAAGCCAAAATAGTCTGACTTAAAATTTTTAAAAACTGACTTCTTCTTTCACATTATTGACAAAACTTTATAAGGAAGAATGGGTTTGAAAAGTCTAAAAACATCTGTGTTACATGCTGACAGGAATGACAGCATAACCCCAGTAGAGTGGCTAAGGTCCAAAGCAGAATATTTTTTGTCAGCAAACCATTCTTCATGGGAAATTGTGTCTTTCATACACAGGCAAAACCACTAATAAGCAATAAATTACCAGCATATGAGAGCTTGGAGTGTTCTTTATGAAGTGATTTCCTCATTCCACTTAAATGCTGCTTAATATTGGCAGTCCTCTTGGCTGTGCTACTACAAGCAGGGAAGTGAGCCAGCTTTTAGGTGTCCTTTCACATTGCCTGGAGATTTGATTGATGCATTAGTCTCTCTTACACTTGTTTTACTTGAACAAGCAGCAATTTTTGGCATTGTCACTTCAGGTGCTTCACAATCACACAGAATCATAGATTCTTTAAATCAAAAAGATCATTGCAATATCCCAGATCCCTGTGAGATGCTGCATGCATTAGCAGCACTTTCAAGTAGAAAAAGGTAATTAGGAACAAGTGAAAGTAAGAAAAGTAATAGATATGTCATCAGTGCTCTCAAAAAGAAATAGTCAAATGAAAAAGCAGCTGGTTAATAAATAACAGAGCCACTTAGATGATAAGGAAATTCTACAAACACAAGAGCTACCTTTTGAGTTCTTCTATACTAAGAATCGAGTAGAGAGCAAACTTGGAAATATTTTCTACAGTATTGCGTTTATGTTTTTTTTTTTTACTATCTATGATCATAGACTAAAATGACCATTGATCATAGATTAATCTAAGATATTTTAATATATGATTTTTAAAAGATCTATGATCCTTAATGCACTCATTAGAGATGTAGTGAGAGTTACTCACCTGTATTCTGAAATGTCCTTGGTGTTCCCTGAAGATACGGTAAGTGTAGATGAGGTCCTCAAAGCTGTGAAAAACATTGTATACATAACACACCACATTAATGAAGTGGACATATCTGCAAACAGTATTAAAGACATGAGAAGTGCAGTACAATTTAATGAGGCAGAGACAAAAAAGCAGAAGAGAAGAGATCCTAGAGACTACAAAATGAGTGAAGGTTTACTATCTTGAAATACAAGATTACTCTAACTAGGGGTTTGAAAAAACATATGAACTAAGCCAGCCTAACACAGGCCTTTAATAAGCATAATTTTATTCCACAGACATCACCTCTTCTCATCTCTTTCATATCTTCCTCACCACCCTAACCTTCATTTTGCATTTGTCACAGGAAGGCTGTTGAATTCTTGGAGAGATGTTGGCAGAAAATGGCCTCCAGTCACAGCACCCAGAAAATGACTGTATGGCTCCTACTTCTAAGAATAATGTTCTTGCTTTGCATTTCCCAGGATTTTAGTTATTGTTATTTTTCATAATATGCAGGTGTTTGAACACTGAGGCTATTGATGTCTCTGGATATATTTTGTCAACAGAAATAAAAGCTTTATCAGATACCACAGTAGCAGCAATGCAGGAGCTGAACTGGAGATTGTGACTGTGATCAAAAAAGGTAGCAGAGTTGCAAGAAAATATACATCACAAATAAGTGGGGAAATTGGGGAGAGAGGGGAGAAGCATCTGAAAACAAGTGTTTTTAACTGGTATACCTGTTCATCAGGAGGACTTCAGCTGTACCTATGTGGCTATGTGAAGTGAACTGTCATGAGCAGGAGAATCTTGGGGCAAAAACCTGGTGCAGGGGACTCGTGCAGAAATGGAGGGCTACTCTGAAAATAAACTGCTTTGTTCTGCCAAAAAGTTACTATGAACTGAGATCAGAATAAGGCTTCCAGTTATAACAGGTTTATTTTAATTCAAAGAGTGGTATCACAGGGATGCATATTTTGTTTTTTGTCTTCTTGAGATACCTGTGGAAATCCACATATTCCTTGGTGAAGAGTACCTCTATAAATGTGAGTGCTCATTCTTAGCACAGAGACAGAGAAATGAGCCAAAGAACTACCTGGAACTGATCATTTTTGAAACTTGTTCTTTACTGATCAATTAAATTTTAAAATGTTACTGCCTGGATATTATTCAGCTACTGTAATTTTTACTAGATGAACATAAAACTACCATTGAAATGGAAACTTCTGTTTCCTTATTAACTTCTAAATGCTTACCAAGAGCTAATAATAGGGTGCAAATAAACAAAATGTTTGGTCTGGAAGAAAAGTGAGGTGAGAGGGAGAATGGCATGTTGAACAGTAAGGAGAACAGTTGCAAAAACAGCAGGTCTGAACTGAGGCACTCTCAGAGCCACTGGGGTAATTCTGGATGAAAGAGAGTGTGCTGTGGAGGAAGGTGTAGCAGCAGAGCTGTGTACCTTGCCTGGTTAGAGGAGAAATGCATTTGAACCGGTCCCACCGTTCTGGCTCCCAGGTCCCCCATGGGAGTGCACTCCCCCCCATATCCCAAAAAAAAGGACAAGAAAGTTTGTTTGCTGTAGCAATCGGATCAGTATCTCTGCCCACAGATTAGTTAATCTGAGAAGGGTTTATCAGTTTGCACATCAACCGTCTTAGGTGCTAAACAAGGTGTTAAATGCAACTCTAATTCAAAATAATAGATCTTTCTTTGAACATCACTAAGAGTTTCAGTGTTGATTGCCCCCAGTTTTAGGGCAGTTTCTGAGGCAGTTCTCAGCCAGTGCAGTAATACCATCCCATGTGCTGTCTGAACACAAACCTTGCTCTGACCTGTGCAAGCCACCACCTGTGCACCACTGCTGCCACTCTCACAGTTTAACTGCATTAGTTCATGTCGGGATTATAGTCAAGTCCACTAAACACTTCAGTTTTTTATCAGCTTTTAACACTAAAACCCACAGAGACAAACTGGAAGTCACATGTTTTTTCACCTGCCTGCACAGAATATTGTTGCCCTTAAGAAAAAAAAAAAAAAAAAAGACAAAAGGAAAAGCAACAATGTTGGTGTGGCACAAAGCTTAACTCAAGTTCTAACTAACATTGTCATTCTTCCTCTGTGTCAGGTTCCCCATTTTTCCCTTCTGACAGAGTATGCATGTGCATTCTCTCCCATCTCCCTGCCCTTCCCTCATCCCCTGCATTCTCATTCCACACCATACTGAAAGCAGATTCCTGTAGCTCCCTTGCTGAGGGACCTGTTTGTCCCTCACTTGCTATTTCTCTTCTCCTCATTCTGTTATTTTGCAGACCTCCCTTCTTCTACCCACAACCCACAACCCAATACTGCACCATTTCTCTCTCCCTTTTTCTCCCCTCTCTGAAGCAAGGGGGTCAGAAGTTGAAAGATAATTGGTTAAGAGTAGCAGTTGAGACAAGGTATATTGCTTAACACTTGCATTTAACATTTAACATTGCATGCTGAAGCAAGATGAGAGAATGCCAGACTGGCCAGGCTGTTGAGATAAGAAAGATTCCTCAGACCCCTGGACTGGCCTAAACCAGCCTTGTGGTTTGAACTGTGACCAGGAGACCAGGGAGCATGTGCAAGACAAGGTGAAAAAAGTTCAGCTGTGAGGAAGACTTGTCCCACTTCATCCTGACCACCACCTTAGGACCACCAGAAAGCACTGTGCAAGTGCAGAAGGACTTTGTAATTCTAATACGAAGCGGGGCTAGGTGGGGCTAGGGAATGAATATGCATAGATGTATCATGAAGCTTGATGCACATGTAACATTTCATAATAAGACACATTAAATAAAAAAGAGGGACTAAAAAGAGAGTTGAGGTCTTTGGCAGGCATGCACGTCTTTGTGGAGAGACCCCACATGCACGCAGCGCTGAATAAAACACCTACTTTATACCTTACTCTGTGAGTTATAGAGTCTTTCCATGAATCATCTCCATTGATTTGTTTAATAAGAAATTCACTTCTAGTGATTGATAAAAGCATCCTCTCATATTTTTTAATTAATTAGATGCGTAAAAGGTTTTCATGTCACACTCAAACGTATCCGCAACGAGCGTGCAAAACCTCATAGGTTCAAAGACCTAGATTCTAGTTTTTAAACTTTGAATGCATTACAAACAGATCAATTATATATGAAAAGTGCAAAACGGGAAATAAAAGTGCTATTGCCTACAGAAAAAGAAAATACTAAAATTTTAATTGTAGTTATTAAAGCTTCAGACTAGAAATAGCAGTTTTCTCTGCCTATCTTGTCTGTGGATTTGCCATATGAATTCAGACAGAACTTTGTTATTTTCAGCCTCAGCCTGTGTTCTTATATCAGGTAAAATTATTTTGAAACACAAGGCTGAGCTTTCATCAGACAGAAATTCTACAAAGAAGGAAGTGTTTTGTAACACACCGTGGGACTTTTCAGTGTCTCAACACTGCTAAAATGCTGTTTACTCATCATTACAGAGGTGGTTACTTTGAGTAAGGTTCTTAGCATGGTTTGGCAGGCTGAGCTATTTTCTCTGGGCTCCCCTTATTTTCTGCAGATAGAGACCAGCATCACCAGATTATAGTTAATTTACCATCTGTTACATAAAAGGGTCTTTTGGAAATGCCACCCTCTCACTAGTCACTAAAGGAAACCTAAAGTAACCAGCACTATTTGAATACACAGACACACTCCCTTGGAGTCTGTTATCAGGGAAGAGCTATTAATGTTAGAGAACATGATTGTTGTCTTTGGATCCAACTGAAAACTCATAAAAAAATCAGTATTAGAGTACTTACAAAACACAGAGACACAAGGCTCCTTCCACACTCTCACTCTCCCGTATTAAATAGCTGCCATTCTTTTTCTTCTTGCTCAGCAGCTCTTCACAGGCTTTTCTTGTTATCTTCCCATGAAAAAATGGGAATTCCATGGAAAAAAGAAAACAAGGTATCTTGCCTTTCAAAGCAGTATTAGAGCAAGTCAGAGGCCTGGCATGGAAAGAAGACTTATTCCAAAGGCAGCTTCCTGCAGATATCTGAAGTTGGAGGTGCCAAGAACACACAGGAGTTCATCTGTGGTGTTTACTGAGCTGTCCCCAGTGAGGTGGGTTAGCTCTGCAGCGTGACAGCTCATGAGCTCCGTGGAGGCAGGAAAGGGTTGGTCTACACTGGTCACAGTCCACATCAAAAAGGAAGACAATTTTGTCACCTTATACCAGCAGACTTTTGGCTTATGTATCACACCTCTACGTTATGGAATCACTAAGTTCACACTTAGGTATAGTTATTTTTTTAAGTTAACTTTTATGTTTAAAGTGGCTCAATGTCCAGCAAATAGGGTCCTATGCTTCTGGAATAAGTCAGGACTGTATAGGGGAGGATAAAATGATCTAAAAGCACTTTTATCTTTTTTCAGGTGATTTTGAGGAGAGAAAATAAGTGTTTGTGATATTTTAATCAGCTTCAGTCATGAAGCCATAGAAAGTGCCAGAAAAAACTTGGCAAATCTCTATTCATGCAGAGGTTTAAACAAATTTTGCCAAAATAATGTGTAGAATGACACAAGGTGGTTAATAGAGGCACAGTGTGAGATGCAGGGACTGCTGTCATCTTGATCACAGAGAAAAACAACCTGTGAACAAACCAAAGTAAACACTGATGGAACACTTAAGCAAAAACAACCATGTTTTACATGCAGCTGTTACATTCATGCTTTTTCTCTGACAACTTTGTCCACACCAAGATCTTAGGTTGACAATTGTGTGTTTCACTGCAAGTTGATCATGCATCACACTGAGACCATTAGTTCAGGAATGAAGTACCTCTAAAAAGGTACTGCTTTGTCTCAAAGAAATGTAGAGACTTAAAGAAAAAAACACATTCCAAGAGAGAAATTGAGAAATGGCAAGTCCCAAGGTGATGCTGTCGCTGAGGTCTGCCCTGCAGTGACCACAAGTTACTGATAAAACAAGTCCTGATCACCAAGGGGATGAACTTGTTTATGTGCTTAGCTCTTCAGGCCAGCTTGTCTGGTCTGTCTGCATTTGGAATAAGTCTTGTTTTATCCTCCAATGGAATGGGGATAGTGATATTGGGAGGGAAATACCCCAGTCTTGTAAGCGTCCTTAAAAATATGTGACAAAGATTCTCCTTATCAAACACACTAGTATTTTCCTCAGGTTAAAACTGTTTGTAGCTTTTTTTCTACACATTGTATAAATAAACAATTTCCATGAGGTTCTGTGAGGTGAATGGCTTTTCCAGAAGCCCAGCTCTGCAAATGATGAGCAGCAGCTGCTCAGCACTGTCATGCTTCAGGCAGGTTCTCTCCTTGCATTGAAAGAAAGGTAGATAGGAAACAACTGCAAATTCCTCTTTCAAGAAGGTAATAAAAAGATGTTCTTCACCATTTTCCCTGAAGATCTCATTACCTAGGTGCAGAAACATAAGACAGTAGTTTCAGTAGATCTGAGTGTAGAAATTACTTAAAGTGAAACGGCAACCACATGCTACCCGCTGACAGCTTAGCAGAGTGTTTGTCTGATAAAAATAAAAAAAAACCTTAAGAAGGAGAAAGTGCTTGAGGAAAAATGGAGCTGGGGTCTCCTTCCAGCAGCAGTCACCACCCACTGGCCCAATCACCTTCACCTCAGTTGTCTCCACAGCTCCCTGAGTGCATTCAGGAATTAGCATTCAGGAATTAGCATTGTACTTTTACCTCACCTTACCTGTCTGTAGTATTCAAATGGAGTTGAGAATAGGAGCTTGATTGAAAAGCAGAAATCATTGAAATATACCAAAGAAAGGGGTCTGGGAGGGAGAAAGGAGAGGCTGTAAATATGGTGTGGTCAGTCACTAAATATGGTTGTGTGTGTTTGTTTGAGGGCTAATCCTGGGCAAAACACACAGCTTCTGGCAAAAACACAACAGGACTTGCAGATCCTAGCCTGGGATACCTGTTGATGGATGCTGTGTAACACCTGGGAGGTTGGGGATTTCCTTGTCAGTCACCACAGAGCTGCACCATGAGCCTCACCACAACTTGTACCACACAGCACTGAATATTTACTGTGCATGTAGGAATCACATATCAATATATTTCCATGGGCCCAATATAGCTGTGAACTCTGAGCAAACTTTTCCTAATACAAACATTTCTAGTTTAGCAAATCTCACAAGTATTTTTGCCTTACACAAACCTGCATACCCAGGCTGCCTCCCCAGCCAAGTGTGAAGAGTGGTAAGAAATATGACCTGATGAAAATGAGTCTGATTGAATGTGTGATGAGAGACCTGGGGAGCTGGAATGGCAGCCATGCCCCAAGGCAGTGGGGCTTGGGTGGTGGAGGCAGTTGCACCAGGCTGAGCCCCTGGGAATCTTAGCTACACCAAACCAAGCAATAGCTGTTGTGAATCTGTACTTGAAGTCATTTTACACCATTCCCAAATAAAATTGGGTTGTTTTTTATTTCTCACCCACTTAAGGAGATTTCACAGTTCCTAGGATAGCCTCCTGCAGTGACTATCCTTTCAGATGGCAGAGAACAGGGGAAAAACAAACTCCTTTTTCCTGAGAGTCTGCTTCTAGGTCTGCTTCCCACAGCATGGGGAAAAAAAACAGAGTTTGACTTCCTAAAAATCTTCTGTACGTCAAAACAATTACATCCTTCAGTCAGTCTTATCTTTTCTGAACTCAATTCAATCACTTCCTTCAGTCATTTTCCACAAGCCACCTTTTCTTGCAATTGTTCTCTTTTCTCTGCAACAACTTTGGCTACTACTTCTATAAAATTTGATGCCTGTAAATAAGCAAAGTCTTTTGATTAGAAGAGCAGGATAGTTAGTCACTCTTCACAGAAGAGCTGCTAGAGAAACAAGACCTGCAACATTTTGGCAGCAATGCCAAGCCCTCATTGACCTGAACTAATTTTCTTTTCTTTTTTTCCCTCCTGTTATTGTAAAACTTAGCAAAGCCATTTCATAGTGACACCTCATGTTAACAAGCAGAAGTTCTGGTTCTGCAATGCCTCCTTTGCTACAGCTCTAGCACAGCAAAGCTCTTGCCTGCCTTCTGTAAGAACAGGAAATCTGGGGAGAAGCTTGGCTGTTGAGGGTCAGACATTCAGTGAATCATCAGGCAGAGTGTGGGATACCAGGGCTAAAAAGAAGCTGTGGTCAAAAGCAAAACCAGTGTGCTTGAACTGTTGTGAGTCAAGCAAGGAGCTGAAGGGTCATTTGAAAAGCAAGGAGCTGAAGGGTCATTTGTTATCTGGCCAGAAAGAAAAAAAACAGCCACAACATAAGAAAACAGGAAGAAAGTTGAGTTCTAGCTAAATCTCCTGGAATATGAGTTCTCGTTGAGCTATGTTGCTGGGCAGTCCCAGTCCTGTGCCTTACTTTACCAACAGAACCAATAAGGTTTTTGCAAGAAGAACTGTTACAGCAAAAAATTGCATTTAATTTCAATTTACAACTTTAGCATGGTATCTACACCAGGGTGTACTTTTGCAATTTACTGTGCCTGGATACAAAGGGATTTTTTTGGTGGTATCTGTTGATGGCAAGGTTTACTTGAGACTAAAAGAAAAATCATTATGATGCAAATTCAAGAAGAAAATTGAACTAGCATGTCTATTACTTAGAGATTGCTGCTACAGCTGTCTGTGGTGCCCCAAGGCATCAGAGCTCTGCCATTAGCTTTCTAATAAAATATGAACCTAGGAGGAAAAGCCTGTTTTATAACCCTCTTAACATACTGCCTGTTTTTTAAAATACAAGTAAAGAGAAAATGGTTCAAAATGAAAGTGGTAGTTCAAAATGAACTGAGAATGGTAGTTCAAACTTGTCCATGCTAAAATCTGAATTAAAAAGTCACAGAGCCAAGCAAATTAAAAAAAAAGGTTTATAAGATACATGAATATGTGTAAGTAGTGGGTTTTGGTCTTAAAATTATCTAGCACTTTGCTTAAAAGTTTACTTAAAGGCCAGAGTTATAAAACAATAATTTAATAATTTCTTTCTCACTGGCAACCACATTGTCAGGGTTCAGAGCCATCCATATTCAATTACTCCCTGGGCTTATAATAGCTGAAATGTTTATATTTGAATGTTATGATCTGCCTCTGAGGCAGGGTAACTGAGGCTCTTGTTAGTAAATCCCTTGGAGTGAAGTAGAGTGAAACAATACTGAATGACCAGTGTATATATGAGGCATACTTATTTTAAAACAATTCCATTGCAACAGAAAGAAGGAATGTAACCATTTTAGTTCTTTTCTATAAAAATATAAGAATATAAAAATATAAAAATATATCCTGAAAATTCAGCTTCTAAGACATCATTCATTGGTCTCAAACATCACATAAATCAATTAATTAAATGCAGTAAAAAGTTAATTCACATTGTTGCCTGGAAAAGCTGACCTGGAACAGAGACTAGACAGAGTAAAAGGGATAAATTAGGTATTTATTGAAAGGATACACCTTGGGCTGTGCAAGAGCCTGGCTGGGGCTACACCCAAATCAAATCCAAGGTGGATCCTGGTCATGAGTTTTTACACTTTTATAAGTTTTGGTTCATCTACATATTGGGGTCAATTGTCCAACCACAGCCC
>JAOTQP010000001.1:97668567-97711680 GCA_026413545.1 Cichladusa arquata
TGATTGCCCCACCTGGTTTTAAAGATGGCCCATTAGCAGATAGTATGTGCCACGGAGATAAGGGTCACTGCCCCACCTGGCTTCACCAGATGGTGACAGAATACACATTTCTGGCCACATCAACCCAACACAGCTGTGATAGCCATCAAGCTTCTAGCACCCTCCTACCTTCATTTCTCAAAGAGAAAAAACCCTTTCATAAGATAAAAACAAAATAGTGAGAGGCAGGTGTGATAGCTAAACATTCTCGTGTGCTGATTCCTGAAGCAGCAAAAAGCAAGGTCTCTCTCCCTCTGCCAGGGGAAGAGTAATTCTTCAATTAGATGTACTTTTGGGAGAAATGAGGGTCCAGAAGTTCTTCCCATGATTTTTCCTTAACCCACACAGTATGTTATTATTATCATTCAGTTACCCAAACTCCATTTTCAGTCTGCTTGAAAGCAAAAAATGAAGATTTTGAGTTTGTATTTTATACCAAGAAGTTGTGCATTCAAGCATCTGTAGCAGGACACTCTGCCTAGGCGAGGGCACAGCAGCTCGAACTTTGCTTCATTTACAAGCTGGCAGTGATGGACTGAGCAGAGAGGATTTTTGGTGTTGAAGAATGCTGAGACTATCTTGCCAAGCAATCTCAATTTAGACCCATCATGAATGAGTGCTAGACAGATGCTTCCTGGCTGAGGCTAACACCAGTATGGGTATGCAGGCCTTGAGAGGAGTGTGAGAGCCACAAGAGTGGGAGAAAACCAAGAGCTGATAATACCTCTTTCAGCAATAAAGCATATTTGGCTGAGTAGGTGTATTTGGTCTGGCTGAGCAGGAGCTCATTTTCCCTGGAAGCTCTCACAGTGCTGTGCTTTGCATGGAAAGGTGTTGATGGCACAGCAGTGTTCTGGCTCCTGCTGAGAAGTGCTGGCACAGCATCAGTGCTGCTGTCCACATCATCCCAGCCCCTTCAAGGGGATGGGGAGGGGCAAGATCCCAGGAGGGGACACAGCCAGGAGAGCTGACCCAAATAGGCCAAAGGGATATTCCACACCACAGGGTGTCAGCTCAGATATGAAAGCTACGGAAAGGAGGAGGAACAGGGTGAGGGACTTGTGCTGTTTACAGTGTTTGCCTTCTGGAGCAAAGCCCTGCTTCCCAGGAAGTGGCTGAACATCTCTTGAGGATGGGAAGTAGAGAATAAACTTTTTTTTTTCCCTCTTAGCTTATGCACTCCCATACTTTAACTTTGGCTTTAGTAAACTGCCTTGTCTCAATCTAAGAGTTCTTTTCCATCCTATTCTCTCTCCCCTGTCCAGCTGGGACCCAGGGGAGTGGTGGAGTGGCTTGATGGGCACCTGGCACCAAGGTCAGCCCACCACAGTGAGCACAACAACAACAATTGTATATGATTGACAGTCAATAATTTCATACTATAAAAGACCAGCCCAGATTTTTAATGGAGAAGATTTCTAGCATACCTCTCTAAGGTGTGTGAAGATCCTTCTCTTGCATGGTGATGCCTTTCAAGGATACCCCTCAAGGCTGAGTGAAAGTGATTACCCATGGCTGTGGATGAGTAACATCAATATATACTAGCTCTGATATTGATTTAATAAGAAGTGCACTATATTTTTAGTTTTATTGTGTAGTAAATAATTCTGATTAAAACCTTTTGTCTTTTTAACCTTTTGCCCTTTTCCGTTTTCACTTTTTCAATTTTTACTTTTTAACTAATCATTAACAATTTTAAAAAATTGTTCTTTTTATTAATACTGAATATATGTTTTGCCATCCTTAATCCTGCACTACAAACTTGATTCTATTTCACCTATACAATTCTTTAGACATAAACTAATGACCAGATCTGGGGACAGGACTGGATCCAGCTGCACTTTGACTCCTCTTTGAGAAGGAGTTTAGAAAGCATGATGATACATCCTGCACCTTGTGACTCAGTGAGAGGGTCTCCCTGATAAACTTTTCCCAAAATTCCCCTTTGGTTGTGTGGCACCATCCAGTGTAAAGACTGTGGGTAGCTTTCAGAGCTGTCCCAGCTCCGAAATGGCTCTACAGACACCAAGAAGGGTGGAATGGGGGATTGCCAGGCCTGGGGAATTGCTGGGCTTTCCAAATAACCTGCAAAGCCTCCAGGCCTCCAAATATTCCTTTCCCTTGTCCTTCAAGGCACCAGGAATATGAAGTATAAGCACAAATTACAGCACCTCTGTGGGTTCATGGGTTTATAAATCCCCAGAAGTGGGGATTAAATGAAATGTTTGTATCTTCTTCACAAAGACAGGAGACATAACCCAACTGGTTTTGGACACCTGACTGAATTAAACAAACTATGGCCATGAACCATGCCACCTAACTCCCAGAACTGACTTTCTTCTTGGGCTATCTGAATCCCAAATTGTCTGACATAGGTGCAGGATACTCTTCACAGGGGCAGATTGCAACTCCTGCTTCAGTTCTCAGGAAAATTCAGAGTGGCTTCTTGCCATTAGAAGTCATTAATTAAATCTCTTTGGTTTAATTAAAAAAAAAATCAGAATATGTTATTTTTCTTGTTTGCTAATCCCAGATTACCTTGGTCTTTCTGGTAACTGGCTTTTGCCAAGTTTTTTTTTCCCCTCATACATTGTGGGGCAGAGAGAGGTCATGCTTTTCAGACACTCATGCCACTCTGCCTGCCTCCTTCCTTCCTAAAAGTGTGAAGGTTGTGTTTCCACAGCCAACACTGAGCACACAGGCTTCCCAACACAGCCCTAAACAGAAAGGCTGGAAATGCACATTATTTCCTTATAGGAGCCTTGCCTCCCACCCCAGTAAACAGAGGAAGGGAAAGCATGTGTCACCTGCATTCACTCTGAAGTTCCCTCAGATTATCTCATGAGTGCCTAGTGCCTTCTGGTGTGTAACACCACAGCTGCACTTCATCCAAAAATACTTCAGGGGCTTCAGGGATTGGCTCTCAGGTTAGTTTTGCTTAAGCCTGCCTCCACCGGTCCCCATTCTTCTTTGCATTTTCATGTTTAAGATTGGATTTCAAAAAAAGAGGTAGGCTCATGATCAAAACTGGATATTAATAACCACAAAGCAAGCTGTTGTTTCAGTGAAAAGCAGTGTTCTCAAGGCACAATGTATTAAACCTAAGTGTGACAGCAAAGCCTTCTCTGTTCCCCTAGTATCAGTTCTGAAAGCTGTCTGCAGTCTCTAGATGGCACTGTGACTCTTTATAATGATTAATCTAAAATTACCAACCCTTGTAAAAAAGTGCATTGCCAGTTGAGTAAGAGGTCACAGCCTCCAAGTGACTCTCTTCCGCCCTTTATATATCAGACACGCAATAATAGCTATGTTTATAGTGCCTGTTTCCTTCTTGGGTCACAGCACAAGCTTGTGCTTCATCAAATTCCTCCCTCAGTGTATTCACAGTTAATACCACACATACAATGCAGCCAGCTGGTGCTGTTTTACTCATGTGCTCTTTCTTAAGTAATCTCAATTATCCAATTAGAGATTCTCTTCCCTACCATTCAGTCCCTGTATTCTGGATGTAGCAGTACCTATGGCCAGGTTGTTATGTCTAATTAGAAGCACATACCTGAAGGGCTAATCAGCTGTTCACAATTGCAGGGTATTAGTGTGATCAATCAGTGCTAGTGAATTTACTGCCAGCCATTGTGCTATTAAAGGCATGGAGAGATATATTATCCAAGTCTTAAATTAATAGAGATAATATGCTTCCAAACTGGAAATGAATATAATTTAAAAGTTTTCAAGTATAAATCAGCTTTCCAATCTACATTACTATTCAGAATATCCACTTGCAGAAACACAAGTGTAGGTGTTGGGGGATGAACAAACCAAAAGCAGGTTCAACATCTCAGGGATCTTTTGTATTATCAGAGACTGGCATTTAGTCACCTCCTGATTCATAATGATAAAAGCCTTTAACATGATTTCCTTAATGGAAAGCAGCATGATAGCTGTCATGATGAAAGATCAGGATTAACGTTTTGAATGAGCATTCCGTGTGTTTGGGCTGCAGTTGGATATTGTCTCCAAGAGCACTACAGAATTAGGATGAGAGAAGAATAGAGTTTTCACAAAGAAGCTTAATCTGTTCCAACCCACTGAGAAGTTCAGTGCAGTGTATAATCCTTTCTTATTTGTAATAAATACTTTAAAATAGTGGTATATGTTATCATTATGTGACCACACTATGCTGCAAAAGGAGATACAAATAAATGTTATAATGAAGGAACAACAGTTGGAATAAAGTTATCAAGTGAAAAAGACAGAATTCTTTGTGGTCACATACTACAGAAGCCTAACCTGTTTTACCCTCACCTCTGGGATGCAAAAGTTTGCATCTTTCCTAAATTCAAGTAAAATGTTTCATATTTGCACAAAGAAGATTTCACTGCTACAAGGAGAAGCATAAACCAAGGCCACAGGACCTAAGACAGTCAATTGGTTCAGTTTCTGTCCTACAGAGTGGATCCAGGCTGTATTCAGACTGGGTGTTAGTGATTTCTTAGCACAGCCATCAACAAAGATGGCAAGAGGACTGGGAGGAATAATGATCACCACTGAATTCCATTAAGTCCTAGACAAATCTCTCCATGTAGCAATTTTTTTTATAATATCCATAAGGGACCAGGGAGTATTATGGTATAAGGATGATCCACACAAATATTGCCAATAAACAATACTGGCTCATAATTTTGTGTCACAGATCTCAGTGGGAAAATGAGACACAACTGTAAGATATAACTAGTAAATTCTTGAATAGTTGAAGTGAGGAAACTTTAAACTTTTTAGCTTTAAGTTGGTTTTCAAGTGATATGTTTAATTTTTCTAATATCCCCAGTGTTCCTCCAAGATTATTTGTCTGTTTTGGACAATTTTCATTGCAACAGGGAACTTTACCAGAACAGCCAAGCCCTCAGAAGTGGGATTGAACATTCTCTGAAACAAACTCATGTTACCTGGTGCCTGTGCAAGGGGGGAGAGGAGTGATGGCCTTTTGGGTCCTGTTCTGCAGGATGGAAATGATCAGGATCCAGTTGCTGCTGGTGCAGTGTGTACATCTGGCAGGCTTGGTCTGTGGCCCTGAACAGCCTAGAGAGGAATGTTTTATATCAACAAGTGTATTTTGTTGTTGTTGTTGTGTAAATATGCTGCTATACAAGCAGCAGCATGGTGGAAATAGCAATTACAACTGATTGAGTTCTGAAGATCACAAATCCTCTCCAACAACTAGGCACATGATGATGTGCACTTCAGCTGTCATAGGGCTTATGGAGATGGATGGACCAAGGCAGGCATGGAACTACAGCAATAAATCAGTTTATACCTGCTTCTTGCCTCAGTGTCAATGAGACTGTGTTCTGACCCACATTTAACTAGAAATTTGAACTAAAGGAGAAGTTAATCTGAAATAATCTAGTTTCTGTTTTGAAAAATGAATACTATGTTTTTACCATCCACATCCACAGAAGAAGCAAAGTGAAAACAGTTTTTGTTAATGGAAAAGCTGTTGCATTTTTTGGTCCTCTCTCCCATTCCCCACATCTTCATTCAAACACAAGAATAAAGCAACTGATGGTGCACCCTACAGTAAATATGCCACTTCAGTAATTCTGCATCTCATTTGTCAGTTTATACTGTGCTCCTTGGAAATCTGAAGATCTATTGGTTTCATTCATACCAGAAAGCTACAAGAGATGACTTGCCAGTAAGGTCTACCTGCTTCTGGTCCTCAAATGCCATTTACTTACAGATTTAATGCCATTTTAACACTCCTGATTCCATAACACCAACTCACATCTGTCTTCTTGCTCCATTACAGAAAATAAAACCCAAGTTTGTTCTATGCCAAGATGAGAAGTATATTTTATCTAGGGAATAGAAGTAACATTCAAAGACAAGTCACAAATCTTGCTTCCAAATTAGTGGAAAACAAAAAAGGTCATTATGAAAGATAAAAGTTGTTTTGAGGAAGATTTGAAGGGGGTAAGCCTAATTTCTTATGTATTTGTGACATGAAGTTCCACTTTTGATTGCAACCCACTTGTTTAAGGGGGTACAGATTTTGATTCAGAAATTCTTATTTAAATTGGATTTTTGTTTCTTTCATGATTTTAACTGAAAAAAAAACCCAACGTAAACTTTTGTTTCAACTCAAAGATTTGAAAAGATTATTTTTTTTCAAGGTTGGGGGTTTGAATATTTCAGAACTTTGCTCTGAGAAGCAATAATGATTTAACCATTGCCCTGCTTCACAGTAAAATATATCAACTTTTAGCCGATTTTTCTACTGGAAATTCAATTTTTTAAATGTCCCAATTTGCACTGTAATTTTCTTCTTTCTCTTCCTTTGCATCTGCCTCATCACACATCGCAGGCACAGAGACAAGGAAACAGTAAAATATCTTCTTTGAGAAGCTTCTCTGATATCTGCCCGATGTTATAAATCACTGCTTGCACTTTGACTGTCCTGGAAAAGTTATGTTGGCTTTCCTCATGCAAAATGAGACTGGGAGTTTACACAGGGAGCAGCCTTTGTGTACCAGTTGGGATAATTTGGATAATTTGGATAGGGGTAGAGTAGTCCCTCCTAGCTGGCAGCAGAGCATTGGCAATGTTTGTCCTGGCCATCTGATTAAGCACTCCTGTGCTTCTGAACATGGTGCCTGAATATTTTCCTCCTTTTCCTGTTTGTTCAGTTTAAAGTAATTTCGATTTGTTACAATTGAATATTTGTTATTAATTAAACTATTAATTTATTTCCCTAAGGGAAAAAATCTGCATTTTATTCTATTTTGTCAGGACACTCTTCATAGACGCAGGCTGTGTAAAATTTCTAAAATCAAGGCACTTAGTACAATTTTTCAGCATTTTAACTTGGAATTTCCCTGGGGCTTCCCTTGGCTTTTACTTGCATCTCATTTTTCCTTTCTTTGCTTATGATATGAAAGGATTAGTTGAGTGCAAGTCGTTACTGCCAGTCAACGGTTCCTCTTGTAGTTCCAGTGTATTTGCTGTGCCCTGAGAGTCTCAGCAATTATTCTTGGTTCTTTTTCTGTCCATGTGTTTCCTTGTTTATCTGTAAGAGGTCCTGTACAAGTATAAATCTTGATGAATGTTATTGAATCACCAATGCTTTTTGCTGCACCTCCTTCTATTTCCTTGTTATTCAAATGCTTCTGATGCATTTTGTGTCTTGTGCTTTGTTTTACATCCGTATTTTTAAAATCTCTATTGCAGGTGTTCACAGAAAAAACAAGGCTCACCTCTGCTTGTTTAGTTTCTTAATGTAGATTTTACATTTGTTCATTTGAAAGTGAACACAACAGAACATCCAAACCATCGGTTGATGTTTCTCACATGAGAGAATTAAAGGGGAGTGGAATGTGCTTGTGCATGTCCAGCTTTTTTGAAACTGGAGCCCTGCACTCCAGCGTCACTTGAAGTTGTTATGGTAACATCTTTTTTTATTAGCTGGTTGCCAATAGCTGTCTTAGTGCTGTCTGTTTTGTTCCTGAAATGTGATTTTAGTGTTGCAAGCGAGGCTGTGTTTGGTGTCAGCTCCTTTGTGCTTTGGTGTTTCAGACATGAAACCTCAATCTGCTGAAGGCCACATCCAGATCACACGGGCTGACCCAGACCCCAGCGTGGCTCTTGCTCCCTGCACTGAATATTCATGCTCCTGGCTGGCCACAGGAGTCCTGACTGCTTTCTGGTGGAGGGCAGCACTGGTAGAAGCAATAATCACATCCCAGGTGCAGCCCCCAGGTAGGATATGACTAAACTCATAAATATGTATAAAGGATGTTTATCAGCTCCTGACCTTTACTTCAAGACTTCAGGGATTTACAGAAACACAAGGGAATCCTGTTTGATCAGATTTTACATCCTGTTCCTGAAGAGGGAACAATCAAAAAAAGTTTTTTCTGATTCTGTACTGCTGTGTGAAATACTGCTGAAGCAGCAGACAGATACTGCTTTGGTTTCTGGGCTGTCACTTCAATTCACTTAGAGAAAATACCAGCTTTGGTTGTATCAATAAATAGAGAAAAGGTCTTGTGATTGCCAAATCTGGCAATCTGTAATTTGGGAATAAGATCTCTACCAATACAGACATCCAGTTGTAATATTAGTCACTGCTAAATGGAAAGGGAAATTAAATTTTCCTTTTTTCCACTGCAAGTCAAGAGGTGATCTGTGGTATTAAAATAATGGTGCAAACTTGCATAAATTAAGGGACTCAAGTGCTAAAACATTTGTTCTCAGTAATTTTCTGCTGTTACGAGGTAATTATTATTTTATATTTAACAACTTTCATAATTTTAAGCCTATTATAGACAGCTACAATTGAGTGCCACTATATACTAGTCAATCTCAAACATTTTCTATTACTTAATTATAAATCTTTATTTCTGAATAATATTTACTGTGGAGTCAAAGTGTAGAAACTGTAGAATAGTATTGTTTCCAATTGCAGTAAGGATGAAAACCAAAGGCTCTGTTTAAATGGACTATTCAGATTGCAGCATATTCTGGGTGTGTTATAGAGGGTGTTCAGAGGGGAAACCACATTTTTTTGGTGTAGAGACAGCTTCTGTCTCAGGTTTCAAATCAAGCTGTTTTGTATGAAGAACCTCTTTTGAGCAATCACAGTATTTCCTTAGAGAAGTGAAAAATTATGCATCAAACTGAGGATGCTGGCTAGAAAAGCTAAAATGCTATTCTTAAACCATTTTAAGCGAATTATTTAACGCTCATTTTGCTTTGTAGGCACAGGATTCAACAGCACATGACTGAAAATAAGGAGCTGAAATTAAGAATCTTTCTGATTTCTCAAGCTAAGCACTATTGCCCATTTTAAAGAGACTTCTTTATATGATTCATAATGCCTTTGATCTCTGTACCCCCTAACCCATCATTTTAGATATGTCCTTGGTACTTAGAGTCAGACTACCACACATAACCTTGCTTGTGTAACCAACAAGGTCAAAATAATTCCATCTTTCAGTCTTGAATTCCATAAATTATACCACCTTCGTGCTCTGAGGCAAAGAAAAAGCTTTCAGGCAGTGCTGCTGGTTAATGAATTCAGCCCTTACATATGTTACACAAGGGTCATCTTGCCATACACCATTCAGGCAAAACAGTGATTGGAAGAGCAGGCACAGCTTCTTGGAAATTTCTCTGACAAGCTTGGGGCACAAAGCCAGTGCTTTTCAAAAGATTTCCTCTTGATGTCAGTGTTCTAGGATGACACTTTCCTAACAGTCCTGTTCTGCCAGCTTCAAAAATGTATTCCCTATCAGTGTCCTAGCCTTTTCCCTATTGCCCAGAATGACTTCAGAGGCTGACTGTGATTATGTGCTCTAGAGCAGTAAGGAACAACTGGGGCTTTCTGGTCCAATATGCACCATTTGTCTTCATGTGTAAGTGTGCTCTTCACACTTACTCCAGAAATAAATTCTAGTTCAGATAGAGCAAAACAGATAAATATGGCAGAAAACAATTTCTACAATCACACAACAGTTAAGGGTTTTCAAGACCTTAACTTACCCTTGCTTTTTAATAAAACATATTCAATTATAGTACAAAAAATTATGATTTTGGGGAATATGCTAAGAGAAGGCAAGCAGTTACATGTCCAAGCATGGCTTGGAATTGTCCCCTATTGCTTTTGGAATGGAAGTGCCAAACCATCATCTTTCTGGCACCATTCAGGATCAGACCTAAGTTTTGCTTTTGCTTCCTGTCTATGTCTTGGTTGAAGGAAGAGCTCAGTGACAGAGAGAGTGGGCAGCCCTTTGCATCAGAAAGAGCTCCCTAACAGTTTAACTCTGAATTGCACTTTGTCATTCTCCTTAAGCACACAGATCAAAGCAGTTTATATATCAGACTGATTGTTTGAGCTTGATGTGGCACAGACAAGCCCAATAGTAAAATGTCCTCAATGAAGCAGGACCATCTGAACTCTTTATTCCCTGTTTTGGGACTCACTCTAATTGGGCTACCATACAATCATTGCCAAAACTCAGAAGATTAAACCTTCAAAGAGTTTGTCATAAATGTCTGTCTAATTATGCTTTGAGTTGGGCTACAGAAGTAAACATTTCTCAACACTTAGATTAAAAACTTTTTACAACTCAGGTTTTAAAACTTTTTTTCCAAGAAGGAACAAGAGGTCCAAAAGAGACAACACACAGCATTAATGAAGTTGGACCTTATATCTCTTACCTTTGGTGAGCATGTAATTTTTGTTACCAATCCCCTGTAAATGCAAGCATTTCAATTTTCAGAAGGAACTGCTTCCAGTAAATAAACAGTGGCTGGGATGAATGAGGATTAGATAATTTTAACTTGTATTGGTTACAAAAAATTGTTGTTGCAAAAGGTTGGGGAGTTTTCTATGTGTTTCACACACCAGTACTCCCTCAGCATCCCCCTTTGGACCATGCAATATTCTTACTGCAGCCTGTGCTGATGGTCCCATTGCAAGAGTCTTGCTTAAAACCTAGAAGCAAATGGGGGAAGCTCTGTTGGCTGAGCCCTAAAATAAAAAAAACAAAAAAACACAAGCAAAGAATCAGAGCACAGCCTTTGGTTACATGCTAGACCATGAAATGTTATTTCAACATGAAGGACAGATCTGGGGTGAGTTGTGATCAAGTCAGAGAGGTTCTCAAACAACTAAACCCATGACCATTATAATACTCAGGTGTTTCCTTACCCCAAGAAACATCAACTGTAGCTCACTGAAGTTTATCATCCCAGTGCAAACATTTTAAAAATACAGATTTTTACCAGTAATTTTCATTGCCTGCAGCTCTAACATTCAACATCAGAATAAATGGTAACCCTTGAGAGATGGATTTGCTGATGCAGCTGGCTCATTCTATGTCTAAATGAAACATGATCTCCCTAAGGCTCAGGGTTGTTTTATAATTATTTAACTAAAGATTGATGGTATCCATGGGCTTATTTCATTACTTCATTACTTATTTTAAGTTTTCTCTGCCATCTCTTACCAGTCTCTCTAACAATGGTTTAGCTTATTGCCTCTGTGGTTAGCACTTTATTTTTCCACTGAGAATCCCTGCATAAGCAACTGAAAAACGTTCTGCATAACCAAAAGATTTGTAGAAAAAAAAGCTAAGTTACACTTTTGTGTTTATATGGGAGGTGCCACTTTTCTAACTTGACTGCCACGCTAAACAATGTATTCACAATCTGTTTTTGAACTGTTGTACTTTTTGTGACTAAAATTCATTGGAAGAACTTACCTGTCCAGTGGGAAGGTATGGGACTCATATACTTGTTACTAATATATTTTTTTCCCTTATTGGCACTGTCTGAGCTTTTATTTCATCATTATTATGTTGATTCTAATAAAGAAATTAGCATAATTAGTGGTTTATATATATTACTAATAGACAGGGGAAAACTTAACTTGCATTCTTCTTAAGCATATTTAGGTGTTTTTTTCAGTGAAAGGGTAGATTTTCAGGATTCTTATACCACAAATTTGTTTATTTATTAGTAGCAGTCATTAGGCTAGTTGAATGTTCCTGTTCAATGTGGTATATTTAAACTTTGAGAACAATAGACTGACTGAAGAGATTTGATTTTTCATTTTCATTCATATCATATAAAAATAATATTAGAGCTAAACAACATTTAAAAAAACCAAAACCAAACGAAAAAACCAAACCCAAAACCTGACACAGTAGTTGATTAAAAAGATTTGCCTAATGTTTTGTCTGAAAACTCTTTCCCCTTCCACTTTTTAAAGGAAGAGAATGATTTTAAAAAGAAGGAAAGATTTTGCTATGAATTGCATGCAAGTCAAGAATAAAAGATCTAGAAGTAATTTTCTTTAAGAGGAGTTCACTGATTAGTAGTGATGTGCTAACAGAAAAGGATCCAGCAAGATGTAGGTGGGGGTGAGGTGGGGGTAGGGACATCTTCATTTGAATAACAGTGATCCAGCTCTCAGGAAACTGGTCCAGATCTGACCATACATATAGATTTATTTATAATAATTGTCTGTGTTCTCAACACTAGCTGGATTTTTGTGTGTAGAAGTCTTTCCTTTGAAATTTATCTTATCAGCATTCAAAACTGAGAATTTAACTACTTAGGTGCATTGCAGTGTTCAGTACATTAACACTCCCCTGTGTGTTAAATAAATATTTATAGCCTGGGAGGAAGGCTCATAACTAACAACGATTGTATGTAACTAAACTTTGGTGGTTTCTGAAAAGTAAAGCAGTTCTTGACAGTGACACATCTGTGTTTCTCTCTGGCAAGTTCTGCTACTTTGTTTGCAGTAAACAGGTTCTTGACAGCTGAGGATTGCTCTGAGTGTAATCCAGTTGAGTGCTCCTTACCTTTAACTATGCAAATATCCCTGCTGAGTTCAAGAGGTGCATATAAGACAAAATATATGCTACTCAGTGCTTTGGTGAATCATGACCAGAATGCACAAAACCTGCAGGATTGCATCACATAGGGCTTATTTTCATTGTCCTTGATACTCACACTGATATTTATGGGGATATCACTCTTAAGGCCAATACAGGCTGGAAAGCATAACAGCTTGGTCTGTGAAAGTAAGCAATTTAAAATTTCAGAGTTTATACTGCACGTTTGACACTAGGACGCATACCTAGACAAAGTGGGATTTTACAGTTTAGAACAAGAATCTCAGACAGAAAATTACTTTTAAATGCAGAAGGCCACTCCTCTTTCCAATTGGAAACTGTTTTGTTCTTCTCTTGATGATCTTTACAGAACTGGCATAGTTAGAAAACTTCTTTTACTTGACAAAAAAAAAAGTAGCTATTTGTTTGATAAGAGCATCTATTACAGGTCTTACACAGTTATAGGACTTTGAGTCAAAAATATAGACTCTTCTGCTGGTACTCACAATTTTAAACCTGTGAAGAATACCATAGTGGATAGGAACCTGCTAAAATAGTGACAAAAGTAGCCAGTGACCCAAACTGAAGAGGATTTTAGGCTTTTGTCACATGAAGAACACATAGGGCTAAAAGCAAGATCTTGACATGGCCAAGCTCGTGCATCCCCTTTTCCACAGCTGGAACAAGCACATTCCCCACAAACAGCCTATCTCTGGATCCATGAGATTCAGTAAATAGCAAGTCAATCCCCATGGCTACAATCTAGGATGGGCCTTAATCTGAAGTACTTTTTATGGCACTGCTTGGAAGACAAAAACATAATTACAACTCCTCACTGATGTGAAATGTTTCCATGTGCAACTATTTGCAGAGTCATTTCTATTGGCATAAATGGGAGCCAGGATATATTTTTGTATTCAGTTGTAGGACAACAACAGCCTTCGAAAATTCTGCAAAATTAAAGTAGAGATTTGTTTGGTTCAGGCTATCCCTCAATTTTCCAGTACCTTTTTCATCCCTTACATGCTCTGAGGGCCTCTACTGCTTACACATTACCTTTCCTTTTTCTTCTGAGCTTTTGCAGGAGTTGCAGTAGAGAAATTTATCTGTTGGGGAAGGTGGGAAGAGGCTGAACAAGATGTAGGCAGTAGAGGTGAAATTAGAGGGGGGATAAATCAGAGACTTCCCTGCAGCTTTCACAGAGCTACTCATAACCCTACCTGTATTTTAGAACTTCCTTTCAGCCACAGGTAGCATAAGCTAAAAAATCTAAAATCCTCCCCCTTTTTTCTCGTGTACTCAGAGATTCTGCTGTATGAGGTACAGGAGGGTGGAACTTGGGTGTTTGTTAACACTGGAGTGAGCAGAGAACTATTCTGCATTTCAGTTTCTATCTATAAACATCAATGGCTCTTCTCTGTATCATAAGAACATCATGCCCATATGTGCACTTTACACCTGGATACTCCAGTGAAAACAGACCCAAGGTAGACTTTGTTCTGTGTAAAACTGTAGTACCTGGTGGGTAACCTGCTTCCTGCATGACTGCCAGCTCTCCTTTTCACTCAATCTGACTAGCAGCTGCTGACACATCCCTGAAGCATCTCCATCAATATGGAGCACTGAGGCTTCTCCTGAGCAGCTCAGCTGCTGCAGGCAGGCAGTGCTCTAAGTTCACACCAGATTGCTCCTTCAGCTCCTTGATTTGGTGAAATGTGGGATGTATTCCTCTTCAACTGACAGTGCCTCACTTCCTCCTACCTCCTCCACCCCACAAATTATCTTTCTACTTAATATGCATACAAAATTACAGTGAATTGATTTCATCTGAATTTGAAATAGTCTCTGCATTAGCTTTGCTTTCTTAAAACTTTTTTCATTTTCAACTACACCTTTTACGACCCAAATCTGAGTCTGAGACTCTGTTTTCTTTTTCTTTTCTAACAGGAAAGACTGGTATTTCTTTGTAAAAACAGCTGCAATAATGATACATTTATATTCTGAGGATGAGGCACATTTAAACGTCCAGGATTCCTGCACACCTGTATTTGTCCCAATTATGCAAAAAGCTCATGTTCTTCACCAGACATTCAATTTTGTAATAGAAATCTCTAATTTGCAACACTTCCACAGTTTCATGAGCCAAAACAAGACTTTTTGTTGTCTTTGGAGTCCATTTAATCAGCTTGGCTTTTGGTCTGCCTACCTCTGGAGCTGAGTGTAAGAGTATTTCTTTCAGCTTGTGGTTCTGCTGAGTTAACCTCCAGCTATTTCAAAAAGCCTTACTAACTGTTGGGAATTTTGATCATTTTCATACATATTTTATAGACTGTTGAACTGCTCCCCCTTCCCATCTGCTATTTACTTTCCTCTAGTTCAGGTGAGCATTGTTATTCCTTGTAGGACTAATGCAGTGCGGTGGAGGAACCCAAACACCAGAAATAATCAAAGTAAATGGTTTACTGATTACAATGGGATGCAGATTCCTTCTCACCATCTGGGAAAATAAACAGTGGCTTTTTTTTTTTTTTTTTTCTCCAGGATGTTTGCAGTGTAAGGGAAAATGCAGTTTTATGGGTCACAGGAAATGTTAATCATCAAATTGAAACATCAAATATTGGCTGCCTTCAGACACAGAACTTCAGTAATTAAAAACTTAGCTTATCAGTTCAAAAGGAGAAGTAGCATCACAACCAACTTCTGTATAACTGCACACTATATCCCTGTGCTATGATAGGCCATGCTTTTCCTGGGAAGCTATTTTGGAGCTGAAGCAAATAAAAGTAGTTTACCTCTATCTCAATTATTTGTCTCAAATATTTTAAAAAACTACATTTACACTGTGTTTCTTTGTTGGTGGTTGTGGTTTTTTTTTCCTAACACCAAGAATAAAACACATTCTGATTTAATCATGAGAGTCCAGGAGCTGAATGAGATTCTTGGTCTAAATCTGGAGCTCCTTTACTTCAAGCCATTCAGCAAGGCAACTCCTATAAGCTTCAAATATTCACCAAGGGTATTGTTTCTAGACATCAATTCAGTTCTATCATCACATCTAAAATTATAGTTACAAACTGTTTTCCAAATGTCATGTCATGCTGAATGCTTGACTCTATTTCACCAGCTTGTTTTTCAGAAAAAGAAACAGAAGCAGAACCTTCTGCAGCACTCCTCCTCACTCATCCACAAAGTAATTTGCAGACATCCCTAAGAAGGGAGCATGGAAATTAAAACCAATTAATTGCAAAATAATCGAAAAGTCATTAAAGTGATTTTCACAATCTTATATATGAAAGGTAATTATAAAATGGAAGTATGACATATGTAATTAAATACAATATGATAAAAGTTTGTTTGTTATTCCATGAAGCTTTTAGACTAATTGCTATGCCAAATGTGGGAGAATTTGATTAAAAAAATTTGATTAAATACTGATTAAAAAGGGAAAAGGAAATAAATAATGTTTTCCCCATAGAAAATATGAGGAAACCTGTCTTGACTTTAAAAGCAGGAGTTTACTCTAAAACCTCAGCTCTCATGAGTTGGCTGAAATGCTCCATCTTTTCTCCACTTGCCTCTTCTTCCATGCCTCTTGCACAAGAACATGGTGATTGTTCTGGCTATGAGCATTAAATGGGTAAATTGAATTTTATCTGTTCTGCAGAAGTATTAGTATGTTTTTTGGTCTGTTCTACATGCAGCCAGCTGCTTCCCATTGTCCTAACCTAAAAACAATTTTTCACTCCTTGCAGTGATTATTACACATAAATTTGAAAAAACAGTTATTTGCATCACTTTCTTTAGTTGTGTGTCCTCCAAGGATCCATGAATTAGTTACCTCTCAGACAGTTCTGTAGTTTGTAGGCTCTCAGCTTTTGGTAAAGAAATCTCTAGGGTTTGTTTTTTTTTTCCTAGTTAATTTTTTTTCTAAAATACATGCAGAAAAATGTAGAGTTTTCTTGAATCAAGAAACTGATGTGTGTAGGGCTATTTCTAGCTATAACATTTGAAGAGGTGAATCTGAATTTAACAATTTCAGGAATGCTCCAGAGCCCTTGGAGCTCAAAGGTGTCCTGACTGGTGTGGATATTTTGCTGCTGTTAAGTATTTCACAGTTCATGTAGCACAAGCATTGCCTGGTACTTAGAAGCATCCTTTGCAGCTCCACATTAACCTAAGTGCAGGGTTAAGTTGCTTTGAAATATTTCACTTTGAAATCTCTAAGCCCTTGAGTAGCTTGGGAAAATGCAATACTCTCTCACCCTCTGAAGAGACTCAGAACCAGTCAAAGGACTTTCCCACAAAGATGCTCTGGCTTGGAGTTAGGTTTCTCCAGTGCATTGACACTTACTCAAATTTGAGCAGAGTTTCAGGGTTTTGTTCTCCCAGTGTAGAGTGCACATGCATAAATCCCTCTCAGGTGAGAGCACAAAGCAGGTGCTGCTGCTGTGCCCTCAGAGGCCAGTGCTCATAAAAGTGCTCCAAAAATCACAGTCCTACAGCACTTGGCTCTGTAGAAAGGCAGATCACCAAACCTCCTTCAGTGGATGATGGATAGAACAGGATTTTGGGTATCCAGCTCTGGTGCCTAATCAAAGCTACACTATTCTTGGATGCGAGAGGTTTAGTTTATGTAGGTTCCCTAAAAAGCTCTTTTTACAGAATAAATTGTGTGAATTACAAAATGAACAGGAGTCTCCCACTGACCTGCACACAAACCAGTGATGTTAAACTAGTTGTTGTAGGACAAGAGTTGGGCATCTCCCCACTCCAAGGCTGTGTAGTTGGCAACTGCTGTACAGTATTAACAGTGCTGCTTCCACAATCTTAGCAGGGGTTTTAGGCTTAGAATAGAGGCTGGTTTTAAGTACAGTGATATTAATAAGTGATTACACCAGGATATAAATGATTCTTTAAGCTACCATGAAGACCTAGGAATAATTTTGAAACATTGAAGAACTAGAGAAGGAGCAGAATGAGACACACAAATCTTTTAAGATTGGTTTCCCTGCACAGCCTGTGTTAAATATGGCACATCAGCACTAATTGCTTTTATATTCAAGTCGCTGTCTGCTGCTGCATTTGAAGTCTACTGGAACAGGCAGCTCCTAAACAACACCCAGAAGAAACTAACCCTGTATCCTGAGCACACACAGGCTGAAACTAAAGACATCATCTCTGAATATGATGGGGAAAACAAGTTTGAAGGCAATCTTCTGAGTGGAAACTGTGGTAAGTGAAGACTCTTCAGCAAAGAAAAGAGAGAAACCCTCACAACTAAATGGCATGCAATGAAGGTATGTTAAATTCACAAAGCCCTTTAGTCCTCAAATCTACAAGAGCAGTCATGGACACTGAAAGCCTGTGCTTATCCACAAGCTGAGACCCAGTATGACCATGAATAATTCCCAAGTTTGCTTACAGTCCTATACATCACTCCAGTTTTGGCATGAAGGCGTGCTCTAGTCATGGACTTGGAGCAAGTAAGAGACCTGTGGCTGCTAGAAATCCTGGTAGCAGCAAGGTGGTGGACAAATCACATATTTCACATATCAGTTCACTCAAAGTGGCTTCTCATTTGTCAAAGTTTCAAAAGTTTACATCTTGGAAATGAGATCCTATATTCGTTGTCACACTTGCCATGCAATCAGCAAACAGTGATGGCATATGTATGGATTTTGGTTTAGAGCTTGCCAAGGTGTCAGTCTCCACCAGTGTCTTCCCTGCTTACTAATATTCAACTTTAACCAAGTGTTCTGAAGCAAAAAGGATTTCTAAAGAAAAGGTGTGTGCATTTGCTATTTATACACTCTTATTTTTTAAAACATTCTTGTCACAGGTGTGTGTTTTCACCTTCTTTCTAATCTGTGGATCTGGTTTATAACAATGAAATCTTTTCACCTATCCTTCCCTTTCCTCCTTATATCTTGAATTTGGGCTCTGCTTGTAGCTGGGACCTAATTTTAAGAAAGTGTGGAAAAAGTTACCAGGACTGAATCTCAGTCTTCAAGTTGTGCTACTTTCTGTTTAGGAGTAAAAGACATCACAAGCCTCTTCTGGGACATCAGATGCAAAGTTTCTTGTCTGCATTACAATTGTGGCAACTTGTGCATCTGGCATAATCACAGCCATGGGTAGTAATGGGTAATTGTTTTGCTTTAAAGTCATATATGTCTTAAGTGGGGTGGAAAAACCCAACCAACTCTTCCAAGGCCTCAATTCACATTAAAAAGGGACTCTATTAAATTTTTGATACAGTTCTGCCACAGTGGAATAAGGATGTAGGAGGTCTACAGTTACATCTGACTTTTGAAAATTCAAACTCCACAGATGTGATTTACAAGTGTAGTTTCACTGCTTGGGTTAGATACCTGGGAAGCTTTTTACAGTTTGCATCCAAAAGGAACATTTTATGGGCTCAGCATTTTCCTTTGTTAGAGAGTGAGGAACCCTACTCTGCTGGAGAACTGGAGACAGGAACACATCACCAGGGAAAACACAGGGACTAAAACCTAAACTGTATTTCTGCATTAACATTGTCTCCTTGAGTGCAAGTCATTCCTCTCCTCTCTGCCTTAGTTTCCCTTGTGGAATGAGAGGCAGAAGTGACAGCTATGTAAATACTTTGCACTTCATGAATGGAGAGGCATCGGATTGAAAAAAACAAAACCAAAACCCCAGCAATTACCAGAACATTGACCAGAGCATTCTGCTGCAAGGAGTATCTGAAGGAACAGGGGTACCAGGTACCAGCAGCACCTCACCACCCCCTCATTCCTGACTAGTGAGTTACAAGATACATTGAAAAGCAGAGATAGGCACTCACCTGATCGTATTCCTTGAAAACATTTTCAAATTGCAGAGCTCTCAGAAATACTTTTCTTCATTTAGGCAAGAAAGAAATATAATCAAACTACTGAAAGAAACAATTCATGAAAACTTTCATGCAAAATGATACCCAGATCAAAAAAAGTCTCCAGTGGAATGAATATCTTCCCAAATCTGAACTAGACACACTTGAGTGACAGCCATTATGCACAAGACTAGGGGCCGAACACTCTCATATTCTTGTCACGTTCCCAGTGCTTTTCATCCTTCTTACCTTTTTTTTTGCTCATACGTTCAAGCAGTTCAAAAATCATTTATTGGGCATTTTTTATTGTGTCAGCTGCTTATTCCTGGTGTTATCTAATAGGATTAGGGGGATGCAGAAGGTGGGGATGTGCTGGCCTTGTAATACTTTGGGAGATTAAATGTTTTCTTTGTAACATTTTAAAGTCTTATTTCATTTTGCACCAATTTAAAATGGAATGATTTCCCCCCCTCCCCTCCTTTCCTACCTCCTCCTATGTTTGATGAGTGGTGTGTCACCTTGAAAAACAGCATGTGGGATCAAGATGAGAGAGGCAGGAGAGAAAAGCTTTCAGAAGCAGATCTGTTGTCCTGTGGGAATCAAAACTGTAAATCTGAAAAGCACAGGATTAACTATAATCTGAGATTTCAGAAGAGAAGTAAGGAAACTGCATGCTCTTCTATATTCTTGTTAAAAGTAGTTTTCTCCTTAGAAAGAGAGTGATATAAAACATCAGGTAAGGTTTATCATTGCATCTCAGAAGCAATTCAAAAGGAAGTTGATACATTTGCTAGAATTCTGCAGTTTCTATAGATACTTCCCTTTTCTTTCTATAAATAAATATTTTCTAACAAGTGGAATGTTGAGATATTAAAAAACCCCACTTTCCAGTAGTAAATTAGAAGTACACAGCACAGGAGCCCACAGATGTGTCCATACAACCTACTATGGAAATTAATATGCATTACCTAAAAATCCTGTTACAGCCTTGCTGATGTTCCTGTGTCTGAATGCAACATGAACAACGACAGATATAAGATATTGTTCTAGGAAAGGGCATAATGCTGCAATGGACCCCTCTGAAAGCCCTTGTCCCTTCCATGAGCAGAGCATTTGGCAAGGAAGAAGGATCAGGGAGTGGAATATTTAAAGACACATAAAGGAAAGAGCAGTTAGGCTTCACAGGAGGCATTGCTGACTTGAATTTTGTCTCAGCTGCTTTCAGATATAAAGCAGAGTACATGAAGTGAGGAAAGTGGCCAGGCTGCAGCTGGCTTTCACCCTGACTAGTAATTTAAGCAGCCTTGACCTCCCATGCAAGAGTCTCTCTTGTGACATCGAGCTGCTCACACGACACAAGTCAGTGCTAGCAGGAAGCAGCCTTATTCCCACACTGCATACACATGCCAAGAGCTCTTAAGGAAATAAAACTAAATCTCTAGGGCTTGGTCAGAGGAGTTCCAGATCCAGGTTGTGGTCAAGAAGGCTTAACTCTTTACTCACTGTTAATTCACACATGGATTACTGTAAGAGAAAAGAAAAGCACCCCAGTTTTCAGTTATATGGGTTGCTTTGCATTTAAGCTTTAAATTTATCCTGAGACTTTCCTGAATCCTGTCTCTTTCACCTTCTCTTTCCTACCCTGTTCTCTACCCCATTTCACCTTTTCTACCAAATATGCATTCTGCTGGATTTTAACTCCTACTTTTCCCTGTGATTTTGATCTGCACATAGGGAAAGTTAATGTTCAAAACCAGCAACTAGTGATATGTCAAAGTTGCTAAAATGAGCTGAATAATGCAAGCAGACATGTAAGAAACCTTCCTTGTATCTATTTACTTCTTCCACAGCAGGTTGATCAATTTGCTATTGGTAGAAAGATGCTCAACATAATTCTAAATAACAGATTCCCATCCATCCTCCTCCACTAATCTTCATGAGCATTTGGCTTGGACTCATTATATCCCAAATTCATCTCACTCAACCTCTCTATTATGCCACTTGATTAACATCTGTGATGTCACTGAAGCATTTGGGGTTTCATTTGTAACCTGTACCAAACCCAGCTACAGACATTGATGATAAATGAAGCACCAGGTTCTATGTGAAACATTATTACACAATACATCAGTTTTATGCCAGAGTTACTGATGCTTTCATGGTCTCTCTATTCAGAGAAATGGGCCTGTACTCACAGGGGCTTCATAATTTGAATAGCAAGCATCTTTTAGATTGACAAAGTCATTTATAAAACCTGCATCATGACTCAGGGCTAGTTATGTAAATCAGTTTTTCTTGAAGTGAGAGTTGTTGTTGCTTTCTGTTGATGAATGTGGTCTGCATATTCTCTGGAGAAATTTCTAATTCCTACCAGTATCCTGAAAATAACATTATGCTAACAAAGGCCATTTTTCACTTGTAATCCTACCCAATTAAATTTGAGCAATGGATTTTTGCATATGGACATATGTAATTGATTTCCTAAGCAATTATTTTCTCATGCCATAATCAGGGTAAAATCCCACAAATTCCAGGGCACAAAACCTGCAACAGCTCTTCTGAGTCATGGCAAAATATGTGTTTCCTACTTTGTCCTAACATAATCTAAAAAATAAAGGTTGAGATAAAGCAAAGCATCTTCTACAAAATATTTCTGAGCTCTCTTGGGAAACCTGAGTTGAGCTGGTAGACCCTTTGTTAAACTGAAGAAAATGAGTAAAATTTAACTAAGTAGCTGCTAATTTGATTTCTTTTTTAATTTTTCCCCCTAAATATGTTTTTAAATACCTCTTAAATGTATCTCCCATGTGTAAATTAAGGAAAATTTGATTTAATGCACAGAGATGACCAGTTGCCAGCAATGCCAGATTTGATAATTAGCTCAAAATCTTCATTACTCCAATTCTTCCAGCGGGTTCCTTCTTTTTTTCTGAATTTGTCACATTTCCTGTCCTGTTGCTTTGCCAAAATCCTGATAATCTGAAAAAAGAGACACCCCAGCAATGCTATTGCAGGATATTATGCTGTGTTCTCACTTGCTGTCCTCGTTACCCAAATGCAAGGCAATTAAATTAAAATTTGTTCTTGAAACTTCAGTGTGACAAAGCTGCTCTGCAGTATTTCTTTAATCTGCAGACAGGGAAACTGGAAGAAAGTCCCTGCAGTTTGTCATTATAGACCACACAACCCTAAGCTGGTAACCATACATTGCCTCAAGTTTCTCTGTGACTCCAGTTTCTTCTGTTAATCCTGTTCTTCTATTGTTCTGCTAAGATGTGAAACAGAATTTAAAGACAGCTTTAGGAAAATGGTTGGAAAGTTCTAAGTCCATCTGAAATCCTAAAATATCCAAGTGGGAATGTTTTCTATTGACTGCTGATGCTGGAAATAATGGAACAAATTCCCTTTTGGTGTGAGGCTAAGCAGAATAGTTCTGAATCACCCTTTCCTTCCTGCCACTGGAGCAGCAAGGTTCTTACTGGTAACTACAGAACTCAACTGGCTTCCCTCTGAGCCTGTTGCAATCTCTGGTTTATTCATGGGAGGCAGGAACTTTCCATAATTTAAGATTTTACTATATTCCCATGAAATACTCTGCTTTGGTCTCCTTTTATATTCAAAAGGAAGAAAGATGAGCTTTCAAAAGGCTTAGTTTAATTATCAGAAGATATTATCTAAGAAAAGCAGCTGTAAGATTTAAATAACTTCAAGTGGCCATTTAGAGATCTGCAAAGCATTCAGTCTTTTCATATTATTTAACTATTGTAGGACTCATTCAACAGCCATGAGAGACTAGAAAATGTATTTCTAAATTAATGAGAAAGTTATTAAGGAAAAAATCTAGTAGGTTGATGGAGATAGATAACCTACCTACACTCTCTTCATTTTCGTGTTTCATGTTGAGCTAATTAGCACTTTCTAGTGCAACATTATTTCACAGCATTTGCATTCTAAGTGCTGGAGAGGGAACAACCACTCAGATGAACAGGTCTTGAAATTAGTATATTGAAACTTTAGGAAATGTTTAAACATGAGGGGAACAAGAGGTACCATTTATAGGCAGCTATGCTGCTGAAGAAGACAAAGGTAAGTAAAAGGTACTTCAGCTTAGTGCTTCCCTAAAAGAAGATCACTTGAAAATAGATTTACAGATATTGCCTATGATCTGCAGGAGGCCCAAACCTTTATTTAGTGTCAGGCCAGAAGACAAAGGAGTTACCTGTTATCAGTTCATTTTTAGTTCCACCTATTATGTGTCTGACACTTTGCAGCCAGAGATAAATATAGTCCCTCCTCCAGGATCCCTTCTGCCCTCAAAGAAAGGAGCCTACTGGGCAGAAAAAGCAATAAATTGTGACAATGACATGATCTTACAAAAATATTATAGTAATTATGCTTTAAACTGCTGAATTATTCTGGGGGCCTGACAGTGAGATCTGGGACATAAAGCAATGTTTACACACGTATACATGTAAGCATATATGCAAAGGAATATTCGTCCAGAACACTAAGTACAAAGTAGTTACGTGGGTAGTTTGTGCAATATTTAGAATATATAGTCCTTTATTCCTATTTCATGTTTTTGTAGTAATGTTTGCCAAGCAATGCAATGCTGATAATGCCTTACGTATACATCTATTTTTTGAGACATCATAAGTCTTTTTGGCATCCCAGGAATTTTAACATCCTTGCCTAAAATATCCACATAATAACTTAATTACAAGGAAATCTAAATCCAGTCTTTTAATATGTACATTTACCAATGCCACTATAAAATAATGCATGAAATATCTGCAGGTTTCCTTCATGTTCTTTCCAGCTTCAAAGTGATCTGCCAGATCACATTTACAGCCACCAAGAGATTCTTAATTGTATATGGATATGAATATTAGAAGACTGAGTACCAAGAGTGAAAAATGAATGACCCTGAACTAAAAAAAATAATTATGTCCTCCTCTTATTCTTCCTGTACCTTGCCAGGAAAGTTAAAGACACAATGTATTTTACTTTGAAAAACTTACTGGTTTAGCACAGCATGCAAGTAGCAGAAGCCTTGCTTGCTTTTTTTCTTGAGAGCTTTAAAATTTGATTTTGTGTAGCAACTTGCAAGCCAGTCTCAGAGCCAACAGAGTATTTCAGTTGCCTGGAATAAAGGCAATCCCCAAGTCAATCTCTGTCCTTACAAAGTACCAGCAGTCATGACTCCCTCATGTGTGAAGATCTGAAGTGAACAGGTAAAACAACCTTGTGTTGCTGGCATGAACAAACTGCTGCAAAGAAAGCTCTGCACGGAACTGCATTTCACTACACTCTGTTCTGTGTGTGTAAAACACTGGAGCAGGTTGCCCAGGACAAGGCTCTGAGCAATCTGATCTAGTTGAAGATGTCCTTGATTACTGCAGAGACCTTTAAACCAAATTCCTTCCAACCCAAATTACTCTATAATTCTACAGTTTAGGACAGGACGACTTTCAAAAAAACCCAAGTGCCACAAAAATGTAAGTAAATATGAAGAAAATATTCATGTTGCTTTTCAGTCCAAGGAAGCTTCCCCAAAACATTAATAACTTTTAGTCCATAGCACATAAAATTTTTGAAATAAAGTTATTTTGCACCAAAGTTTAAAATGTAGGCAAGAATATTTAAATGGGATTTTTCCATTTTGAAGACAGATGATCATCAAAACCAAGTATTTTTCACAGTCCTTTTCAATATAGTGGCATTCTCCAATTTGCAGTAGTTTTGCCAGAAGTAAGAAAAAAAGAAACCCCAAACCCATAGACATACCTCTCTGGTTTGCAAGCTAATCTCTGTTTTAAGGTAGATTTTTAAGCTACTTGTGTGTTGAAGTAGCTTCTTAAAAGTAGATGTTCAAAAAAGTATAGATATGTGAATACTGAGTAGTAATCCAGGTTTTCAATTCTTCTTTGGACAACCTTGCACGAAGAGGAAACACAGAAGGAAATTGGTTGTATTGCCTACTTATAATCCCAGTTACAAGACAGCTATTTCTTGCAAAGCAAAAGGGAGCAGAGTAGATAAACCAGCCATTTCCTTCAGTCAGAGAACTTCCAAACTTTGTCACTACCTGGGTAATGGATTTGTGCAAACCCAAGGATTTACCTAGGTTTGCAGTACTCATGGGATTTGTATGCATCCCCCATCCTTTCTGCATGTATCTGTAGGCTTCAGACAAACTCTAGTAGCAAACCCAATGCAGCAGCATTTCAGGTTCATTTAATAAAAGCAAATTTGCTCTTGGTGCTTCCTCTTACAGCAGCACAGTAACAAGGTAAGTGCTAGAGCCAAGAGGAGCAGAGCTGGAATGTAGCTGCAAAGAACATACAAAACTATTTTAAGAATATTTAAGTCCTGGGTTTCCAGTACTGCCCAGATGATAAGGTATCATAATGGCTGAATTCATCTTAAGTTATACCACCTGCCCTGAATTCAATATTTAGTATTTCAGGGGATCACATCCCCTCTTTCCTGAATTCAAAATAGCTGACTGAAGGGGGAAATTGTTTGCTCTGCTATATCCTGCTCTAGCCTTTTAGGGTATTCTGTCATCAGACCTCCTGGAGCCTGCTCTCTTTACCACAAGCCAGTTTACTCCTTCATTACGAATTGTCATTCAAAATAAATGTGTGGGTGAAGGAGGAAGCAGGATTCACACATTCTCAGAATCCCAGTAGTGAAGGACTTGTGAATTAGATCCCTTTTTAGCCTAGAATTGCCTTTATAATCCTTCACTGTATAGTTGTTGCTGGTATTTGCTCCAGCAGTTAGTGAACCCACCAAGCAACTCCCTACATCTTTTGTGTAGCTGCTGCTAAATGAGTTTGATCTGGATTTGGAGTTCTTGCAGTTGTTTTCTTCCTGACCTTCAGAAGGGAGATGATTTCTCACTGTCTTCCTTGACCTAAATTACTCAGGAGCTAAAAGGAGAAAGACTAAGGTCCAGGACACTGGCTGAGAGATATTAATATGGAGCCTGGAACCCTGCTGCCAAGACCCTCCCGAGGAAATTAATTTTCCAGGACACCACATCTTCAGCCACACACTGCTTTCACTATCAAAAGGACAGCTCACCTACTACTGCAAGGAGTCTGCATGGTACAGTCATCTAGCCTTTAATTTGTGCATGAAAATTAAACAGAGGCTTTAGCCTTGCTTATTTCTTATGCAGCTGAAATAGGGGGTAGGAGAAGGGGACAGAATTAAGAGTTGAAGAGGGTATAGTGAATTGTATTGAATTGAATTGCAAAGGTTCAAATGGGTTTATCAGTCAGGCAAGAGACACGAAGAAAGGACAATTCACTGTGCAGCAGTGCTGCTAACAAGGGCTGCATATCATGAAAGGACAACGACCTTTTGTCATACCTTTGGCATTCACCTTCTAAACCATCGCCTAATTCCTCTAATTTCCCTAGTTGTGTTCAGCAGTCCCTTTGTGCTTTCTGAGACACTGCTCCTGCCCGCAGAGAGTCCCAGAGCTTTTCTCTGGGAGCTGGCTGCTTCCCACACTTCTTAATGTCCCCATAAAAGCATTTTCCATTGGAGATCCTCAGGCTTGTTGAGATTTCTTAGCGTGCAGAGGTGGGCACCATCCTGAACAGTGGAGAGGCAGCAGTTGACTGAAGTCCTCAGCAAGTCACTTCACATCTCATAGGTGTAACCAGTGACCCTACATGCTTGCTGCAGTGAGGGAGGGAAATGTTCCAGCCCCTGAAGGTGGGGCTTGAACCTGCTTAAAGAATCAACAGAAAATTTTCCCGTTCTTCCTCCACTCACCTTCCTTTCCTTATGAATTCACCACACTCCCTACATCTCTTCATGTCTCATTTCAACAGTGATAAAAAAACCTTCTTGCCTTTTGCTTTGGGGTCTTCTTTTTTCTTGTAAAAGCATCCCCTTTCATTCAGATGTCTTCAGTTCTACTATTTGTTTTATGTCTTTTGTTGCCCTAATAACTGCTCCTTGCTACTTGCTCCTGTATTTTTCCATTTCCCTTACATGTATGTATTATTTTTATTTCATAGCTTCCTGTGTCTTCAGTCCTTGCTCCATTTAGTGTTCTCATTTTCCTCTGTAGACCCACTCGAATAAATAAAAGTTGTTTTCATAATAAACTCAGAAGAACATGTTACACTGTGGTGACACATTAGTCTGACTAGTCATAGCTACAATACACTTTGTCCTTTGAAGGAATCCAAGATTGCAAAGAGTTTTGACCCCAAAGGGGATAAAAAGTCAACCATTTAAAATGAGTTTTTGAAAACTATGTACTATACATCCATAATTTTTAAGGGAAGAAATATATGATGACATGGTTCTGAAACAGGAGATTCAAGAACGTATTCAAGAAATACTTGCTCAAGCAATTCCAAAATGAAACATCAAAACAATTTTAATGAAAAGTTTAGATCTCATTTAAGATGACATTTTGGAGGAAAAATCATACAGTGAATGTTACCACCTCCAATTGTGAGCTTTCTAGACAAGCTACTCAAACAGAAAAAGGTGCATATTGCCATTGGGTAAATAGAAAACTGGCTAATGTCAAGTTTGACACCACAAGAGTATGGTTTTATCTTGGGTACACACATCTGTAAAGGTCATTAGTGCCAGACATGAGATGCAAATGGCACCATGGAGTCACAGGGCTCTGGCAGAGCCCAAAATGACACAAGGTCTCACTATCCTACTTGCTCCCCAAACTTCCCAGGAGTAGATTATAATAAAAGAAAAGTATCTTCTAGAGTAGGTTCAAGTTTCAAGACAAAATTTTAAGTTTTGCAAGCCATTGGCATGGAACAAATGACAAATACACAGCTAGAACACTTTTGTATTTCTGTTTAGCCTTACTTTGCTGGAGTGTTAAATTTTATAGGAAAAAAAAATCTTTCCTTGCAGTTTAAGACCAAACCCTTGAATTTTACAGAAGTGCCATGAAGTAGATTATTTCACACTTCTGTACCTGAAACATCATCTTTGCTGCAATATCTGCATGAGTTTCAAACCTGAAGATAGAGATACAAAATAAAAATGCTCCCCCCCCAAGTGTGCTTTTTTTTATCTACACACATTTTTTAGGATAATGAAACAGTTTTAAAAATTGAACTATATCATTAGTTTTCCCTAGTCAATATGCAAAGATACAACAGCTGCTCATTGTAAAAAACAATAGAGATCACAGAATCTTCTGTTCAATCTGGACATCAATTTCTGGTCTATATATATATTTTGTTGTGAAATATGAAATTCTTCTAGCTGTAGAAACTGTCACCAATTGTCCATTTGATTTTCTTTACTAGACAAATCAGTTACTACCACCAAATTATTTAGTACAGAGAAAAGGGCAACAAAGTCTCCTTCCAGTTCACTTGTTGAGTGAACAGGAATCTGCAATAAAGTCTTACAATAAAATAAGAAAATGGCCTACATACACAAAACTGCCATCAAAACGTTGGGATATTGTCCTTGTCCAAACATTTAGAGCCTGGTGTGCCACAAACTACGAATTTTGCTGGCTGTTATGTAGGGGAGCTCTGCTCAGGTGTCCTGTGCTCCCTCTCCCCGCTTGCCTTAGGCACTACTGTTTGCAAACAAGCTTTAGCATTTCTTGTTCAAAAAGTGGCCACCAAGTGCTCTCTGTGGCAATGAAAGAAATAATTTGCTATGACACAGCTCAAGCCTGTATTCAAAGTATCACCTGTGTAAGGTGCCAGAAGTATCATTTGGTACAAGCCTATGATGCATAAAAGTCTTACATATTTCTTTTTGCTCATGTTTGTTTATATCTCGGAGCAAGGTAAGGCAGCAGTAGCTTGATCCAAGTCTTACATTCCTCTGACATTAGGAAGAACATATTCATAAAAGTTGGAATGGTTCAATGGTTTTCCCTCCTAGGAAACTAGATACTATTATGATATTCCAGATATGTTTTTTTATTCAGTTCAGAGATAATGGACACAAAAAGATCCTTGCCCCTCTCTGTAATCATCTGCACTAAACTCACCAGACTGTTCAGTTTCTGTAAAACAAGGTAAGAAGAAAATCCCTCTAGTAAATCAGCTGATTAATGGATGGAAAAAAACCAAACTATAATCAACTCCAAGCTGGTAGCAGTTCACTATCCTGAAGATTACTTCTGTATTTCTTTTCACCAAACAGTAACCAGTTCTAAGATTCTGTCTCCCTTGTTAATATTCTGGCTTTATTCAATCTGTTCATACCTACTACATGTTACGAAACTTAGAAATGCAGAACACCCAGAACCTTTAAATTTGTAACTGCAACAGTTTCTGGATCTGTAATTTTAGAACTGACTGGCTGATGGCTGGGAAGGGATGGCCCAAGACATGAGTTGTATCCTAGACTCCAGTGAATAAGCTGTGTACTTGCAAATATACTGCTCCAGTGGAAAAGATGCTGTAATTTCTATGAAATGGAGATAGGCAGGGAAGAAAAAGCAAAGACAGACCAAAAAATAGTTAAGTGCTAATACAAAGCGTCACAAATGAGGGCTTCACTTAGAAATTGAATATGAGCATATATAAACATGTTTTTCTATTAGTGACCTCTGGAACATCTCAGCACTAAGTGGTGCTGGTGTACAACAAAAGAGGGAGCCTTGTGCTTCTGTAAAATAGGAAGCAAGGCCGTGGTCTCTCTTCATACATCACCAGGCAGTAACAGGATAGAAAGATTACGACATCTGAGACACATATCTGTGCAGGTCTAATCGTTCCAGTCAGAGCTCCCTTAAGGCAAACTTAAATTAACTAACCTGAGATTCTGAATGATGCAACTTCATGCCTGATCTAACACTGAAAAAGAGGCTCTGATGATGGAGCACTAGTCAGTGATGAGGAAACAAGGTAGAATATAGAGTGAGTCCTCCCTAGCAGAGAGGGCAGGTTGGGCTGACTGAGATCCAGATGAACAAAAAGTGCATTTTCATTTTAAGATAATTCCAAATTTCTCAGGTGAACACAGCACAACCTCTCTAGCAGCTGACAGCAACAGGACCTTCATGATCCACCCCCATGCACAACAAACCATGACAGTGTCAAGTGCCTAAAGGCTGAGGAATGTTCCAAGCATGGAGCACATAAAGCTGTCAGGTAAGTTTGTCACAAATCACTCAGCTCTCAGCTGGGAAGCTGAGGGTAGCTGGCACTGGAAAGAGACCATGATGGTCTGTGGAACTCAACATGCTTTTCTAAGCTGATACTGAAAGCAATTGCCATGACAATAAGGATTAGGCAGGCAGCTGATATAGTTGGCATGCACATCTATGCATATCAGGGATGCTAATGAGGCCCCTTGTTTGCTGGGATTGCTGAGGGTCAGAACAGACCACGTACAAACACACCCTCTTCTCTATTAGCACCATTAGCAAGGGGAGTCAATAGTTAAAATATCTTGCCAGTGACAATCAAAATCCAGATTAAAGTCTGAATTCAGAAAGCCACCAACAACTTGTCTAAGGAGAAGGAAAAGAAAAAGGCTTTGTTTACAAATGGTTCATTTTCTTCTGCATCAGTAGATGGTGCTCTTCATATTGTCTCAGAGGTTACTTCTAAGCACAGTGCTTTTATGCCTGGGGCTGAAATCTCTAAGTGCTTTTTCCACACCCCCTTTTTCATCTCCTTAAGTTGCCAGACCCTCTTCCCTCTAAAGTGGCTGGATAATAATCATATTAGTGCTCAATGGGTTCAGTCAGGAACTTTAGAATTATCTGTCATGGTAAATAACCAAAGGAGGCAGAGAACATGTAGGATTTCTGTGCCTTTCTGGAAGGCTGTCACTCAGTAAATATTAATGTGATCCTTCTTTTGTAAGTGCTTCTGAAGGGGTCTCACTATGCTTCTGTCCATGGTTGTCCTGAGCAGCAGAGTGACAACACCTCTCACAAGTGTTTATGAGTGCACAGTTTTTACAGACAGCATATAAATTTAACACAGTGGAGGTGCATGAAAACCACACTGCACACCTCTGTAACACCACTTACTCCTATGAGGCTTCTCAGAATCCTAAACACTGCAAACAGTCACATTCAGATAAAATTTCCAAGTGCAGAATGAGGGAGGACACATCCTAGGAAAGCAGCACAAATACCATCCCATTTTCTGAGACCCAAAGCAGACATGCATGATCTATCCAGCAGCAAATCCAGCTGTCCTCATCTCCACAGGCAGGCACAAAATTTCCTTACTCTGGAAAAGGAGCATCTGGGCATTTGTTCCACTGAATTCTCTGTAACTCAGGCAGGTGATGGAATATCACAGGGTCTGTAAATAGGCTCAGAGGCATGACGAAAGAGAATCAATTTCTGGGATAACAGGAAGAAAATAACTCCAAATATACATACACATAAATCAAGGAAGCTGGCACACTTACATGAAAGTGCTATAAATGGTGCAGTACTGAGCAGAACTCTTTCTGAGTGGTCTTTTAAGTCTATAGGCTTCTATAAACAGCATTCTTTTTCTTCATGGCTTCCTTCTGAGTCTGGCTCTAGAAGCTGCTCTAAAGACAATGTGTAGTATGAAATGACATAAATTTATGAAGAATATTGCAAAATGCAGCCAGTCCACAACAGTGGTAAGACTACAAACCACAAAAAGTGGCACTGACACCACTGAGGTAGCAGTACACTGCAGTACTTGCCCATGAGTTTCCCTACCAGAGGGGAAACAAACTAATAAAATGAGCCAAAAATCTCACCCTCACCCAAAAAAAAATCCCCAAATTTCGAGAGGGCGGGCATTTGTAACCTTTACTGCTGCCTTAATTCCCTAGCACACCTGGTCAGGAGGTGTTATTCCTCAGAGGCCTGAGACTGAGTCTTTAAATCTCTGGCACTAGAGGTAACCCACAGCAAACCACACAGAATTAAGACTTCCTCAAGAATCAACTCCTTCGCAGCTGCTCCCTTTTTGTACCCAGAAATGCCCCTCTTTTCTGTTTGTTTGTTTGTTTGTTGTTACTCTTTTGCCTTTGTGTAGAGTCTGCTGTGTGTCCTTGGCAGGAGGCACAGTATTTCCTTAGAGCAGGTGAGGGGAAGAAGGATGTAGTGGCAAGATTCAACACCTCCACAGACTTTTTTTCACATAAATGAATAAGGTTCATATCTCCACTACCTGTTGCCCCTGGCCTGGCACAGTCCTTATGAAAAGGCTCAGTTTTGCTCTTGCAGCAGTGCACACAAAGATTTCAGGAACGATGCTGTCCAAGGGCTCCACCACAGAGCTTAGCACCATCATCTAAGGCTCAATGCCTCTGGCTACTTTAATGAAATATGTCTTACTTCATGGGGCCTTTGTTATCTATCCTTTACTGAAACAATTAGAGTTCTGCTCTGTGTTTTTCACCTACATATATTTATTTTTTACCTCTTTTTCATCTTGAATACTGCCTTTCTTTTCCCTGCAGTATTGCCCAGTTATCCTTTCCAGTAAGACTCATGATCCCATTCAACCTTTGATGTAAGAGAGTAATTGTTAAACTGAAGTATCCATAACCTGAGGAATTTCCTGAGAGCAAAGGAATTCAGCTTCAATATGTGCTGCTGAAAAACATGCACAGAGACTTTGGAACTTGCTGTCTCAGTCTGCATTTTCATGATTTCTTTGAGCTAGAATATTTGCCTTGAGAAAGCACTGAATATGAAATGAAGATAAATACAGCTTTGGCACTCAGTGCACTTTGCTTTTTCATTCCTTATTCTAATGAAACAACACAAACCCCAGTATTTTTCTCCTGACAAAAGCCATGTATCTCATAGCCCAGAAAATCCCTTTCTGTACCTTCAACACCTCTCTCAGAAATGCCACCCTGCTGTGGTAAACTGAATTATGTATCTTAACCTGATGTTTACTGAACATATAAATTGGTTTGTTTACACTCCATGCTCTGCTCTCTCTAAATAAGACACGCTTTGAACAGAGAAGGGCAGAGGAAATGGTAACAAAAGAGTTTGGAATTTACTGGCACTGGGAAGATTCTAGCTCCTGCTGAGGGCATGGGCAGGTTCTATTCTTAAAGGTAGAAAGATAAGTACAGAATAGAGCTGACCTGAAAGAAAGGAGCTTGGAAAGCTCTCCAAATTAACACAGATGTCTGCTAGAAGGATCTGATGCTCTGGCTGCTCAGCTTATCATCGTAAGAAAGTCTTTGCACAGGACAGATGGAGGTATTTACCATTTTAAAATCCTCTAATTAAATCTTAGTTAGGGTTAAGCTAGCAGAAAAGCCATTATGCTTGCCAGAAATCACAGGAATCAGATATGAAACAACACAGGTATTGATTCCACTGCAGGATGACAAACATCTTCATCTCTGAGCTGCAGCAGGGCAGCTGCCAATTAATCAGCACCCTCAATGTGCTGGTGAGGGAAGGGAAAGGATATGGCAGGACTGTACAAAATAACCCTGAAGCAAGATAGGATCTCTTTGACTACTCAAGAAGCAAGTTGGCTCTAAGAAATGCTAGTTTCATGGGTGACACCTCACTGCTTGGTTAGCATTCTCTAAGTTTGAAAGATTTGCCCGCACTCCCCTCTGCCTTCCATTAGGAGACATCAGTGACATGCTGCTAAAGGTCTGTGCAAGCAGCCAAGCTTCTGTTCTTTGTCCTATTAAGGCTGTCAGGCCTCTCATCTCAGATAAGACAACCTTGCCCAGGTGTCTCCCATGACATGCTTCTCTGCCATCAAAGCTTTCCTTTGTGAATCAGTGCAGGAGAGACGCTCCAGCTGTGCTCTACAGCTGGGGAATCAAGGCATGTCAGGAAAGACAGTGCTCCAAATGTAACCTGCCCACAGCAAACTGCCAATGTCCAGCCCAAGGGGTGTCCCTCACCCAGCACAGCACCAGGATGCTCACAGCAGCAGGTGTCACAGCAGGAAAGCAGAGACATGAAAGGATGACACTGTAAGTGCTGCCAGCCACATATTAGTGAGATGCCTGATAACAGCGCTCTGCTCCCTCCTTTGCCTCTCCACACCTGAAATTTAACCATCTAAATCATCTGTGGGACATCTTAAAAAACACTGGCATCAAAGTGAGAAGTACAGTTAGTATTTCATAGTTTGTCAGGCTCTCACATCCACAGGGAAATATTACCCAGTTGATACAATAAGTCATGTTATAAACCACAAGTCTGTTAGTAGGGTAGGAACTGCCTCACCCCAGGAATTGTAGAAGTACTAGTACAATGCCCTTCCAGAAACTTGCACACTTTTATCTATAAATGCATTAAATCTTCAGATTTCTCTAGTTTAAATTAGACATGAATTAATGCTCTCAGCAAGTCATTGGAGACCTCAACTTGCAAATACAGTGATACTCAAAGGAAACACAGAGCCAAGACTCTGCTTATACCACAGATCTGTTTGTGCAAAGAGAAACTGTGTGTGAAGGAAACTGTGTGTAATTACCTGCACTCAGCAGAAGCCAACCTGCATTCCTCACTGGGTATCACCCTTCCATCATGGCTTTAAACAACCTCACAGAGCTGCTGCTGGGGAAGGTGTGCATTCTAATTCAAGGTTGGCTGTGTGACCATGCTCTGTATGGTGCACAGTATTTATTGGTTTCACTTTATAAAGAGTTTTGATGCATTTCAAAGACGGAGAGTCCTGTAATAATACCAGGTTTTAAAAAGCACTTCAGTACAGATTCTTTTTTGTATGGCTTGTCTCTGGATTCCATTGCCTAAAATAAGCAGGCACATTAAAATACAGAACTCCATTATGTGATAGCAGGGAAAAAAATAGCTTCAAATCACAGTATTAGCGTATGAATCACGCACCCAATTATACATTTAATCAGTGACATAGAAAACTTAGTGAGGCCTCTGAGCTTTTCCCTCCCAATTGAAAAAAAGAGAAGCTATCAACAGTTTCTTAAAAAGAACCTCCTTAGCCTCCAGTTATGGAGGAAGAAACTCTAGGTTTTGATGTCAGAATTGCATGTTTGTTCAACAGTGTTATCAGTGCAAACTTTTGATGTATACTGAAAGCTAACAATGGTTAAAAGAAAATCAGTCGTGCACATATGGAGAAGATCCCAGCTTTTCTTTGCAAGCCACAGTTTTGCTATTGGTACTGAGCTGAGCATGATCCAGGAAAACTAGTGCAAAGCACATCAGAACCTGTCATCTCTGTGTGATCCAGTGGCCCTCTGTGATCTGTCTGTCCCATGATGTGCATGGTTTCAAACACAGAATAAAAGCATTCAGTAGGAGAAAGACACAAACCAGAACGGCCAGCCTTTACCACATTTTTCTTCCTCCCCAAGTGGTTGAAAAACCCAGCCTGTGACTGTTTAGCTAAAATGGATAACTTTTCAAAACTGACAGAAAATAATTTACACTCTCAATTTTAGCGTGGTGCTTTAACTCCTAAAAAATGTTTCACTTCAAGTAAAGGCAGAGCAATGTTTGAAACCGCTTTAATTGTTTGCATCTGCTTTATTCAGGATGCTTGAGCCACAGCAAAGATGAACAGTTTTAAGCATGCATTTATTTATGTACTGAGAAGAAATTAGAGCTCAGCGCACAAAGGTCAAATACTAACACTATTCTCTTGCTTGTTTCACTTTGCTTTCAATCTTCAGGCATGCTGGTTCTTTTTCTGTTCCCTCACTGAGATGTGGGTGCAGCATTTAATCCACCTCCTTTTTCCTCTCTACCCTCTTATACTGTTTAAAACCATGCTACCTCTTTATTAGTGAAGTGTAGGAGAGGTTGAAAAATGTCTTGATCTACCTGCCTCCTCTGCTTGAAGAGATGGCCACCAAGTTCCTGAGCTCCATTGAGAAGAATTTTTCTTTTCATCAGCTGCAGAGCGTGACCTAAGGAGTATTCTATGAACTATATAGCTATGGTACACTTTCTGCTAAAATGACAGCCAGTTTTCAAGATGGAAATGCCATCTATTTTTGCAGTGCTCACGCAGAGGGATAGCACTGCTGGCTTCTTTGAAGTAATTCAGCTCCCATCTCAGCCACAATATCTTTGCTCCCCCAGCCATATCTGACATGGAGAATGAAACCTACACACACATCAGTGGTGATGTAGAAGGATGTGCATCTTATTTTATGCATCAGTTACCTCAGTATCTGAACAGAAATCTCTAAATAGCAATCAAATCAAACAATTGGCTATCACCTCTAAATATTAAGAAATTTTGTTCTCTAGATTATAAAAAGAAAAAAATCCACTCATGCAAATATTTCTTCATCCCTGGATAGTGATACAAATAAAGCACTGACTAAGCAACCCATCAAGAATTTGTTGGCACCAATAACAGCACACAGAGCAATTCTTTCCTAGTCATCAGCTATGGAAGTGGGAGCTGCACACACACAATAAATAAGACAGAAAATACTCCTGAGGAGCAGGTTTCGTAAAAGGGAAAAACACCTTTCTTAACCAAATTTAAAACAAGAGTTATTAAAGACAGAATATTAATAAAAAGAATTTTAATATCCTAAATTATAAAGAAAACAAAAATTGAACTAATGGGATTATTTTGCTAGTTCAAGGTAGCCACAATAGAGCTTATTTAGGGCCTAGCAGTGTTTAGGCAATGCCAGACTTTTGAAAGAATATGGTCTTATGTTAACCAGGAAGTTTAGTGAAATGTGCCATGAGATTTGTCTTGGAAAAATTATCTTGGAAAAGTTTGTCATAGAATCATGGAATGGTTTGGAAGGAGCATTAAAGATCATCTAGTTCCAAACCAAAATCCTCCCTTTGCAGCTGCAGCATTTGTGCATGACAGAGTAAGGTCACCCATGACAGCTAAAGCAGTCCAGTTCTGCATTTTTCCTCTCTCACACAGAGACAGGAGTTCTGCCTGTGCCCTGCCTCCTTCACACAGACATTCCAATCCAAGACTCTCATGCTGAAAGAAAACTCCTGGAACAGAACCTACTTTGGCCTCTGAGAAACACCAAAATGTAGGACAGTCACTTCCTAAGCTTTCAACATTTTGTGGGACAAGACAGCCATTTTCCACGCACCTGTGCTCTTATTTTCTGTAAATGCTAACAGGTCTCTGACAGTTTAAACTACAAAAGGAGCAGCACACCCTTTGCTGAGCTCAAATGTGCTTCTCAACAGGAAGTAGTAAGAAAACAATGTTTTAACAGCCGTGGATGTGGCAAGATGAGTGCTTTTATCTGCTTACCAGAAGCTTCTTTAAATAGAGATGCAACCACAACAAGCTGAAAGGTTCAGTAGTTAAGTGATTCAGTTCAAATTCTTTACTCCAATGCATCACTGACCACTTTTTAAGGCTTAGCTTAGCTTCACAGTTATTTCAAATCTTTTAACCTACACACACACTAATTAGATCTAAGCAGTCATTAAGCTGAACTGCAGAGATATCTTGACTTACTGGCAAATATTTGCAATCACAGATTAAGTTGAGGCAGGCACATATATTTTTTTCATTTCCTTGCCACTGTCACTTGTCAGACATGTACATGACCTGCACTTTACTTCCAGTTCAGAGGTTCTCCTACTGTCCCCTGACACCTGTGTCATGTGAGGGAAATATTGTCCCCTGGATAAAATGCAGGAGGGATTTTAGGGGAGAAAACCATGTAGTTCAAGTGTTTTCACCTGCAATGTCATGGCAAAGTGGGTGGGTGCATTCACATATACACCAGAGTCTGACTTCTTACAAGAACCCTCTACAAGACGGCCTGGACTAGGTCTCCACCAGATTTTAAAGATGTCAGAACTTTTTTGGTGCCTAGAAGCACAGGCCAGCATGAACCATGCTGCAATAATACAGGCTTTAAAAAGTGGTGGAAGCGACAGTGTTCAAATGCAGAGACAGCATCCTGAGTTACAACAATTCATTACCTGCACTACCAGACACCCAGTAGAGTGCAGGAGCTGTTTTGCCCAAAGTAAGAACTGAGCCTGGGAACACTTCACTCAAGGTAGAACAAGTTTAGCTGGCTGGAACATGGAGGACAAGCTTCTGACATTGTCTTGGCCATGATGAGAAAGCCCACCATGAAGGCTAAGCTGGTTAAGGACACTCTGCAGAGCAGGATCAGCTTCATCCCTTCAGCAATGAGGACAAGTGAGGAGTCAGTTTATCAGCCCAGGACAGATTTGGGATGCTCAGGGTGATTCTGCACGAGGCTTCAGGCCACATGTACACGAGTTTGGGTTTTCTACACTGGCTCCAACAGAACCACATGCACATGCTTGTGGTAGTCCCAAGAAACTTTTAAAACAACAAGCTTGGTATTTTAGGGTTTCTATCTTGCTCACGAATTCTTCTTGCACTTTGGTCAAAGTTGATAGAGTTGTAAACTTGCTACCAAGCACAGAGTGGAGCCTGCTGGCTTCACTAGGATGTCTCACACGAGGAACAGTTGCAGGGCCAGGCCTTTGGCTGCCAGGGGAAAGTATTTGCCCACACTCTTGTATAAGTGTGTCAAGAGGGAACTAAAAAAATCCTAAAACTGGGTAAATGGATTATAGCACTTTAATAGGAAATTCATTGTTCTTGTAGCTATTGAAAGAAAAATCTCTAGAGATTACATCTCTCTCAGTACACAGTGTCTATCTGGGCTGAAAATAAGATCTAGTGAAGTTAATGGAATAGCCACACTTTATTTCTGCAGTTTTTGAATTAAGTGGCATCTGGGTTGTTTTCTCTCTGCTAAGTACACAGGGACTGCTCTTCTATCTCAAAGCGTGCAGCACAGAAAACCCCACCCAAAGCTGCACAGGTATGCAGCATTAGGCTTTTTTCAAGGGACATTTTTCACTGCAGAGTTACCAAGATAAGAATTTTTCTCTTTATAGCCCTTGATAATAAGGTTTTGTAGCATTCAGAAATAAAACCACCCAGTGGTTTCCCCACAGGAAACCCATGATTCTGCTTTTAATAGGAGCCACAATTTCAGGGGCAGTTAATGAGATAGCATTCTGCTTAACACTGGTTTTAAGTAAAGCTGTGATTAAAGACAGGCTTGTCTACAATGCAAAAAGGACTCTAATTAGTTTTTTTTTAAATTTTATCATTAAGTACAAAATTCACTGTAAGAGACAGAAGAGCTCTCTGCAGCATTTGAAGCTCACTTGAAAGGCCTCACTCCTTCTGGCAGCTATTTTAAACCACCCTCTCTCCTGTAGCACTGTTCTCATTTGTGTTCACTGCAAAGGAGACCAGGTTTGCACCTGACACTGAAGTAAAGCTTCAAAGAACAGCTTGAAAGAACAGTCCTACTTCTCCACTTCAGCATAAACCAAATCAAAAACATTTCTGCTGTAGTTACTTTGCCCAGAAAATTCTGAAATTTCATTATTGAAAATAGATTTCCACTTCAAACAGAAACATAATTTACATCTTGCAGCAGTACCTATTCTTTTCAAGACTTCTACTACAAACAGTGTCTTTTACATTCTTTGCAAGGGGATTTCCACTGCAACACTTAGCATAGAAAATGATACGATTTTGCAAAGAAAGGTTGCAATTTGAGTAGTAATAGAGAAAGTAGGCATTTGAGGCCTGATGGTGGAGTCAGTTATGCCACTTATTTCACCTTCAGGAAGCCAGAACAAGCATGCATTCTGCAGTTTTAGAAAAGCACAACTTGCTGGCAACTCGCATATATTACAAAATGTACTTCATGTACTGTTTGACTCCATTTCAGCACAGACTCACTCCTTCATATACATCTGTGCACATCAATATTTAGTTTAGCTCCATTTACCTTCCCCAAGAACTTCAGTAGCAAGAGCTATTGCCAGCCAAGGCAGATGTCCACTTGAGACAGACTTTTCTCGAGATACCAGCACCATGCATTTACCAAAGATCACATTAGTTAAGCAGGCAGAGATACTTTCCCAGAATATGTACCCAGGAACTTATAGCTTGGGGACTTAAATTTTGAGGAGGAAATGCCCTTGTATGCAGTAGATGGGGATGAAGTAGCATTACCTTATGTCCTGTCTTTCTAAATACAGCCATGATTTGTCCTTGTCTCTGTTATCCTGAATAACAGCACTTTAGGCAGACTGCTGGCTCCCTAAGATTTTAATGTAGCACTGATACAAAGGAAAGGAAAAAAAGAAGCCTCATATTCACAAAGGATTTTACTGCCTGAAGCGAATATTTTCTTGCTATCTAACAGAGCCTTCTGTCTCTTGCAGGCTGCCCAAAATAGCATACCAAGTTCACATTTATTCCAACAGGCTTTGCTTTTGCAGCCATTTGAAGCTGATACAGTACAGCAATGATTTGCTCTTGGAGAGCAGATTTATTAACACACCAGCAGGACTACAAGCCCAGAAATCCCCCGCTGCATTCTCAGTATTCACCTTTCCATTATGTTCCTAATTATCTCCAAAGGAGTTTATTTCTTGTAAGCTTCTTGTTTAGGCTGATAAGCATTTTATTCTGAATCCTCTGCAGATCTCAGATTTACTCCTCGTGCTCTTAGCTGAGAAATTAAGCAACTGTCTTCGTTTTCACAATGCACCTCTTCCACCCTCTCCAGTTTCTCTCTCAGTTCGATATCCTTCTATAAGTATTCCCACCATTTTGAGAATTTTCAGATTAATTCCTCCTGCTCTATTCACTTCATTGTGATAAAGCTCTGAGTAGTTAAGAGTCTACATCATCCTTAGACTTGAATGGGATATATTATATTAAACAGGACTAATCTGTTCCTTCATGTTCAAATAAGATGCTAATCCAGTAAATTATTTCTTGAGCATTGATCCAAGGCAGTTAATACAAAAATAATAATCCAAAGTAATAGCATGCCAAGTAAACACAGATTGCAGAGGACATTTTCTCACATGAGAGTCTTTCTTGAAGAGCAGAGTTTTACATTGCTCCTTAGACTACACTGAGGGCTATTTCAGTTTATGTATTCCAAAAAGACAAACAAGGTCATGTGATTTACATTTTTTCCTAAGAAACTCCTCCTACTTCTACATTAGACATTGTAGGAAATCAAACCGTTTGCTCTGAAGAAAAACCCCAAAACCCAACCTATACCTAAACCATCAGAAGTTAACAGAAGGTTTCTATGACCGTGCTCAGCGTGCAGGCTTCCTCTGGAAAAAGCTACTTTGATTCTGAGAGTAAAATGGCTTCTCTACCTAAACACAGACATGTTTCATTAAATTCTAGAGTAAAATACACACAGTAAGCCACATGCTGATTTATCCTTTCCTTCCATGACCGTACTGGATTGTAGCTCCAGATTCATAAACTCTAAAGAATGGAGGAATAACATTATGTTATTCTAACCTGACTTACAAGAGCTGTGTTATAATTCCTTCATCATGCCTCTGAATCCTGATGCTGCTAAACTGTAGGCTCTCAGCAATTTCAGACTTGGTTTAGAAACTTCAAGAGAGGAAGAGTCACATAGCACTCCTAGGTAAAACAGTTCTGTAATTTAGTTTAAGAAGTACTAAATTCTTCTGTTGAATTCAACATAGAATTCAACTCAAGAAGAGTTAGAGTGTGACTATGAATATTACAAAAGTAAGTTTGTATCACATAAATGAAACTAATAGTCCTGTACATGTTCTTCTGAGGCAAGACAGGTGGATAATAAATACAAGGGTACACAAAAAATACTTCAATTTTCTCTTGGAGGCAAACACTGAAGGAGAAGGCACGTTTGCTGGTAAAAGCTGAACCACGTTTCCTGTTTGTAAGAAAGGAGGTGAAAAACAAAGACTGGAGGGATTTGAGATTGACTGCAGCTCTAAAGACAGGTTCACCCTGCCAGGTTCAAAACAAAAGAGTATCCAACATCTGCCAAAATAACTTGATTTCCTGTTGGATAAAGGGAAGGGGAGTATTCCTAGAAGCAGCAAAACCAGGTAAGCTTTATCTTTTAAACTTGTAAACATAGGAGCAGTAGAACCACGCTGTGGTAGATTAGCAATCCTCCAAGTAGGTGGTTCAGGGTGCTAAACCTTCTTTAATTAAGGTTTGGTAACGAAGATTAAGCATTAGCATTAGTTTTATGCTGAAAATACTGTGCTGTGGGCCTTCTTATTTTACAGTGTGCTGCTTCCCTTCTGAAGTACAAAGCTGGTATCTTACAAACCAATTAGTTGTGCACTAATTAATTGCAGTTTAAGGAAATTTTTTCAGATAATTAATCCTGTATTAAAATCTCACACAGGTGAAAGCATTTTAAATGTTAATTTAACATTCATCAGTCTCTTAATGGGTTTCTTTTTCTAAGGGCCATTAATACAAAATATTATTTATATCAACATTTAATTGGAAGGGGGGAGGAAAGACAGTTTTATCTAATCTTTAACAAATTTCTAGAGAAAAACAAGAGAAAAGAAAGGAAAACCATTTTGTGCTCCAGATCATCTCTATAAATCTGGTAGCAATTAATCTGCCTGTGTGGATAACACGTTGATACTACAGATGGCATGTCCAGCTAGATGGTGCCTATTCCTCACCTCACATGCCTTTCCAGTACAAAAACCTGGCAGAAGTATGTCATCTCCCTGTTATCCTTTGTGATGGATTCTCTAAACAAAATACATTAGAGCAAGGAGGAACAAAATGTAGCACTTCTGCTGCCTATTCTTATGTTTTCAAGAGAACAAATAACCAACACGAATGGTAAAATCTGGCTCCGCTCCCTGCAGGATTATGTCCACTGCTTTGAGTTGCAATAAAATGGACAGCAGAAATTCATCCAGGAAAGATTAGAATATTTTGGAGACTTTTGCTTTTTTGGTTTTTTTTTTTTTTTTTTTTTTTTTTTTTTTTTTTTTTTTTG